>CM070833.1:23094756-24294756 GCA_036326025.1 Chrosomus eos | reverse complement strand
TCACCATTGCCACTGTTTCAGAGCAAATAAGGCCATATCCGAGGTTCGCACTAAACAGGGCGCAGAGGTGGCAACACTGCAGGTGCAGCTCAAGAGAGAACAGCTGAAAGTTCAGTCCCTAGAGAAGGATCTGGTACAAAAGGTACATGAGCGCACACAAAGGATGTCACTCTTGCAGTGGTGGTACAGCAGATTGTTATGGGTGTATGGCTGAATTACTTAGTGTGTTTAACATCTATATTGCTTTTTTGGTTGACATTTTCTATTTTCTGTTCTCAGGCTAAAGAAGTCAAAGATGTCTCAGATCTGTGTGATGAGCTGCTGCTTAAAGTGCAAAAGCATGGTTTTTAATGCACTTTGCCCTTTGTGTTCATTATTTGTGTTGGTTCGTTATTTGTATTTGTTGTAAGGATGTTTAATATAATAATAATAAAAAAGAATGAAAGTATAAACCTTTGTTTTGACTCTTAATATTGCAATTGTTAGAGCTGTTGGCTCATGAAGACCCAAGTTCAAGTTCACATCCTACTTCCTCACACCACTGCTTTGTCTAAAATATATTGCCATATAATAACAAAATCTGTCAATGCTCAAGTCTGTTGATGATTGTGGTAAGACAGGATAGGTTAAAAGCAGCTAAGTGCTATATCCTTAAGTATATTTTTAACTGAAGTTCCTTTCCAAGTAATATAGGAAGTTTTTTTTTAAATGACCGATTCAATAGTACTTTATATCTTATTACTTTTTTGTGTGTTTTGAATGTCACCCCACTTCCTCATAGATTGAGAAAAATACAATGAGTCACATTTTACTTCATTATTCCTGGCTTAGCTTTTCTCAACAAAATAATATTTTAATTGCACTCACAAAAAGCAATTGAAAGACGGCTTTCTATTTGTTACAGAAGTCCTAAACACCTGAGCATGGAATGCATTTACACAATATTTTGTGTATGTATTTATATATGTGTGTGTATTTAATGCTATCAATCATGTTTTATAAATTGCACATTAAGGCTTTTTTTTTTTTTTTTAAGGAAAGCGTCACTGATACCATAAATCCACTGTCTCGTGAAACTGATTTTTTTTCTCTCTCAATTTTAACCCATTAATTACAGTATTTACTAAGTAACATGGATCAAAAACAATAACTTTTTGTGCATTTTGACAGTGAAGGTAAAAATCTGGACCAATAGATATTTTGAAGGCACAGGTAAAATGTGGCATTTATTATAATGGGTTTTTATAATGTGAAGATTGTTTTAAGTTATATAATTTTTAAAGCCTAATAAATGTTTTTTTTTTTTTTTTTAAAGAATAGCTTTCAAGTATACTATAATGCTTGCTGAATGCCAGGTAGTGCTTTAAGATTTTTAGGTAGGTCTAACAGGTAGGATATATACAGAAATTAAATAAAGATATACACTTCAGTTTTTACTGCATACATTATAAATGAAATATAGATTAATCCTACTTAAAGCTTTAAAAGCAGTGAGTGATTTTATTTGATTAACATTATGATTGACATCCCAGCAGAGGTTTATTAGGCTGCTGCTGTCATTTTAAGACCTGATTCACATGACTCGGATCTGACATCCTATTTTTTCACCGTAACTGTTTACGTACATTTAAGAGTTAATTTAATTGTGCTTGCGAGGATAACTTTAATGTGTTAATTTTGACAGCAGCACTAATATATATAATAAAAAAATTCTGGTCATTTTGAACATTTAAAAGGATTGGTAATGGTAAATGGTGAAAAAAAATGTTTGCAAGGCAATTAATCCACTCAGGGTTTCTATATTTATTGAAATGACAACATTTATTCACCAGTATTTCACACACATCTTAAACAAGACCGTACGCCCTTGTGCATTTCTAAACATACTACTGATAAACCAATAGTATACACCAATACAAAAACAAATCAATAACTAATACATACATGATTTTATGCCGCACTGATTCAATGGTAAGACACTGTAGCTGATCATACAGAGGCTATGCAGCAAAACACCAAGGGCAAATAAGCACAAAGAATCCAGCACTGACATCACAAAGCATTTCATTATTCACACAATAAATATGTCACATCAGCACATTCAAGTTCCCATGGCCTGAGCTCGGATTCAGCATTCATTGATATAAAAACAGCACTGTCTGTGAATAATCCCAACAGTCAGACAAAACAGTTGATAAAATGAGTCCTTAAAACATTCAGCTTTTATTCTATTGTGATAAAAATGTCATGACATTCTACTGTGGTGATAGTGACGCAACACATCTGCTGTACACTGTGATTTTCCAACGGGACCTTAAACAAGTCATCGGTCTGTGCCTACAACAGTCATTCTCATTACACAAACACAAGCATTCTGTTGTAAACAACACTTCAAGCATGTTTCAAAAATAGAATTCATTCTTTTATGTTTATTAAATAGCCACAAAATTGTTTTGAATGCAAACAGTTAAAGTTTTATACAGTCAATTAGTCGATAATACTTCAGAGAAATCCTAGATTTTAGTCAGACATTTTTGGTATGTAAAGACATTGTACTGGATCTCAGTAGCTCAAGATAAAGACACATGGAAGCAGCCATTTTTCGACCTTGGATACAAAAAATCCATGTAAACTGAGATTGACTTGCTCTATCAACCGTAATTATATTGAGACCAAGGTAAAATATCACTTTCTTCACTGTATCAAAAAAAGAATACAGTATGGCATGTTTTTTTCCCCTTTAAGACACCTTTGAACTCCTTTTTTAAGGTAAATGTTACATTTTCAACTGTCATCTAAAACGTGTAATGAACTCCCCTTTAAGCATACAAACAGTTTTTTGCGCTTCTACACCAATTTATGCTACAGTAAATGCTGCATTAGTGCATCATAATCTTAACATTTTAATCCATCAGAGCAATACAGCTTTCATGAGATTGCTAGAATATTTTTGTTAGCCACTTTTAGAAAACATCATATAAATCTTAAAATCTAAATCTAACTGTTAGCAAACTCACAAGGTAGATCACGTGAGTCTGAAATAACACTTAACAGGTGATGGATGTACAGTGCAACTACTATGTTTGATGACAGGTCTCCAACCATATATATATATTGAGCATTCACAACATATTTATGAAGATCTGAAAAGACAGTGGTCTTTATTCGAAGTTTAGATCAGGGCTGAGTGCTTTACGATTTAGAGTCTATTTTTGAAAAATTTTGGACTTTAAAATAATATTTGAGGTGCGATACAAGTTAAGCTCAGTATGCAAAAAAAATTGAGGTTACAATAATCTTACTATTACAGGGTCCAATTTTTAAAAATTTAAAGTGATAGTCCACCCAAAAATTAAAATTCTGTCATTTACTCACTCTCATGTTGCATTTCTTTCTTCTGCTGAACACAACAATAGATATTTCGAAGAATGTTGATATATATTACATAGTATTAATGTAGTATTTTAGTGTTTACGAATTGGCCCCATTCACGTCTATTGTAAATGCCTCACTGAAACCCACATTTTTGCTTTCTTAAAAAAAAAGTTTTGTGGTAATTAACATTATACCACAAATGCTGTCAGGGTTAATTCTACCATTTCGACAATCTCAATAGACAAGTACTAGATGTTAGTGTGCAATTATGTATGCTTTTTAATCTAGTTCCCGGGTTTTTATGGGCTAGGCCTAAGTGTGCTTATGATCATTTGCAGATATTCAGTAAGCTCACTGACCAGTTTCATCACGTCAGGAAACAGGAAGCCAGATTGGCATTGTTGTGTGGAGGGCTGTTAAATACGCAGAATCTCAAGTGATATATTCAAGTAATTTTCACAATTCTGTGGCCAGCAGCCAGTCACTTGCGAGAACTCTCGGCTAAAGATGTCTTCCTCGATTGAAGGTTATGTTGATGGAAGCTAAAACATCTATTTGATCATGGGGTCATCACCTCCCGGAGAGGTTAGGACAGGGAAGTCCACAAAGGGCTCGGTTTTATCTTCCTGGGGCGAGTTGATGGTACCGTCTGGCATGGAGGTAAAAGCCAGGTGGTCATGTTCCATGATGGCCAGGCGATCCTGGGGCTTCTCCTTCTTCAGATAAAACATCTTCCTCAGCTGCTTCAACTGCTGCAGCTCACAGAACGTCTCCAACACCACCAGCATGGCAATCAGACCGAGGAGGAGATACACTGTGGGACACAAAGGGGAGAGAGATGGAGAGATGAAGGAATGTAAACTTTTCACAGAGTTTATGCTAACTTTTGAGTTTAATGGTGTGTTTGACCTCAAACATTTCCCTGTCTGCTCTACATGTCTGTGCGTGTTTCTTGCTTCATTGTAGCTTGAAAGGAGTTTTATCCAGTCTGGCAACATGTTACAAATGGACACTGCAACATCTGATATTAAAAAAATGTCTTTATAATCTTTTATAAATAGCAAAAAAACACAATTTAAATTGTTTTACTTGCTTCACATCTTCCAACCACCTTGCTTAAAGGGTTAGTTCACCCAAAAACGAGAATTCTGTCATCATTTACTACCACCTTGATGCATCTTTGACGTTTATAAAGAGATTTTAAAACTAATCCATATTAATTGAGAGGTTTAGGCCAAATTTTCTGAAGATACTCGATCACTTTATATGAGATTAAATATAGGCTTTTATTCACATTTAAACATTGAAGCTCATAAACAGAAGCTCAATCGAACCTGCTTGTTGCGCAAGAACAAATCTCATTGGTTCTTGTAGAAGCTGAAACGTGCTGTGTAACACAAGAGAATGAAGTCAAGAGAACATGCTTGAGCTTCCGTTTACCACTGATGTGTGAGTTGATGAATGTTTATGTGAATAAAAGCCTAAATTCAATCTGTTCATCATATAAAGCGATCAAGTCTCATCAGAAAATTTGGACTAAACTGCTCAATTCATATGGATTCGTTTTACGATTTCTTTATGAACTTTTTGAAGCGAATAGTTGCATAGCTGTCTATGGTGGGACAGAAAGCTCTCAGATTTCTTAAAAAATATCTTAATTTGTGGTTTGGAATGACATGAGGGTGAGTGATTAATGACAGAATTTAGTTTTTTTGGGGTAAACTATCCCCTTTAAGTAATGCCCATTTTCACAATTCTATTTTTGATGGATGAGCCTAAAGTTAAAGGGATAGTTCACTTTGAAATTAATTTTTGGTATGTTTTAGCTTAGCTCAAGGGCATCCAAGATGTAGGTGTCTTTGTTTCCGCAGTAGTTTCAATTTTGATATTTTTAGGTCAAACCGTTCTTGTCTGTCAGTCATATAATGCAGGTCTATGGTCACTTCCTCAAAGAGCATACACAGAGAAGTCCAAATTAAACATGATTTAATGACTCGTAAATGTAAGTACACATTGATGGCCTAAGACACGAAGTGATCTCTCGCGCGTGTACGTCACTCATTGTTTACACAGAACAGAGATTCTAGGTAAGACGGCTAATTAAAATGGTACTAATTTGCACTTATCCAGGATGTTTAAACTGTCGTAAAAGAAAACAATAATAAAAAATCAAAAAAAATTGTATGAGGGACGGACGTACACGTGCGAGAGATCACTTCCGGTACTTTCTGGAAAAGACCGAAGCGCCCGCGACCTCAGATCACTTGGACGTGGCTGTGTTTACAAGAGGTAAAAACGCTATAAATACTGTTCATTTTCTCACACAAACCGCTCGTTTCGTGTCTTAGGCCATCAATGTGTACTTACATTTACGAGTCATTAAATCATGTTTAATTTGGACTTCTCTGTGTATGCTCTTTGAAACTACTGCGGAAACAAAGACACCTACATCTTGGATGCCCTTGAAGTAAGCTAAAACATACCAAAAATTAATTTCAAAGTGAACTATTCCTTTAAGTCCTGTTCTAAATGTCTTTATAAAAAATACATCACATTACAAAATGCTAAATAAAATAGGTTGCAAAATATGTTGTGTTAACTTTAAAGGAAAAGTGTGTATGCCACTTCAAGGATCATGAATAAAATGCTTTTAGACTGCAGAGAGTCAGAGCAAAAAAAAATATGAGACTTCAAGCCAACTCAGCATGTGTGGGCCTCACAAATGCCATATCCTCCTCCACAACTACGACAGCAAATGTGGACCTTTCTCACCGACTCCCACATACAGAATAGAAGGATGGGGCCATCTGCATAAACTGAACCCACACAACTATGCAAGCCATGTGGGATTTTTATGCAACTTTTTCAAAAAAAAGGAGAGCTTTACTGCTTCATAAGTAATACAAACACTAGATGGAGCAGTGGAAGAATGATTTGAACCCTTAAATCACACGCACTTCCTTTTACCTACCATCGGTTCCTATGACAACAGGCCAGAGTTGCACATGAAGATGTTTAGATATACAAAAGGAAGTAAGCGGAGTATTTTTACTTACATATTGTGGAGTTTCAATTACGAAAAGAGGAACTGAATCGACTAACGATTACTCAATAAAATACGTCACTATGAGAAAAAAAGGCTTGAGTAAATATAAAGGCCACAATGTTAACATTTTAGTAACCAAAAAAACTACAACAAGAACATAAAAATAGTTTACATTACAAAAATACCACAGAACATGCTTAGTATTAACATTTGTTATTCAAGTAAGCATTTCTGAGACTTTTTAGAGTTTTTTTAATACACACAATATTTATACTACGGGACAGCTTGAATCTGATTAGGTGACAAACGTTTGCAATTATTTTCAGGGAAACGCACGGATAAGTAGTTCCAGGTAGGTCTTGACTTGAACGCATTACAGTTCAAAATCACCTTGCCAAATGATTTCAGTTATTTCAAAGGTCCTTACAACAGACAACAGCAAAAGAACCAAAAGCCACAATGACACTAACCAAGAAAATAAAAATTATGTGAATCATGTGATTCTGGATTTTGCACACACAAGTTGTGTTGTATTAGTTTGAATGTAGCGACGCAGATTTGTGAATTTGTCAAATAAATGGGTAGTTGTGCACACATTAATAATTAGCACCAGGCCTATTCATTTGTATTTGTTTGTGTGTGGGTTGTAAAATGCTTAAAAACCGCGAAAAGAAAGTCTCAAAATTCAAATGAATCAAATGAGAACGACTCAGAAAATAATTAAATGAATGCATGCGCGTCACCTGATCCACACATGCACATCTTCTTTGTTGCATGTGCAAATTATGATACACTAATACAAAAGAAAACATTTGTATTCACTCACATTTCTCTATTTGTACAAATTGCTACACATTCATTCAATTTTGAATTTTGCACAAGCAAGTTGAAAGGCATGGATAAAACATTTCTGCAACATGTATCAAGTTCATTGATAATTATGCTTGCACGTGTAAATCATTTTGATACTATATTCATCCCATATAGATCGCGTAGCCTTAGAAAACGGTGTAATAATGCGCAGTTCATGGATTCTTGCCTGTGGAATGCGCAACTTCCGGTATTTTGCCGGTTACGATTTTATCAGTAAAACAGTTTCACAACTTAACAAGCTAAATGGCATTTCTCACTAGCGAGGTAATAACAGCACTTCTTGGAGAAGATCAACTTACAGTTTCATTGGCACTGTTGCCGAATTCAGTTAAGAGACACACAGAATCACAGAATGCTTAATCTCTCTCTCTCTCTCTCTCTCTCTCTCTCTCTCTCTCTCTCTCTCTCTCTCTCTCTCTCTCTCTCTCTCTCTCTCTCTCTCTCTCTCTCTCTCTCTCTCTCTCTCTAATAACTGCACTAGTCTGCTATCAGTGGCTCAATCCTCCGTAACTAGCTCTAATATTATGTTTTTGGAATAGCAACATCTTGGGATGAGATGAGTAAGAAATTAGTCTCACACACAAGAGTGGACAAAAAAACAAAAAGGACAAAAAACAGACAAATCACTGGAACACTGTTTTGAGGTGTGGTAGTATAAGCTGAATAATTGACTCCAGGCTGTTGAATTATTGAAAGATAATGCACACCCGAGGTGTAACGGCCACTCCGCGAAATAGAATGGAAACGGCGTCTTTTCTCAATAATTTTTTATCGACATTTAGAAAATCTGTAATGGAAACGCGGCTACATCAACTGCGAATTTCAGAAATTTTCTAAAATAAACGAATAAAAACTAAATAATCTCCTTCGCATAGGTATGAAACAGCTTCACAAACTGTCTCGTTATTTCTGTTACAAATATTCATATTACCTACAGAAGTAGGCCTACGCCTACTGAGATAAAAGTTTATATTAAAGTTTGAATATAAACACTGATGTCTATGGAAGTGATCAAAATAGAGCAAATTACCTTTTGAAAATAACTTGACGTTTAAATAACCATTGTATCGATTACATTATTACACCAGTAGTTGGCGACAATTGACTGTTAAAAAATGCATTTGTCATTGAATCATTCATTCAAGAGATTTGTTCAAAACCGTCGATTCATCCAGGAATTAAACAAGTGAAGTATTTATGAGTGAGTCATTGAATCATTCACTCAAATAAAAAAAATAAAACATTGAGATTATTTAAACGTTTTAAATAGACTGCAGCAATTAACATTTTCTCAGAACCTCTAGTAAATGTCATGTTATTTTGTTTAGTTGTCTGTACAGAATCTTGAGAGAATCATGATTTCAGTTTGATACAAAAAAAATTGTGATTCTCAATTCTTCCAGAATCGTGTAGTTAAGCCCAACCAAAACAAAGCAAATAGAAACCACACCTACCAGTGATGCCAAGTTTGTAGAGCTCACGAAACTTCTGGTTGAAGGCCTCTCCAGGCACATAGTCACCCAGACCGATAGTGGAGAGTGAGATAAAGCAGAAGTAGAAGGATTCCAGAAAGTTCCAGTTCTCTTCTAGGGCAGAGAAGATGGCCGCAGGGATGAGGAAGAAACAGGACACAGCCACGACGGCCAGCATGGTTGCATGTACGAGGGCCACCAGGGGTTTAGACAGACCCCAGTGCGTATGCACGTACATAACGGGCCGCCATGTGCTATAGACCATGATCCTTTGCACCACAGCCGTGAGGAAGAGGAGGGTGAAAGGGATGCCAATCACAGAGTAAATGATGCAGAAAGCCTTTCCCACCATCAGAGAGAGGAGCAGTGTGACCATATCCTGTGAATTATAAGGTGGAAATTACACATTAAACATTCCCATTTACTTAATGAAAACGTTTCCTTCAGGAGACACTCTTGCAGGAGATTAGCACACTCTACTCTTATCACTGAAAATAAAACCATACTGTCTCACAGCCATTGCCAGACACAGATTAACACATAGATTAAGTTCCATCCTGGATTATCAATGAATTAATCATTCAGTCAGGCACTGTAATTTCATTTCTGTGTGCGTGTCCCTGAAATAAACAGATTATATTGCTCTCATTTCTGCCCTCAGCAGTTTGATGCCTCCCAAGAGCTAACAACTAATGGGCAATCTCACATTATGGACATCAACAATCAGGTTAGTTTGCAGGGTCTCTCTAAATGCCTCGCGCCTCAGACACAACCGTGCTTGAAGGATTTGCGTTACAGAGCAAAGTCAATTAATAAGGAAGCAAGGACATAAATGCCACTTTGAAAAGGAAATGACCAAAGAACAATATCTAGTGTCTAGCATAAGTTTATGCCCAAACTCTTGAACTCTGTCATTGAAACCATCTATAAATCTTAATGAAACAATTTAATAATCAATTAAAAAGAAATTTATACCTATAAGATTTTACGCTGTATTGGACCAGCGGTTTGGAAAATGGATGGATGATTCATCTGTGTGCCCCATCTTCTGGTCAGACGTGGAAATTCAAATTCATTACACGTGTGACTCTCACAGTGCATTCTGGGTATTCTCTAGCCATTGAGCGAGCTCTGGCCCTTCAGCCTGTGGTTACTTCTATGGCCTTATTCCGCTCTCTATCAAACTGTCTTGTTCAAATTTCCTTTTTTAGATAAAAAGAAAGAAGATGTGAAACTATCTTTTGTGCAATATGCATACATGTAAAGGGGAACTCGATATTGAATGTCTGTTCAAACCTAAAATGGTTGAAAACTTTTTTTCCTGTTAAATCATGACAGTACTTTTACTCATACAACCCCATATCCAGAAATAAATTTAACATTTTGTAAAAATGCAATAAATCAATAAAATCAAGAATTTGTGATTTGTTAATTCTCTTGAACAAAAGTACAAACAAAAGATTTCTAATATTTTCACTGACTAACAAATTTTGATTTAGATGACTGCAACACACTCCAAAAAAGTTGGGACTGAGGCATGTTTACCACTGTGTCACATCACCTTTCCTTTTAATTACACTTTTTTAATCACTTGGGAATTGAGGATACTAATTGTTGCAGTTTTGCAGTCAAGCAAATCCACTGTACGTACAGTGTAGAGCTAGCCTGACTTCATCATACTCATATTCTAGTCAGAATGTGAGTCTGATACTGCTCCATAGGGCTTTGATTATGAGGCGTGTCTTAACCGAACCAGGAAAAACAACAACTCTGCACTCAATTGGATAGACCTACAACCAATCAGAGCAACGGAGTATGTGATGTATGTAAAGCAACGCATAGTTGTCAACAGAACTCAACTGCACGAACTCTGGAAAAAGTATTAAAAAAAATAATGAGTGTTAACGATCTTTGCCGGTGTTGCAAAAAGAATTTAAGGATTCGCGGAGTACTTGCAAACACGAAAAACATTTTTGAAAGAAATACGTTTGATGGCCTACGTTATTGGATGGATTATCTGTCCATCATCGTATAAAGCCCGCCCTGGCAATTTGATTGGCCTGACCATTTCTGCACCGAGCATAATTAGCCTACTCCTCAATGGATCGAGTCCAGACCGAACTTCCCGACCAAAAAATGTTGTGGGCGGGGTTCGGGCTGGCATCCAGGCTAGTGTAGAGTGTCTAGCAGGTGCAGGATGAGGAATGGCATTGTCTTGCTTCACAGAAAAGATGTAATTTTATGGTTATTTCTATGAGCACACATCTATGATATGTCTCTGTACAATCTTTCACACATTTTCAAGTCTCTTATCGTTTGCACTGATGCACCCCCATACCATGACAGATGTCAGCGGCATCTCTGCACAGAATTGATGTATTTCTCCTTGCGCAACAGTGATTCAAGTTGTATTTCTTGATGCACCAGTATTCTTTGTTAAGTGACAACGGTTTTTCCAAAGTACTCCCGAGCCCATGTGGCTATTTGTTTTATGTTTTATGATGGTTTCTCATGCAATGACATCTGAGGGCTCAAAGGTCACGCACCTTTCCAACCAGAGATTTCTCTGGATATACTGAATCTTTTCATCAAATTATGTATGGTAGATGGTGAAAGACCCAAATTCTGTGCAATCTGGCATTGAGAAATGTGACTTGGATTGTTTGACAAAATTTGGAACAAAGTGGTGAGCCATGAGTCATGGCCCATTTTTGCTTGCAAAGACTGAGATGCTCCTTTTATACCACTAATCCTCACTTATTACCAATTCACATGCCTTTGTGAAAGGTTTAAAACTGTTTAACCTGGATATTCTACACTTGTTTTACTTTTATTTTGCCTCTGTCCCAACTTTTTTGGAGTGTGTTGCAGCCATCAATATAAAAAATTGGTTTATATTTCTAAAATACAATTAAGTTTGTCAGTAAAAACATTGGAATTTTTTCTAATCGTTGTACTTTTGCCAGTTAAATAAAGGTTCAAGATAATTAACAAAATCACAGATTCTTGATTTTGTTGCATTTTGCAAAATTCTCCCAACTTTTCTCGAAATGGGGTTTTATAAGCTAGATCACACTTCCCTAACAAATGCCAACAGACACCAAATTCCAGTGGTAATTGGGCTTTGTTGAATCCCTGTGTTAACCTGGTGGTGTTTTCTAGAGCAGTGCTTATCAACTTATCAGCATGATCAAAACTTTGCTAAAAAACCTGTTGTACACAATATACTACATGCCTTCTACACTGATTAATAGTTCATACCTTTTTAGTAAGTAAACAGCCTTTTAGTATATGTGGTTGTGGTAGACGTGTCTTTTTGCTATGAAATCTTGAATTATTTTGTAAACGTAATAACTTTAATATTGTTATTACTTTTTATATTAATAAGATGAACATTTACCGGACTGAAGCAACTTAGATTTACTTGATTATCCATACTTTTTTGGGTGTGAAAAATCATGTTAAAATGTATCAAAAATTATACATCAGGCTTTTGAGAAATGTTTATTCATTGTATCCCATTAATATCTCATTGTATTTCATTCTATGATTTGCCCACCACAATTAAAACTACAGAGCTTTGATCATAAAAGCATTTAAATCTCATCTTACTAAGATGTATTATTGTGAGATATAGAGTAATAACTGATGCAGACTTGATTTTCATTACAAATGCAAAAATTAATATTACTTTTTAGCCATTTAAAATCTGCACCAAGTTGCATATTTTTGCTCAATAATTAATTATTTTATTCATAATTAATAATCATTTAATATATCAGTCTTTACAGGGTTAAAGAAGATATGATCTTTCATGTTATACTGGATTTAATAGTTGTACATGCTTGAGGCTTGTTATGAATGGGAGAAGAGGCGTTGTTTTCATTTAAAGTTCTTATGTCTGGGAAACACCATGAGTTCACTTCTATAGAACAGAAACTTAAAATCATTATCTGCATGTATGAGCTCTCTTCTCTGTATATCTGAGCATGCAGACAATATATGTATAGTTCACAATCTGAATAAGACCAAATTGTAGAGATCTTCTATAAAGTTGTGGTCCGTTTCATGGACGTTTGAGAATTGGATACCTGTCAGTGTCTAAGGTAACATTTCTGCGTTAAGGCAGGTGTTAAATGACAGACGAGACAGCCTCTCGAAGGCAACAAAGAAAATGGAGAAAAACAAGAAGGCTACAAAAGGAGATGAACTTCTCAGTTATTATCAGAAGTGGATTAAACTTATTTGAAAAAGAGTCGGAAAAGGCAAATGAGATGTCTATTGTGTGTTGTTGTTATTGATGCCTTGCTGAAGCCTTTAAAATAAATATAGGTCATTGCAAATAAATAGATGGTGCACCATTAAAAATCATGAATTACATCGGATCTTCAGAGTATAGGCCTATCAGGCATGCAGGTTAGTTATTTAATGTCATGCAGTCATATACATTTATGACTTTATCCGCATTGCTGAATGACTCACCTGTGGTTGATAAGACAGTGCTTGCAAAAAACAAAGACGACATGAAGTCCCAGTTCCAGCTGGCCGACGCGTTGTTGAGAATAGACACCCCATAGTTGCTGGCCTCCAACGCTTTGGACAGAAACCTCTCCAGCCGCTCCTCGGACAGACATTCGTGCTCCTGGAGGAACTGTCGTTTGATCTCTCTGAGCTGCTGGCGCAGGAGGTCTTCATACGGCAGCTCCACAGAGGAGAACACCACCGCACCGAATATGAGATATAGAATATAACCGAGCACCAGAAACAGAAAATACCACGCCGATTTGTTGCTCTGTATCAAGCGCACACACGAATTACCGGCGAGGGATTGGAGCATCTTTAGTTTTCCTATTAGATCCGATGTTGATGATGTGGGACTCGCGTTTGTTTAGATGCGTTAATGCCCTTGTTTATCGAGTGGCTCCGAATGCAGCGCGAGGACGATCGAGCTCAGCTCGTAATGGGGACGTGACGTCACCGGCTCTCGCCCACCAGGTAACACATCAAGAGAGGAAAGAGCATCAACTGTCTGTGCCGAGTTTAACATCCTCCTACTTACATCATTGATAGGCTACTCGAATGAATGGAATAAGCACAGCACGGTCACAAATCAAACTTGCACGGTTATTGCAATCTCTGCGCGTCTCCGTCTCAGCAACCAAACCAGCTCTAACAGCCAAGATTCATGTAGCCTACATTAATTAATTACTACTTGACATGTCTATTTAAACATTTTAAACTTCGATCTGCATTCTAACTGTTTAGAAGCTTTTTTCCAATAAATCTGTGAAGTTTTACACAACTAACTGGGAAATAAGTAAATAAATAAACCGAAACAGCTTTATAATATAAAACATTGTTATTTAAAATATATTTTATCAGAATTTATTAAAATATTTGATAATAATTATTATTGAGTGATTGGATTTTATGTCGAAAGCAATGACACATTGTGTGTTTACTATAATGACATGGTTTAAAAATATGTCCACTTAAAGGTAATAAAAATGTCCCTGAGAAAATCAATGGTGCAAATATATGAAAAGGTTAAGGTCTGCTATAGAGACATGGTCAGAATTGTATCTCAGTGGGCAAAATAATTAGATAGTGTTAAATGTTTTATGTGAATTATTTTTAAAGGGGGGGGGGGGGGGGTGAAACACTCAGTTTCACTCAATCTCATGTTAATCTTGAGTATAGAGTAGTTTTGCATCCTTCATATCTCCAAAAATTCTTTAGTTTTATTATATTTATAAAAGAAATATAGGCTGTACCGAGTCTTTCTGGAAAAACCCGAGCGGGTGGAGGCGTGCCATGTGGGCGGGAGCGCGCGAAGCTTTTGCGTGTGTTGTAAACAGACAGACTCGTGGTTTATGAGGACATGATTTATTTTTACAATAAACAAACTGACACCTACAGTGGCCAGCTAAACAAATGTATTTAAACACACAAACTCACACATACACACACCATACATCGCATGCTCCATCGTTACGTGATCATGTTGTTTACTTGCTGTGCTTACACACCGATAGTTAACAACACACAGACATTTGAAGCAGTTTTACTCACCGCCTGCGGTTCCAACGCACGACCGTGAACCTTTATCGTTGGGACTGCTCCATCTTTAAGTATTAGGCGATCTGCAAATCCGGCTTTGAACTGGGCCTATAACTATAACCGTCGAAATGAAGGGAACAAACAAGCACACTTGCACAACTCCGTTGCTGCTCTGGAAAAACAAAATCCATCCCCAGGTCCCTTAACGCTGGGTTCTTTGGAAATTTGTGCAGTGTTGTCTTGCCGTGGCAACCAAAAACACACTTTTTTGGTGCCATTTTTTTGATTGCAGCGCAGCCGAGCCCAGCAGTGCTCTGACGGGCATAGGCGTACTCTCGCACGCACTAGGCTACAGCTGCGCGCGCGCCCTTCCGGGAGAATTGCCCTTAAGACCCAGGAAATTCCGCCCACTCTGACGACACAATGGGCCGTATTCGAAAAAAACTTTCCGAAACTTGTGACAAACCGGAAGGAGTATTTTTGGAACAGAAATACTCCATCAAACTTACAACTTCATTTTTTAAACTTTGTCCATGTTTCGCATGGGAACCCAACTCTTTAACAGTGTAAAAACTCACTATGCATGAAACAGCATTTCACCCCCCCTTTAAGCTGTTCAATATTGTGGGTATGTGACTATGTGCCATGTGTGTTAGGGAGGGCTCTTGTGGTAAGAGGTAGCATTAAAATATACCTCTGAAACAGGTGTTTATTTATTTGTTTATTGACGAACATCTTTATATATTTATCACTGTGTTTGAAATAAGTGGTTTAGCACAGACATGAGGAATATACAACATTTACAGACATCAGTCCAGTATAGACTGCATTCAAAATAAAGTTCCTTCACATCAGTTCTGCTCTCTGCTCTTTTAGCCAATGTGTTTATTGTGTTTGGTTTTGCGTGGTTGAGGATGTTTTCTTCTTCTTCTTTTTGTGGTTATTGACTGCTGTACAGAACCAGTGATTACACTTTTAGCATGTCATGAGGTGAGAGCTTATACAGTAGATATTGAGGAACAGATGTTTGGGTGACAAATACTTTGGCAAATATGAAAATATTACATTTCATTTAAATCATTGGTTATTTTTTAAGCCAGTGTGAAATACTCTACAGACACAAGTTTACTCACAAACATTAGAATGCAGAAAGCTGCATTACTTTCCCCACCACTTTTTTTTCTTAAAAAAAAGATGATTGTTTTTACTAATTGATGTAAAATAATTTATATGATATTACCATCATTAAATCAACAAATGTTAGATTGCATTATATAGTGCAATGCATTATTGAAGATTAACATCTTTATATTAACAAAAAAAAGCAAGATTAAATGATGAGCACAATATTTACAATAACAACGAAACAGCACTAAAATATTCTGAAACAATATCGGTTTTCTTATTTACTTTAAACTTGTGTACTTTTGGTGGGAGATGTATTTTAATAAGATGTCTTAAAAACACATTTCCTGAACTTTTCTCCAACAAAAGCATAAATTACCGGATTAACAGAGCAGTGTGTGAGTGCGATCATCTCGGTCCACTCCATGGCTATGTTGATATTACTGTGAGCCTCACAGCTAGTTAGAAAGTCAAACTCCTGCAAGGTTTTCAGAAACACCACCACATTGTAGGGCACCCAGAAAACCACAAACACGATGACAATGCTGAAGATGAGCTTTATTGCTAGATCCTTTTTCGAGTTTTTTGTCTTCTTCACAACTATAGACTCCTTGCACATAGCAACCTGACGTCATATCCGCAACGGGTAAATACGGCTCGCTCTCTTCCTGTTTGAAGGCGTACAGACACAACGTAGACATTTTCCGCCTAATACTAGTAAACAGTACAGCATTATAACACGCATATTCTGTCAGCCCGGGGTTGTTTATTAGCCTAATGTAAGCTAGCAAACTAACGGAAGCCATAAAGTTTGAGATATATAGACTTACCTTCATATCCGTGGATATATGAAGAGGCATACATTTTAAAGCCCTTCTCTCTAATTTGCTGGTAGGTGATTTGGAGGAGGACTTACAAAAGCGATGTACGTCCGTTATTGTAAGTTTCGGCAACTCTTGTAAACATCTCATCTCATAGTGTAGAATAGCGCCGGAAAAGACGAGGCCGCATTTCCGGTAAGGAAGTAGTTACGTGCAAGGAGCCCATTAGGACCATGAAGTAGCAGTAGGCTATAATGGGCAAAGATATGAACAGTCCTACTGTATTTTCACTAAAGTTACGGAAAAGCTTCCACTTCTGGGACGACCCAGCAGGATAAACTCGCTGACAGCTGGTGATGTTGTCCTCTTCGACCATTGCTGCAAAGACGGCCTCTGGAAGGGCAGCACAGATCAAAACCATCCATGTAATGAGACTCGCCACAATTCCATAAGGCAGGATCTTCGCTCTCAGCACCGCAACGGCATGTACGATGACCAGATAGCAATTCACGCTCATCAGGGTCACGAATGTCATCCCACTGTAAAATCCCAATTGGTATAATCCTGCCATAGCCTTACACATTGCATTGCCTTTTAAGTAGCCCTGAGCATAGAGAGCCCAGGAGGGCAGTGAGAGGACCATTAGTAGGTCTGACAGGGCCAGATTTAGCAGGCAGAGATTTGACATATTTTTCACATGCATTTTTTTCAAGAGGACCCATAAGACCGTGATGTTGCCAAGAAGGCCAATCAATAAAGCTAAGTAAAAAATGGCTGCCTTGAGATTTGAATTCAGGTGTGAATTTTCATTCATGCACATGGTTCCGATTTCATAGTTATAGTATGTTGCTGTATCCATCCTGTAACAAACAGTAAATGTTATTTAGTGAAATATGACTAACAAATTACATTTATCAATATTTGCTGAGAAAAAAAAATGGAAAAAATTGGCTTGTCTACACTGTAAAAAATAAATGTAAATTTACAGGTAATGGTCTGTATTTTTTACAGAATTTTGCCGTTTTGTCATTATACAGTGAATGCCTGTTATTTTACAGATATTTGCTGTAATTTAAAGGGTACCTATTATGGCATTTAAAATGTTCCTAATATTGTTCTGGGAGTCCCCAACAACAGTTTTACAAGCATGCAATGACAAAAAACACTTTTGTTGTCTTATAATATGCATTTATTTTTACCTGATTTGCTCACCGACTCCCAAATGAATCGTTTAGCGAGTCATTTTTCCAAACCCCGCCTTTGCGTGATGCCAATCTGTGGTGATATGTTAGACACCCAGCCGACGGGGTGTCATTGGTTGTTGCGCTAGATCTTACCCAGATACAACAGTGCTATTTTCTGATTGGCTAACAACACCAGATGAACAACACCCGAGGAGACCAGGGTTGCCAGGTCTGCACAACAAAACCAGCCCAATTGCTCATCAAACTAACCCAATCACGGCCAAAAATATTCAAATAGCGTTCCCGGGTGTTTCCTCAATAACAATCATGTTCCAGTGGATAAAACAATCGCGTCAACCAGCGTGCACTACACAAACAACCCGCGGAAACAGTGCAGGCATACAGACCTGGCAACACTGGAGGAGAAGCGCTTGAATCCTGCCGGTTCCACAGTGAGTGAGTTTTGGGCACTGCGGCATATTAAATATATTACAAATAGTTTTTCAGCGTGAGAAATACAATGTGTGGCCGGAGAGCGTGACAAAAGACCGAAATGAGTGACTGTCACGCTCAATGCGTGATGCGTGACACTCGAGAGCCCTGTGACAACTCCATTAACAACGACAAACACTTCACATATTTCAATACAATTGACATTGAAGACCTAAGTTAGCTGCTAGAAGCTGCGCTGTGCCTGTGCGTACACAACACACAAAATAATTATAGAACATGATACAAACATAAAAGCAACAGCCTACTTACAGATTGTGATTCGGAGAAGGAAGCTGATCCAAATAAACTCGGTACTGAACCTCCCTCCTTCAGTATCAGCCGGCTCGCAAATTCATACTTTATAGCATTTAGGTTTGTGAAGCAATCATCTTCAAAATGACGCGAACACAGAACAAGTTCGGGCTATAATACTTCTGTGGTATAGTTATGAACTGTAGCCACTGTCTTCAAATGCTCCTCACTGGGCAGATGAAAAAAGTTTGCTTTTGCGTCGCACTTCAAAACACAGCAGCGTCTCGTCGACATGATGTTTTCCCTGGTGTCTCCTAATGCAATGAGTGGGCGTATCTTATTCAAATAACTTGAACAAGTGACGTACGAAAGTGCATCGTTCGTCTATCGATTCATATCAACGACTCAGAGTCGACTCTTACTTTTGAGAGATAATAACTTTGTATACGGTGAACTTTCATATTTAAAACTTTGCAGGATGTTTTCGTTCACTTAGATCTATGTTACACACTACATGAAAGGTAATTTTCAAAATTCCATGATAGGTACCCTTTAAAAGTCCACTATTGAATTTACAGGTAATTGCTTGTACTTTGATTTTACATTAATTTTAAAAAATTAAGGAAATTGTCTGTATATTTACAGGGTTGTGTGTAATTTTACATAAAATAGTCCGTAATATTTTACAGATTTTTTCATTAAACATGATTTAATGACTCGTAAATGTAAGTACACATTGATGGCCTAAGACACAAATGAGCGGTTTGTGTGAGAAAACGAACAGTATTTATATCGATTTTACTTCTTGTAACCACAGCCACGTCCAAGTGATCTGAGGGGGTGGTTGTGGTCACAAGAGGTAAAAACTATATAAATTCTGTTCGTTTTCTCACACAAACCGCTCGTTTCGTGTCTTAGGCCATCAATGTGTACTTACATTTACGAGTCATTAAATCATGTTTAATTTGGACTTCTCTGTGCATGCTCTTTGAGGTGGTGACCATAGACCTGCATTATATGACTGACAGACAAGAACGGTTTGACCTAAAAATATCAAAATTGAAACTACTGCGGAAACAAAGACACCTACATCTTGGATGCCCTTGAGGTAAGCTAAAACATACCAAAAATTAATTTCAAAGTGAACTATCCCTTTAAGGAGTACGCAAAAAGTATACGGATGACCTACTTCTTTCGACGAGATTCTCAAGGATGCATACGATGGATACTTTACTATCCCACGGGAGAGGATTTGTGAATGGCAGTGAAGCCGGAAAAAAAGAAAAAACTGACAACATGGCGAATGTAGTAGCCTACGTCCGGATTACTTTCATATAGTCAACGTTTAAAGGGGATCAAAACCTCAAAACTTTTCAACAAAGTTATTTTGAACAATACCCCTTTTTGTCTTAGGACAACTTTGACAAACTTTTTTGATCCACTTAAAATGTTGACTACTGTAGTTTCGCAACAAATAACGTTGAGTATGTAAAATCTCTGAAGTGACTCCAATGAGCACAGAATTGTGACAAATGTTGACCTATATAGTGATGTAAAAGCTGCGGTCGCATTGCAAAACATCTGAAAACAGATTTGGGCCACATTTGCCTGCAGTCTGAACTCAAATTCTATATAAAGCTTGTGTGTGTTATGGGCTTCCCTCTGTCTCTCTCTTCAAATAATGCAGATAATTAGTATGGCCATGAAGTAATTACTTATTCAAAATAAGTACCTACTCAAGAGAGTATGTGATTTCGGATGCAGCTGTAGGACTTCTCGATACTCAAATTGAGGTGTCCTCGTTTCCTCATTTCCTCGCTCCTCCGTCCTCCAGCCCGTGACCCGGAAACCAATCGAACTCAGCCATCTTGAAGGGCATCTCAAATTGCACCTCGGTGAGGCGAGGAGAGAGGCTGCTTATGGCAGAGCAAATAGGTTAGGTAGAGCTTAGTCTCCCCATCGCTAGATGTCCAGCAAGGAGGAGAGAATGTAATTTGGGTCTAATGGGTGGAGCTAGAATGTCCAACCACACCCTAACCCACAACTCTATCCTCCCCCCTGTCCAGAGAGGTGGAGCTGGATGTCATTTGACTGCAGTGAGCACCACTTAGGCAGAGCAAGGACACTTTCTGAGGAGTCATGAACGAGGATGCACAGGTGTAACCTTCCCTCGCATCCTAAGGGGGTGGAGCTAAGATGCGAGGAAAGAAAGCAAAAAAAGGAAAAAAGAATGCGCAAATAAGAAATGAGAAGCACCCTTAGGCTGCATCCGAAGGCGCATACTTTCCTACAATAATAGGTGAAAACAGTATAAAGTAGTATGTCTGAATTCACAGCACTCATAAAAGAGTAGGCTATACCAAACAAAATAATATATCTACTTAGTACATAATACGTCTGGATTACATTCATACTACACACAATCATATAGAACCTTTACCTTCCAAAAAAGTATGCAATTTCAGACGCAGCCAAATTATTATTTATTCTATCACTCAGAATCAAGCTGTAAATCACTGATGCTGTGTTTTTTGATTCACTAAAATGAACCACCTAATGAGAGTAATTCGTTCAGGAATCGGACTGCATATAGGTGGGGCATTTGATTATTTTAGTGTAACGGTTCAAATACTAACGGTTCGGTTTTGTGTTATTTTTTTAGTGTCATTTTTTGTTATTTTTGTTATGTGCTTTGTTCAGGAAAAAAAATTAATAAAAAATAAAATAAGAACACATAATCTAACTACAAGCAACAGCACAAATAAATGAGCAATATGAACAAAGATACAAATAAAATAAACAGTGCTTTTCATGTTATATAGGTTTCATGTTTCATGTTTTATGTCAGATATAGGTCTAATAGTTTTCAGGTAGAAATTGAAAAATATAATCAAATGTAAAATAACATTGCATCTTCACTGTAATCAAATAAAGGTGAATCATTATTGAAATTACAAAAGCTAGCAGTGAGTAATTTCCTTGTCTTTTGTTGTTTGATTAACATTAAAAACACAAACACCAGGAATATTAGGCTGCTGTTACTTTAAGAAATAATGCAAGGATCCACAATACTGAGGCCCCGTTTACACGAAGGGAAAACGCAGATATTTCCCTGCGGTTTGGCCTCTCGTTTACACGAAAACCCAGTTTTTATCACAGAAAACGATTATTTCTAAAAACTCCGGCCAAAGTGGAGATTTCTGAAAACGCCGGTTATGTGTTGCCGTGTCAACTGGGAGAAACCAAAGCCCGTCTACGGAAAGCCTGAGCACTTCCTATTAGCCCCGTTGTATCATCTTTGGTTGCAGTTCCATTCGAATTCCACTGGAGGTGATCGCGAGCGAGCGCAGAATGAATGGGAGTCTATGGAGCTAAACGGCTAAATGTATCTCTTTCTCCTGCTTGTCGTTGAATAAACGTAGATTTTATTGTTGATTCCGCAAGTTCAATATAGATTATAGGCCAAAAGTTGAATGAACGAGTGCTTATGTCCTTTCGATTTCTTACAGGTTAGGCCGTTGTTGGCCGGAACACGCTAGCATTCTGCTACTGTGTGACGTCATCACATGTTTGAACGGATTTTTAGAACAGATAAGTGAACTTAAAAATGCAATTTTCAGCAGAGTGTATTATCTTTGCCCTCCCTTTTGAATGCAACTTTCAAATTACTGCACTGTCTGGTTACTTCCGGTTTCTGGACTGGCTGCAGTAACACGTCTCTGTCCATGCGTGGGCGCTCACGAGCGAGTGCAGAATGAATGGGAGTCTACGGGGTTTCACCCCCAGAAATCCACTTTTCTCAGGATATAATTTTTTGTCAAGTAATTTGAAAGTTGCATTCAAAAGGGTGGGCGAAGATAATACACTCTGCTGAAAATTGCATTTTAAAGTTCACTTATCTGTTCTAAAAATCCGTTCAAACATGTGATGACGTCACACAGTAGCAGAATGCTAGCGTGTTCCGGCCAACAACGGCCTAACCTGTAAGAAATCGAAAGGACATAAGCACTCGTTCATTCAACTTTTGGCCTATAATCTATATTGAACTTGCGGAATCAACAATAAAATCTACGTTTATTCAACGTCAAGCAGGAGAAAGAGATACATTTAGCCGTTTAGCTCCATAGACTCCCATTCATTCTGCGCTCGCTCGCGATCACCTCCAGTGGAATTCGAATGGAACTGCAACCAAAGATGATACAACGGGGCTAATAGGAAGTGCTCAGGCTTTCCGTAGACGGGCTTTGGTTTTAGGTTCTCTCGTGTCGATTCTGAGGATTCTGATTGGCTTTATCCTTCTCCCTACACATAGACATATACACTAGACGTCACCTGGGCTACAGCAGTTCATTGGAACGAATGCGTCAATAGAGCCGCCATCTTGGAACAGGGGAGCCCCTCCTCTTTATGCATCAGCGTAAATGTATAGGCAAAGGTCTAACGGAAATAAAATCACCATAAATCGTCATGAATGCGATTTTCTAGTTTTTTGGTTCGTTCCAACAGTCAGATATGTATTTATCATCGAGTCCAGAGAAATTTATAAAAAAAATTTTTTTTTAAAAAACATTCTTCCTAGTTCAGATTTCGTTCGTAAACATCCATACGCAGCACAAAAGTCCGGCATCATCCATGAATTTGAAGTAAAGGCGGAGATAGCAGCGTTACCTAGATACTTCCTATGACAAGACCCCTGTTCCAAGATGGCGGCGGTTTTGACGCATGCTTAGAACCCCAAGGTGACGTCTAGTGTATATGTCTATGCTCCCTACACTGCCGCCCATCGGTTTGGCATAGTTATGATGGCGCTCGCGGCGTATTTATGCGGGTGTGTGCACGATGTTATTATTGAAAACGGAGATGAGGAAAATATTCGTTTCTCTAAATACCCGGCTATGTGTAAACGTAGCCTGATACACACACGTTTTTAAATAATTGCGGTTGTAACGTATTGGGAAGCATTGCATATTGTGATGGATTTTTGTGATGGATATGTAAACTGTCTTTTAGAACTAATCATGTTTCTGAATTATCTGACCGTTAGATTATCTAACCTTATGATAAACATTTGCCTTACGTCCCCTTTTAGGCATCCTAACATTCTAACAAATAACAAATATGGGAAATGAAACTAGACAGAGGTCTAAACTTGAAACCTTTTGGTTAGTAACAAGAGGGCTAGTCTATGAAGAACCAATCAAATTGTGGGGGGGGGGGGGGGATTATGTAATGTTTCATGTTATTTTGCCATACCCCTATTCTATAAAAACTGTTGTATTCATGTTTACTGGTGGGATTCTCAATGGAATTTGTCTGAGATCCTCCAGCCTTGCTTCTTCAAAGGAGAGATTCTCTGAGAATTGCTCGGGAAGATCTCCCGGCCGTAATTAAAGCATTTAAAGGACATTAACTGAAGTCTGTTTGTTTATTACTGCTTCGCAGCAGGTTAGATAGAGAAGCAAGAAGTGAGAGATTTAGAACTCGAAGCCAGTTGTCGAGGGGAGTCGCAGAGCTAAAGTATAAAGTAGGCTATTAAGTGTCTACAGAAGACGCTTGGGTGTCGACTGGAGCACCCCAGGTAAATGTATTTATTAAAGGGATAGTTCACCCAAAAAGGAAAATTCTGTCGTTACCCACCCTCATGTTGTTCCAACCCTGTAAGACCTTTGTTTATCTTCGGAACACAAATTAAGATATTTTTGATTAAATCTGAGAGCTGGATCACTCCTCCATAGGCTTCTATGGGATTAAAACTTGACAGCCCCGAAAAGTTATTAAAGAAATCGTTAAAAGAGTCCAAGTGACTACAGTGGCTAGATCTTAAGTTTATCGAGCTACAAGCATACTTTATGAGCGCAAAAAACAAACAAAAATAGCGACTCTATTCAAGTATTCTCTTTGGGCCTGGAGATTTCACGTATTGTTATTGTGCAACGCTTCTGGTTGAACGTCACACGCATCACACACATGACCAGTGTCGCCGTCGGCCAATAGTGAGCCTACGTGTGACGTATAACACAGAAGTGCTGCGCTGTTACACTACGTCAACAGCTTAGGAGAAAGACATGGAAGAGAAGAGATGGTTGAATAAAGTCGTTATTTTTGTGTTTTTTTTGCACGCAAAAAGTATTCTCGTCATTTTATAAACTTAAGATCTAGCCACTGTAGTCACTTGGACTAAAATTTTAACGATTTCTTTAATAACTTTTCGGGGCTGTCAAGTTTCAATCTTTTAGAAGCCTATGGAGGAGTGATCCAGCTCTCAGATTTAATCACAAATATCTTAATGTGTGTTCCGAAGATGAACGAAGGTCTTACGGGGTTGGAACGACATGAGGGTGAGTACTGACAGAATTTTCATTTTTGGGTGAACTATCCCTTTAAGTGTCGATTGAAGACGCTCCAGGTAATTAGGTTCCAGGTACGTAGTTAGGTTTAGGGAAAAATCTACCACAGTATGGATCAACAGAAACACACTAGCCCAAACTCTGTATGTTTGTTTCATGCATTGTTGTTTTAAACAAACCATATTATAGATGCATCTACATATTTGAGATAAACCGCGGTGCAAGTGCTTGTCAAACCGTGGGTGGAGAACGGTACGGTTAGATTTTTTACCGTGAACCGTTACACCCCTAAAACCGACTCATAAGACTAATTCTTTCAAGAATCGGAATACATCTGTGATGTGTTTTGCTTCACTAAAAATATTAGTTTCTAAACATAAAAATGCATGCTTATGCACATGCCTTATGTAGGTATGTACGATTATTTTTTTCCACTTTCACAGAACCATGTAAGCTACTTCTCGTTTCACCATTCAGTACTTTAACCCTCTGTGGTAATAAAGATATACGTTTACTGATAAACACAATCTGTCACACTCTACAGAATATGGCCCATATTTTCTACACATGACAGTGACAGTTTTATTCTTTTATATGGCCTTGTTTCTTGAACATCCAGACACATGCGGGCGACTGTTTTCAAGGTAACAGCCTTTGTGAAGTTGGTGAGGTAGAAATCTGTAGACCAGTTGGGAATTCATTCACCACTTTTAGACACACTTTCTCCTCACAGAGAGGTGGACACAATAGTTTTTCAATGAAATGAATGACAAAAAGTGTCAGAAGTGCATCAATACAGTGATTTTAAGCTGCTAAATGGCACAGGCAGAA
This sequence comes from Chrosomus eos, assembly GCA_036326025.1. Classification (NCBI taxonomy): domain Eukaryota; kingdom Metazoa; phylum Chordata; class Actinopteri; order Cypriniformes; family Leuciscidae; genus Chrosomus; species Chrosomus eos. Next base: position 24,268,878 of record CM070833.1, on the reverse strand, counting down.
TGACTTCTGGATAGAATCAGCCTCTTTTGGCAGGAAAAGTTGGCAGGATTTTACCAAAACTTTAAATCCTGAACAAAAGCAAATATGCCTTCTGTGACTTTTTAATATGACTTTTTTATATCATGCCAGGCTGTTAAGACCCTTAAAATAGAGGCTGTTCTGTGTGATAAGGTGTTATTTCAGGAGTCTGTATTGGGCAGTGACAGGAGGTGGATTGCAAAATGTTTGTTTACTGCTGATACAATAAGTACAGATTATAATTTTGCACAAAGCGGGATTGGATCTGTGTGGTGCCATCATAGATTTTAAAGGGGACTCTCTATTCAGTAAGAATAGGCTTTAGTGACATTAAACGTCTGGACTGGAACAGTGTTTCTTGTCAATGAAGTAGACATACATTGCCTACCTCAAGCAACGTTAATGTAACGTAATATCAGCACAGAGAAATGGCGCCACTTAGTGGGAAAGCTAGATACAAGACGCAAAGACAAAAATTGTTCTCAAAATGTTTGGCCATAGTAAGACTTTCTAGATGCTATGTTGTATTTACACATCTGGCTATGTGAACTGTTTCAATCAGTGATGGATTTGAAATATATTTTACACGTGGGATATTTTACTTCTGTTAAACAGGAATTCCTGCTCAACTTGTCTGAAACTTTTTTTACATTTATGACCAAGGCAGGGGTATTTCATTGTTCATATAAGATGATATTTGCCTCTTGTTTATTCTTGCCATTAAAAATAAAAATGTGTGTGACCTGTCTAGTCTACTTGTGCCTGGATATGACACTCTCCTATCAGTCTCTCCTGTGAGTTTCTTGAGCTTTGCACAGTTTTGTTTCAAACACAACCCTCCCGCTGCACCCTTTTTTCTTGTCCTCTCATCGTGGAATCATAAATTGACCTCCAAATACCTGTGCAGTTCTCATCAGGATCAATCAGGCTGTGCTCTAAGGAAAAACTTCTTTAGCATTAATACAGTTCTCAGAATTATATTGGCACCACTGCAAGATCAAAGAAGGCTGTAAAAATAAATCTGCATTTTTTTATCCTTTTGATCTCTCATTCAGAAAATTCACAGAAATCTAACCGTTCACTGAGTACTTTTTGCAACCTCCTTTTGTCAAGATAACAGCTCTGAGGTTTCTCCTAATGCCTGATGAGTTTGGAGAACCTGACAAGAGATCAGAGATCATTCCTCCATACAGAATCTCTCCAGATCCTTCAGATTCCCAGTTTCATGTTGCTCTTCTCTTCAGTTCAGCACACTCATTTTCTATAGGGTTCAGGTCAGGGAACTGGGACGGTCATGGCAGAAGCTTCATTTTGTGCTCAGTGACCCATTATTGTGTTGATTTTGATGTTTGTTTTGGATCATTGTCCTGATGGAAGATCCAAAGATCCACGGCCCATTACAAGTTTTCTAGCAGAAGCTGTCAGGTTTTGATTTTTTATCTGTTGTATTTGCTAGAATCCATGATACCATGTATCTGAACAAGATATCCAGGACATCCAGCTAAAAAATAGGCCCACAATGTTAAAGATCCAGCAGTATATTTAACCGTGGGCATGGGGTACTTTTTATCCCTGTTTGCACCAAACCAATCTGGTGGGTTTGCTGCCAAAAAACTATTTTTTATCTGACCATACAATCTGGTCCCTTTAGATGTTCCAGTCGTAACTGACAAATGAATATGCTGGAGATGCTGGGATTTTTCGTGAAACCCTCCCAAACAACTTGTGGTCATGTAGGGGTTGTTTGATTATTTTTTTAGGCTTTCTGACCCCAAGACTCAACTGATCTCTGTAATTCTCCATCTGTGATCCTTGGAGAGTCTTTGGCTACTCAAACTTTCCTCCTCGCCGTACATTAGGACGATATAGATGCATGTCCTCTTCCAGGCAGATTCATTACTGTAGTTGATTGGAACTTCTTAATTATTGCTCTGATGGTGGACATGGGGATTTTCTATGCTTTAGCTATTTTCTTATACAGCCACTTTCTATTTTATGAGGCTAAACAATCTTTTACTGCACATCAGAACTATTCTTTAGTTTTACTCATTGTGATGGATGATTAAGGGAATTTGGCCTTTGTGTTTCCTCATATTTACACTAATCTGTCACAGGAAGTCATGGCTGGACAATTTCATGCTTTTAGTCATCCTGGTAAAAAAAAAAAACGCAATATAATTGGAGATATTTTACTCATAAAAAGTTCTAGGGGTGCCAATAATTGTGGCCAACGTGTTTTAGAGAAAAAATACTTATTTCATAATGTGATTTCCCCCCCACTTTCAATTCTTTTGCTTCAATAAAGGTAATAATTGTTATTTTTTTAATGAAAGATCAAAAGGATAAACAATGCAGATTTATTTTTAAAGCCATCTTTGATCATATTTACCATGGTTGCCAATAATTATGACCACAAGTGTAGCTGCCCGACAGTCTATTGAGCTGTACACATTTTCCTATTTATTATAGGTTTAAAAATTAACTTAAAAAAAGTAACCTGGTTGCTTTAAAGTTTTAAATTCATTAAATTAAATTACATTTTAAATATAAATTAACTGGCAACCAAGTAAAAATGTTTTAAGTTAAATCAACAATGATTTTTTTTTACAGTGTAAAATTGTAAATTCAATCCTAGTCCTATGATTGGTGAATGAAACATCCTACGGATGCGCTGGGATGCATCATCAGTGATGTATCCTGGGTTCATTGGGGGTTCGGGTCTCAAAAAAAATGATACACCCTCGCCCAGGGGACCCAGCCGGGGTTAATCAAGCCCAGACTTGTGTCCCAGCAGCGTTAGCCTACAGATCTCCTCTCCATCTAGAAGATCTCTCTGCTGCTTCTGTTGCAACCCTGATGGCTGTTTCCTTAAATGGCCTGCTCATGCCCAGTCAGGTGTAGGCTCTGTAGAGAGAGTGTCCAGCAAAACCTCTACATCCTACTTCTACTGGGTGGCAGAGTGCCATCCACCCCTGCCTCCAGCATTTTCCACAAGTTCCTGGTACTTGCCATTCTTCCTCTCGAATGCTTCTTCCAAGCGGTCTTCCCGGGGCACAGTCTGTTCTATCAGGGCAAGCTGTTTCATGACCTCTGACAGAGTGATGTCAGGTCGCAAAGATATCACTGCGATATGTGCGGGGAACTTGAGTTCAGCCTAGATCGACCATCAGCTGCCAATCCTGTGCTGTAGTGAGCAGGCCTTCAGCAACTATAGGCTGTGGTTTGGGCTTCTCTCCTGCCTTTATGAATGACATGTGCTTTCTGGGGGGTGGTGGTGTCTGCACTTTGTTATGGCTGAGGAGACACACTCGGCCACTACCTTCAGCACTTGGTCGTGCCACCAGCGGTATCGCCCATCCCCAGGGCTTTTAGGCAGCTGCTCAGGATGTGCTCGAGAGTTCCTCTCCCAGAGCAGAGAGGACAGGATGGTGTTTCAGCCTTGCCCCAGAGTTGGAGGTTTGCCGGGCTGGGAAGGGTATCATACACGGCTTGGTGCAGAAATTGTATTGATCTTATTTCTCCCACAGCTGCTCTCACTTCCTCCTGAACAAGCCATCTTCTCTCCTTGCCCTGCGCCTTGCTGTACTTAGGTGATGTAAAGCTCCCGAAGCCTGCTCTTCCCTTCGCCACTGTCCCACCACTGCCTTGTGCCTCAGACTTGCTTCTGCCGCCTCCAGCTTCCTAATGGCACTCCATTTCCTGCATGTGCGGATTTCAATGCTGTGCCATTAGGCCAGTCCCATTAGGCCAGCATTGAAATCCGCACAGACAAGAAATGGAGTGCCATTAGGAAGCTGGAGGCGGCAGAAGCGAGTCTGAGGCACAAGGCAGACTTTTGGGTCTCTTGAGGCCAGAGAATGCGGGGCAGGATGCCGTGTTGGTAAATCCAGGACTTAAATTTTCCTGGCAGCCCTCACTCGTCTACTCTGCTGAGCCAGGTCTCTAACTCCTTGATGGATAACTAGACAGCTGCCACATCTCTAAGGCCCTGTTCAAAAAGTTTTCCCAAACTCTTAACTGGCTTCTCAGTGATGGATGGTATCGTGGTGCCATCCAGGGCGAAATGGAACTTGTCGGACACCTTGCCTTGCTTCAAGAGAAGTGACCTAGATTTCGTTGATTTGAAGCTCATTTTTGCCCACTTGATAATCTTCTCAAGACCTTAAAGTATCTATCTACTGCCTGGGGATATAGTGACAGTGAGGTCATCCATGTAGGCCCTGATGGGGGCCAGCCGCACGTCAGACCTTGTTAAGGGGCCTCTGCACTGCACCTCTGCAGCCTTCACTATCATGTTCATGGCGAGGGCGAAAAGAGTGACTGATATTGTGCACCCGATGCCCTTCTCCAGCTGCTGCCAACTTGATGTTACTGGCCCAGATGTGACTCTCAATCTGAAGTTGTTATAATAGTCCAAGATTTGGTCCTTGATCTTGCTGGGAACAAGGTGCCGGACGGTTCATCGTAGTCTCTACCAACTTGTGTGGTATTGAACCATAAGCGTTGGCCAGGTCTAGCCACAGCACAACCAGATCTCTTTTCCATTTGTATGCCTTTCTGATCAACTGTGTGACTGCTCCTGTGTGTTCCAGGCAGCTTGGCATCCCTGGAGTCCCTCCCTTCTGCACTGATGTGTCAATATAGTTGTTCTTTAGCAGAAATTCTGTCAGCTGTCGAGACACGATGCTGAACAAAATCTTGCCTTCCACGCTGAGCAAAGAGATGGACCTTAACTGCTCAAGGTTTGTGGAATTTTCTTTCTTTAGGAATCCACACCCCTTCTGCTTCACAACGACCCATCTGCGCCATGTTGTACGCAACAGCTTCCAAAGGCTTTGGAGCAGTTCTGGGCAGCGCTTGTAAACCTTGTATGGTACTCCGCTCGGTCCAGGAGCTGAACTGGCTCTGTCTGCTTTCATCACTTCTAGGATCTCTTTCAGGCTCTCTTTCAAGTCGACTCTTGGGGCTGGTTGATCCAGAAGGGCCCTCTGGTGTTCCAATTTCTGGTTTCACTGAGGATGCTGTGGCATGGAGATATTGGTCAACCTCCTCCTTGAAGCATGTGAAGCATCCGCTTCGCTTGCTGCCAAGCAATTCCCTTGTAAAACCGAAGGGGTTAGCTATGAAAGCGGCTCTTTTCCTGGCTCTCTCCCTGCCCCGTCTCCTATGCCACTCTGTCCTCCGCAGTGTCATGAGATTTTTCCTGAGGATATTGTGGAGCTCGGCAAGTGGTGGTTTCTCCTCCTCTGTGCTCTTGAACCGCTCTTGTCGCAGCTGATGGATCTTTGCCGCTCTTCGATTCATGATGTAAGGCGCTTCGCTGGGCTTCTCCTCCTCCTGTCCAAAATGCTCCATAGCTCACGATGACTGCGGACATAGCTTGCAGGCGGCTGTCGACATCCTCCTTCCACATGATATTATAAGGAGCGGTATCCTCCCCAAATTAGTGCCACTCTCTCCGTTTACTGGCAGGGAGCCATTTCACTCGCGCCTTTTGGTCTACTCTGCCTGGTGGAGGAGCTTCTGGTGCTTGGAGGTGCTGGTCTCTGTGGGGTAACTCCGGGCCGGGCTCCTCCTGCGTCTCACCAGGGACAGACCCTGTGCGCTGCACTGTAGGCTTTTGCACCAAACACTTCATCCTGCCTGATGAATTTTTAAACCACGCAGATTTAGATTCATATGAAATCATCATATATGCATCAAAGTTCAATGGTATTTCTAACTATGTTAGTGTACTGCAAAAACTAGTAAGATTTATTTATTTCCCAAGTTTTGCACACAATTCTTAAAGTTGATTTAACCACAGGGCGGCAGTGGTTCAGTGGTTCATGTAGGTTGTCTACAAACTGAAAGGTTCCACCAGTTCCACTTGACCAAGTGTCGAGGTGTCCATGAGCAAGATACCTAACCCAAGCTGCTCCCGACGAGCTGGATGGCACCTTGTATGGCTGTCACCGCCGTCGGTGTATGAATGAGTCAGTGTATGAATGGGTGCATGCGAGGCAATATGTAAAGCGCTTTGGTGGCCATTGGTCTCTTGAAACATGTACCATGTACCAACTGTGAAACTAAGTAAAATCTATAATGTTTATTTTAGTAAAACAATCAAAAGTTGTAGGCATTTTTTATTTATTTTACATGTTAAGTAAATCTCAAAATGTGACTATTTAAAATATAATTAATTGGAAGTTATGCATACATATAATTTGTTAATTTTATATCAAATTAAATTTTATGAGTAAATGCAATTTGATAATTTTATGGAAAAAAAATTAAAAGCCTTGAATAAATCAAACTTTGATAATTTAGCAGTGGCTATAAAACAATCAACACTTGTTAAAAAAAACAAAGGGTTGACTTGTTAAGTCAAAATTCACATAATAAACTAAAAGAAACATGTATACATGAAATTAGATCATGTAAAATAAGGCAAATGCGTTCATTATAAAATATAAAAATTAACTATTATTATTAAAAACAGAAAAAAATATTATTACTTTTTTTTATGCATTAACATGCATTATGCATTATTATTATTATTTTACGTGATGTGCACAAAGCACTTGTGCGCCCTTATGTCCTAGAAACATGTCAAATCTGGGATCTTTTGTGAGGTGTTTTTCTCTGCAGTTCCTGTGTGCGTCTGCACGGGGCGGCCGTGATCCGGTCGGGGGCAGCGGGTCTGGTGTACTGCACAGGCTGCCGTAGAGAGAGTGTGTGTGTGAGAGTGTGTGTGTCACTCCCTCATCAGCGGCTCGCTGCTGGAAACATGGCGTCAGTGCACACACGGGCGAGCCTCAACTCTGCAGACGGATAGAGAAGTGTGCACCAGGACTCATATCATACACTAGTCTTTGCAAAGTCGACCTCTATTGTCCTGGACATGTTCTGATTCATGCACGGGTGAAAGGAGAGCCATCCCGTCAATTCATAGCCGGTTATGGAGCCTCCGGATGAGATCAGGTAAGATAAGCGAATCAGAAACAGTGGGTGCGTGTTTGAGTCTGTATGCAATGCATATAATTATATATATCTATATATCTATGTGTGTGTGAGAGAGAGAGCGATCACGCAACTATACAGCCGGGATTCAGGACACGCCGCCAAATAGTGCACCCATTGAGACGTATTGGAGAGACTAGAGCGCATGCGCGTAACGTCAAACCGCTAGTTAGGGGAAAACGAGTCATTTCCGCGAATCTTTCATTTCAATAGAACTAATTTAGAAACTGATTCAGCAGTCTTTTTTTATTACACTTTTACATGTTTTATAAACAAGCCCTTTTTAATATGTTTTCAAAATAGATTTATGAATAGCCTACATGTTTATTGCAATTTTACGTATCACAGTTCAGTTTGTTGCTGCCATGATTTAGCTTATCAAAATCTTGGCTTGAAACCTTTTCTCATGTTAAAGTAAATGCTGTTCATTAAAACTTTTTTGTATGTGTGTTGACAAAACGGACATACATTAATTTCTGCTATTAAACTTACTTTTTGCTCCATCAGGCGAATCCTCGGTTCATTCCAAATGCTTAAATGCATTTCAATAGGGATCATCACTTGTTGGGTGCTTCTCATTTTTTTATTTGTGCATCCTCGTTTCCTTTAATCACTTCCTGTCCTCGCGTCTCAGAAAATATTACTTTATTTTTTTTTAATTAAATCTGAATACAACAAAATGGCATAAACAGTCATTATACGGAGAAAAAAAACGCATGGAAGGCTCAACAACACAGAACCATATTGAATCCAAAATAAAATAAACAATAACTATTATTGTAAATTAAATAATAATAATAATAAACTACAACAGATTATACAAACAATTTATACAGTTTTATTGCATTTGTAATTCATTTCTAAATATAGCAATAAACAAAGGTAATATTCTTGATCACTCGAACGTCCCTTCAAAACGTCAACAGCTGCTCTCAGGGAATCTTAAGTGGTTAAAGTTTGGTTATTTTAGAAATTCATAAATAATAATAATTATTGTTAAAAAATGTTTTTAAATTATTGTAACAGTTGTAATTTAAAGACAGACAGCTGTAAAGGGGGAATGTATATGTGCGTCAGGTTGCTTGACAACAAAGACTTCCGCATAAGATACACCTGTCCATCTTCAATCATCACTCCTCCTGAAGCTTCCTCACTCATCGCCTCCTCGCGGTGAGACGTCCTTCAATATGTCTTTCTTTGATAAGTGTAAAACGAGGAAGCATCAATTTAAGTATTGAGAAGCTCCCATTATTTCTTGATACCTTACGAACCGGAAAGGTGCAATTAATTAATGAGTTGACTTGAGAACCGATTCAGTCCAGTTCATATCTGTTTCGTGAGCGGTTCAACCAAATCATTGAAAAGATCCGACTCACTAAAATGATTTGTTCACGAATCGGGCATCGCTGCAAATCGCTTCCTGCCACAAAGTGATCCCGTTTTGCAGCGCAACACTAAGCAGAATTTCACATTAAAGTTGCAAACTTTTATTGATTTGAAAGAAAAATTGAAAACAGTTACCTCACAGCAAGCGTATGCATGATTACATCTGTTCCTGAGGGGAAAAAACTCAGCATTAATGGAAACAAGCAGACCTGTGGGAAAGGTAAAGAGATTGTGCGTCTATGTGCAAGATCATTGTACTCCGCTAGCGCGCGAGTTCTCTATCTCTCTTTCTCTCAATTTCGGCAGTGTGCCTTTTAAAGTTTAAGGGCTGTGCTGTGGTACTATTTTTTCCAGTGTATTGTTATTCGGTCTCGATATCTGGGTGTTATTAAAAATTTTGAGATTGTAGGTTCAATGTTTATTTGCACCATTCCTCGAGTGCAACTTGAGTTTCACATAACTCTAACAAACATCACGCACAACGAGTAAAGTGGGAAGTAAATCCGATATCAGGGATGAAGCAACAGTCGTGATTGAATATAAAATATCCAGTCAGTAAACCACGAGTCCTGGGAGTCGGATTGACACACACTCCCTTAGTGAGTTGGTGAAATGTTTGATTTGCAATTCCCAGAAATCACCTGTCTGCGCTCAACTGAGTACAATTTCTTGGATTTGACGTGCAGCATCTGATTCTGGGAAGTGTTTTTTTTAAGCATTATTTATTCACTGATGTTTGTGGTTCTTTTGAGACATATGTGCACTGTACAGATTGTTCTGCCATCTTATTTCCCCCCATATCTCTTGTTGGCCTGTAACCAAAAGCCTTTTAAATTTTTTTTGCAGTGCATTATTTGCTGTCATAAATGTGTTTAACCTTATTGTATTTGAGTTCTTCTGTTTAAGATAAGGTTCAGAAAGTGTTGTTTTCTCACTGCCATGTGCACAAGGCTTTAGCTGATAAAGCCCAGTGGAATGTTCTGCTGGAGCGTTTTCATAGTTTTTTCTCTTATGACCCCACGCAACGTCACGGAAAGTGTTTGCCCTGAACGCCCGGCGACAGCTTCTCAAGAATTCCTTGTTGTGTCTCTCTTCCTGCTCTCCCCGCCCTTCCTAGCAATTCTTTGTGATACACTCGTAAGTGTTAAGGATAGAGATAACTTGTTTAAAATGCAAGATCAGAGATTTGTTGTGCATTTAATTTCTTGTTTACTATGTGTGCAGTTGCAGTATGAATGAACTGGGACACTATGAGGTAAACTTTAAAATCAGCATGCATGACTTTTAGGGTGAAATTGCTTAGTGCGGCAGGAATGTGTTTCTTGGCCTTCGGTGGTGACTTAAGGTTAAATTGTTGCCTTGGAACATTTAGGAATCCTTAGTTCGTAACGTATGTTATTCAGAAATGTCACAGATCACTCTGCAAGTATGCTATTCTTCAGTATGGTTGCTGAACACGCACAATTGACATTTTGACGTTTTACGTCACGCTGTAAATCCAATCCCTGCTCATTTATGACCACAAGCATGCCTCAATTCCAGGATGTGGTGCACTAAAAGAATGTTGACCTCACGTCCTGGTGGCACCCATGGCTGGAACTCAACTCATTAATTTATTTCTTTACACAATCCATGGTCCAATGCTTCAGATTGCTGTCAGTCCCACGTCTTTTCTGGCTTTTGCAGAACTATCATTTCAGCTCTGGTTACCAAGTAGATTCATTGAGCCTCAATTACGAAATAAACGTACGACAGAAAACTGCCTGTATGGTCGTTATCACGCAAAACTGGGCATTTATCAATATAGACGTGAGCGATGAATACGATTCAATTTCACATTAGGTCTCAGCTCGTGTATGCAAGTTTTTAAGTTAATGTGAACTTGCTTGCAGCAGTAAATCTGGTGGAGAATTGTAATGAGATCATTTTGTTAATCTAGATTATTTTCCTGACTGAGAATCGAAGCTCGTTAAGCGACAAGATTAGAATGCCTAAATTAAATTAAATTTGGTGGCTGTCTGTGACCCATTAAAAATGACCACAAATGTTTTTTCCCCCTAGGGGTTTAGCTTTACATGCATAAACAGCAGAACATGAGGATTCACAACATCGTCACATCACGCACCTGCAGCGCTTCTGTGAACCGAGAACAGCAGAATAAAATGAACTATATAAAGGAATAAAATAAATAGGACTACACAAAATATATTTCACTAAATAATTTCAAACTTTGATAAGATACTTTGAAAAATATCGATATTCAATACTATTTTCAATACCACTGGGAAAACTGCCACATATATTGCCACACAGATCATTTATCTCATTTTTTTTAATAATTTGGGTAATTTAGCTTACACACAGGAGAGCTTTATTTGAATTGTTAAACTAATTTAACAAAAAAAAAAAACAACTAAACAGTAGACAGTCAGTAATAAAATAAGAACAGACACCTATAGAAAAGAAAAGACACCTTTACGAATTTAACTTCAGAATATTTGTTTTAAACATTTGTTGGTACATATATACAAACATTATCAGGTACAAATGTAAAGTTTATCATTAATTTTCTGTTTATCTACCTCGTTTGTAAAAAATGTATGGTATTTGTGTCATGTGATGTCACTGCGTATTATTGTCACAGCAATGCTAATAGTCAGTATAACTGCTACAGTGAGAATAGCATTGTATATTAATGTTACAGTCATTCACAATGTAATGTTAGTCAAGAATTGTTTTATTATAGTTTTCACCACATATAAATGAGGAAGCCTGACAGTAAAGTATCAAACTTACTACGGCTCTGTCTTCGTTTGACTTGGTGTTTAGTCAGAGTTTTAACACACTGCTCGTGAACACTACAAAGGACACTATAGCGTAATTTGTGTTTTATTTAATAAATCATTTTATAGCTACATATTTTTCATTTTTGTACTCTTCTGAATACCGTTAAATTGAAAGGATTTGTGGAGCGAGGGGAACTAAAATAGCCTAGGCTATAGTGTTTGTTTGTTTCATTTTATTTACCGTTATTTATAATATTAATTAACTTAAATGTTTGCAAATGTTTGAGGTTAATGTGTGTTTTTGGAGTTAGATCAATTTCTATCCTAGTGGCGAGGCTTCTAAACCGGGAAATTTTAGGGGCGTGATATTTAAATGATGATTGCTTTCAGCCGCCATATTTATTAATGTACGATCATTAGTATGATGGGATTGGAATTTGGCGGTGTAGAAGCCATATTTAGATTTTTGAAATATATTAACCTGAAGAGATTTTATTTGTTTATTTATTTAAATGTTTATTTCAAAACATTGATTAAAATATATAAGGACATTTTATGTGTAATGTTTAATACTTGGACCAACCTATCATGTGAATTGACTTGCTCCTCCTCCTGGACGTGTCACTACGGTGCGAAAGTGCAGGTCTTAATAGTTGATTAGCATCGGTTAGAGTGTGAAGAGCAACAGTTTCTTCAATCGCATTTCACACTGGTATTGTAATTCTGGACGCTTTATTTTGTATTTTTGTTTTGAAAGCAAACCAGAGATCGTGATTATGAAACAATGTTCTTGCTGTTACAATTGAATCTCTTTGGGTGCTTTATGGACCTGTGAATCGGGAGAGACTCCTCCGCTAACCTCAAGAGGCTAAACTAAGTTTTTTGGGAAGATTAGACATACAAATGTTTCATGAGTCACACGTGAACCCTGTCGTAAGATGATTTGTGTTCTCGGATCTGCACTCGACCACACACTGTTGGTAAATGAGGCCTATTATGTTTAAAGTAAAGCCGCACGATACTTGATAAATTGAGAATCAATTACTGTGTATTTTGCTAGAGATTCTGACAAAATGTTAATTTCTGCAGTCTATTTGAAAATATTTCTTTATTTTTAATAAATTATTTTAAAAAATCTGTGTAAAGGAACAATTCAATGACTCACTCATGGGCAATTCCATGCAAAGGTCATCTTTACCATGAAAAAATAAAGTTTTAACCAAAAGAATAAAACCCATTTTAAGTTGTCCATTTAGGTCTGTAATATACTGTATTAATGTGCTTTAACAAAAAATAAGAAAATTGCCTTGTTATATGAGGTGAGCAACAATGCTTAAAGGGATACTCCACTTTTTTTGGAAATAGGCTAATTTTACAACTCTCTCGGAGTTAAACAGTTGAGTTTTACCGTTTTCGAATTCATTCAGCTGATTTTCTGGTATTTAGAAGAATATCAGTAACCAGACAGTTTCTGGTCTCATTGACTTCCATAGTAGGAAAAATATATACTATGGAAGTCAATGAGACCAGAAACTGTCTGGTTACAGATTCTTCTAAATACCAGAAAATTGGCTGAATGAATTCGAAAACGGTAAAACCCAACTGTTTAACTCCGAGGGAGTTGTAAAATTAGCCTATTTCCAAAAAAAGTGGAGTATCCCTTTAAATTACATGTTCAACCAGCCATATTTCATGCTTTCAAAAAAGGTATCAAAGACCCCCCTTTTTAAACTTTATTTTAACAGTAAACATTTTGCAGAAAGATGGAGGCATGCCTGATAAATAAATATGCTAATCTGGTCATAACAGCACTGCCTGTTGAATTTATAAGGGCTATAATAAAGAGGTCTTGACGCTTCAGTGCACTGTCACGTCCATAACGTTTTAAAGGTTTAGTTTATTTAATAATCTTCAGAATCATTTCAGACAGTCTTCTTAATGTGAAAACACAGCCATTATGCGTCAACAAAAGTGCCATGATGGTTTGATTGTTGATTTTCCAAACAGATTCTATGTATTTCAGACGCGTCACATCCATAACAGGGTTTTTGTCACATCCATAACGTTGGTTTATCCTCATAATACACTTCATAAAAATATATATATTTTAAACATTGATATTTTTATGTTCAGCTAAGACCCCTTCATCATGTGGATAGCAATATTTATACATTGGATTTAAAAGTTCACAGACTTTAAAGGAAATCGAACAGTATACCAAAAACTCTGTCATTTCCTGTCACATCCATAACGCATGCATATTTTCCTTTTTTGGGGGTGCTTAAATATATTTTAGAAAAACATATTTTGCCTGTCAATTCCCCAGATTGGGTGCTCTGAGAATATGCATTTCAAATTTAAATATTGTAAGAAGTTTTTTTTTTCTGAGACATTTCACCTGTCATTATGAGTTCAAATGTCACATCCATAACGCTGGAATTGCCCTCATATAGACTTCACTTGTTTTTTCATCACTGGATTAATTAGTGTTTTTGAATGAATGAATCTCTTGAATAATTCAATGTCAAATAATTGTTTGTCGTCATCTACTGGTGTAACACTGATACAATCTTTATTTAAAGTGTCGAGTAATCCATACATTTAAGTTAAAATGTTAATGTAACCTCAATGTGAACATTTGTATTAATATACACTTAGCTAGTTCAATAAGTGCTAACTTGCTTATAAATAAACAAAAATTAACTAATTAAATTTGCTCAAATGTTAACAATAGCATGGGATAGCACTTGCATATGAGTGCTTGCAATATAAAGCTTTGAACATACTTGCTTTCAACCCAGGCCGCATGCACCACGATGGTAACTCTCCTAAAACCAACATTAACAGAAATTCTTCACTGAATTTTAGTATTTACTCTCCCTTTTTTGAGTGCCATGGACAAAGCATGCTGGGAAATAGAAATCCCAGCCCCAAATAATTTCATAAAACCCAAAACATGAAAACATTAAGTTTACTTAATAATAAGTAAATAATAAGTTAATAAAAATAAAAATGTATTATTAATAACTTGTTTACTTTCAAATATTTAAGTTTACTTAATATATCAGTTCTGTGAACTTGAAAGAAAAAGAAAGTGCTAAATACTCATAAAGGTTAATTTGACTGAACTGAACTAGTTTAATTTAAGTTTGTCCTACTCAAACCAATTTATTATTTTAAGCGTTAGGGTTTGTAGTGTATTATTTCACAGCCAAAATAGTATTGATTATGTACTAAATATTGGAAATGCGATCAGCCCTATTAGTTCAAATAGCTGTTCACTGAAGCCAAATCGGATACACTTGTGGTTTATCTGCATGTTTCTGATCTTTCCTCTTGTGCTTTATTTAGTTTGCAAGGTTAGTATTTTTGGTGTATGTTGGTTGAGCACCTGTATATCTTTCCCCAGCTGAGCTTCAGCCCACTCTGTCCTCTTTTTGACTTCAGGAAGGAAGTACCGTGATGTAACGCATATCATCCTAAAGAGATCACTTGTCTAGCTAAACTCTCGAAACAGTCTTTAGTTTCTCATGTAATGTCTTCAATTATGCTTTCAATTGTCCAGAGAGGGTGTGCACCAAGGGTGGAGGTTAGAATAGTGACTTATGTTGAGTCCTCCATGCAGAGGTATTGGCTTGACAAGGTTGGTGGTTTTTCATTGGTCCCTCATGCAACTCTCACTCCATTATGGTCCACATGCTCATGTCTTAATGTAACACACACACACACACACACACACACACACACACACACACACACACACACACACACACACACACACACACACACACACACACACACACAGTCATTTTGCCTTGCGGCCTCAAATGGTCATTATGAGTGGACACAGGAAAATTATATTGTACAAATCTGTGGCATAGTGATGGAATTTAGAGGAAAGCTTGTTTTTAAATTAGAGGCAACGTCACTTACATTCCTGGAACTCACTTTCATAATGTGAACTTTGTGCTATTATGGCACTCATTCATCCAAGCAACATCAATCACTCATGCATAAGTTATTACAGTAGCTGCAATTATAGCAATGAATCATAGATCTAATTTGTGCCTATCGAGATCTTATTTAGGAGGCCAACATTTAACTAAAAGTAACTCCAAGTAACTTTTCCTCTTCGGTCGCCCTACTGGTTGGAAACTAAATTGTCCATTACCACTGTCGTAAATAATTTAGCCTACCGTCGCACGCACGCTCGCTGTTTATCCAGCACCGGCTTTAGAATGAACGATGTCCACAGACAAGGTAGAGTATGTTACATGATTTCATGAAAGGATGATGTATTGTGACATCAGAAACGAAGAAAAACGAAATAATGACTATTTTATAGGGGTGTAACGATACACAAAATTGACGGTTGGGTTTTCCCACGGTTTTGACCTCTCGGTTCGGTTTAGAAAGCTAAAATTGCTTTTTTTACTAAAATTAAATTACTATAAAATTACTATAACTAAATACTATATACTATAACTAAAATTAGTATAACATTAAAGGTTGTAGCCTAGACTTTTAACCTAAATTCAGATGATATTTATTTTTTAGATATAATAATCATCAACACACAACACATTATATGAAAACATGTAAACTGAACATAAGGCAGTTTTGTCATTAACTTGTGTATTTACTTTATTTTGTTATTGAAATATAATAATTTACACAGTTGTCATTTTCATGAAAGATATTTTAAACATACATTAAATAATCAAGATATCATTAACAGGTTAAGTAAAATATAATATATAGGCTAACATAGTGCATTTATTTAGTGCAAGAGGAACCAGATTCAAGTTGTGGACACTGAATCACTTGCCTGTTGAGGTAAATATAATGCTAGTGACAAGCTATGCTGTTTTTTTGACGTCTTTCCGCTGCTGAAACACTGATTGAGCGATTACACGAGTTACTGATGCCTTTCAGTAAGTATACTGCATCTTTCAACATACCTTCAGGTGTCCATTCTGTAACTGAGGAAGAGATTATCACGTTTACTCGCGCGCCGCGCTGCCGCTTGAAATGAGGAGCTTAGTAGGCCTACAGCGATCTGTCACGCCACATCAAAGAGCGCCAAAACGCAATTTATTGTTTGAATTTTGTGATCAAATAGACAGAATTTGAAAGATTACACCTTGCTTATTATCGAAAGTAACAAAACACGGAGCTTGTTATTTGGTGTTAATGGTGGTTAGGCTACAAAACTGAATTCGTTGTGTACTGTACACAAGACATGAGGTCCATTGAGCCGGGCTGGGCGGGGGCGGGGTCGGGGTAGCAGGGGGCGGGGAGGGGCGTGTTCGGTACGCAATGAGAGTATCGCGATTCGAATCGTGTGTTCTGTATCGCGTTTTTTCGGTTCGGTTCGAATATCGTTACACCCCTACTATTTTAGCGCTTGACGTAAAGCAGTCGAATTTTGTAGTTCTTTTTTTGAATTTTGTAGTGACGACTAAACGCCTGTGGAGAGACGACTCGACGCCTGTGAAGAGACGACTAAACACCGGCGATATGTTATGCCTAAATTTATACATGATTAACTAACTGTATTTTTCTTTGTACATTTCTGAAATGCACTTTCTGTAAAGCTGCTTTGAGACAATGTGTATTGTGAAAAGCGCTATACAAATAAACTTGAATTGAATTGAATTGAATTTTTGTGGTCGGATTCCTACCCGAACCCCGAAGTTACATAGTGCCAGTAAAAGCGATACAGACCCCGTCAGGCGATGGCAGATGTGCCTTTCACCCTGTTACGACTTGATGAACCACTGATACGATTTTGGAAACATTATTTTAAGGTAAAAAATGTTACATAGTGTTGCTTTAACAAGCAACATTAGCTTTATGTAGTTTGAATCATGCAATTTATAGGTAATGTGAAGATGTTTTGTTTTCTTCCAGATATATTCTTAGCATGGAAGTGTGCATATGTTGAGACAAGGAGGATGCATATCAATAAGGCCGAACCTCAAAGTGCTGCTTTTACAATAAGGAAAATGGGCAATAAGTTTGTTTGTCCTAAACTTGCATCAACAGGTGATCTAATGTTCTCTTATTCTTATTCTGTAATTTGGCACTGTTAGTGATGCAGAAATTACCCAGCTCACTTTTAAATTTGTTTGTAGGTTCAAAACCAGCATATGCACAAACCCAAACAGAACCATTACACTTTTTCCTGACATAGATTGCACCTTTATGTCTATATGAGAAAATATTGAATGTCAATTCCAAGAAATCACGAGCTCAGAGAATAACACTCAAGGGAACATCACAGGCCAGTGGAGTTGTTTACTAACAACATTCTTGATACTTTATTTCTAGTGCTTGTGGGGAAAGGTCATATGGATGCACGTTTGGTGTCTGGGATGCAACTAATATTTTTGAAGATAATCGATTAAAAAATTTCAATTTCAAACTATGCTGTTCTTTCGAACTTTAGTCATCAAAGAATCTTGAAGAAACGTGTCACGGTTTCCATGAAAATATTAAGCAGCACAACTTCATTGATAATAATAATAAGAAGAAATGTTTAAGGGGATAATCATAATAAAATGTTAAATTGTAATAATATTTCACAATATTGAAGTTTTAAACCTCTGAACAATTGGGTAAGTGCTCATTTTACCGGTATAATAATATACCATTAAAATGTGAGTACATATGTTATTTCCGTAAAAATTCACTTCATTACTTTAAATCTTTGTGAACAGTGCATAGACCAAAATAGTTGATCAATAACATTGTTTTGATTGGTAACTTGTTGCAACACCTCTTGGTACCAAACAGAAGTGGATGTATGATTGGTCTTTGGTGACCTATAGTGTCCAATCAGGCTTTTGTTGTGTCTTGCACTGCCTCAATCAATAAGCTCAGCAGGGATGTTGTCTGCCTGTTAGAGAAGGAAGTGTGTGTGTGTGTGTGTGTGTGTGTGTGTGTGTGTGTGCGCGCACATGCCAGCGGTACTAAAGCATTGCTCACAAGGCCTCATGTCAAAGGTAGTTTCTGGCTGACTTACTGGTTGTTCCTTGTTATTGGTAACATGATGTCCCTATGGGTTTTGGCTGAATCTTTGAACATCCTTTGAAAAACTGTTCCATTTATTTCTATTCTCTCCTTTGTTCATTGTAAGTTCACGTTTCCTCTGAAAATTGGTTGGATTTAAAAAGAAATTCGTGGGAAAAATAGCAAATATCTTCCTTATCAGCTTATTGCTTTTCTGCCTGAGTGAGTTTTACAAAAACTGTCAAAGGAAAAATCAAAGAAAAGAAGAGAAAGAAAATGTAAATTTTAAAGACAATAAAGCCAATTTTAGAACAATTTATGAAACATTAATTTAAGATGATTTTAGTAAAAATAAATGTGTACGAAGAATGATTGGTTGGTGTATTACAGTAATGAATGAGATTTTTTTTTTATCATGCATTGTAGTAATCAGGAAATACTGTCATTTGCAGGAAAGGGTTTGCTCAATTGTAAAATGTTTTTTAAAGAAGTCTCTTATGCTCACCAAGACTGCATTTGTTTGATAAAATGCACAGTAAAAAACAATATTATTGTGAACATTTTAATTTACAGTTAAAATAACTCTTTTCTTTTTTAATATATTTTATACTGTAATTTATTCCTGTGATGGTAAAGCTGAATTTTCAGCATCATTACTCCAGTCTTCAGGGTCACATGATCCATCAGAAATCATTCTAATATCCTGATTTGGTGTTCAAGAAAAGTTTCTTAATATTAATTTATCAACGTTGAAAAGGTTTTCAATGTGGCTTAGGCCTAATATTTTTATGGTTTTTCAGGATTCTTTGACAAATAGAAAGTTCAAAAGAAGAGAAATGTATACATTTATTTCTAAAAATGTCTTTGCTGTCACTTTTGAATATTTTAATGCATAGTAGGATAAATATCACAAAAAAAAAAAAAAAAAAACCTGACCCCAAGCTTTTGATATATTTCTGTATATTTTTTTAATTCTTTGGCTTTTGGAGAGAAATTTCGACTTAACATTGCAAATTCAACTGTCAAGTTGTTCTAATAAAGAGTTATACACTTCATTTTGCACATTTTCTTTACTGGGAAACTTCATTCGTTCATGGGCCCAACTTGTAAAGGTCCTGAGACAATGTTCCCGATTACCCCCTGCCTAACAACACTTCTAATTCTGATTTCTGAATAATTGCATAAAAATATCTATATACAAAATATGTAGTATTGTTGTCGAATCGAAAGTCTTACAAATATTACTAGTTTCAGCAATATCATCCATCGCAATATCATCCATTCCTATCACCAGCTGCAACCAGTCATTAGACGCCGAGACAGTTGTTCCACGTGCCGCTCGCACACAATGAAGCGCTGCAGGCTACAACAATGACTCCAGTGGCGGGTGGGGTCAGAGGTCACGGCCCTCTCTTGACTGCAGCGAGGCAGATGTGGTCAGCTCTGTTTATGGCCCTCGTCAAAGGCTGTAACATTCCTCTCTGCTGTATAGTTTGTTCCTGATAACCTTGGATGAGCAATTCAGTGGAGCTGAGCTCCATATGCAGCCGTAAATCAACAACGTGTATTGCTTTTGTGGGTTATGGGGTTGCACTCAGCGCTGCCCTGGTGTTCCTGCGGGTCGGGTGCCTTTGAATGGGGTGATAGCAGCACAGAGGCGGAATCCTCTAGACCTTTCCACTCTAGTGCTCAAGCAGCGTTCAATGAATATACGTCATGACAACCAACCAAACAAACAGCCAGAGCCTGGGTGATTTCACCATTTCCTGTGTCATTCCTGAAGGGTTTGGTCACAGTTAGACTCTGCCCAGGGCTGCACCTTCAAACACAAACATTCTGTCACTCTCCCAGCAAGCTTTTCAGAGTTTTACTAGGCAGTTTGAGCCAAAGTTTTTGCACAAAAAACACCCTGCAATGCATGCAACTTGTTTGCTTTCTGTAAATGTATCGGCATGTATTTACTCTCAAAACGTATGGCAACTCTTATTTCTTGTGTTGGTTGGTTTATGAATTATGACATTGCTATGTTCATTATTGAAAAACGCACATCAGTTTGCAGTGTCTGTAAATGGTAGGGCTGCACAATTGTGATATGGCTTAGTGCGACTATCAAATCGTGAAGGTTGTGATTTAATTACATATGTGCTGCATGTTTGATGCATGGTAACATGGTCTTTTTACAAACGTGGTCTTTCACTGTCTCAGAGGTCGGTTTTCCATCAAAACAAAAACTCTGTGGTTTAGTGCTTGAAAATGAAGAAATTAAGACAGACATAAAAATTTAAGAAATTAAGACATGTTTTACAGTGAAACGTTACATAGTAATATTTCTAATTTAAACTACATAATACTATAATTATTTAATAAGAATTTATGTTTGCACTTTATTTTACTAAGAAGTTAGGCCATGGTAACCACATGGATTAAGGTTAGGTTTAGGAGTAGTTTCAGGGTAAATTGTTCCTAGTTGTTACCCAGTTATTATTGTAATTACTAAGTACATTATATGTACATGGGGAACAGGACTATAAAATAAAGTGCTACCATATTTATTATTTTATAGTCATATTTGATATATTATTATTGTTTGGCCAAATTGTGCAGCCCTACAAATAAGAACGGCAAACATGGAGCTTTAAATGAAAATCACAATTCAAATTGTTGTTCTTTTTTGTAATGCGAGTAAGCTAAATTTAAATTATGGGTCTTGTGGTGGTATCCATATGTTAAGTGGCGGGAACGGTTGGGCCGTCTGTGTCTGAATGTTCTGGCACGATGACCACAATACCCTGCAGCAGGTGTCTGGGAGGACTTTTGGTCTGCCTGGAGACTCCCTGGGGGATTGTGGGGAATTGATGTTTGTGTGAGGGGCAGATGGATGACTTGGGCTTTGCTCAGAGTGGTCTTTGTGAGTGAAATCACAGATTAAGTCAACCAAAGTATGACCCCACTGTGAAAGTGATCCTTTCCTCCATTGCTTGACAATGGCCCCGTATCAGTATCATTTTCCTCCAACACAAACACACAGACATGCACGTGTCCAAATACACCTACATACACAGTTTGTCTCAGCATGATGGGAAGTTTTGAACCAGTTTGCTTCCTCCCACTAGCAAATGCAGTCCTTTTTGTCTGTTTCATTGTCTATGGGATGCATGTCCTCTACCGATACTTTTTGTAATCCTCTTAAAAGACTTAAAAGCTCACGAATATAATTCTTTAAAACATAACTCAAGTGGTCACCCTCAGAGGTTTTTTTTTAATTAAAATTTGGAGACAGAAGACAGGTTTTTTTTTTTTGCGTATCATGTTGTACATAAGAGCTGCTGGTTTAAGGCATTTTGTTTATTTATATCCAAATCTGTATTTAAGCCTGAGCAATATGAAATGTTACATGTTGATCTTATGACAGTTTAAAGTGCAGTAATCAATATTTGAATAATTCTTGCAACTCTAAGGGGCAACTCATGTTTTCCCTAAGATTTCAGTAGCTATCTAGAGAATATAACTTGCTTCTTGACTTTGCTATGGATATCTGTTCTTAAATTCTTCCATTTGAACGTTTGAAATTTGGAGTTTACCAAGGCTGTTCATGGCCATAATCTCATTTTGGATTGTTCTGATTTCTGTTTAGGCTCAAGGACTCGTCCAAAGATGTGCCCCAGCAGAATACTGAGGTGGATGAGTCTTGGGACGAGCCCAGCCAGGAAGAGGAGAATCTCTACAGCACCTCCCCTCCCCGCACTCCTCGACAGATAAAACGTATGTCCAACAAACACCAGAGAAATAGCCAGGGGTCAAAGGGCAAAGGTGAGAGCCCCAACATTTGCAAATTTCTGAAACATATGGTGTTAGGGCCCCATTCTGGAGTGACGTTCAAGTGCTTGAGATTTATGCATTTGACGTTTAAATGAAGAAAAGCCACTGAAGTTAATTCATAAAGGGGGGAAAAACAATGATTAAAAGAAGATATTATTGAAGAATAACAACTAGGGTTGAAACAACTAAGCCAAATTGAAATAGTCAACGATAATGAAAATTCTCAACAATAGTCAGGTGTTTGCACTATGCACAGATATATCTGTATATAAATCACGGGATGGAAAAAGTAAAAAAATAAATAATGGCACGTTATAATTTTAGTAATGTGCTATTGTATTGCTTGTAAATAATATAAAAAAACAGTGCAGAGTAAATGAAATAGATATAGAAATGAGATTTATTGTAATAAATGGGTTTGGTCATCTGTCACTAACTTTCATCTCTTTCATCAGCAGAGAAGCCGTGTTCCTCCAGCCCGTTGTCTCAACGAGAACGTGAAGGAGCCAGATCAGCCGAACCTCCTGAAGAGCACAGCTACAAGCAGGAAAAGAAGCAGCGCTTCAACAAGCGCTCTAACGAGCGGGACACCAAATTCGAGGGCACCTTCATGCTGGATTCGGTGTCCAAATCCAGTACCATCGGCTCCAGAAACATGGATCCCCGCAAGCCATACCTGAGCCTGGGCATGCTGCCTGTGCGCACTCACCGACAGACCTCACGCACAGACTGTCCGGCAGACCGTCTCAAGTTCTTTGAGACTCTGCGGCTGCTGCTTAAACTCACCTCCATGTCATCCAAGAAGAAGGAGAAGGAGCAGCGAGGCCTGGAGAACACTGCCTTCATGGGCCAGAACAACGAGGTCATCTGGTTGGAGTTGCAGGCCTGGCATGCCCGCCGTAGCGTCATGGAGCAGGACCTGTACCTGTACACTGCCCGCCAAGCCATACCTGAAATCATCAACGAGGTTCTGCACTTCAAAGTTGATTATAGCAGCCTAGCCGGGCTTGAGAGCAAAGTCTCGGCCGAGGAGAGCAACTCCTGTCCCGGTGAAACCAACTGCCGGAACGATCCGTTTAGCTTTAGCACTTGTTCCATATCCTGGGGAGAGATAGACGCTGCTGCTCCGCTTTCTTCAGCACTGGAATGCCGGGAGCATCTGCAAAGGCAGCGAGTAGCTTTCGATCAGGTCAAGCGGGTCATGTCTCTGTTGGAGTCAGTGGAGGCTCTGTTCCCGTCTCTGCAAACCTTGCAGAAGGACTACGAAAAGTATGCAGCTCGGGATTTCCAGGGCAGGGTGCAGGCGCTCTGCTTGTGGCTCAATATCACTCAGGACCTGAACCAGAAGCTGCGTGTGATGGGCACCGTGCTGGGCCTCAGGGACCTTTCCCGCATCGGCTGGCCAATCTTCGAGATCCCCTCTCCTCGCTGTTCACGCGGCAATGAGGATGACGAGGATGAGACAGAGTCCACGGCTACCTTCACCGCCGACAATGACGGGGAGGAAAGGACCTTGAGTGAGGCGACTAGTGATGGAGAGCAGTCGCCCTGCATCACGCCAAAGTTTTCACGCCTCATGTCAGAGGAGGAGTTTCTCCCACGGGACAACGAGACCTGCTACTGTCCCACTGCCATATACAGGCCATTTGTGGATAAGGCACTTAAACAGATGGGACTGCGTAAACTGATCCTCAGACTGCACAAGCTGATGGACCGCTCGCTGCAGAGGTCCAGAACTGCTCTGTTGAGTCACATGCCGGCTCAAGAGGTGAGAGAGCAACTGTGGTGCTGCCAGGACATTAGATTGGTTCTGAATGTGTGGAATATCGGGGAAAATTCAAAAACGTTCCTTTTGGCTTCATGGCAGTTTGGAAAGAATGAGAGAAGTTGTTTAAAGAATTAATTCAACCCAAAATGAGAATACTTTCATCATTACCTCACCTTCATTTTGTTCCAAACCTGTATGACTTTTTTGCTCCTATGGAGCACAAAAGGGGACCTGTACTGGTTGCTCTTTAATGCAATTGCTATAAACGGGAATGGGAGCTTCAAGTTCCATAAGGTCAAAAGGTCACTGTAGGGGTGGGCGATATACCGGTAGACATAATATAAACCAGTACAAATTTGACCACCGGTAAAGATTTTGCATTATCGTCTATATCAGGGTTATACTCGCGTGATGTTGAGGTGCTGTAACATTTTAACCTTGCCAATTTAAACCTTTCTAGCAATTTTAATCCTTTCAAGCACAGTAAGACACAAACGGAACTCAATTTGGTTCTTGCGTGCTGTTCTGACAGACACCCGAAGAATGTGCACATAAAGCACACATAGTCCAGGTACTGAATTGAGTTCTTTTTTGGCGGTTTATTGCACTTGACTGTCTTGGCAAGTATTAAAGGTTGGGTAAGCGGTATTTCAAAAAAGCTGTTGGACAATGTTGATATTTGAAATTAACCCAAACAAACACACCTCTCTCTTCATTGCTCCACCTCCAAAACTCTCACACCAATCCTAACCACCCTGCTCTGACTCAGCCTCGAACCACGATCGCTAGGGCTGGGTATCGAGTTTGATACTTTTTAGGTACAGACTGAATAGCTTCGATAGAGTATCGAAACATTGCTTGTCGTTCTGTACCAAATTTCGATACCTAAGGGTAAGGGGTCAATCTCATCAACGTCAGTGACTCATGCGGCATGATTGGCTGTGCCGAGGCATCAAGAAAAAACACTAGTTTATGCGGTTGCCCACAGAGATGTGGCTCACACATGAGGCTGTCGTGTGTGCCAACCCACAAGGATGTAAAATATGTGGAAAATATCGAAAGTGTGGCTACGTTTCACCAGGCTCGATGCCAACAGACAGTTGCAATATTTGCGACAAGATGATTGCTGTCAAGACCGGCAACACGACAAATCTAATGAAGTACTTGACAGTGCACAAAATAAACTTACGAGCATAAGGTGGTGGATAAATAGGATATTTGCCTCACAGACATGAGAAATATGCCTATAGAAGCTCGAAATGTCTACTTTTAAACAAACCAATTGGAATCGAAAACTAATACTCTCTGATTATGTAATAATCCAAATGAACGTTTCAAAGCAGCTTTACAGAAAATGCGTGTCTACATTACAATTTACAGTGATCTGTTATCAGAGGTGACTGTGTGTCACCTGTGTGTCAAAGCAACCTCCTCGTCGGTTTTCAGGCCTTCCCGCTTAGCTCTCTCCAGCGCTGGAAAGCTTTTCTAATATTAACTCGGGTCCTAAAGCTCTTGCCCAGTCGTAACCCTTCATTTTCCAGTGATTTCTTCTGAACTTTTCCCTTTTGTTTGTCTCATCTCCATTTCTGCAGTCTATCTTTAAATCTTGCTAGTTATCTCTCCTTCACCGTCATACGCCCCTTAATGCTGATTGGCTACACACGTTTAGCCGCGTTTCCACCGCAGGAACTTTACCCAGGAACTAGGAACTAGGCTGGTACTCGGTGTGTTTACACCATAGGAACCAGGGTCTAAATGAAGTTCCGGGTAGACATTTCCCCCTCCGAAAGTCCCTGCTTGCGAGGTAGTACTTTTTCAAAGTTCAGGAACTTTCGCGGGTGGGGCTTGTGCGCTGCCGCATTATGATTGGATAACTCCGTGATTTTTAGAATCTATTGTAGTTCGTGGCTTCATGCAGTAATGAAGTTCCATGCAGTAAGAGTTGTCTGTCTGCAAATATGGAATTTAACAAAAATAAAAAAGGCCGCTGGACAGACGACGAGATTCAGGCTTTATTAAGCGTATTTGCGGAAGAGAGACAAATTTTCTGCGCGTTCGTCCCAGCCGTCTCACGGTCATGTCCGCAATAGCTGATAACATACGCTGTCTAATTTTAGATCTAACGTTAGCATTACGAGCTTTCTGAACACGCTTTAATATCAGTGCTCGTCTCTTTTCTGCCGTTTTGTTAATGACCTCGTTAGTAAACCAATAATCTCAAACAACTGCAGCACAGTGTGAATCTCTTCCATATTTATTATAAATGTGGCGCTCAAAACTGATTACTGTCTTTTTACAGTCTACTGTCCGTCACAAGCAAGCAATGAGCAGTCGCGCGCAGTTTACCCGGTACTTTAGACCGCGCTGTAAACAGAGAAAGCTACCGGTCTGGGGCAAAAAAAGTTCCTGGGAAAAAAGTTCCTGGGACAAATAGTTCCGGGCAATTGCGGTGGAAACGCGGCTTTTGTTGTTGTTTGTTCGTGTGTCAGTCCGACTAACTTCCAAAAAGCATTTTTCAAATACCGCTTACCCACCTTTAATGTAAACACTTTTGGTTTTGTCTTAGTGAACGTAAACATTTGGGATCAAATGTCAGTATATTAGATCTGTGCATTTGGTCTTAAAGTGACACCAGCCTAATATACCTATGTGTCCTGACTCCTGAATATTAATCAAACAACAAAAGACAAAGAGAAAATCACTCGCTGCTCTTGACAAAATGACTTTTGTTCCTTTAATATGAGTTAATGTATATTTATTTCATATAATGAAGACTATGAAGTGTCTTATTTATATTTGCATTATTTTATTTCAATTGTATGAAATTCAATGCAATCTAAAATGTTGGCATCATTTCCAGCAAAAATAACATGAATGCTATATTTATCAATTGTATGAAATAAAATTAATCGTATTGTGATATAAGATTTAGTTAATATTGCCCACCCCTAATTCAGTGATTATCTTTTTGCTGTTTACCCCTACTGTGTCAGTGAGTTGAATTTCAGAAATGGATTTGTGAATGAATCATCCTAACTAGTTTTGTAAATGGGATCAAAGGATTCATAAAACAATATTTATTAACCTAATGTTTCACTCACATTGAAAAAAGAAAATTGTTTGGGTTTGGAACAACATGAGAGTGAGTGCATAATTACATAATATTTATTTGCATGAACTCTTCCTTTTATTGGATGGATTTCAGTATTCTTTCTGTCTTTAGTATTCTGCCTTTAGTCTTCAGTATTGCTGCAATATTTTGGTCCTCTGTTTTATGTTCATATAACTGAATTTTCATGCCCATATTCTCTCTGTTCCTGTTTTCCATGTCCATATTCTGCTTTGTTTCTGTTAGTTGTCAGCGGTCCCAGGTTATTCTTTGCAGCACTGTGACTACCTTCCAGAACTATCTCGTCACGTGTACGGTCAGGTAGAGGAGGAGGAGGGGTCGGGACGAGTATCGTGGAAGGAGCTAATGGATATGGACCTGCCCTCATTCCGACCGGCTTTCTTGGTGCTTTGCCGTGTGCTGCTAAATGTTATTCACGAGTGCCTAAAACTGCGCCTTGAGCAAAGGCCTGCAGGAGAACCGTCCCTGCTCAGCATCAAGCAGGTCATTACTTGCACACATATTGTACATACACTGCCTTTCAAAAGTTTGCTGTCAGTAAGGTTTAAAGTCACAATTGATTACAGAAAGATTTGCGGTTCATTTTTTTTTATCGATTGACAGCACTATAATAGTGTGTGTATATATATATGTATATGTACACTCACCTAAAGGATTATTAGGAACACATGTTCAATTTCTCATTAATGCAATTATCTAATCAACCAATCACATGGCAGTTGCTTCAATGCATTTAGGGGTGTGGTCCTGGTCAAGACAATCTCCTGAACTCCAAACTGAATGTCAGAATGGGAAAGAAAGGTGATTTAAGCAATTTTGAGCGTGGCATGGTTGTTGGTGCCAGACGGGCTGGTCTGAGTATTTCACAATCTGCTCAGTTACTGGGATTTTCACACACAACCATTTCTAGGGTTTACAAAGAAAGTTGTGAAAAGGGAAAAACATCCAGTATGCGGCAGTCCTGTGGACGAAAATGCCTTGTTGATGCTATAGGTCAGAGGAGAATGGGCCGACTGATTAAAGCTGATAGAAGAGCAACTTTGACTGAAATAACCACTCGTTACAACCGAGTAGGGGTGGAGCCGAACCCGAATACGGTATTTGGAAAGGCACAAATAACGTGTTTTTTTACGAATACTTATTTCGAACAAATACTTTAAAAAATATTTGTATTCGGGAACAAGAAAAACTTTATATCAAAAAGATGCGTTTTCTCACGAGACCGCAGTGCATGCCCGGAGGAGTGAGAAGAGGTGACTGACTGCTCCACACAGCAACAGAGAGGGCTCGGCTGAGCGAAAAAACACTTAACTGCATCACTATTTTTGTTGAATAGATTTGTGTACCTGGGTTCCGGAGGCAGTTTATAACTTTGGGGAAGCGGAGTTTGATCGGGAGATTATTCCATTATGCTGCATTATTGACGTGCATGCGAGACAGAACTGCCTAAAACCATGTAGCGCACGCACGAGAGGGAGAGAGCGAGAGACCTTGCTTGTGTGCGTCATGAAAGCTAGTCACCCCCCGGGAAAAAAAAACAAACTGGATTTTTACGCCTATTTTAAATTTTACTCGAATACAAATATAAATACAACCCCCCCCCCCCCTCAACAAATACAAATACAGATACAAATACCAGCTGCTTTGCACACCCCTACAAACCGAGGTATGCTCACCAAAATTGGACAGTTGAAGACTGGAAAAATGTTGCCTGGTCTGATGAGTCTCGATTTCTGTCTCAGACATTCAGATGGTAGAGTCAGAATTTGGCGTAAACAGAATGAGAACATGGATCCATCATGCCTTGTTACCACTGTGCAGGCTGGTGGTGGTGGTGTAATGGTGTGCGGGATGTTTTCTTGGCACACTTTAGGCCCCTTAGTACCAATAGGGCATCGTTTAAATGCCACGGCCTACCTGAGCATTGTTTCTGACCATGTCCATCTCTTATTGGCCACCATGTACCCATCTTCTGATGGCTACTTCCAGCAGGATAATGCATGTCACAAAGCTTGAATCATTTCAAATTGGTTTCTTGAACATGACAATGAGTTCACTGTACTAAAATGGCCCCCACAGTCAGATCTCAACCTAATAGAGCATCTTTGGGATTTGGTGGAACGGGAGCTTCGTGCCCTGGATGTGCATCCCACAAATCTCCATCAACTGCAAGATGCTATCCTATCAATTTGGGCCAACATTTCTAAAGAATGCTTTCAGCACCTTGTTGAATCAATGCCACGTAGAATTAAAGCAGTTCTCAAGGCGAAAGGGGGTCAAACACAGTATTAGTATGGTGTTCCTAATAATCCTTTAGGTGAGTGTATATGTGTGTGTGTGTATTATTCTTTGACACTTGACAGCTATTGATTTTGGAACTGACACAAGGTGAACTACGACTACTGGCAAAGCCAGCATACGAGTCTATCAATAACATATCTTGGTTTATATGTGCATTACATGTTTAATTGCTTAGTTGTGAAACTAATTGATAGTGTTTTTTGTTGTAGATTTGAATTTATTGATAATTATGGCTGTTTTGTTCTGTGATGCTTCTTGGGGGACATTGTACTCGACTCTTTGAGAAGCATAAATTCTTAAAAGAAGTTGTGTGTTT
Organism: Chrosomus eos; assembly: GCA_036326025.1. Classification (NCBI taxonomy): domain Eukaryota; kingdom Metazoa; phylum Chordata; class Actinopteri; order Cypriniformes; family Leuciscidae; genus Chrosomus; species Chrosomus eos. Next base: position 24,239,338 of record CM070833.1, on the reverse strand, counting down.
GTGTATTGTAGTTGGTGCGTGAGTGTAAAGAGGTTCTTAAAGGAGGGCTCCTGATGAAACAGTACTACCAGTTCATGCTGCGAGGCGTCGTCACTGACCCGCAGGGTCTGCAGACTAACACCAACATCGATGAGTTTGAGGAGGATCTCCATAAAATGCTAGAGGTTGGATTTGGACTGACTAGTGTTGTATCTTCACTAGATCTTATTTATCAACTTTTTTTGTGCAATTACATTTACGTTCATTACAAAGGGACTGTGATTCATTAAAAAAGTTACTTGTAAAAAGTGAAAAGTTACTTATAGTCAGTAGAATGTCTGTTGGGGGATTATTGAATTAAATTGTTAGCAGATATTAAAGAGAGAGTTCACCCAAAAATAAAAATTCTGTCGTTTACTCACTCTCAAATTGTTCCTATTTGGAAGAATGTTTGTAACCAAACAGATCTTGTGGCCCATTTAGTATCATAGTAGGGGAGTAAAGTATTATGGTAGTCAATGGGGCCCAAGATCTGCTTGGTTACAAACATTCTTCCTTTGTGTTCAGCAGAACAAGAAATTTATACAGGCTTGGAACAACTTGAGGGTTCCCTTTACTATCCCTTTAAGCAGACAGTCTACTAATACTCTAATGAAAGTTATTTGACATGTAGTTGCAAAGTTTCTTGAATGTAGAATGTCTAAAGTGGACTATTGAAATAAAGTGTTACCTAAAAGTGTTGTTCAGAAGAATCCAGAAACATCTCCATCATTAACAGCAGTGATCTGGATGAGCTTGATATAGAAAAATCAAACAGACAAAAAAATGTCTTCTGTGTCTGTGCATGCAGGTGTACTTTGACTATATGCGCAGCTGGATCCAGATGTTACAGCAGCTGCCTCAAGCCTCCCACAGCCTGAAGAACCTGCTGGAGGAGGAGTGGAACTTCACCAAAGTTATCACTCCATACATCCGGGGTGGAGAAGCCCAGTCTGGGAAACTCTTTTGGTTAGTCTTTTCTCTCTGTGCATTAGCTGTTTCAGTTTCATTGCTCATTGCTCATTGGATGTGTTTAAAGAATAGCATTTCTATTAGTGGTGTAATGGTTCAAATTACTCACGGTTCGATTTTCATCATGGTTTCTGGGTCACAGTACAGTTTGGTATGTGCTATGTTCAGGGGGAAAAAATGATTAAATAAAAATAAGAACAAGTAATCAAACTACAAGCAAAAGCACAAATAAATGCAACACTGCTTTTCAGGTTATTTAGGCATCTAGTTTTCAGGTACAGAAATTCAATAAAGTAGTCAAATGTAAAATAGCATTGCATATTATCTTCACTGTATAAATTTAATAAAGATGAAAGTTACAAAGCTATTCAGTCAAGAGCAGTGAGTGATTTCCTTGTCTTTTGTTTGATTTACTTTAAAGACATAGCAGGAATATTAGGTTTCGGTCACTTTAAGAAATAATTGCACAGATCTAATATACTTGTACTGTACACATGTGTTGTCTTTCTCGGCTGTTTATGCTCACTTAAGAAAATAACCTACTATGTTTGCTAGACGAGACAAGTCGGTCATGTTGACACAATTTTTTGTGCTAATTTGTCCAAGCACATATATTTTTGATATTTACGCACTTTCTGAGATCCGGCTTTCGATCCAAAGATCCAAATTTTCTCACACCGCACACGAGTTCTTTTTTGCGTCGTCTTGCGCTTGAATGTTTAAATTGCCAAGGCTTAAGTGAGTTTAGTTTAAACGCAGATAGCAACGTGTGCTGTCTCACCTGCCAGCGCGCGAGTTGATAGCTTGCGCGCTATCAACACCGGGTGATGATGGCGTAAATGACTGGTCATATTGCACAATATGGCACTTGCATTGAACAAAATTTACAAAGAGTGAGAAGCCAGAATGCGTATCCATCGACAGAAACATACATTAGCTTAATGCTGTCTGTCTGTTTTACATGTTGTTATTTTCAATAAACCATATTATTGATGCGTTTTCAGATTACAGATGAACTGCGGTGCAAGTGCGTGCCGAACCGTGGGTGTAGAACAATACGGTTAGATTTCTTACAGAGAACCGTTACACAACTAATTTCTATTTTATTGATGAAAGAAGAAAAATTATTAATCCATGTGTTGGAATTTAGATGCAAATCAACAGCCATATCAAAAGTAAAGTTCACAAAAGCATCACTGTATGCTTGTATTTTTCAGTGATATTGCTGGCATGCTGCTAAAATCCACTGGAGACTTTTTGGATGCGGGCCTTCAGAAGAGTGGCAATGAGTTCTGGGAGTGTGCAGATGATAGCACTGCCTCAGATGAAATCAGGTGTGTATGAGAGAACACCTGAGGAGTAATCTGCATTAAAACAACTATCAAATCTGATGTATTCATTACAGGAAAAAATATTTCTCATCTGAAATTTGTTGAACATGGGTTCGGTTATAGTGAGTGATACAATAGAATTTAGATAATTGTAATTCTGTTGGTGCTGCTAGTGTCAAACACTTCACAACACTTTTAAATGTAGGCTTTAATATCTATGGTTGCTTCCACAAAAAAGGTTCCCCCACAGGTGACTTGTTTCTGTAAATAGCAAGTTCATATATTGTTCAAAGGTTTGGGGTCAGTAAGATTTTTTTTTTTTAAAGAAAATAATTTTGTTCAGCAAGGGACACATTCATTTGATCAAAAGTGACAGTAAAGGCATTTATAATGTTACAAAATATTTCTAAATCAAATAAAAGCTGCACTTTTGAACTTGAATATTCTTTAAAACAACTGATTTCAAAATGTATTATACATTTTTTTTCCAACATTTTTTTATTTTTTTTATTTTATTTCACCTTTATTTTACCAGGAAGTCTCATTGAGATCAAAAATCTCTTTTACAAGAGAGACCTGGCCAAGGTAGCAGCCATACATAGACACAACATATTAAAAATGCTACATACATACAATCATGCAAAAATAATTTAGAAACAATGGCCTCAAGAAAAACAACCACATATCTCCTTTACTACATTCTTTATGATGCTTTTAAATTGATCAATTGATATACAAGTTTCTAGTTTAAGATCTTGCAAATTATTCCATGCCCAGGGTGCATAGTATGAAAAAGCAGTTTTCCCCAAATCTGTCAAAACCCTGGGTACATTAAAAAGCAACAACTTGGAGGAGCGTAGCTGGTAACTAGCAGAATTGAGACAGAGAAGGGTACAGAGGTAAGCTGGAAGTTTACCTAGCATGGCTTTATATATAAAAACATACCAGTGCTGTTTTCTGCGGGTGGTCAACGATGTCCAACCCACCAGATCATAAAGAATGCAATGGTGAGTGAGTGATTTTGCATTTGTAATAAAGCGTAGAGACGCATGATACACTGAATCAAGGCTTCGTAAAATGGAGGAGGCTGCATGCATATATAATATGTCACCATAATCAATCACAGACAGAAAAGTAGCTTCCACAAGTTTTTTTTTGGCATTGAAAGTAAAACTAGATTTATTTCTAAAATAAAAGCCAATCTTCACTTTGAGCTTCCTAACTAGATTAGTAATATGTCTATTAAATAAAAGTTTGTCATCTAACCATATACCCAAGTACTTGTACGTGGGTACCCTTTCAATGGATTTACCATCACGTAAAAAAACTAAGATCATCAAGCAACTGTAGGCGAGCTTTTGAGAAAACCATGAACTTCGTTTTCTGAGGATTTAAAACCAATTTTAAATTTAGCAGAGCAGTTTGTAATGACTGAAATGCAGTCTGAAGCTCTTGCACAGTCTGTGCTATGGAAGGAGCATGTGTGTAAAGGACAGTGTCATCAGCATAGAAGTGTACTTTTGCTTGAACGTCTTTACCTAAATCATTTATAAAAATAGAGAACAGAATAGGTCCCAAAATAGAACCCTGGGGGACCCCTTTAGAAATCTCAAGAAACTCAGATTTGTGGCCCTTTGCATGGACACACTGAGTCCGATCTACAAAATAGTTTCTAAACCATTTAACAGCATTAGGACAGAAACCAGTATCCCTAAGTTTGTTCAGCAACAATTCATGATCCACAGAATCAAACGCCTTGGATAGATCTACAAATAAAGCAGTGCAATGCTGTTTTCTATCCAAGGCACCAATAAGATAATTTATTACCACCATAGCAGCAGCAATGGTACTGTGGCCAGTTCTAAAACCAGATTGAAATTTGTTTAAAATATTATTATCAGATAAGAACTGTTTTAACTGTAAATTTACCTGGGATTCAAGGATCTTAGCCAAGATTGAGAGTTTGGAGATCGGACGGTAGTTGTTTAGCTCTGAGGGGTCCCCACCTTTAAATAAAGGGAGAACATAAGCAGCTTTCCAGATTTGGGGTATTGAATTGGACATAAGACTCAAATTAAAAATGTGAGTAATAGACTCGGCAATAACATCTGCCGCCACCTTTAGGAGATCATTTTTTTTAATTATATGTCACAGGATATTTTTATATACTTTAAAGTAAATTGTAATATTTCACAATATTACTATTTTTGCTGTATTTTTGATCAAATAAATACTGGTGAGCATAATAGAAAAATCGTACTGACATCTAACTTTTGGTAGTGTATAAGTGTGTGTGTGTGTATATATATGTATGTGTGTGTATATATATATTAGGGCTGTCAAGTGATTAATCACGATTAATCACATCCAAAATAAAAGTCTTTGTTTACATAATATATGTGGGTGCACTGTGTATAATTATTTTGTATATATATAAATACACACACATGCATGTATATTTAAGAAAAAAAATATTTATATATAAAATATTTATATTTATATATAATATAAATTATAAATAAATCTATATACAGTATATACATGAAAATATTTCTTAAATATATACAAGCATGTGTGTGTATTTATATATATATAAAATAATTATACACAGTGCACCCACATATATTATGTAAACAAAGACTTTTATTTTGGATGTGATTAATCATTTGACAGCCCTAATATATATATATATATATATATATATATATATATATATATATATATATATATATATACCCAAATGATAATATATTATTTTATATTATATAATATGCATTTATCCCTGTTTTTTTCTTTCTCTGCAGGCGTTCAGTGATTGAGACTAGTCGCTCACTCAAAGAGCTCTTCCATGAAGCCAGGGAAAGAGCGTCTAAAGCGCTGGGCTTTGCCAAGATGCTGCGTAAGGTGAGTTCACCAGTAGACCCACTTTCACCTGTCTTTACACTGTGGTATGTCACTGTGACAGACAGTTTTAACATTCTGCTTTACTCCCACTCAGGATCTTGAGATTGCTGCAGAATTCAGCCTAACCAATGGAGTACCCTCTCTCATTCAAGCTCTGAAGGCCAAGAACTACGTCAAAGTAATAACATGTTTCTCTATGTTAATGATAGGCTTCTATTGACAGATGCTAAACAACTTTGTATATCTCTTTCCTTAGGTCCAAATCCCAGGATTGGAAGAGCTCCAGGTGTTTGTCCCTTCTGATCTGATTGAGCAGCGGCTGGTTATCTTGCAGCTGTTGAATGCAGCAGCTGGAAAGGACTGCTCGAAAGAGCCAGATGAGATCCCAGAAGACGAGGCCTACCTTCTCATGAGCAAGCACGGAGTCGGGGACTCAACCGCCGATGGCGCCTGGGCTGAGTGGGACGGCCCTGTGCTCAAACTGGTGCCTCAGATGGAGACCGTGGACACGTTACGGGCCATGAAGGTATAGCTCGTTTAATATGCATTATATGTAATGTATATCTAGATATGGTCCTGTTTAAAGGGTACCTATCATGGAATTTTGAAAATTACCTTTCATGTAGTGTGTAACATAGATCTAAGTGAACGAAAACATCCTGCAAAGTTTTAAATATGAAAGTTCACCGTATACAAAGTTATTATCTCTCAAAAGTAAGAGTCGACTCTGAGTCGTTGATATGAATCGATAGACGAACGATGCACTTTCGTACGTCACTTGTCCAAGTTATTTGAATAAGATACGCCCACTCATTGCATTAGGAGACACCAGGGAAAACATCATGTCGACGAGACGCTGCTGTGTTTTGAAGTGCGACGCAAAAGCAAACTTTTTTCATCTGCCCAGTGAGGAGCATTTGAAGACAGTGGCTACAGTTCATAACTATACCACAGAAGTATTATAGCCCGAACTCGTTCTGTGTTCGCGTCATTTTGAAGATGATTGCTTCACAAACCTAAATGCTATAAAGTATGAATTTGCGAGCCCGCTGATACTGAAGGAGGGAGGTTCAGTACCGAGTTTATTTGGATCAGCTTCCTTCTCCGAATCACAACCTGTAAGTAGGCTGTTGCTTTTATGTTTGTATCATGTTCTATAATTATTTTGTGTGTTGTGTACGCACAGGCACAGCGCAGCTTCTAGCAGCTAACTTAGGTCTTCAATGTCAATTGTATTGAAATATGTGAAGTGTTTGTCGTTGTTAATGGAGTTGTCACAGGGCTCTCAAGTATCACGCATTGAGCGTGACAGTCACTCATTTCGGTCTTTTGTCACTCTCTCCGGCCACACATTGTATTTCTCACGCTGAAAAACTATTTGTAATATATTTAATATGCCGCAGTGCCCAAAACTCACTCACTCACTGGAACCGGCAGGATTCAAGCGCGTCTCCTCCAGTGTTGCCAGGTCCGTATGCCTGCACTGTTTCCGCGGGTTGTTTGTGTAGTGCACGCTGGTTGACGCGATTGTTTTATCCACTGGAACATGATTGTTATTGAGGAAACACCCGGGAACGCTATTTGAATATTTTTGGCCGTGATTGGGTTAGTTTGATGAGCAATTGGGCTGGTTTTGTTGTGCAGACCTGGCAACCCTGGTATCCTCTGGTGTTGTTCGTCTGGTGTTGTTAGCCAATCAGAAAATAGCACTGTTGTATCTGGGTAAGATCTAGCGCAACAACCAATGACACCCCGTCGGCTGGGTGTCTAACATATCACCACAGATTAGCGTCACGCAAAGGCGGGGTTTGGAAAAATGACTCGCTAAACGATTCATATGGGAGTCGGTGAGCAAATCAGGTAAAAATAAATGCATATTATAAGACAACAAAAGTGTTTTTTGTCATTGCATGCATGTAAAACTGTTGTTGGGGACTCCCAGAACATTATTAGGAACATTTTAAATGCCATAATAGGTACCCTTTAATGTATTATTCTGTTTGAGAGGGGAATATAAAAAACAATATATAGATAATAAAAGTATAGAATTTAAAGAAAAATACAAAAACCAGAATAACAAATTAAAAAGAGGTGTAGTTGTAATTGTTAAATACATTAATGTATTTTTAATCTGTCTTTGGAAGAAAGAAACGTCCATCTCTTCTCAGTTTAACTGTTGAGTGTGGCATCTAATATGTCATATATTATTCCTAGGTGGACAATCTCTTGCTGGTTGTAATGCAGTCGGCCCACCTTATGACACAGCGCAAAGCTTTTCAGCAATCAATGGAAGAAATTCTCACCCTCAGCCGAGAACAGACATCCAGCCAGCCGCTTATCGTTTGCGCCCTGGAACAACTCAAGGTGATGCAAAACAAAGTGTTTTTGGAGACCCACTTTCATATTACATCAAACAGGAGTTTCATTCTGTGTCACTTAATGCTGATTTAGCAAACAAATGGAGTATGCACTTAAATCTTCTCACACAATACGAATACACATGGAAATCCCAGGTTTAAGGAGCACAAAGATCGGTTTGGCTCCGTAGACACGAGTAGCGTTGTTATGTGATATGAAAACCCATAACTATGCATCAGCAAACCGGATGTTTGCAAAGCAAATTTGGTTTGAGCTGCTCTTTTAAAGAACATTTTCTGTCCTTTCAGAATGAGGCTCTACAACTGTGCATCAAGATCAACACTGCAATCGACCGTGTGGAATACATGTTCATGTCGGAGTTTGAGGCCGAGGTGGAGGAGACCGAGAAGGCCACACTGCAGCAGTATTACAGAGAGGCCATGATTCAGGGCTACAACTTTGCTTTTGAGGTCCGAGTCCAATGGATTTCTGTTTATATTTTTATTTGAAATGCTTCACAGCACCATGAAATCAAAATTGACGATTCTTATTTTCTCATGGAATGTTGCAGTGTTTATTATAGATCTTTTTTTTCATGTGCCCTACGTAATCTTTAATCAAAAACATTCATGTCCCCTCCTTTTTGCAATGACATATTTTCTGTGATGACGTGTGCACCGCCGATAACAATCCAATCAATAGACCATTTATGTGCAAACGTCACAGTTATGTCACTGCAGTTGCGTTTGCATTGTGGTGGCAGAAAAACACTGGTAACAAGTGGAGGAAAACAGGCGAGATCCACCAAATGAGAGAAAAATGGTCTTGTTCTTTTGAATGTCAGAATCGGAATGAAAAAATGGTCTTTATTTTTACAGAATACCGTCGTCGAAGACGCTCTTTAAAGTGAAACGCAGACATTTATGGTCGCAAGCCATTAAAAACAGACAGACTGGACTGATGAAACCTTTTATGATTAGTCTACTATTAAAGCATTTATTTAATGTAAACAGTAGATTTATGTAATATTCACATATGCTGTTTAAAAGGGGGAATAATGTATTAGCCCTAATTACAGCCTTAAATATTTAAACCTATAACATTTTACATAACATTTTAAGCCTATAACATCTCACACTTCGGACTGAGAATTTTTTTTCAAGAGTTTGTTGTTAGTTGCCAGCAGCACAGCAGTTCCAAACAAACAATGAAACTCAAACTCAATGCTACTCATAGCGGAACCTCCGCGTCTGTTTTCAGGCCTTCCTGCTTAGCTTTCTCCAGCGCTGGAAAGCTTTTCTAATATTAACACGGTCCTAAAGCTCTTTCCTGATCATTTTCCAGTGATATATTCTTATGAGCTTTTCTCTTTTGTAATGTCTCTCAGCCATCTCTCTTTCTACAGTCTTTCTTCAAATCTCCTTCTTGCTCGTTCAATCAGCACGGCCCCTAGTGCTGATTGGCTACACGTCTGGTTGTGTCGGTCCGACCAACTTTCAAACAGCGTTTTTCAAATATCGCTTACCCCACCTTTAAGTGCTGTCTTTATATCAATGTTTACATTTATTAGCCACGTGAGCTCAGCAACACTGGACAAAAGGAAGTTCAGGGGGGAAAAACCTCAAAGCTACTGCTTACACTATGAAACAAGCTAACATGAACATAAAGGGTTTTTTCTTGAGTCCATCTGTTCAACACTTTTTTTTTGCTATCCTGCAGTACCATAAAGAGGTTGTTCGGCTGATGTCTGGAGAGTTTAGACGACGAATAGGGGAGCGCTACATTGCTTTTGCCCGCAAGTGGATGAACTTTGTCCTCACGAAGTGTGAAAGTGGAAGAGGCACTCGTCCAAGGTGAGTAGGCTCCATTACAAAAACAAGTAAGGTGTCATGCAGTCTTCTTCCTAGGTAGCTTCCTTTTGAGGAGTCTCGAAATTGAATCGACTCTCAATTGAATCTGTTCTGATAAGCCTAGAAAAAATACCACTCAAATATAAAGTAAAAATTTTTTGTAGACCGATGTACTTTTGATACTTAGCTTAATACATTTTTGAGTTTGTTGCAATGCATTATAGGATTGCATTTTCTGAAACATGCAATGTTTCCTTAGAATTTGGCTAAAATAGTTTTCTTAGAAGGCTGCATTATCGTGGTGCCTACTACTTACCTTTTGGATCAGCCTTTGCTTAGGAAGTGTGTCTATGTCGTCTTAAAATGCTGCATCTGTAGAAAGCTCTCTAGATTTTGGAGCAGAGCCAGTGTTTCATCCCACAGAGATACTAATGTTCAAAGTAAACATCTCCAACTGTTTTCTCAATAAATGATATTTCCACCTTGTTGTTTGTAGCATGCTCGCAAATGTTATTTGAAATTATATTTGATTTAAACAATTTTCTCTAGGTGGGCGACACAGGGCTTTGATTTTCTTCAAGCGATTGAGGCTGCGTTTATATCAGCCTTGCCAGAAGATGACTTTCTGGTGAGATATCCATGTCCTGCTGTTTTAATATCTTTTTTGGATTGCGCTTGAGTCTGGAATCATTAATAGTATGTCTTATAGAGTCTGCAAGCCCTGATGAATGAATGTATCGGGCATGTTATCGGCAAACCGCACAGTCCTGTCAGCAGTATGTACTTTGGTAAGTGTTCTCTTCCCCTGCAGTGTTTTTGGTTTCTTTTTATGCTGTCAGTGACTGTAATTTATATGAAATGGCGCCCGTAACATTTTTATGTATTATAACAATGCAATGTTGTGAGAACATGAACGAGCCTCGGGACAGATGGCATGCCAGTGCTGTATGGTCATGAAAGCACAAAAAAGCGCCAAAGGGAACTCGATTAGTTTCTTGCCGTTTCGTTTCACATACAGCGCACGAACACTGAATTGAGCTCTTTCACGTCGTCTTGCGCTTGAACAGACATATTCAAGTACTGTATTCTTGTAGGAATAAATATCTTGCCTATCTTGACCATTGTATGTTTTCTTGTATAACAAATTGATCATGACATCTGATGTAACTCTTTCACCAGGCCCACGAAACAGCCCTCGACCTGTCAAAGTCCCTCGTTGCCATAGTGATCCTCCAAATCCATACCTCTTCATCCCTTCCTCTCATCCCGAGGGCTTCAGGTAGGTTATGTTCTGGGTCTTCACCAGTAGCATATCCTGTAAATCTAGTGGTGTTATAATGCTTGTGAATATGTACTTCCTTTGCATGCCCCTTGTGTTTTGTTTTTTTAATCTGGAGGAGGGTTTAATTAATTGAGTCACGCTTCTATTAATGCTGTAGTTTGTAATAATGCTTTAACCACAATCTGTGCTACAAACAACATAGAGCTTCATATGGGTGTGCTTTGCTGTGTGTTTTGTCTGTATGCTAACATTAGAACATGTGTAAAGCTCTCCCTTCACACACCATCCAAAGCAGAATGCTGAGGCCATCAGTCTGTTTTTCCATCACAGCTCTCGGAGTCTCCCGTGTGATCTGCGTACCCAGTTGTGTCCCCCAGGTCCACGCCCTGCCCCTCCATTACCCTCAGGGAACACGGCCACGCAGCCAAATCGTCCGGCGGCGTGCCCAATGACATCAGGTAGTCAGGACATCCCGTTCTCAACCCAAAACGAAGCTCTGCAACATTTTCAACGTCTTCAGCATTGCATCCTTGTCAGAACAGTATATCTCGTGGGTTTTGGGTTCATAAGTGAATTGGCAAAAATCTGAAATGTATTCTGAAGATTTAACAACAAGATGAGTACCAGAAAATCTTGAATCATGCAGTTCCTTATATCAAATATTCAGTTTTCTTACCCAAGTCCATGAGAAAAGCATGCACTGTCTGAGTAATGCTGTTTATACACTGGATTTTGTGATGATAAAGGGGTCATATAATCTATAATCAAATTTCTTTGGTCAAAAGTTATGTACTGTGAAAACGTACTGTTATGACATCTCAATATAAAAAGATATATATATTTTAAAAACAAATAGCTAAAATAGAAACCGTTTTATGTCAGAAACGCAATATATTAAAATGACCGGTTAAATTTACGTGTCAGCGATGCCTATTGGTTAATCGGAACAATTACAGTGTGATAATAGGGAGGATATGTCATAGATTATTATTAAAAACGAGAGGAACTGGCATTAAGAGTAACGTTTGCTCTGTGAATGTGGGAATGTTTTCTTAACCTTGTGCTGTGTGTAGCAGGGTTAATTTAGTTTAACTTGTACTAAATTAACTGAAAGTAAACGTAATAAAATTATATAGACTAAAAATAAAAAAAACACTTATGCAGCACAAATTATATTAGACACAACATACCCACAGTTCATGTGCAAGTGCTCTTGAACTATTTCAATTCACATGGAAATGGAGCAAAAAGCATGGCAATGAATGACTCGTTTAATTAACTTGAGGGATAGAGAAAGGGTAAAATTGTAATTTAAGACTGAATTATTACACAACAAACATCTTTAATGTTAAGGAATAATGTAAAAAGGATGATATGACCCCTTTAAGTTGAACACATTTAAGTTCAGTACATGAAAGTGATGTAGTGCTCCTCAAACTCCTTGCCAGTCAGTTTGGATGTATAATCAGCCCACAGTAATTGTCTGGGTTTCACGTTGCTGTGAGCTTCAATACTGATTGAGCCCTTAGCAGATGATTTGCTTAAATGACAAATGTTTAGTGACCTATGACCTTTGCAACTTTCACAGTGTCCAGCGCTTCCATATTAATTAGCCTCTGTTGAAACATGCATTAGCATGCATCATTGGCTTTAACACCCTGTCCCGCTGCCATCAGGTGCATTGTTAAAACAAAGATACACATTGATCCAAGTGTATAAAGATTTCAGAGTTCTCAGCTCTACGTGTGTGATTGTTCGTTAATATATAAAACTGTGAAGCTTTTCATTTCTTAAACTACCATGTAGAAAGACATCATGGCCATATTCCAGGATGACAACAATGTCAAGATTCATCAGGCTCAAATTGTGAAAGAATAATTTGGAGACCATGGGAGAGAATCATTTTCATCTTTGAGTCCAGACCTTGAATTCATTGAAAGTCTTCGGGATGTGCTGGAGTAGAGTTATCTTCTATTATAGTTCTCGTCCTTGTTGTGAATAGGCATTAATAGCTTGACGACAGGAACCTGATTTCACCAATTGTGAACACTTATTGTGTTCCTGGATCGATGTCTTTTTTGATCCTGGAACAACATTCCAATCAACCAATCAGATTTGAGGGACAAGTTTACAGTTTGTCAAGTGTAGGCTTACAACCAGCGTTAGGTGCTTCTACATCACCTATCATTTCTCTCTGATTTTAGGGAAAACTTATGGGTAGCGTTAGGTTAAGAGGTAGGGATATGGTTAGGATTACATTTTCAGACAGGAATGTTGATCCAGGATCAAGAAAATATGTTGACCCAGGGCGTGCAGCTTGACGTTTGGTTGACTGATAAATTGTTTATGAACGTTTATGTTAAAATCAGAGGCAGAGGTTGTTGTATATGGTTTGAAAGAGGTTAATGCTGCTTATTTTGTGACACTAACACTGCTGCGCTTCAATAGAGCTGGCTTTTCCATTCGCTGTTTTGTTGCTGTAAGACTTAAGCATGCTCATATCTAACATGTTTCATTTTACTTATTTGGCTGCATGCAATGCGTCTCAACCGGGTTCTTTTCTGAATGAAGGTGGTGACTATATGTAACATTTAACTCTTTTCTGCCACATAGGGGCTCCAGTGTAAATGAGAACGACCGACTGTCATCTGTGGCGGCAGAGCTGCATTTTAAATCCCTCAGTCGCCACTCCAGCCCGACAGAGGACAGAGAAGGTATTGATGCGTTTCTTGACTTTGTGTAAAAAAAGCGTTATGCTTAATAAACTAATTCTGTAAGTTTTCTCTTGTATCTCCAGAGCCTTCGTATCCTAAAGGAGACCCCAGCAGTACGGCCCGCCGCAGCTGGGAGCTCCGCAACTTCATCAGCCAGTCAAAAGGTAGAACACGTCAAAAAAAAATTATGATGATGAGTCTGTCATGCAAGATGATAGACAAAAGTACGGCTGGGTTAAATGTGTTAAATATATGTTTTTCAACATTTTTTTTAAAATAAATTATTATTTTTAATTCAGCAAGGATGCATCGATTTGATAAAGTGATAGTAAATATAATATAGTAATATAATTTTTGTAGCATTATAAATGTTCTTTTTACTTTCTATTCATGAGCTGTTACTTAAAGGGGTGGTTGATTATGATTTCACTTTTCTAACTTTAGTTAGTGAGTATTGTTGCTGTTTGAGCATAAACAACATCTGCGAAGTTACAATGTTCAAAGCAAAGGAAGATATTTGCTTTTAAAGGTGCTATATGTATTTTTTAGCGGCCTCTAGCGGTGATGTTTTAGATTGCAATAAGAGCGCTCGTGCTCGTGTGCGTGTATGTGCTCGATCTCAAGAGCGAGCATTCACTACCGGCCACACGGAGACTTTCAACGCAACGGCGAAAGCATCACACACAGGGTTGCCAGGTCTGCACAACAAAACCAGCCCATTTGCTCATCAAAACTAACCCAATCACGGCCAAAAATAGTCAAATAGCGTTCCCGGGTGTTTCCCCAATAACAATCATGTTCCAGTGGGTAAAACAATCACGTCAACCCGTGCACTACACAAACAACCCGCGGAAACAGTGCAGGCATACGGACCTGGCAACACTGACATGCTGGAAACTCATGAAAACTCCCACTGCAACGTTACAATAATAGGCTACTTTTATCAGCTTGACGTTGAACTAATGCTCCATGCTCGTATGATAACGTTACATTGACTGCATTTAGCCGACATGTGATGTTATCTAGCATAAGGCATTTCACTAACTATTCGTGTATCTTTCACAATCAGCAATGTCAACATAGGTGAATGTATAATATGATAACGAAAACGGTGAACTAGACTGAACAATGTCAGTATAACAATAACAGTAAGACAGTAGGAAGTAGCATTACTGTAGCCTACTGAACATGTCTGGATATGTTTATAAACAATATGATAGTAGCGGGATGAGTAACGTTAGACAGTAGATCTAGTACATGAAATAAGTTACACCTAGCTACTTTTTGTTATCCTGGAACAGTCTTTAATTGTATTCATTTCATGTCTCATGTAGTTTACCTTGCTATTTCATTACGAGTTTACTCTGCCGATGTTGATCTGTGTTTTCGTCCTGAGTCGATCAGAATCACGTTTGGCCTGACGAGCTTCAGCAGATAAAACTTTTTTTTGTTTTTTATATTTGTGGAGTTTGTGTTGGAGTGTGTGTTGTGCTGGAGACAGGTCGTTTCGGGGTGTTATCAGATTCAGACTCCATGTCGTTAGCTGCAGTGCCGTCGGTCGCATAGACTGTATATAAGGAGAGAGGCTCGGGAGCGCGCATGCACGTCACATCCGTTGGATTTCGCGGTAAATCCGACCCGGAGACTTCACATATAATTATGAATATTGGCCTTCAGAGGTAATAGCAAAACCCGACAAGTGGATCATTGTAATGTGTGATTACAACCCCTTCACACGGGCAATAAAAAAAGGATTCATTTTAGAAGAAAAGTTACATTTAGCACCTTTAAAGAAATAGTTTAAGGACTACAACAAATGTCTGGTAGGGACTACACGACATTCCTCCCGGGTTAGTGACATCACTAATCCTAAAATTTACATAAACTTGTACATTTATGCCCCCGGTAACACGTAAGCAGTGTTGAGAAGAGGAAGAGTTGTAGTAGAGCACATTTGTGAGTCTGCTCAAGCTGTCGCATTTGTCGTTTCCCATGCAATACAATACAGTACGTAACACAAATCCAATAGCATGTCACTGTAGGCATCTTACACCAGTTCTCACACAAGCGATTTTATAGATTCATATTCATATATTTAAATTGTATTAATGTTTCACAATATTACTGCTAAATACAGCATTTTGAGCATAAGCGACTTCTTTCAAAAACATTAAATGATTTTACTGGCCTCAAACTTTTAAATGGTCGATTATATTTTAACTAAAATATTTTAATACATGAAATATTCCACATTGAGACTTGAGTGATCGCTTAAACCATTTGTTGATTGATTCTTGCTGTAACCGCATTTTTATTTATTGCAAATATAATGAGCATTTTTATTTATTGTTGCAAATATAATGTGCATATTCAGTATATCAACCACTACTCTGATTTTCCTACAGAAACAGCAGCACGTCAGAGCCCTATGGAGGCCGTCTGGCACTCCATAAGCACCTTCGACGAGAAGCACTATGCGCTCATGAGACAGCGAAACATCATAGGACAGGTGTGCAACACCCCAAAGTCCTACGATAACGTCATGCACGTGGGCCTGCGCAAGGTCACCTTCAAATGGCAGAGAGGCAACAAGATAGGTGAGTAGTCATCAGTATGTACATTACAAAGCAGAAGCTGTTGCATTTTCTTAACACCTTTTCTCTTTGCTTATAGGTGAAGGGCAGTATGGGAAGGTTTACACATGCATCAATGTGGACACTGGTGAACTGATGGCCATGAAGGAGGTATGTCCCTGAATTGTGAATATTCATGGGTTTTGCACAAGACGGAGTAGGTGGTATGAACAAAATCTTATTTCATATATATATATATATATATATATATATATATATATATATATATATAATATATATATATATAATATATATATATATATATATATATATATATATACCGATGAGCCAACACATTATGACCACCACAACAACGGCAACTCACTGAGGCGTGGACTCTACAAGAGCCCTGAAGGTGTGCTGTGGTATCTGGCACCAAGACATTAGCAGCAGATCCTTCAAGTCCTGTAGGTTGCAAGGTGGAACCAATGTGGATCTTGTTCGTCCATCACATCCCACAGATGTTCAGTTGGCTTGAGATCTGGGGGATTTGGAGTATAGGGCAACACCTTGAACCCTTATCATGTTCCTTAAACTATTCTTGAACAATGTGTGCAGTGTGTCAGTGTGCATTTTCCTGCTGAAAGAGCCACTTCCACCAGGAAACACCATTGTCATGACGGGGTGTACGTGGTTTGAAACGATGTTTTGGTAGGGTGCACGTGTCAAGTTTACGTTGACATGAATGGCCGTAAACGGTTTCCCAGCAGAAAATTGCAGAGCATCACACCCCTCCACTGGCTTGTCGTCGTCCCACAGTGCATCCTGGTGCCATCACTTTCCCAGGTAAACGGCGTACATGTACACATATTGATGTAAAAGAAAACACGACGTATTGGATCAGGCGACGTTCTTCCACTGCTCCAAGGTCCAGTTCCGACGCTCATGTGCCCATCGTGTGCTGGAGTAATGATGGTAGACTGGGGTCATCATAGTAGGCACTCTGATTGGTCTGCGGCTACGCACCCCGATACGGAGCAGTATCGTGACACCTACCTCCCATAACCATCGTTACAATTTTGTGACTTGTGCCACAGTAGTCCTTCTGTTGACTCGGACTCCCATGCATCGCTGGTTTGTCCCTCCTCGGAGCACTATTGGTAAATTCTCAACACTGCTGACTGAGAGCAACACACAATCCCTGCAGTTTCAGAGGTACTTTGACGAGGGCCAAATTGTTATGCCAAGGTGACTGGGTCAAAGTCACTCAGATCCTTTTTCCTGCCCATTTCTCCTGCATCCAACATGTTTATTACGAGAACTGATTGTTTGCTCACCATCTAATGTACTCAGACCATAATATGTGGCCTTGTTAGATGATCAACGAAATTCGCTTCACTTGTGACCGGTCATAATGTTTTGGCTTACTGTGTGTGTGTGTTTGTATTTATATATTAGACACACTGCGGTATAAGCACTTTGTAAGCTGTAACTAAATTTGCTTCCAGATTCGCTTTCAGCCCAATGACCACAAAACCATAAAGGAAACGGCGGACGAGCTGAAGATCTTTGAAGGAATCAAACATCCCAACCTTGTCCGCTACTTTGGTGTTGAATTGCACAGGGTAAAAAGTTTTGTGTTTTTGTGTCACGTCTATGTCTGCTTAACAGTTTTGTTTATTCATCATTGATTCTGTTGTTTGCTCCTGCAGGAGGAGATGTATATCTTTATGGAGTACTGTGACGAGGGGACGCTGGAGGAAGTGTCTAGACTGGGTCTTCAGGAACACGTCATCCGCCTCTACAGCAAGCAGATCACGACGGCAATCAACGTGCTCCATGAACACGGCATTGTCCACCGGGACATTAAAGGTCTTCATTTGTGCCAAGATTTCCTTTCCTCTGTTACTCTTTCCTTCATGAGAGAATCAGATGTATATATTGGCTAGTCAGTTGGATGTCTAGGTGTCAGTTAAGAATTTTTATTTCATTGCAGCACTAATTTTTGTTATTCTTTTACTCCCCAGGAGCCAATATCTTCCTCACATCATCTGGTTTAATAAAGCTAGGGGATTTCGGCTGCTCAGTGAAGCTAAAGAACAATGCTCAGACGATGCCTGGAGAGGTGAACAGCACACTGGGAACAGCAGGTGAGAGGCTCAAAGTTGTGGTTCCAGGTTTAAACACCAGAGGGCGTGGTAAACTTTTTGAACGGGAGTATGATGTGTCCTGAAGCCACACCTGGCATACCAAAACTAGTTTATGAAGATCTCAAAAGACTTTTTGTTGTAAAGCTCCGGGAAGCATGCTGATTGTCTAGACTTTCTGTTTTTGACCTTCAGGTCTAGTCCACTGATTTTGCTAGTTTTAATGCGTTGCGTAAAAAAGGTGGCTTTTATATGTTCAGTTTTAAATAAAACTGCATTTCAAGCATTTGATTTAATTCTGTTCTTTTCTCATTTTTATTAGTTTTGTAAATTCTATTTAGATTTTGTAATTTTGGTACTTCAACTTGAACTTTTTATTTTATTTGTTTTATTTAAATTAATGAAAATGTTTTTATAGTTTAATTAACAAAACAACAGTTTACTTAAGTAAAATTAATGTTTAACAAATGGTAGAAATAGTATGATATATAATTGTACATTTTGAAAATTAAAAGACATTTAAGTGTTAAATACTGTACAGCTTAAATGCAAACACTGCCAACTTAGCATCCGTGTGAACTAAAACTAAATCCATTTAAAATAGTTTAATTTTATTAAATAAAATAAAGCTAAAACAAAATATAAATTGTTGCCTTGACAACTAACTGAAATAAAAAAAGTTTAAGTTGAATTTCAATTACTTAAACTACAACTGAAATAAAAATAAAGCTAAATAGAAATATGAAAAAACTAAAACGACAAAAGCACATTAATTGACAACCTAAATTCTTTTTTTTTTAAATAAAAGCAAATTTAAAATATTATTATATAATTGTATATAAATAATACTTAAATTACACTGTCTGGCATCTGTAGCATTGTGATGATTACCACAAATAACATTGTTTTCCCCCCCATCATTTCTAGCATACATGGCTCCTGAGGTCATCACAAGAGCAAAGGGTGAAGGTCATGGTCGTGCTGCTGATATCTGGAGCCTTGGTTGTGTTCTCATAGAAATGGTCACTGGAAAGGTAAATCCTGCTATGTGTGCATGTTTCATCCCCATATTTGTTTGGTCTTATTCTTTATTCATCCATGTACCAGCATTTCCCCAAACTGGTTTGAGGGATAATGTACTGTGAAAACACACCCTGTGTTTGAGCGGTGACTGAGCACCAAATCCTGAAAGGACATTTTTGGGCTTGTTTACACATGCCAAAACGATTATGTGAACAAACACACAGATAGGTTCATTTTCAAATTTACTGATGATATGGTTATTGTTATTTTGCTGATTAAGGATGAAATAGTCATGATCCAGTGGTGAGTGATTTTATGACATTGTGTGACAGTGCCTTTTTGCAAGTAAATGTAAAAAAGACAGAGATATGGTAATTGATATTAGATCTAGTCCTTTGCCGCCTCAATTAACCAGAGAAAGGTCAAATGCTGGAATGGGCTAGCAGTTACAAGTACCTTGTGTTTATCAAGGCCAGCCACGGTTACAGTCTTCATAAACACTCTACTTTTAATATCAGTAGGACTCTTGTAACCATGTACTATAAATCTTATATTGAATCTGTACTTTGCTTCTCTACATGCTGTTGGTATGGTAATGTCAATGTTAAACATTGAAACTCATTGAATGGTATTGTCAACCAAGGTAGTAAGATTATTGGCATTAAGGAAACTGGGTTATCAAACAGTTTTGAACTGCTTGATAACGCTTTGAAAATGCTTCCTTCTGGTATTCATTATAGTATGCCTAAACCTAAAAACAATCGGTATAGACGTTCTTTAATTCCCTTTTAAACTTGTAAGATTTCAGAATGTTGTTTGTATTTTGTTTGTGTGTTTTGTATGATATGGTTACAAATTTTATGCTGCACCAAAAGTCGACCTTTAGGCTCATAATAAACTTTGACCTTGAAACAACTAAACTAGTAATGCTGGAAAGGTCTTCCTGAAACATAATTAATCAAATGTACACCAATTACAACAAAACAGGATTCAGTTTGAATATTCGCCAGTATTGAAGTTTATTCGTCTTGTAACACCATAATTTAGCAACAATGTTTTTAGTGTATATAAACTGTAAAAACAAATCTACAAATATCATGTCACTAAGTAACTCATGTTCCTTCCTGTTTGATTGTGTAATTCAGAGACCCTGGCACGAATATGAGCATAACTTCCAGATCATGTATAAAGTGGGAATGGGCCACAAACCACCCATTCCTGAAAAGCTGAGCACAGAGGGGAAGGACTTCCTGGCCCATTGCCTGGAGAGTGAACCGAAACGGCGATGGACCGCCAGTGCCCTGTTGGACCACCCCTTTGTCAAGGTATGAACCCGCTCTCACCCAGCTTTCATCCTTAAGCAGATTCACGGGGTCACACATGAGGAACTGCTTGTGCCAAATTTCCAATCTGTTACTCGAATTAGATGCAAACAGCTCTTCTATTACATCCACCAACATGTTACATACTCATAAAAGCATGAAACCAAACACTGACAAAACAAAATTCGCATTTTGAGATCTTTAATGGATCTTCATTTTGATGTACCATCTATGCTGATCATGACAGCCATTTAAATGTTCATATTTCGAATTGGAGAAGAAACATTTATATCATTATAATGTTGTTGTTTTTTTAAACTGCCATGTGTGCAATTTGTTTATATGCAACTCAGATTTGAAATAAACTTAACTTTTGGTTTCTGGTCAAATTAATAATTTAATTTTGGTTTGGGTGTAAAATCATTTTGGGTCATCACTAATTAGACAATCCATTAAATGCTGTCACCTGATTGGCTGCTAGAGTGAGGTTGATAGAAATGGCACTAACATGTCAGTCTCACATCTTTTCAATTGCAGGTCTGCACGGATGAAGAGTGATGGGGAGGACCTGCATTCTCTTAACGTTTACAAAAATGCTAGCACTACTTCACACGGCATGAGGAAAGACGAAGGAAAAACAGACGCGCTCTGCTCAATATGAACCCCTTGCGACATTAAAGCAGGGCAAGTCTTACATGTACAGTAACATTAGCAAATGGGATGGAAATGTCGTTCGAACGAGTGTGTTATGTACATACTGTAAGAATAGGGTTAGGGTTTTTCTTTGTACAAAGCATATTGTAAAGCTGAAGTTTAATAGCCATTTTTTTGGTGAATGAGTCACAGGGAATACATGTTAGGAGACCAAGTACATTAATTCAAGGGACGTTCTCCTCACAAAGTATCAGAGAATGGGAGATGGAGGGAGAGTTTGGCATTGACTGACTGTATGTACAATTACAATGAGTGTTCACTGAAGAAAGCGTACAAACCTGGGGCTGAAAGTCACAGTAGAGAAGGTTTTAAATTTTTTGTTTTCTTAAAATGGTATTTTTGTTTGCCTTGCTGCAGAGCCCACTGTTAACAAGTCATATTTAAGCCTAAAAGTAGTTGTTGCGTCGGCTAAGCCTTGTGCTGGACAACGCTGTGCCTTTACGATCTGGGTGTACAAGAGCATAATCAACCAGGGAGGGAAGAGGCCAGTCTGACTCCGCCTTTCTGCTGCTGCACTCGGACGGGTGGACAAACATGCTCTTACATAGGCATCAACTGCTGGTTCTCTGCTCCTCCAACAGTGTTTGCAATATTTAAAAAAAGAATATTAATAAACAGTTTTTTTTTAAATGGCCTACTTGTCTCTTTAAAAAACATTAAAAAAAATGGTCTATAGGGTGCAGCTGATTGGTTCCTGCAGTATCAGTAGCCAATGAGCTCGCTGCTCAACCTTCAAATACTTGGGTAGCATTTGCCTTAGCAGTGCAGCTTGCTTTCAGAAACCCTCCACCTTCCCTAGCTCCACCTGTATAGATCTGCTACAGGTAATTCTGTCTTTCGCACAGCAGCGTGTCGTGTATGTATTAGCAGCAGCAATTAAAGCAGAAGCGTAGCAGGTATGTTCCGCCAAGACTAAACATACAACACTGTCATACCCATTACCATGCCAATCACTCCGAGAGTTGTCATGACAAAAGTGTTTTTAATGATTTAAATGTCTTTCCAAAAGCTTCATGTGACGAATTCCTCAAATTTCACTTGTGAAGGTGGTTTGACTTTGCTAATGCCAGTTCCTGTTGTGATAGTGCCCTCATCACAGGACAGTAGCATGATCTTGTTTCCCTGGGGGGTAACAGTCTCTCAGTTATTGTTCAACGTCACCTCTTTATTCCCATAGTTCGAACCCTTCTCAATCTCTGTCTGTCCGATCATCCAGCGGATTCCAACTGACACTGAAAATAAAAGCAAACATTTGTCAGCACGACAGCCAGTCTTATTAGCATGCTCCATAACTAAACTAGGGCTACAAGCACTGTCTATATCATCCATTAGATCAGTGGTTCTCAATCGGGGGGCGTCTTTCAAGGTGGCCACATATACAGGGATGCATTATATTGGCCACCATATCGGTATTAGCTGATGTATGCTAATTTTTGAAGTTATTGGCCGATAAGAAAATTTGTCCTATATATTAAAGCTGAGAAATAATTTTTATATTTCCTTCAGCTGAGAGACTTCAGATGCGCTGTTCGCCATGATGGTTTTGAATTGCTTGAAATATGATTGGAATCACTTCAAAAAGGGAAATACAGTTAAATGCAACATGTGCAGTGCAAGTCTGTCATATAGGCTACATAAAATTAGAATGAGAACAAAATGAATTGTTTAATTTAATATGGTCATAATAAAGTTGGAAAACAAGCAGGTAATGCAATTACAGCAGAAATACTGAAAATGTTTGTATGGGAGGGACTTCAAATATTGTGTCGGGCAATGGGTGTAATCGAGTCTAAAAGGTTGAGAACCACTGCATTAGATAATACTAACAGGGTTCCCACAGACATGGAAAACTTGGAAACATCAGGGAATTTGAAGCCTGGAAAAGTCAAGGAAATTTTATTTTGTTTATGCTAGAACACTTCAGAATCAAGTTATGCTTGGCTATCATTTTAAAACACCTTTTTTTTCAGTAATCATAAAAATGTTTGGTGTGGGAACCCTGTACTAAGCAAAGGAGAAATGAAAGCTTAATTTGAACAAAATATCAATAACACATGATTTCTCATAGTATAACTGAGTCATGTAGTTTAAGATTTGTTTTGTGTTCAATTGGTGTTTCGATTAAACTTTTACAGCTGAAATGAATCTTTAAAACTGTTTTCACACACATGCTATGATGTTTTAGGGCACTTTGAATGCAAAAAAAATTCATTTATCCATGCACTTATGAAGTGACCAGCATGCAGTAAATCCAGATAGAAATGGTGGATATACTTACTGCCATAGAACCTAATCGGGCTCCTTTATATTTTTATTTTTTGAAAGAAAAAACAGATTGGAGGAAAATAGCAGTATACAATTCCTTAGTTGCTGGACCACAAAAATATCTTCTGCAATTTTAAAGGTCTTTGCTATTTGCTCTAGTCTACACTAGCTTTTTTAATCGGTAGGAAATGCCCATGCCCTTATGCCAAGTACCTGCAAAACAGAAGACAAATGTACAGACGACGGTGGAGATGGACCCTGACAGCAGCAGCTGCAGCAGGAGCCTGAAGAGAGGGTAGACCAGCAAACAGACCCAGAACAGCCAGTTCAGCAGGGCCCAAGGTCGGCACGGGGGCTCGTAATGGGACCTGGGAACCGGCCTGTCCGTGTGTAATGCTCTTGGAATTCATCCTGAGTGAGACAACACAAAATAATCCCTTAATTTCCATGTTCAACCCTGGTTACCCTAACTGTCCATGTTACTGTTCATGGGCAATTGCTTTACTAGCACTAGTTTCTAGTTGGCTGTGTCCTATTAATAAGCTAATAATAACTGAAATGCTAATAACAGCACCAGGGTTTTATTATTAAAGGGTTAGTCCACTCAAAAATTTCAATTCTGTCATTAATTATTCACCCTCATGTTGTTCCAAAACTCTTAATACCTTTGTTCATCTTCGGAACACAAATAAAGACTCTTTTTTAATGAAATTGTAGAGCTTTCTGAATCAGCCATATGCAGCAAAGTAATTGCCACTTTCAAGGCCCAGAAAGGTAGTAAAGACATCGTTAAAATAGTCCATGTGATTACAGTGGTTCAACCTTAAAGGAGTAGTTCACTTTAAAAAAAACTTTTGCTGATAATTTACTCACCCCCATGTCATCCAAGATGTCCATGTCTTTCTTTCTTCAGTCGAAAAGAAATTAAGGTTTTTGATGAAACATTCCAGGATTTTCTCCATATAATGGACTTCATTGGGAGCCAAACGGTTCAAGGTCCAAATGAGAGTTTCAGTGCAGCTTCAAAGGGCTTTAAACGACTCCAGACGATGAATAAGGGTCTTATCTAGGACCCTTCGAGTCATGACTTAATTTTGATGAACGAGTTCGAACAGGAGAGTCACGAATGCTCATCACAGAACAGAGCAAGGCGAGCATTTGTGCTTAAAAAACTTTATTTTTTAAATGGCCGATCGTTTCGCTAGATAAGACCCTTATTCATCGTCTGGTGTCGTTTAAAGCCCTTTGAAGCTGCACTGAAACTGTCTTTTGGACCTTGAACCGTTTGGTTCCCAATGAAGTCCATTATATGTAGAAAATCCTGGAATGTTTTCATCAAAAACCTTAATTTCTTTTCGACTGAAGAAAGAAAGACGTGGACATCTTGGATAACATGGGGGTGAGTAAATTATCAGCAAAAGTTTTTTTAAAAGTGAACTACTCCTTTAATTTTATAAAGCGACGAGAATACTTTTTGTGCGCAAAAACAAAAATAACGACTTTATTCAACAATTTCTTCTCTTCCGTGTCGGTCTCTGATGCTGGTCACGTGAGCACCACAACGCATCAAGTGATGCTGGCGCAGGAGCCGGCCAATAAGAAGAAAGCTCTCGGATTTCATCAAAAATATCTTAATTTGTGTTCTGAAGATGAACGAAGGTCTAATGGGTTTGGAACGACATGAGGGTTAGTAATTAATGACAGAATTTTAACAACTAATACAACAACTATATTAAAAATGAATTGAAATAAAAATATTAGATAAAAAATACATTTTGCCTTGGCAACATACTGAAATAAAATAGTTTTATTATATAAGTGCTATAATTACTAAATAATAAAATAAAGCTAAAGAGAAAAATAATTACAAGATAAGTTGGCAAAAGCATATAACAATTATTGAAATAACAGAAATACTGACAAAATATAAATAATATTAATAATGCTATATAAATAACACCGACGAGCACAAAATCCCCTCCAACTAAGGCAGGTAGTGCACTTACTTTTTCCTGATAGAGTTTGTGGAGCCAGGCCGCACATTCCGACTCGTCCTCTGGGATCAAATCCAGAGGAATTCGCCTAACAGACACAAGGAAATCCATGATGGTTTATCTTGATCTCGCAAAGGACCTAAGGTCTTAACTCACAACACATTCATAAGTGAAACAAACATTTATAAATGATTATGGAGATGGCATGTTGAACTTTGTTATAGCAGGAGACATAATCACAGAGCATTTAATGAACAACTTCTTGTTAAATATTTCAGTGTTAAATTATTTTGAATGATTATTTCTTTCATTCTTACCTCACATATAAATCAGCATGGTATTTTTTCCCATTGAGTACCCCTAGTAAAGTTGGAATTTCGTTGTTTCTGAAATTAAGTGTAGAATCGTACACAGCAGTAACTACAGAGGAGACACAAACCAAGTCAGAGAGCCAAATCCTTAGAGGCTATGTTCTTTCATTTCATGTATTTACAGTCATTTAAATAGCATCAAGAAAGTGATATGCCTCAACTCATTGGAAGATCAATAAAAGCACTGCTGCTACGGGTTTGTCAATATTACTTAATGGCAAAGAAGCTCTAACCCTTTCCCCTGAGGTTCTGGACCGTGATACAAAAGCCCTTGGTCCGAGGAAGAAGGTGATGCTTGAGTTTGGGGAGACCTTTCTTCTCTGCCACCTCCATACTAATCTTGTGCTTCTTTTCTGTGAATCGTGTGCCCTCACAGTGCAACAGGAACTATAGACGAATAAAGATATATATATATATATTAGCCACATAGGTGATATAACAAGGGACAGAGAAAGCTAAGTAAAAATACAGGATAAACCACACTAACAGAGCAATCGCACTACAGTTGTTTTAATCAAACCAAACCTGCCTTGGTGTATTTGTTAGGAGTTGGGTAATTTCACCCAAAAATTGACTTTTCTTTTAGAGAATAATGACTTCATGCCCATTTTACTTAACCCTCTGGGGTTGTTCGGCCCAAATGGACCCGAAGCAATCAAATAAAAAAATGTTAAAAATCACAGCTTCTTCGGAATGGTCCGAAATTTGGTGACTTTGTTGGTATTTGGTATATGAACACCCAAAACAATTGGGGACAGGATGTGAACAGTCTAAGTGGTTGTAAAAAAAATAGTCACACTTGGGGTGTTCGGGTCCAAATGGACCCCCATAGGAAATGAATTTGAAATTGGCAAAAATGTGAAAAAACTGTGTTTTTTGGTCCTTACAATCTACAAAACAGCCAGGATGCAGAAAAAAAGCACACAACAGTGAAGGGGTGAATCTCTTAAAACAATGGGTGACAAAATTCTTTCCATTTGTTCTCTTTATAATGCAATGTTCAGGTTTGACTGTATTATAAGTAAAACTGCCACTTCAAATTACCATTTAAAAATACCAACAAAAAAAAAACATTTTTTAAAAATTAAAAAAAATGACAAAAATAGTCTTTGACAATCTGTTATTATATATTTAAATCAACAACCTGAAAAAAATTAAACAATATGTGAAAAAATCACTAGAGTGTTTGTACCATAGGTTTCTACAGAGAGCTGTAAATCCACTAGTGGTAAAAATGTGCTATTGCGTGATAAAAATGCTCAAGAGTGTCCACCAGATGGCATCTATATTTTTTTAAAAATTGCTTTCATGAGGCCTAGGCTTCACTCTAAAATGTAATACAGCTTTGATAAAAAAAAATTAAAAAAAAATTAAAAATAAAAAAATTCTATTATATTCAATGGGAAAAAATGGGTCATAATTATTGCATAAATATTAATTATAAATCATAAAATATCTCAAAACACCAAAAAAGAAAATAATTTTTTTTATAAAAAACAAGTAAAAAAAAAAATTTATGATTTTTTTTTTTTAAATATGAATCCTGCCCTTTGGGTCCATTTGGACCCGAACACCCCAAGTGTGACTGTGAAACGAACAACCCCAGAGGGTTAAACTGTTGGAAAGAGTTGCCTGCATATTGTTCCAAAAATTCTCCTTTTGTGTTCCACAAAAATAATAGCATATGAGGTTTTGAAACATGAGTGGGTGAGTAAATGATTTTTGGGTGAACAGGTGAACAATTCCTTCAACTAATAGTGCGTTAAGAAGCTGTGAAATCTGAAATGTAATAAAATGTCATTGACACCAGAGTACAATGTGCAATAAGATTTTTACAAATATACCCAAAAGTTTTCTGGGTAATCACGAAGGTTGCGCAGACTCTGCACTACTTTTGTGCGATCCACTTCCCAATTCCTTTTGCAGAAGACGATCTCCAGGAAGTACCACATCCAGCCAATCACAGGAACAAAGGAAAGTTCATTTTTTGCCAACACCTTCGAACTCTGAAAACAGAATATGATAAAAACAATTGTGTGCCAGTACAACATACAGTATATGTCTTATAACATCGAAGATACAGAGTCTTAAAATTTGTAATACTCATGTTTAAAACATCATTCTCATTTAGAATTAGACATCTGTTAACCGTTAAATGCATGAATGTTTTGCCAATCATTATTACACATTCAAGTCTTTAGCTACCCGGATCTACATCTAACATGGATGGATCTCTACCTTTCACGATAAAATAAAACTCTCTTGATATTAGAGTAACAATTACAGAAGAATAAAATAGAGCATATTTTGTTACATTTTGGAGCTTGAAAGGTTTCAGTTTGAGCAGATGTTTTATACCATCATTACTGTCCTTGTCAGAGCTCATTTCCCAGTACATTTAGCATCTGGCGCATATTCGCATATTCTCAAATATTCTCAAAACTACCATTTTTAAAGTAACACTAAGTAGTTTTTCAACATTCATAATATATTTCCAAGACCCTTGAGATGGTACATCGACTTAAAATAAGTTAAATGACCCGTCTACCTGACGGGGTCTGTATCACTTTTACTGGCACTATGTAACTTCAGGGTTCGGGTAGGAACCCAACCACAAAAAGAACTACAAAATTCGACTGCTTTACGTCAAGCGCTACAATAGTCATTATTTCGTTTTTCTTCGTTTCTGATGTCGCAATACATCATCCTTTCATGAAATCATGTAACATACTCTACCTTGTCTGTGGACATCGTTCATTCTAAAGCCGGTGCTGGATAAACAGCGAGTGTGCGTGCAACGGTAGGCTAAATTATTTATGACAGCGGTAATGGACAATTTCGTTTCCAACCAGTAGGGCGACCGAAGAGGAAAAGTTACTTGGTGTTACTTTAACATCTTCAAAGTCAATATTTTGATTTCTGGCAAGTTCTTCACCAGGGGCCTGTTTCAGAAAGGAGGTTAAGTGAAAACTCTGAGTATGTTAACCCTGAAATGAGGGAAACTCTGGGTTTTCGGTTTCAGAAAGGGAGGTAAGTCAAACCCGAGAAAGCAGAGTAAGTCAAGCCCGTTTCTGAAAGAGAGGTAACTTATACTCAGAGTCAGTTACCATGGTAACTTACTCTGTGAACCTAACCTGGTCGGGAGCAGGTTTTCTTCAGTAAACCCAGAGTTTATTGCGGTCTCCTCCCCTTTTTTAAGGAGGAAGTGGTGTTTAAACACCAACAATAATACTAAAATGTATTCTTTAAGGAATATATATTGTTTGTGCATGGTTTAATTGACTAAATCTGTGCAGCACTTTGCCAAAAAATAAAAGATTTAAAACGTTTGCTAAACTTTTATTTTATTACCACCGTTTTTGATAAAATATTTGTATTAAATCATAAAAAAAAATCTTAATAAAAAACATTTCATAGAACTCTATTTTTTAAACATAATTTAATAAGTTATTAATTATAAAACATAAGATGTTAATCTAATTCATAATCAATTATTAAAATTAGTTGATTAGATATGTTTTATTGAACAAATGTTTAATTTATTTATCTGTCATTTTAACTGATGATAATAATAACCGTAATTTAATAATGCAGTTTATATATTTAATAATTGTTTAATACCATAAACCGTGATATTTTCTGAGACGGTTATCATACTGTGAAACTCTCATACGTTACAACCCTATGGGAGTCCTCCACCCCCACCCCACCCCTACCCTACATGGGAGAGTCCCCCCCCCCCCACCCCCGCTGTTAAACAAGTAACTCAGCAACTTTTACTCACATTTTAAATTATAGCTACTTTTTTTTACTTGTACTTAAAGGTGCCATATGTCAAAAAATCAATTCATACTCCACATATTCCATACCAGATGGGGGCAGTATACCTCCAGAAAGTTGGCCTACTCTAGTCTGTTTTTTAGTTTCAGGTTGTTAATCTTCTAAAACCGTAAAATAGTCCGCTTTGTCCCGCCAAAGCCTATTTTGATCGGTGAGGGATGTAGACTAGAATGACTGCTGCCGCAGCGCTTGACAGGGCGCGTACGAGCAGAGAGAGAGACAGAGAGAGCGAGCCCCGGCCGCGCGCGCGCGCACTCTCACATCTTCAAACAACACGAGAGCGGTCCTGCTCTCTCTCCCTCGCACATATTAATCAAATCAATTGACACGATAGTAAGACCGCAGTTTCACGTGGAGCATTTGGAGATTTTTAGAGATTAAACAGATACAAGCAGTGCGAGTTATTCGTGTGTTGCAGTTTGGCTGGTGGTTATGTATGTTGCCCGCATACCGCCTCTCATGGCCGAAACTGGTATTACAACACCTGACGGGCCGGGGCTAGTAATGCTAATGCTAATTTAGGTTGATATCTCTGCAACACTATAACTTTTCATTTTTTTAATGACATCATCGCCCTTATTTCTTCTCATTCTTTTGATGCGTGTAGCACATTTTTTGGATATTTTTACCTCAATTATTACACATGGCACCTTTAAGTAAAAAATTATCAAAGTAATAGTAGCCTACTTTAGGTTTAATATCATTCTTCCAGTTTCACCTCTGATATTATAACAGTAAGTTACTCTAAACTAGTTATTAACAAATGACATCCTTAACGGTGTAATTAGATTAATGTAATAATTACTATCTTTAGAAAGTATTGGTCTACATATTACTAATTACTAAATCCTATCAACCTCAATGACTTAAACAATACAAGGAGAGACAAGAAACTGCACTTTTAATGCTTTCAAATTAACAATATACAATTGCATGAATTATTCTTGAATTGATCAAAGTATGTAGAGGGAGAAGGTTACATAAAAAATATACCTTTTAAAAATGTATGTTAAATCCACTATTGTTTAATACTGAATTGGTCTATCTATGCAGTAGCCTATTTAATGTAATTAAATCATATTTTATTTTAAATTACAGAAGAATTAAGAGTAATCCCTTTAATTAAATTACAATATTTAGATAACTTGGTAATTAATTACACCCAACACCTCTTTTTGTCTTGCGCTGTTGCCATGGTGACTCACAATATCTGGGCTCCATTGATAATGGCTTTTTATAGTTGTGGTGCACGCGCTAAACTCAGAGTCAGTCAACTCAGAGTTGATTGAACCAACTCATTTCAGCTGTTCTGTAACCGAAAACTCAGAGTTTGCCATCTCAGGGTAAGTCAACTCAGAGTTCAAGTTTTAACTCAGAGTTGGTTGAACCTCCTTATTGAAACAGGCCCCAGATCCACCATAAGTGACAGTGACACTAATATTTGCTCTGCAGTAAATCACTGAGCCTTTTCAAGTTTTGCTGATGATACTTCCTATCCTTTTGTTTTCAGCCTGTGGTAACTATGAGTGAAAGGTCACTGAG
Source organism: Chrosomus eos (assembly GCA_036326025.1). Classification (NCBI taxonomy): domain Eukaryota; kingdom Metazoa; phylum Chordata; class Actinopteri; order Cypriniformes; family Leuciscidae; genus Chrosomus; species Chrosomus eos. Next base: position 24,208,118 of record CM070833.1, on the reverse strand, counting down.
CCATTGTGTATCAGACATTGCCACTTAGTGGAGTTAAGGTGAATTGCACTTATTTAGTCAAAGTTCCAACTATTTTTCTGCAAAAAATAAATAAAAAAAATGACACTGTTTACACACCTCGGGTTGTTAGCGACCCAATACAATTTTTACAAAAAATGTATGGGAAAACAGGCATTATTTTATAATTGTATTATTTTTTCTTGTTATATTGTTTATAATGAATCATTTGAGGAATACTGAGACGGTTGATGTATTACTTAAATGAAGGAGGGTAGTGAATTTCGTATCGGGTCACTAAAGACCCGAGGTATCCGTTTAAAGTTTTTTTTTCTTACCCCTAAAACACCAGATCTCTCACAGATGGTCCAGCCGATCATAAAATCGATTTCAAAGTTATGATTGAGGACAACAATGGCGCTTTCTTTACCATAGAGTAAATAGCTTTCCGGATCTGTGTAAAGTGTGCATTCTGTCCCAGACCACCACTCCAACAATGCCACCAATTCTGAACAAACACAGAAAAAATATACAACTGAATTATAATGCATAGATTCATAATACAGAGTGAATTTACATAATTATGAATCCGCGGTAGTCCAACAAGCTAATCATTCTTGTATGCATGTAAATAGACAATTTGCAGTAATATGCACTTCCTGTTTTGTTACCCTCAATGCAACATTGAGGTTTTCAAACAGGAAATAATGGTTTCAGGTGGTGTGTATCCATTTGCTAAATACCGGTAGTACAATACAATCTGTCTTTACCATGAAAGACATGATAATCATGATCTCCATGACTGTGACACATTTTATTGATTTTTTTTTTTTTGTTACTATTTTATGTGATTTGTTCACTTCATGCCTTACAGTATGTCTTTTTTCAGTGAGGACATATAAATACTGGAAACTTGTTGCATCATGCTTGGTTAGGACAGTATGTGGTGAACCCACAGGTGACAGGCTTTGCAGGACTTACGACTAGAAATGGAATAACCCAATCTGCAGTTGATCTTGCGTGCGAGCTGCTTGTTAATGGGCCACAGTGGTAGAGTACAAAGCTGCAGCAGGTTGATAATAAACCCACTGACCAGGAACACATAACAGATAATGAGATGGCACAGCAACTGAGTTTTCAGCACTTTAATGATTCCCATCCTTATCATGTAGTCTTGAGTTCACCTGTCCCAAACAAAACCCTGTGCAGAGAGAGATAGAAAAACAGATTAATATAAATAACTTCGGCAGCTCTATCATATTAACCAGAAGATTGTTTTTTATAAAATATAGCTGGATGGTACCTCCCAAGATATATTGCACATATAAAAACTGTATTTGAAATATGGAAATCTACCTGAGCCAATATTCAAATTGCATGGTTGCAACAAATGGGAATTAAGTTCCTGTTTTTTTTTGTTGCTGTTGGTTTCTATTTCCACATCAACTCAGATTTTGTAGAAATTGTAAATAGTTTAGTTATTATATTCTATACAATGTGTTTTTTTTTTTTTTTTTTTTTTTTTTTACAAACATCTACATTTTCAAAGGCTATTTGTATGGTCCTGGATAGTTCACCAAAAAAGGAAAAGTGTCATTATTTGTTCTCCTTCATGTTCTTCCAAACCAATATGCTGTTGTTGTTTTCAGTGAAGTAAAAAAAATGACAATTTGCAACAAAAACAGACAAAAAAGTACCATAAAAGTGGTCCATTTTGATTCAAGTACCTGTGTGACCAGATCATTGAGCCAGTGAACCTTTTTTCTGATAAAAAAAATAAACCTCCAGAAACTTTTGTGAAGGTTTGTTTGTTTTGGTCAGCAAGTTAATAAAATCCCTTAAAAAAATTCTAGCACAGGACAGTAGCTTCACGTCTTTGTGAGGAATGTGCTCGCTCTTGCTATGGGATGCTCCATTTTCAAGAGCAAATAGTTCATTCAAAATCAATGTTTGCATGCAAACTGAGGAGAATATTAGGAGAGCAAGATGAATCCTGTCCCTATCATTTCAAGCTCTTACACGTGAACGTCTCTCAGGACACAGGCCAAAGGCTGAAACAAAATGTCACATTGTCACTCATGGGGTTGTATGTCTACTGTGTGTTTTGGCTCTGCTATTGGTGACAGAAAAAAGTGTGAACTTTGATTTGAATCAAATAGTGTTACCATTACAAATATTTGCGGTCAAACGTGTAGAAATGTACCAGATTATGTAATGTACCAGGATAGAGCAAAACAAAACACCAGGCACGAATTAGAAGTCTAAGAACAAGAGTTTTTAAAGAGAAATGTAAGAGGAGTTTGAGTTTGTTGCCCAGCCCTGTTTGTTTGAACCGTGAGAGGCGTTTACTCTCACTTAAGCTTACGCTACTCCAACATCCTACCTCATCCTACTCGACTAGTGAACGCTCAATGTTACCAGAAGCTAGTGATTACGGTTTATAAAGTTAGAATTATGTAGCCTATATTTTTCTTACAAAAACGAATCGCTTCGCTTCAAAAGGCCTTTATTAACCCCCTGGAATCGTATGGTTTACTTTTATGAAGGATGGATGCACTTTTTTGGGCTTCAAAAAACAAGGTACCATTCACTGCCATTATAAAGCTTGTGAGAGACAGGATTTATTTTATTTTTATATAACTCTGATTGTTTGGTTGAAAGAAGAAAGTCATATACCTAGCTTGTGGGTGAGTAAATTATGGGATAATTTTCATTTTTGGGTGAACTAGCACTTTAAGTGAGTAGCCTAAACTTATTTGAACGGATTCATTAACAACACAGAGTGACTGAAACATAATCATTCAGAAAGCAGAATTAACTTCTTTTTTTTTTTACAATAATAACAACAACACATTAAAAATAAAATAATATCAAATAAATTATTAATTGCGAAATTCTGAATATCGACTCAAAACACCGATTAGATAATTGAAAGGGCGTGTTCGTTCAGTAGATTCAACCAATGTAAGCAAGTATTGGTAATTTAAAACCGTTCTTGAAAGCTAGCTTGATAGTCAGTCTCTGAATTGAGCAATCACGAGCTTCAAAAGCGAGAGAGAGAGAGAGTGAACGGAGAGCTGCATAGAATTCAACGAAAACGATTCCTTCGAGAGAGAGAGAGAGAGAGAGAGAGAAGAGAGAGAGAGAGAGAGAGAGAGGAGAGAGAGGAGAGAGAGAGAGAGAGAGAGAGAGAGAGAGAGAGAGAGAGAGAGAGAGAGAGAGACCACTAATCTGTTCTGTACTAAAGGTTTACAGTTACCACAGGGTGCGCCTAGGAGAACCAGTTCAACCCCCGAACCGCAAGCTCACCACCAGCAGGTAGGCTCCAGCTGTCAGTTTACCAACAAAAAAAGTATCTTTATTTTCTTTTTGAAGAACTGATTCGGTTAACACCTGATGTACATTCACAGTATATTTGTATCAAATAAAATCTATCAAATTTCTATATTTCAGTTAAATGTTTCATTTTGTTTGCCTTGAGCATCCAGAGTGAACAGACAGACATTGAGAACATCGAGCACATGTGGATCGCATACAAAGATCTGTACTTTATCTTTCAACAGAAGACAAACCCGCTGTTGTGTTAAAATTACCTTTTGTCCCTCGCTCGCGCGCTTAGAAGTAGAGCAGTCGTCTCATCATATGGTGATGACTAGAGAGCGCGTGAGAGATGTGCATCTGAAGGATGTTTAAGTTGGACGGGCTGATACTAGTTTTCAAGGTTGTTATATTGAGCTGAATATGAGAAAGACCACACCCAGGCACCAAGACGAGACGCTGCCTTGCCTTGTGTGTGCGAAAGACTGACTCAAGCTCTGGAACGTGGCCAGTGAGTGACTTCAGAAGGTCATTATGTCATTTCCTCTGCTCTGTCTAAGGCCAAATCTTACACACTGCTTTACACTGTTCACTTTGACCGGCAGATGAACATAATTGCCAAGCACGTTGGCAACAAAAGGGTGTACTATTTATACTTTTATTTAACACACCATAGACTAGTCTTACCAGTATTTACATTCCCCTGCAATTGTAATATATCTGTCGATGGGTCAATGACATGACGTGCATTTTTTTCAAGTGCATTATTTCTTTTTAAAATACTTGATAAATTCATATATCACTTTATTATATAAAACCTATTTAGTTTTAACTCATTTTAGTATATTTAAAAAACTTTTTTTTTTGGTTATCTTAAACCCAAAATGTCAGGTGGTGCAACTAGGTAAACTATTTAAAATGGTGTCTTATAAAATGAAATACTATGGCATCATTTTAGGCTTGGAACCTTTCATATAAACAATTTTTCATATAAAACTAAAAGCTGTTGAGATAATTTAAAAACTTTAGTCCAGCAATCTGTATATATTCTCAAATGTCAGGGTGGCCCAACTGCAAATTAATTGACAAGGTAATAATAGTAATGCATCATCCAGAAGACCTTGTAGATTGAAAAGGTTTGTAGATGTCTCTCAAATACTGGTAAAAACTGCTGATTTCATGTATGGGTAGGTTGGCACATTCTCCATGTCAGGTGGCACAACTACAGTAAATATACAAACAATTACCGGTATTTGGCTGTACCGCCTGACATGAATATCACAAAATTATTTAAACTTTCAATTTTATTTAACAATTGAAACTTATTTAAACACATTGTTCATGACTCAAAATATGCATTGCATATGTTTTTTTGTTTGTTTTTTATAACACCTTTTTATGAAGCTTTATTTGTCAATGACCCATACACATACATTGTCTATTTTGTATATTGTGTATTTTTTTTTTATATATTTACTTTTTTTATTATCTGTCTTGTCGCTGTCATTCTGTGTGGAAACTCTTTTTATGTGTAATCATACTTGGTAATAATAAACCTCTTTCTGTACAATCCCAATCATCAGAACAATTGCGCCCTCCACTGGATATGAAGGGCTAAGCTGGTCTTTATTTCAGAGACAGAAGAAACCACTGTTGAAAAGAAACTCATTGTTTTTTTTATGAGAGAAACATAAAGGAATGTTTTCTGTGGAGAGAAACACTTGATAAAATATTAGTAGATATACATTTTGCAATAGAGAAATAATGAACATGCTTTTTTGTTGTTGTTCCTAACAAAAAGCCTCGTAACATTGTCAGAATTTGTATTCAGGCACAATGATGGCCTAAATATTAGTACAGAGATGAAACCTCAAGAAATACTTCCTGTTTGTCACATTCTACAAAATTATATACTGTCAGCAACTGGACATTTATTTAATATGAGTGAATCCCACGAAAAAAGCTTCTGAAACAAAGATACAACCATCAAGATGTACCATGTTTGAAAGCTATGTGAATACTGAGGTCCACTTTCCACTCAAAGCTCTTGGCTTTACTTTACTTTCAAGCATCAAAAGACCTGCTATAACATGAAAATACATTTGACAATTTATTCAGTAATCCAAAAACCATGTGGAAAGGCTGTTTAAGTGAGACACAGACGACAGAAATAGCAACCGCAATTGAAGGGAAATTAAACCAATCTTCGCCTGCCATTATTTTGGATAATAGACTATTCAGATTAAATTGCCTTCTTATGGAACTAAATTCACAATACGTATTGCAACCGAATGAAAAATGTATTGTAGACCGAGAAGCGTAGGGCCCAAGCAGTGAAATCCCAGTGGGTGAAGAAAGAGCCCTGCGTGGTGCAGATGTGAAAATGGCATGTCTATTTATGCCAGCGTTGAGAGCAATTTGTGGTTGATGGTTTTGAATGAAGACCCAGGAGAAATATAATGGAAGTTACCAAAGATGCCCAATCTGATGTAAGCAATTACTGAGGTTATCTGAAGTCTGTTGGGACAGCAGAGATGAGCAGAAGATCAGAATAGCCTCTTGATAGGATTGAAATGGATGGTGTGTTAAAAAGCTCAAAACGATTAGTCTACACTTATATTTATCATGCTCAATAATAATATAGTTTAATTATTTTTAGAGCAAGCAAATACAGACATTTGGAAGCCTGAAAATATTTGGGTCAAAGTTAATCTAAAAGTGACATGCATCATCCAAAATATTGTTTTCATACAAGATACAAACAAATTAAAATATGGAATTGTAGGCGTATTATTTGAGTCCTAATTTGTTGGAAAACAGCAATAAATCAGGTTTCTGAAACATTTTGTTGATGACTTTGCTTTTTTAAAAACTGTATGGGAGCTTATTCTGCCACTCAATTATTGGAGAAAAGTCATTTAAATATTTGAATGAATTAGGCCTGCCTGCTATATTTATAAACGTATGTAAAAAAAGTAACTCAAATAAAACGATAAATTACGAGCTTATTTGCTTATGAATACAGTTGTGCGAATTCTTAAAATATTATTGAGTTGCACAAATGGACCCTCTTACTGCCTTTCTTTAAGTTTAATTTTTTTTTTCTTAATCACCGAAAATACAATTATTCAGTTGGCATCTCAGCGTAAACAGCGGCTCACGCGCCGTCCTCGCGCTATTGGTTGAGGGGAACTTCCGTCTGATACCGGAAATGGACGTGGCAAGCTGCTGTTTTAACTCCTGTCAAACTATCAGCAGTCAGTCATCTATTAGATCTCACTGATTACCTGTAGTTGCGTTTCTGACCCTTCACTCCCATCTGTCTCTTTCTAATGTCCGGATAGCTCTCTCGGAGGCTCAGTGGGGGCGATGGGGGTGTTTTGGCGCTGGTTTTGGGGCTTGATTTGGTTCGGAGTGTCTGCAAATCGTGCAGGATCTCCTGTGTTTTCTGATGAGATCCCCTTCAAAATCAAATGGCCCGGATCAGACTTCACCCTGGTGAGTACAAACATCGAATAAACTCAGCTATTTCGCAGGACAGCTGTAAATACAACCTAGCATATGCTGTTTGTTTAATTATCAACTTGTTGGCTAAGGTCGCTTCATAACAGCTGGACGTATCCTGTTTTGTTTTGTAGTTTGTTAAAGGGATAGTTCACCCCCCCAAAAAATTGTCATAATTTTCTCACCTTCATTTTGTTCTAAACCTGTTTGAGTTTCTCTCTTCTGCTGAACACAAAAGAAGGTATTTAAAAAAAAATGTTGGTAACCAGACAGTTGACGGCACCCATTGACGTATTTTTTTTTCTATTATGGAAGTCAATGGGTGCCATCAACTGCCTGGATGCCAAGAGAATAAAAGAAACCCCTACAGGTTTTGAACAACTTGAGGATGAGTAAATGACGATTTTCATTTTGGGGTAAACTATCCCTATAAGTATTCTGTCCAACAGCATTATGTTGTATTAAAGTATATGAATTGCTAGTAGAGCTGTCTGGTTTATTTCTCTGGTACTGTGGGCATGGATTTTGTTATTGATTAAGTTAAATATGCAATAATATCCCTTTTCATTACACAGTCAACATCTGGAGGTCTGTACAGAAAAGATAACTATGTTATCATGACAACTGCGGAAAAAGAAAAGTACAAGTGTTTACTGCCATCTTTGTCCAGCAATCATGAGGTGTGGTTATGCATGGCAGATTTTAAATTACCATTATCTTGAGCTATTCTATGTGTCATCTAGTTTAGTTTTATTTTACTTAATTTGATCAGTTTCTTGTCTGTCTCTTTTGAAGGGTGACGTGAAGGAGTATACCGGACCGAATCCAGCCATGCTACTGGAGCCGTTATTCAAACAGAGCAGCTGTTCCTACAGAGTGAGTTTCATGTCTCACTTTCTGTATATCTGAGTCTGACTTTATAAATATGCTTGACTCTCACATATGTCTAGGTCACATTTCCCCCCAAAATAAGAAGCTTGAGCTTGTTTTTACAAAAAGATAGACGTTTGAATAAATCAACAAAATAAGATATTATGTTTCTTTGCTTTTGTTGATATTTCCTAGTCATATGAGGTACTTTTATTGTGGCCAAAATGTGGCCTTCTGACAGGCTTATCACCATATGTGTCTTGCAGATCGAGTCATACTGGACATATGAAGTGTGCCATGGGAAGCATGTACGGCAGTACCATGAGGAGAAGGAGACGGGGCAGGTAAACACTCTTTTTGATGGGTTCGGTTAAAGAACATGGCAGATCCTTATAGCATTCTTTGTATTATGTTAAGACTCAAAAGTTTGTGAAAGAAGTCTAATACTCACCAAGGCTGCATTTATTTGATCAAAAATACAGTAAAAACAGTAATATTATTTCAATTTAAAAGAACTGTTTTCTATTTTAAAATTATTTAGATCCTTCAGAGATCATTCTAAATATGCTGATTTGGTGATTTAATAAACATTTCTTATTAGTATCAATCATATCTAAAAATTATTTTTTTTGTAACCATGTGAAACGATTTACGATCCCTTTTGATCAATTTAATGCATCCTTGACCCCAATCTTTTGAATGGTAGATTGTTTGTAGTATTTTAAGATATTTCTAAGTAATATAAACATTTCAGTGGTCTTAATAGTCTCTGGTCCCTCAGAAGATCAACGTCCAGGAATACTATCTGGGGACCATGAATAAAAAAGAGAGTGCAGGTTGGGCAATTTTTAAGCTTAAGATACATTTTTTGCTTTACATTACTTTCTGTCAATTATTTCATTTGATCTGCTCCTTAGAGTCAGAAACTGATAAATCTGAAGAATCTGAAAAAGAAGCATCAAACACAGACACAGAGGTTTGTCGCTGTTAGATATGCAGATAGTAAATGCGTGTGACATGAGTGGTTTCTTTTTTAACTCTCTGTGGGTTCCCAGGTGCCAATGAAGAATATAGAGGGTCAGCTCACGCCATACTTCCCTGTAGAGATGGGACATGGGACTGAATGCTCTGTGAGACAGAATGAACCTCGCATTACCACAGTGCTGTACGTCTGCCACCCGGAGGCGAAGCATGAGATCCTCACAATCGCTGAGGTCGTCAGCTGTCAGTATGAAGTGGTGGTGCTCACACCTCTCCTCTGTCCTCACCCCAATTACAGGTACACACACATTCAGCTCAATCAAGATTTCGGTTTTAAAATCAGTTTTTCGTAGTTTATCCTACTAAAGTGCCTAAATAAGTAGTTATTGATTTCTGTTGTCTAGTATATGCTCGTGAATATATATGTCATCACATGGACAAACTATCACATAAATATGATTTCGTCATAAGGCCTATTCTCACAAATAATCAAATGAAAAACTGAAACTTATTACTTGAAAGACGATGGGACACAGAAAGTCAATATATGATTATATTAAGTGATTATATCACTTAAAATGTACTTTAAAAAGCAAAATAATAATATTAAAAAAAGTTTTTTTTCATATATATACACACACACACACACACACACACACACACACACACACATTCACATAATTTTTTCCAACAAAATAAGTGCATAAATTTTAGTTCTTGATTTCTATGTGTTTCTATCATATATGATAATATGATAATGTCATAAAGCCTGTTCTTACCAAGAAAAGGAACAAGTGAAGCTAATCACAGACAAGAAGTCTTTTCATACAGCAAGTGAAATGATAAAGCACTTACATGCTCTTTCACATGCTTTAATGCAAGACAAACCCATTTAACACTACTTTTAATCACTTTAATTCAAAATGTGACCTATATGATGATATAGAGATTTCACTCGTTGTAATGTGTTCTAGCTTTTGGATGTTCATTGTGCTCCGAGACCCTTAATATTTGTTTCGACTGAAAGCGTTGTTTGTGGTGAATACATTTTTGGTCCTTTGTGACACATTTCTCCTCAGGTTCAAGTCCTCCCCTGTGAACGACATCTTTTGTCAGGCTCTGGGTGGTTCCCCTCTCAGACCTCAGAGTCTGTCCCAGCTGGATCGTGAACAGGAAGAGCTGCTCAAACCACCGTTCAGCTCAAGCATCGAACGGGACTTGAGGGGATCCAGGGTGAGTCTGGACCTGCCCTTTATCTTCTGCATTTACACCAACCCATTTAAGGAATATGGGGGTGGTAATGAATAATTGCTAGTATAAATAATTCCGAAAAGACTCTTCAAGTTGGTCTGTATTAAAGAACATTAACAATTATATTAAAACTGTTGTATGAATAAAAATCTAAATTATATGAATGTACAAATATTTAAAAATATAATAATCTCTCTGTCTCCTTTGCTAAGGAGGACAAACCTCCAGTGAAGGAAGAGGCGTATACCTCTACCCATAAGCCCCTGACAGTGGGCGGTCAAGCCCAGGTCACAGTTGGCACCACTCACATCTCTCGTCTAACTGATGAACAGCTGATCAAGGAGTTTCTGAGCGGCTCGTACTGTCTGCACGGGGTGAGGATGGACAGATTTCTCTTCTGTGTCTGTTGATCTGTTAGTTGGGTTCCCAGCTCAACATATTGTTGTTTTTCTATCTAGGGGGTTGGATGGTGGAAGTATGAATTTTGTTATGGAAAACATGTACACCAGTATCATGAGGTAAGAGTTGTGAAATCATTGAATTATTTAGAAATGATAACAGTTTCCAGTATAGTGTAAATGTTTGTATAATGAGAGATGGTAAATTGCATGTTGTGCTTTTGGTTGAAGGATAAAGAGCAAGGAAAGAACATTGTGGTGGTGGGCAGCTGGAACACTGAGGATCATATGAACTGGGCCAAGAAAAACGTGGCACGATCTTATCATTTAAAAGATGATGGAGTGCAGAAAGTCAAGTATGATTATATTTACCTCACACTTCAGTGTCAGAAATCAGTCAGTGCTGAATAAGTATTGATTTCTTTAAAAAATATATATATATATCTCCATCCTATACTGTGTGTCTGTATATGTTACAGATTTTAATAAATTCATGTATGTTGTCTTGCTGATACCTCATCAGGATCGTTTCTCACTTTTATGGCCATGGAGATGTTTGTGACCTAACAGGGAAACCGAGACAGGTTGTAGTCAAGCTTAAGTGAGTTACCCACACTTTATGATGCCATGTGATTTTCTGGTTTTGTGAATGCCGCCACTAACACCTTCTCGTTCCGTCTCAGATGTAAGGAGTCAGACTCTCCTCATGCTGTTACAGTTTACATGCTGGAACCTCAGACCTGTCAGTATATTCTTGGGGTGAGTGACAAACAGAATGACATTGAGATTTGACCGCAATTTTGACTTTAATTATTATGCTGCCCTAGATGTTTCCAGTGAGGAGCACATTGTGTTTTGATATTAATGCTAATGTTACAAAAAGAGATTTATTCATTTGAATAACCCTTATCCTGGTTATCATTCTGCCACAGGTTGAGTCTCCTGTTATATGCAAGATCTTGGACACTGCAGATCAAAATGGATTTCTTTCAATCCCTAGCTAGCCTGCATGATTGATACCGAGATGGAGGAATGAAGAGTTACTTAAAGAATGAACAATACAGAAGAAAATGGTCAGAGGGAGAGATAAAGGTCTGGTTCAATAGATCATGAAGATAGCATGGACATGCTGAACCTCAGACCTCAACCTTTTGAGAAAGTCCCTCACTGACCGCTCTTGTGAAGACTAAAGGAGATTTGGTGAAACTTTTAAACCTGGAGATGCAGCTAGGACTGAATTCTCAATATTTTATTGACAAATCTCAAACCTGTTGAAGAATATTTTTGTTTGGGCTTTTTCATGCTTTGTAACATTTAGATGGCTGGTAGTTCTTCAAAATCTAATCACATGATTCATTTGTTCTGTTAATCAATTGATATACAAGATGGTCAGCTGTTTTAAGTATGCATTATTTATTTTGTCCAACTTCCCATCAACACTGTGCAGCTGGAGATGGTTATTATAAAGTTTTTAAAAGCGACGAAGCAGTCATTGTTCAATGCAAACTGCAAGGGTAATACACTGTCTTATATGCAAAGGAAATTGAATGTAATTAAACCTTTTCTTTTGGAAATCAAGGGTCATTGAGTTATGTACAGTATTTTTGATTACCCTCACTTGAGTGATTACATCTGTTTTTCTAAGATTTCCTCTAGTAAGTTTCACCTAGTGTACATAGTATTTGGTGAATTACTTGAGAAGCATGATTTATTTTGCACATCTGCCAGTGAGGCAAGAAAAATAAACCTTATAAAAATGGAAAAAAAGTTGCCAGATGTATATGTTTTTAATGTCAAAAACGATTATGTCGTCATTTTGCTTCTCAATTAAATGTGTCTTGAAATAAAAATGTTTAGACCCATTTTTGTAAAATTAAAAACATTTCCTTTTTCCATTTGTTACAATGAAAATTATTTTTCTGGGTAGAAGAATCATTTGGGCATTATTATAACAGAAAAATATTTCTTATGGAGAAATAAACATGCCTCTGCTAAATATTAGGAGCTGCCCAGAAGGTCCATTTACCTACACTAGGTGGCGCTAGTGTCTCATTTTCTGTGGATAGGCTTTGTTCACAGAGAACTAATGTTCTTACATAATGTTCATCCTTTGCTTAGACGTGAATACAAACAAAAAAAAGACTGATATTTAATGTACGCTGTAGTTTGCTTTGTCAAAGGATAAAGTCAAGATACACTTGCAAAACATTTAATAAGTTCATATATAAAATGTAGGATGCTTCACAAATACATAATCTGAGCGAAGACTATTACATGAAAATGCCATGTCAATGTAAAAATAGAACATCCTTTAGTCCAGAAAACAACAACAAATTTGGGGAAAGCGACAACTAGTTGTAAAAGTCCCGTTTTCTTTTTATTGGATACTCGATGCACATTGTCTCTTGAGCAAAACACCACTAGCAAACCACAAGCAAACACTATAAATGCTCCCTTTTGGATGCTGAGCAAGCAGTATGACGTTCCACAGCTCAGACCGATGGGATGGGAATCTGATGAGCCGACGTGCTGTCAAAGTCCTGCAGCGCCTCCTGGTGGGTGTGGTAGTGCATAGCCACGTAGCTTTTGGCAAAGGCTGTGGTTTGAGAGTTGACCGGCTGTAGGCTGTTGGGGGAACTCGGTGCTGCTGACGGACTGCTGTTATAGATACTGTAATAGGGCTCTATGCGAGTGTTGATGGGCGTGGATGTGCTCGGGGGTCGGGGTTTGCGTCCAGCGGTGGCACAGGGACTAGGCATGCTGTCCCGCGAGTGACTGGGTCCACAAGCCTGGTCAACCAGTTTCCTTTGGGGCTTCGGTGAGAGCATGTACGCCGAGTTGGTCTCGTGGTGCGAGGACTTGTTGCGGTTGACTTCCAGACTTCCCTTGCCCATAGCGTGCAGGCGTGTCTTGTGCTTGCAGCACAGGAAGCCCAGGGTCACCCACTGGAGGCAGCAGAGCACACGGCGACGCAGACCAGCACTGTTGCGCGAGTACACGAACGGGTTGATTCCAGACTTCAGGAAAATGAGGGCGAAACCGCAGAGCTCGAACTGGTAGTGGACGAAGCTGCTCTCCGGTGACACCATATCTTGCGCCAAGGAGATACCTAGTGGTAGACAGCACAACAGCACGGAGATGACGATCACCACGCATGTCACCACAGCCTTCGAATCCTTGGCCGTAGCCAAGTTGACGGTGGAGACCAGCTGGCAGCAGGTTGCTCCAGTGGCGGCCCCGGGCACGAGGGGCTGGTTGGTCCTCCTGGTGAAGGGATGCGTCTGGACATGCTGGAGCTTGTTGTACGTCTGGTTGCGGTACAGAGAGGGCACCTGCACCGTGCACTGCATACCCTCAAAACCAGCTGCGATGAGCGGGGGATGAGAAGCAGGCGGACGCGTCGCGTCCACCGTGATGATGGGACACTTCCGTACCTGTGCATTCTTCCTCAAAGCCTGAGCGATCATAAGGTAGGAAATCGAAACCACACCAACACAGAAAGCAAAGTCCGCGATGTATACATACAATACTAACTTGGCCTTGTTGCCAGTAAGACCAAAGTGAGGCAGGCAAGGCCCGGAGCTCTTGGGATACGCTCGCAAGGTGACCAACGCCGCCAGTGTGAAACTGGTGGTCCATAAGAGTGCTGTGAGGGCCAGAGTACAGGGGAAAGAGGCCGTACGGTTGGGCTGCTGACCCAGGACCATGCGAAGTCGATGCAGGGCGATCACAGCCACCGTTTCGAGGGACATAATGATGAAGCCCGAGCTGGTGAGGTGGAAGGCAAAGCAGAAGCCCTTGGACACTCCACCGCTAGCATCTCCCGCATCCAGAAAGAGCACCAGTGCAAACATGGGCGCAGTGACGCAGCAAATGAACAGGTCACAGAAGGACAGGTTGAGGATCATGAAGTCAAAGTTGGTGCGGAACTTGCGGAACGCCGGGTCGAAGAAGGACAAGAAGACCACCAAGTTGCCATAAGAACCGAGACAAAATATGAGGACCAACAGGAAGGAGCAGGAGGCGAGGGTAGCCGTGTGGATCAAGGCCCAGCCGCTCGCAGAAGCAGAATGGCTCTGGGAGCTGTTGAAGCCCCGAGGTTTCACAAACTCAGCCAGGTCCAAAGGCCAGGCTGTGCTGTTCATGGTACACATGGGGATGCAAAGTGGTCACAGCCTCAGAGTGTTGCCCATCTTGCCTTTAGGTCACACAAGAGCGAGCTAATACTCCCATTGTGCAGTTAGTTCATGACAGACCCTTTGGATTGCTGCAAGGACACAAGGGATGAGGAAATATTGATTAGTAATAGACAATATGAAGCATTGAGTAAGATAAGATAGGCCTAATTGTAACTCATTAAATTAACATAAAAAATGACTATGTCAATAGCCTAGTGGCTTTTTATCCATTCGAGGGATTTGTTTTAATTATTGTGATATCTTTATCATCACTTTATGCGCACATTATTTGGATTTTCTATAAAAACAGAATCACGATGATTCCCTGATCTCAATTGTGCGCGCTCCCGTCATACAAATCTATCGATTGAGATGAATACATGCTTGCAACAATCTGCATAGTAAGTTATCTGAAAGCTTTTATCATCCGTTAACCTCTGTTAAGACGAGTAATATTACTGCAGGTGAATGTGCGGCGCCTATAAAATTGTGTGAAAATGCATCCTGCCCCCCATCTTTGAAAGAACATGTACTCAAACACACAAATAAATAAATAATCATCATGCGCCATTAAAACAAACGTTCTATAAATGTATAATACTAAATACACCGTTCAGTCTATACACAAGGTCGCACATAATAATCATGCGGCTTTCTTGCCGAAAAATTACGATTTCCTTACCATGGATTCCCTGTGTGTGCCATTTTTACGACGCCGCGTTTTCCACATTTGTATGAATCTCCAAAGTACATGAACGATACAAGCATCCTAGGTGGAGAAAGAGTATCACAGCATAAGATGAGAATAAAAAAAACAGAGTGAATTTAATGCGCAGAAGGAGAGTGGGCGCGCCTCACTGGAAACATATTGAAGCCCTTGAATGGACAGCAAGCGCGTGCCCGCGAGAACAGGATGCTCACGCAGGAAGCACAAAGAGCCTAATTTTGTTTGCGATTTAATGATCTATCTAATACTTATATAATGGTATATTTTAATAATATTTGATCATAAACATGACTCCATTATATTAAGTTTATATGTACACACGTCTGATTCTTATTTTTGGATTAATGGATTAGATTATCAAAATAGTCCTCATGGGAAAAACACAAAAAATATTGTATCCTCATACTTTGTCACACTTTATTACAAACATCTCTTGTCTTTATTCAAATATTTGTAAAAGATATCAAGAAAACAACAACAAGTAACCAATTAATCAAGCATTAGCATAGCATTACAGTCTTACCAACCATAGTTGAACTCTATATTGGCTTTGGACATGATTTTGACAGCATAATTATACACCTATGACACAAGCTTATCAACATAGCATAATATTAAATATAGTCTGCAATTGTTACTGACAGGTTCATCAGTGGGGCAATGAACAGCTGTAAACAGCAACACTTGGTAATTTGCATGCGCTGCATTTCTCAACACTGTCTCAGGATTTGCAGAGAGTACCTTTAAAAAGCTTCTGATTTCAGGATATGAAAACACCTGGCTTAATGCAAAAAAAAAAATACAAAGTGCAAACACTAAATGCAAAGGTTGAGCCAACTGACAAAAGTCTCAATCGAATAAATTAATAAATAAACATTTGTTGACTGCAAAAATATGAATAGACAAAAAGATGCATGAAGCACAAAAGGGAGGAATTTTAAAATTCATGGTTCAAACAGACCTAGTATTTTGTAACATCATTCATTGTGATGATATTCTTACTCCATTTATGTAGGCTTACATAACTGTTCAAAATGCAATACGTCTGTATGAGGCCAGGGGGAAATGTAGTGCTACTTCAAAATATATGGTACTATTTTATACACATATGTAACATTTACCAACATTACATGTGTACACATTTCAAATGGACTACTGCAAAAATGGTAAAATGCTAGTATTACAATAAAAACGCAATTCAAAGCAGTGCAGAAAACTGCTTTAACAATCCATACTGCACTCACACAAGCGAAAAATTAAAACTGTACAAGAACATTATAGATGCAGGTCAGCGATACAGTGTACCTACAATAGGTTCTCCTTAAATATTAAGTGTATTCAAAAATAAAAAAATAAATAGTTTAGTAAAATATTCTAATTGTCTTATACTAGATGGTTGCAACTATTGCTACATAAATTGTCTTTAAAAACAATCCCAGACATTAAGGGCAAACAAAAATGTAGGTTTCGAGCAGCCTTTTTCTTGTAGCCTTTCCCTCTCAAGACAAGTGTAAGAAACATGATGAGTGGCATCATTCTGAAAAACAGAGTAGAAAGTATCATAAGAAGGGTGTGAAGATGAAATCTATTTGAACATGCATGTATGTGAACGAAATATGTTCCGAAACAGAGTTAGATGCTTGCGTAGTCAGTATTTTATGGTGTCCAATTCATTATAGTTTAATATTGAAAAAAAATCTATAAATTTTCAGTTTCAGTTAGGATGCTGCCTTAAAAGGCACTGTATATTGGCAGACAGCAAAGACGCTCACTAGGGTTTGGAAGAGAGCCTGTGTGAGTGTGTATATAACAGACCTAAGCGTAGTAACAGGGGGAGACGAGCAGATCTGTGAGCACCAGCAGCTGGTCATCTGTGAACTTCTGCTTGTGCTCCTGCCAGTTATCATGATGAGTGCGACGGAAATCCGACAGTGTTTTCTTCACAGTCATCTAGAGAGACAGCAATAAATCTGTTAAAGACCTTGTAAGTAGTCTCACAGTTTCTGGTCTACCTCCGGCATCCATACATTTCCTTGTGTGCATCGAAATACAGTTGCATGATTCATGTTCAACTTCCAGAAATGCTTAAACATTTTATCTTTGCTCAGTCAATGCCTGGACCCCTGCAGACTGCAATCAGCTGATCATCCCTCCCTCCCTTTCTCAACATCTAACACACAAGTAAAAGAGAGCGGGAGCTATACCTCTATAGGCTGTGTGTCAGTGAGGTGGGCACTCAGGTCCATGAGGATCTGGGGCATCCAGGTGGGCACATCATATGGGCTGGACAGGATGCAGGCACTCAGACCTAATACACCTGCATGTCGCCGCACCAGGTCTAAACACAGAAAAAATTAAAGATTTTATCATAAGGTACTGTGTATAAATATATCTAGGGTGAATTTAGGTCAATTTAATTCACCCCAAATATAAAACCAGTATACAGTCTCACCAAAATGAGCATCTTAAGTCTATTTTCATTATGCAATTTCTAGATCACTAATTGAATCTAAGATTCTTCTTTCTCTTTCTTTTCTTTCTTTCTTTCTTTCTTTCTTTCTTTCTTTCTTTCTTTCTTTCTTTCTTTCTTTCTTTCTTTCTTTCTTTCTTTTTTCTTTCTTTCTTTCTTTCTCTTTCTTTCTATCCATGCTCAATATTAAAAATATAAACTATACAATTTATGCAACATAAAAAAAACAGTAAAACACTAAAAACTAGAATTGTTTGAAATGCTACAAGTAAATTTAGGCATCAAATCAATTTAGAGTATAAAAAAAGGATATTTATTTTAAGTTTTGCTAAAAATTTAATTTAACTGTGTTAAAATATTAACCATGAGCTATGGCGGCAATTGCAATTTAAATGTAAAAATAGGAGAAATGAGCATGCACAATTGAATATCAAAAGTGCACTATATAGAACGATACTGATAAATTAAAAATCTCTAAAATCGTCAGATAACCGATATGACATCAGTATATTGTGCATCCTTAGAATAGACCTTATGCACCAGAGAAACAAGCGCACAGCCATCTTAAGAATATTGTCTTAGAAATATACAGAGCTACCGCAAAGTTCAATGGCATCCAGGTCGAGTAGTAATTAGCTGGTGAAGTGGATTTACTTAATGTAAAGTTAATGAAAGTTATCATGAGGATTGTAATGTTCAAAGCAGATGGCTTAACAAATGTCAGTAGACCGGGAAGATTTTAAACGAGCCATTCATTCATAAATACGTAAGATCACTGCGAAAATACAGGCCGGAAGTCAAAAGACACCGAGCGCAGCGCTGAAAAGGGGCGGGGCTAGATAAGGTTAGAGGTTATGAAGTTTTTGGATTTAAAAAAAATAATAAATTAATAGTTTTATTCAGCAAGGATATATTACACTGATTAAAATTGACAGTAAAGACATTTATAATTTTACAAAAGATTTCCATTTCAAATAATTGCTGTTATTTTAATCAAAGTAAATAAATCTATCACCATTTCCACAAAAAATTAAGCATCACAACTTTTTTCAACAATAATAAAAATAAATGTTTCTTGAGCAGCAAATTAGCATATTAGAATTATTTCTGAAGGATCGTGTGACACTGAAGACTGGAGTAATGATGCTGAAAATTCAGCTCCGATCACAGGAATAAAATTACATATATTCAAATAGAAAATATTTGATTTAATTTGCAATAATATTTTCACAGTATTACTGTATTTGTGATGAACTAAATGCAGCCTAGTTGAGCATAAGAGACTTCTTTCACGTTTGAACGCTAGAGTACTTGTGTGATCATTACCAGCAGAAGGGATTGTGTCCACCACGGAGCCCAGCTCTCTCCTCCTACGCTTGGGCAGACGGGTCTTGCTCAGGGACTCAAAATGGGCCTGCATAGGTTCATCAATGTTGAGAAAATTACACTGCAGTAATCCACTCAGAGTGGTGGCCGCCAACTCCCTCACCTAAAAACATCAAGAGAGAGCAAACAATTATTACAGAAGACTGTTACCTTTGCGGCCAAAGGTTCATACAGTTTTTTCCTTTCAGTTATCTAAAGCGTGGGAAGTGCAGAGCAGGGACGGATGGGTCTTTTTGTGTCAGAAGAACCTTTCTTAGATAAATAAAGAAAACACACAGGGTCTGAAGAACAGAAGCAGTGCAACTTACATGTAACAAGGCAGATTGGTGCAAACGGCATCACAGAACAAAACACAATGTTCCATTCAGGGTGAAATGGGTGAATAAGCAAATTTAGAGCTTATAACCACGCATGTGCTAAACAGCCAGTCAACCAACCCATCTTAAGGAAGCAATAATTAGACAAAAAAATCCCTACAGAGACACCCAATAAAAAGCTGACTCAGCAATAACATTATGTACATTCTTGCTCTGACAAAGAAACAATGGCTATTGTTCTGAAGTCTCAAAATCTTGTAATCTTGACCCTGTGCCCTGATCCTTAACCTCGTGATCCAGTCTCTGTGACGTTCTGATTGGGTGTCACTAATCGATTGACTAGCTGTATTACATCAGCAGACAGAGGGTCATATCCAACATGGACTCCAAAGTCATGTGATTTAATTTGCTGTATTAAAGGGTGTAGTTTCCTTCCACTCATAACCCTAATCTTTTCCCCCACTTCTCTCCGTGTACACTCTTCTCTGGAAATTTGAACATCTATCACCATGGAAACAGAATACTGCTGCAGCTGGGTGTTGCTATAGTAACAGTAAGATGGATAGAGAGAGCATGATAGAGAGCGAGAGAGAATACAGGAAAACAAGAGAGTGCTACATCACTGCAAAGAAAGCATGGTGAAAGAGACACTTTCACCACAGCGGTTTACGAAATTGGCTTCCGACATATTTAACCTTTGTGATTATAATAAAATCACATTCATGAACAGAAGGTTGAACAGAACTGAATGACTTCAAATATAGATATACTATAATCTTTTACAGCGATCAAGATTAATTCACTGGAATCGAGTGAAAAATGTCTAAGGTGAGAAATATGTAATATCTAAATATGAAATCAGTAGTAAAAGACAGAGCTCTGAAGACACTTGTTAGTTGTGGCATGTGCATTTATGTTATGTGTTATGAGGGCCAAATATTTGTAAAATTCCCTCAAAAAGGCACACAACTGTTAAAAAGGTTTGGGGTCAGTAAAATGTTCTTAAAAGAAGAATCTTATGCTCAACAAAGACTGGATTTATTTGATAAAAAAAATAGTTCTACTGTGAAAAGTAAATATTTTACAATAAAATTGTTTTCTATTTGCATATATTCTAAAATGTAATTTATTCCTGTGATCAAAGCTGAATTTTCAGCATCATTACTCCAGTCTTCAGTGTCACATGATCCTTCAGAAATCATTATAATATGCCGAGATGGTGCGCAAGAAACATTTCTGAATATTATCAATGATGTGCGTCTTAATACTTAGTGGAAAACGTGATATCTTTTAAACTCTATTCATCAAAATATCCTGAAATAAAAAAAACGTAAGCATTCATTTAAAATAGAATTGTTTGTAAAATAAAAAAATCTGTAATTTTAAATCAAATTAATGTACTCATCAAAAAAAAAAATCAAACCAACACCGAACCTTTGAACGGTTAATTGTATCATAAGACTTAAGGACATTTTAAAAAAGGTCAACACAAATAAAACAGTAAATTAAAAATAATACAATTATAATAAATATATGTATACTTATTAAATAAACATTTGCAGTGAATGTCATAATATTTGTGTTAGAGCTACACAATTCTGAATGAATTGAGAATCACGATTTTTGTTTAAAATAGAGATCACAATTCAGAATAGACAGCTAAACAAAATAACATGTATTTTACTAGAGGTTCTGACAAAATGCTAATTGCTGCAGTCCATTTAATTTTTTTTAAATGAAATTGAATGAATTATAAAAATAAAAAAAATCGGTTTGAATGAATGATTCAATGACTCACTCATAATGCTTAGTATAAGCTTTTATCCCAGTACTTCTGTGATAATCGGAATTATTGTAACAGAAATAATGACACTGTGTGATTGTGAAGCGATTTCATTCCTGTACATGACAACAGCTCTCTCTGGGTCAGCATCAGAGAGAACACAGATTTGAAAGTTCACTGTAATCGCACCCGTCAAAGGTTTAATCGAAAACAGCCGAATTGTTGTCTTTTAGAAGGATTATTGCATGGGTATTTGAATCGAGATCATGATATTTTAACGATTAATCACGCAACACTATATAACAGAAACTTAAAGCTGCAGTCCGTAGTTTTTCATCTTTGTCGCCATCTCTGTTCAAAATCTGCAATTGCAGTTATTTGTGGAATTATCAACTTTACGTGGGTTGTGCCTCGGCACGGCGCGGATGAATCCAATGTTTTGAGGTGAACGTGCGGCTGTCAGTCACCGCGCCGGTGTGGGTACTGTCATTCAGAATCACAGATTCTACTTTTTGGAAGTACTTCCCGTTTATTATAAGTATTTTCACCGGAAAATGTCATCTGAACAAGTAAGTAACATCCACTTTTGTTTTGACCAACTAAGGGAAAAAAAGCATTGCAGTATATCGCTTAATGATCGCTTATCATATAATGTCAAACCATGCAAATTATACTTTGATCTCAAATTGTTCATGTTAACAACATCAGCATTGTGTGACTACATTTAATGTGTATTAGGGCTACCTGTAGTTCAGTACTCTGTAACTGTAACAGTAGCGCAGAAAAAAGGCTCTCTCTACGTTTATTTTGAACCCTTCAAAACACGGAGTTCACGCCACCTTTCAAAACCCCTTCCGATATTATCCTTGTTTTCGCATGGGCCCCGTTGCAGTCTCTTTTTTTTCTGTAGCCACTCCGAAATCTTTAGCATTTTAGAAGTGGTGAATCGAGAAACCTTATGTATGTGTACAGATGTGACGTAATGACACAAAGACAAAGTACCACTGGATTCAAAAACATCATTACAAGCTTACCGTTTTGAATTGAGCTAAAGCAAGCAGATCGTTTTGAACACTGGCTAGTTATGTACTTGCTCAAAAATCTATTTTGGATCATTTTTAACCCAAAAAAGTTAAGGACTGCAGCTTAAACAAAAAATGACTCTCTCTTTATGCTAATTGCAATGACACTTCATTTATCAACAGCCAGATCTTGACATGAAAGCCTGCCAAGTTTGTCGAATGAGGAATTGTTGTGCATTTCTTCATTGGCTTTTATTCTAATTCTCGGCTTATTAGCTGTCATAGATAACGTCCTGATAAATACGTTTTATAAGATTTATTTATAGATTGTAGTTTTTTATACATTGATTTATAAGATTGTAGTTTGTAGCAAATTATTGATTGTACCCCATCAGAAACGAGGAGCCAGAGTTGCAACTAGACCTCAGAAATAGTGAAACAAACTGTAATGTATGTGCGTATATCAGTGTGCAAATGTATTCTTCACACACCTCTAGTTGTTCATCCTGTAGCAGGTGTAGTACCAGAGCTCTCACGTCACCGACAGCCTGGGCATCACTGAGGAAAGTGAAAAGATTGTAGAAGACCATAACCTGCAGGTAGGTGAGAACGGTGTAACGTGCGTGCCACGAGCCGCTCCTTGAGATCTGTAACAAACAGTGCCATCTGCTGGTCAAATCACACATTAAACCCTCACATTCACACATGACTCATACTGTGTGTGCTGAGTGTGTGTGCCTTATGGGCACTGACAGTCACCTCCTCAAGTGCACTGAGGACTTGTGGGATCTGTTCTGAGTACAGCAGCCCCTGGGACATGAGAGACAGACACGTCTTAGCGTCTCTCTTCATCTCATCATAGCTGTCGTCATTCTCCACAGGAGCAATCTAGAGAGAGAGAGAGTGAGAGACAGGCTTAAAAACACAAGACTTGCAGTCAGTGAACTAAATTACAGACAAAACTAGGACTCACTTTAAAGAGAAGAGGGAGGAGACGCAGCTGTTCCGGGACAGCAGAAGAGAAGGAGCGTCCAGTGCTGGTCATCAACCACTTCAACACTAAAACAAACAGAAAACACTGTTACCCCAAATAGCCCTGGACCACAAGCACATCTGCACACTTGTTCAAACACAAACAGAAAGGTATACAAAATACACACCAGTTTTGAGTAATCTGATAGCCTGTGACCTCTCATCTTGATCTCTCTCCGTGATTCCCTCCACTATGTGGTTTTGGATCTCCTCCTCGCCCTCGGTTAAAGGCTTGAGTCTGGCCAGCACACGCTCCGTGAACTCTCCGATGCGCGGGGACGTGGTGAGCTGAGTGTGTGGCAGGTTCACATCGATCATGAAGATGTAAGTGAGCACACTGAGTGATAAGAGGAGAGAGAGAGACAATGAGTGAATCTAAATCTGTTGCTATAATACGGAGGGCTTTAATTAAAAATTAGCTCTGAAAAGACTAAATGTGAACATGTAATGTTGATGTGTTTTTTGTGTTCAAGCACACACCTGCCGATGCGTTCGCGTACGTTCTTGTAGACCTGAGTGAGCTTGGGCTCGAGGTACTGTAGTAACCTGTGAAGCAGCTCTGGGACTCTCCACTGCTGCTGAGCAAGACCTCCCTGCAGCACATACAGACGGCTGAAAGACAGACATGACATTTAAATAAACTTAGACATGTAGCAATGAAATATATAGAAGTCACAATGATTATTTCCCCTATTTAAACCATAACATTCAGCTTTCAGAAGATGAAGTGTGTGGCAGTGACGTCATACCAGGCGTCCACAAGCGAGCCTCCTTTTCCTGTGACCGGTGATTCCATCAGCAACTCAAACAGCCAGTGGAGCTTCCGTGGGTCTCGGCTCTCCTGTACAACACACACACATATGTACACTGAATAATTCAGCTGCGAAAATATGAAAGCATATACTACTGTTTAAAAGTTTTGGGAAGGTAAGACTTATTCATGTTTTGAAAGATGTCTTATGCTCACCAATGCTGAATTTATGTGATAAATAAATACAGTAATATTATGAAATATTGTTTCGATTTAAAATAACGATTATCTATTTAACATAACGGTGTAATTTATTCCTGTGATGGCAAAGATACATTATCAGCATCATTATTCCAGTCTTCAGTGTCACATGATCCTTAGTATTATTAATTTTATAAAAAAAAGTTGTTGCTTAATATTTTGTGGAAACATTTTTTAGGATTCTTTGATGAATAGAAGGTTTTCTTTCTTTTTCTGCTTAGTATTTTGTTTTTCAGGATTCTTTGATGAATAAATAGAAGGTTCAAAAGAGCAGCATTTATTCGAAATAGAAATCTTCTGTAACATTATAAGAGCAGCATTTCTTTCAAATAGAAATCTATTTATAACATTTTAACATTATAAAAGTATTTACTGTCATTTTCAAATACAATTTTTCTTTAAAAAATAAAACTGACTGACACCAAACTTTTGAATGGTAGAGTAAATCCACAGTCTCTGGCCATTTGCCTAATTTATACTATAAAATGAGATTAAATTTAATCCACAATCAGTGTTGGGTGTAATGCATTACTAAGTAATTACTTTTTCAAGAGAAAAGTAATTATATTACAGTAAAGTAAGGGATTACTTAATTTTTCTGTAATATAATTACATTTACTTCTGATGTAACTGCATTAAATATGGCATAGGACAATTATATATCAAACAATAGTGGATTTAACATCGAAATTTAACGTTTAATGTTAAAATGTTATTTTTTTTAATGTAACCTTCTCACTTTAAATACTTTGGTCAGTTCAAAAATGATTTATGGAATTTTATATGATTTATTTTAGTTTCATGTCTATCCTTGTATTGTTCAGCTGGTCGAGGTTGATATTGGATTTGTAATGCAACAATATTTAGAGAGAGTAATCAGTACAGTAATATGACACTGTTGAAGATGTAATTAGTAGCTAATTCATTAATTTTTTACAGTAACTTACCCAAAAATAAATGGTATATTTTTGCACATATTTTTCCCAAAACCCAGTGACCCGAAGCATACATCCTAATAAAAGACAAGTACATGGTCAAAAATATCCTTACGCAGGCAGTGGCAATGCAGGTGCCCCAGTCCGCATACGTCTCTATGGTGATATTGGAGAGAGCTTCACGGAGGAGTGGACTTAGCAGAGCCCACAGTTTTTCCACCTGAAACACACATATACAGACTCAAGCAAAGGTGTTCACACCATCATTCTGGTCCAAACAGCCAGAGTCCAAACAGTTGAGACTTAAGTGTTCAGGTGTGTAACAATGCTGATGTTGAGGACTCTTAATTTGTTGAAATGCACATGTGGCAAATACCTTGCTGTAGCTCCAGTGTTTGGAGCCCCTGATGAGTCCAGAGATGATCTCCGCCACACAGCGCTGGGTGCTTTCATGGGTATCCGCAACCAGACGCTCCATATGAGGCTTCAGCAAGGGCAGGAAGGCATCATCAAAGTTCCGGAAAAGCCCCTTTTACAACACAAGACATTTTTATGATGCAAGCGATCAATCATTTTTAATTTGAAGAATGGTTTGACCAAATTGGTTTGAACAAGTTTGAACAAAACCTGGCTCATAGACTTCTAAAGTCTACATTTCATTGGGTTTGAAAAACAGACTGTAGACGTGCGTCTAAATACTCTCACCTTAAAGAGGCAAAATCGTCGTGGGCTGAATTTATCATTTCCCTTCCTGTCCTCCAGAGACAAATAGTGGATGAACTGATCGATGAACAGCCGGTCTGAGAAATGATCATATATGATCTGTTCACTCTACAACACAGAAAACAGGCATAAACGAATCCAAACAAAAAAGACAGACAGAAATACAAAAACCCTGAATATTTTGAGTTTAGAGGAAAAAAACTGGGTTGGGTTCACATGTTACTAGAATTGAAATTGAGTATACCTCATTCATCTCTTCTCTGGTTTTGCCCTGTTTGGGCTGTTCCTCAGAAGGGGCATAGAGCATCAGGCTCCTAAAAAAGAATCAAAATAATAACATATTTAGCAGTTGTTTTGTCTACCTTTTGAAGATCAGCACAAAATGTGTTTTATATTATACACTACAATTAAAGAATTTGGGGTCAGTAAGATTTTTATTTTAAAGAAATTTAAAACTTTTATTCAGTTTTGGATGAAAAGGATAAATTAATCAAAAGTACCAGTAAAGTCATTCATCATGTAACATTAAAAATGATAATAACAGCAAACAGTTATTTTCCATGTGCGGGTAAACTCTTCCTTTAAGCACTGTGTGTGTACCGTGGCCATGTTGAATAACCCCAGTGGGTTTTCTCAATGAAGCAACATTCATCCCAGTCCTGTTGGGAGCGCGGCAACCTGCTGCTGTCATACTGCAGCCACTGGTTATCAGGCCTGTCTCCCACCAACAGAGAACCTACAGCTTTACCATCACCTACATGAAGGACAGGAAACCACAAATCTCAGATATGTGTCCATTTAGTAAGACTACAGAGAGTACTCAACCAGAATGAGTTTTTCTGCCGCCACGGGTAACGCAGCTTGCGGCAGGAAATGCATTTCTGCTCTTGAACGTAAGTGGCGCTTTAACCATAGTTTTAATAGCTGGAACATTAAGCACTTATATGATAAATAACTAGCCAAGATTAAATGGTGTAATATTATATTAAAGTAAATATTATTACCAGCAATTTATTTAATTATTTTATATTTATTTATATGTAAAAATTTGCCCTTTGCACCACCTGGTTTGTGATTTTGTGTCTAGCAGTGGCGGTCCACGTGGCAGTAATAGGCATTTTGGTTGACTACCTACTGTATATGCTCACTTCTTACTGTACAGTCAGTGTACTCACATGACTGAAGAGAGGTTTTGAGTTCAGAAATGTCGTAGGGATTCACTGCCACTTTCTTGTGAGGTCTCTTGAGCTGCTTTAGAATTCCACTCACTGCTGATATTGCACCCTGAGCAATAAATAGCACAAAACAAGAAGAAATATGTTTTTGCTTTCCTTTCACATATATGATGTTCTGAAGTATAATTTTGACAGAATGCACACACAAACGCACATTGCGAACTAAGAGAGAGTCGTGGTTCAGGCTCTCAATGAAAAAGAGGACTGCAGAGGAAGGCAAGGGCTGGTCATCTCTCAGCATCAGAGAGAGGAAGCCGATCGCTATCTGCTCAAACTTCCAGGGCCTGCAAAATAAACAAGCATAAGACCATTGGACTTCAATTCAGTCTTTTGTAAATCCTCACAAATAATTCAGAGACTGCAATCACAAAGAAAAATCAATAAAAGCAAAATAAAGATTAATAACAAAGAATACAATATTTTAGCATAACTATTCCTGTAAACCCTGTAAAACAAAGAGCTGTTCATTCTAACCAGACACAGTGAGTAGACGTACATGTTTCGGTCGTAAAGGCAGTCCAAAAGATCCACCACTAGATTCTCATACTTCCTGTTAGGATTGATAAAATAAAAAAAGAACTCTTAACCGGATATAACCTTGTGAAGCATATTTGTATGCAGTTTTTAAGCATTTACTCACTGCACGGAGTCTTTGTTTTTCTGTTCCTGTCTCTTTCTTCCCTCCAGTTCCTCCTGTTCAGAGGCATCACATGGGGTCGGTTCTGGATTACTAGATTTCATAATTTTTAGGGAAACATCCACACAACTCTCCGGAATCTGAATACAAAACGAAAGAGAAGAGTATAAAGATACATGTCATAAGAAAAATAGAGTTTGTATGGAAAGAAAAAGGTCAAGCTGAGGTGTGCAATGTCAACAAACACATTAGCATTTAAAGTTTTAATTTATATATTTATGTTAATATGTTAACAGCTTTAAGTAAAAGGAAAGCCTTTATTTATAATTCAGTTTATGCATCTCATTTATTTAGGCTGCAATTTGCTGAACTCACAGAAAAGTCAAAACCGATGGTCTCGTACTGGCGGTGGATCTTGTCGGCCAGGTCATCGAAGAGCCGCACGATTGAAGGCTTCTCCAGAGACATGGAGGGGCTCATGCCAGAACGAACAATGGCAGGCCATGTCAGAGCGATGCAGTCCCAGTACTGCAGGGTGGCAAGACAGACCCCAGAGTGGTTCCCTAACAGACAATACAAGGCACCCTGGAGAAGAGTAAGACAGACAGATCAAGTATGATCCTGTTCAGTTTCACATAGCTGTAGAAATCAAGATTTTTAGCTTATTTTAGGGTGTAAACATTGTGAGAGACCTACTTTGAATTGCTGCTGGGTGACGTCAGTGCGGTCTGGGTCCAGGTACTCCAGCACCGCAGGGATGATGTCTCTGCAGCAGAAGTTGTAGGTTGCCAATGATGTGAACAGCGCATTCTGAGCTTTACTCCTCACCTGAGGTAAGAGAGAGAGGCTATTCATGTTGCATTTATTGCATTTTAATGTGAATGCATAAGTGTGTTTGTTTGTGTATGGTGTTGTCATACCTGACTGTATCTGCTGGTGGACAGTCTGAGCAGGTCCTTCATCAGGTCCTGATGAACGTACCTGTAGCTACACCCATCTATGGTCAGATTTCTTAACTGAAACACAAACAGGCATAAAGACACTGAAAACTACTGAAAACATAACATGGTGAAGAGTCTTTAAGATACATGTTTATCTAATGGGAGGCAAGTTATACATATTATAAAGCATTCCTCTCATAAAAAACCTGTCAGGTCATGGATTTTAGCCCAAAATCTAAAGGTGTTTTTTTTTTAAGGAAGAAAATATTCATTTCTTTAAAAAAAAATAAAAGAGATTAATACTTTATTCCGCAAGGATGCAGAAGTGGATCAAAAATGACAGTAAAGACACTTATAATGTTACAACAAATATTTATATTTAAAATAAATGCTGTTTTTTAACCTTCAAAGAATCCTGAAAATAAATATCCACAAAATATTTATAGATTTGAACATTAATAATACTAAGTAATGTTTCTTGAGCATCAAATCAGCATATTAGAATGATTTCTGAAGGATCATGTAGACACTGAAGACTGGAGTAATGAGTGCTAAAGAAATCATCTTTACCATTACAGGAATAAATTACATTTTAAAATATATTAAAAGTTATTTTGGAATGATATATTTAACAATATACTGTATTTTATTATATAAAAACAGCTTTGGTGAGCATAAAAAAACTTTTCAAAAACCTTAATCTTTTGAACAATAGTTATATAAAACATACAAAATAGTTATTAAAAAAAAAGTTATTTTATTGAAAAAATGACCCAGCAAATTTCTTGACAGGTTTCATAAGATTCACCCAAATGCTCTATAAAATATATTAAGATTATAATTATTATTATGAGTTACCTCATGTTGCAGCATGACTCTGTCTATGAGTAGAGCTCTAATGTGCTGTTTGCTGCCATGAAGCTGGAGAGAAGAAGAGAGAGTGTCTGAGTCGGTATACTACTTGTCGAATATAGAGAAGATGGACATTAAATGTGTCTCACCTTGTTCTCCATAGATCTCTTAATCAGACTGAAACTCTTCCAGCGGGAGTCAAACTCATGTTTGTGTGAGCCTTTAAAGTGGAGCAGGTCATTGATGATCTATTGAGAGAAAACCAAGCATTGTTCACGCCATTGCTTATTACCAATAAAATAAATATCACATGCATATTACACACACACACACACACACAAATGTTGGAGAAAACCTGACAGTGTTGTGGTTCACCTTTATAATGGAGAAGAGGGATTTGATGTCGTCTTCTGAGTGCTCTAGTGTGTAGTCTGTATAGATAGAAAATTAGTAAACCGCTTTCATTTCACTCAATATGTAAGAACTGTAATTTATTAAATTTCTCTATAGATATTAAGAGGTTTGGAAACAAAACCTTAAAGTTTAAAACTAGAAAGGATATTTAAGAATCTTAGTATATTCAAGTAACTTACGTAGTAAAGGTCTAATTGTCTTACAGATGTTCTCTCTGTAGTTCTCTCTAGACAGGTCTGCCAATCAATCAATAATCAATAATCAATATAATCCAAAGCAATTCATTCATTAATCAATATAGCTCCAGCACTGATTTTAAACAAGAAAATGCTCACTTACCATAGTCTGCTCCAGTGTACACTTTTGTCTCGTTTAGCTGAACCATACTGTCGATCCTAAATGAGAAGCATTAGAAAGTTAAAATATTACCAAATTAATATATTTAAAAAGAAGTTTACCAGAGCATCATATATAATTGGAAGATCTATGCAATTCTAAAATCACCGATGTTTGCAGAGTTTTTTTTAACTGTAGTACACTAACGTTCAAATGTTTTGGGTCAGCAAGATTTTTTAATGTTTTTGAAACAAGTCTCTTATTTTCAACTAGTTTGTATTTATTTGATCAGTAAAAACGGTAATATTGTGAAATATTATTACAATTTAAAATAGCTGCTATATATTTAAAAATGTATGAATGTATTAAATTTTCAGCATCATTACTTCAGTGTCACATGGTTCTTCAGAAATCATTCTAATATGTTGATTTGATGCTAAAGAAACATTGCTTAAAAAAAAACAACTCTTACTGACCCCAAACCTTTGTACGGTAGTGTACATTGTGTGTGTTACTCACAGCTCTGGGACGGGTTCTCCACTCACTGGGGGCAAAAGGGGGCTTGCTCCCAGAAGACAGTTATGAACAATAGACAAACTCTGAAGAACATCATCCCTAAAGAGACATAACACACACATATTAGTAGAGCAAGTTATTCTCTTGTTTTTGTTTGAAATGTTCTTTTGTGGATCAATGGCATCAAAATAACATTTATCCAAGAAAGAAACAAAAACATCTATAAGCTTAAATAATTCTTAAAAATAAAAATATGAGTACTGGCAAGGATTAAATCATTGCATATATATATATATATATATATATATATATATATATATATATATATATATATATATATATATATATATATATATATATATATATATATATAGTCCAGTATAATATAAATTTAAAGGATCACATTTCTGGTTTAGTGTTGATAAATAGGAACTTACTGATGGGGCTGTGTGGGTACACAAGACAAAAAGAAAGAAGTGTTTTTATGAATTCAAACAAAGCTGACCTGCTCATGTCCTGTTCTCCCTGTGTGTGTTTCTGCAGACACTGAAGTTCGGGCTTTAACAGCAGATCCAGCAAGTAGAAAACAAACTCTTTCTCTTCTGTGCTGGGTACATGCCACTGGATGTCCAGCTTCCACAAGTCTCCAGGCCGACCCCAGTCCTGATCCAGAGAGGAGACAGAGACAACTAATGGAATATCAGCCTCTATTACATGATTTTTGAAGACGACAATAGTGACTATTGTTTTGTTAAATTAAGTTAACTGAATGTCATCCTTGTAATCTTATCTTGATCTTTCTTTAAACTGCCCATAACCTATTTTGTATATTACCTTTCATGAGGTCTGTAATATTGCCCTTTTTGAGTGTAAAAAGTGAGCAAAATTTCAAAGATAAAAGTGCATAATAAATTGAGTTATTGTCACCCATTCTGAATTGCCTGAAATGAGTTGCCAGTAATTCCAGTCTTACTTTCTGCACAAACCTACGTAGGTTTGTAACACTTTTATAATGCTAGCCTATGGTCTTCATTGGCTGCCCCGCGAAGAACATCCACTTTGACCCGCCCTTAAACACTGTAGCTGAGGCATGAAGGAGTTTGGTTCAAGTTGTCGACATGTTGAGAAGATGCTGTTTCAGTGAAAGCTGAAATCCATTTAGCATGCTCTTGAATTAAACAGAACTCAGGCTTGAATTAAAAACTGATTACACTGTTACTGTTCTTATCACGGTGTATAAAAGTGCCGAGGAAGCCAATTCAGATACGGTGATGGGCGTTTCGTTTCAGACACACAATCACAACAGAGTGGGCTATCGGACCAATCAGAGCAGAGTATGCTCTCAGAAAGGAGGGGTTTGAGAGACTGAATCCTTTATTGAACCATTTCAGACACTGTAAGAAAAGAAGTGATGCTGCAATGTATATTATGAGAAATTTAAAGTGTTATTGGATCTTGGATGCCTGTAAACCTATTGTAAGAGACATTTTGTTTCATTGATTTGTTCTTATAAATGTTGAAAACAAGGGGAGTAAAGGTAGTTCTGATTTTTTGAGAATGCTGAGGCAGTGTCAAGTTCAAATGAACCACGCATTAAGACAGTTAGGAAGAGTGACGTCTGTCTGTCTAAAAAAAAGGTGCTTAGGCATTCCAATGCTAAAGAGGGTGACGAGCGCCACTAATCCGTTCATTTACTCAAACATCTCATCTCTTC
Source organism: Chrosomus eos (assembly GCA_036326025.1). Lineage (NCBI taxonomy): Eukaryota > Metazoa > Chordata > Actinopteri > Cypriniformes > Leuciscidae > Chrosomus > Chrosomus eos. The sequence goes on along the minus strand of CM070833.1, from coordinate 24,175,569 downwards.
TCTTCTTCGTCAGAGATATTTGATAGGATAAAAGTAAAGCCTGGTCACAGGAGCAACCACAGAAATATCCTGGTGGGGACTTTCCAGTCACTCTGTTGTTGTTAATGGTAATTTGCACATTATGGAATTTTAAAGGTGCAGTGTGTAACATTTTTGACTATTTATTAACAGAAATGCAATATGACATCCATAACTATGTGTTCAGTTGTGTATAAAGAACTTAATAAACCGTAATGTTTTTATTACCTTAGAATTAGGCATTTATATCTACATAGGCGCGGGAATCCCCTTCTATGAAGGCCGCCATATTATGACGTCATATTTCTACCGTAGCCGACAGCGAACAAACAGCGTTACAGAGCGCGTTTCGTCACTACCTTGAAAGAGAAGCCGCAGAAAGCTAGAAGAAGCTAGTCATAAACACCGTGAGTCTTTTCCCTTGTCAGTGGTGTAAATATGTAGTTGGATTGTTTCATGTAACTTAGTTCTTCTCCCTCGCTGTGTTATGGCTTGTGTGGATAAATGTGCTGGTTACGTTCGTGAGACAGCTGATTAGTACTCTTGTCATTGACCGGAAAACAGTTACAGGAATCACCAACCCGTCGATCTTGGAAGCATTTTTAGTCGATCGAGTTTCCAAAAACAGAGAAAAAGGCTATTGTGTGTAATAAGTGGTGTCTATGGGATGCGGAGGCACGCGTGCTGTTATTACAATCACATTATTTTTGCCGCACGCACCTTTGGGCTCATGCGGAGGCGTCGAGTATAAACAAGGCTTTAACCAGCTCAGCCACAGTAACAGCTCATATTAGCCAGCTAAACTTTTACTATCCTGTTAGAAAAAATCTATAGTTGCATAGTTTCATGTGGTTCTACTCCCTCGCTGTATTATGGGTTTGCTATGTGGGGAGAATGTGCTGGTTACGTTCGTGAGACAATCAGCTGATTACTATTATTATATTATGTATTAAGACCCTTGATCCTCATATGACTATGGCTTTGTAAACTTTATCCATGATGTGGTTTATAATGGACTGTGGTACTCCATGTTAGCTGTGGCTTGTTTTACTCTGGCTCACTACGACGATGTTTGTCCCGTTTTAGCCACCGTAGCTTCTTCGAAAGGGAGGGGTGAGCAGTGGGCTTAGCCCTTAGTGTAAACTCGCAAACGAACCGCTAGATGTCGCCAAAAACCTACACACTGCACCTTTAAAATATATAAATATATTATTTAGTCCCATTGACATCATCTGTAATTTTTTTGATGACTATACCTAAAAATAATAATAATATCAGATTTTATAGAATATACATCTTTACTAACATTAAAGGGTACCTATCATGGAATTTTGAAAATTACCTTTCATGTAGTGTGTAACATAGAACGAAAACATCCTGCAAAGTTTTAAATATGAAAGTTCACCGTATACAAAGTTATTGTCTCTCAAAAGTAAGAGTCGACTCTGAGTCGCTGATATGAATCGATAGACGAACGATGCATTTTCTCTAACTTTCGTACATCACTTGTACAAGTTATTTGAATAAGACACGCCCACTCATTGCGCGCTAGAAAACAGTGAAAACAACATGTCGACGAGCTGTTCTGAAGTGCGAATCAAAAGCAAACTTTTTTTTCACTGCCCAGGAACGAGCATGTGAAGAATCTGGCTAGAGTTTATATTTACAACTATACCACACAAGTATAGCCACCTTGAGCTGTGTTCGCGTTATTTTAATGACGATTCCTTTACAAACATAAAGGCTTTCAAGTGTGGATTCGCGAGTCGCCTGATACTGAAGGAACGTTCAGTACCAAGTTTATTTGGATCGGCTTCCTCCTCCGAATCACAACCTGTAAGTACTATTAATAATTGTTGCTTTTAAGGGTTTTGTAGCATGCTCAATAAGTGTGTGTGTGTGTGTGTGTGTGTGTGTGTCAGTTACGCTCAACGCAGCTTAGGTCTCCAAGCTGTGTGTGTGTGTGTGTGTGTGTGTGTGTGTGTGTGTGTGTGTCAGTTACGCTCAGCGCTCAGGTCTCCAAGCTGTGTGTGTGTGTTTTTTGAAATATGTAAAATGTTTGTCGTTGTTATTGGAGTTGTCATAAAGAATAGAGCGTATTGTAGTACTGCAGTGCTTTATCAATATATTTAAGCTTTGGGTTAACGCGAAAAATAACTGACTGGGTCATCTGACCAATCACCACAGATTAGCGTCACGCAAAGGCGGGGTTTGAAAAATGAGTCGTCAAACGAATCATTTGGGAATCGCTGAGCAAATCAGGTAAAAATAAATGCATATTATAAGACAACAAAAGTGTTTTTTGTCATTGCATGCATGTAAAACTGTTGTTGGGGACTCCCAGAACAACATTAGGAACATTTTAAATACCATAATAGGTACCCTTTAACCTTAAAACAACATTTGGCACTTTGAAATATAAACGATTATTAAAACAGTAATTACATTTGATTCTCCTAGACATCACTTCTATTACTGTAAATTGGGAGCAATGGAGACTTGCTTAAATCTCCTTCTGTTTCTCAGATATTTATCCTGAGAAAAGACCTCAGTAATCAAACCCATATCTTCTCTAGTTTCAGAAGAGATTTCAATGATATCTCAAACTCAGTTTAGATTTACCAAGATGCAAACGTCAGAGATGTCTACTGAACATAAAACTGATTTACAGTAGGTTACCTATATGCTTTCCACAAATAGCAAATGGTCTATACTCTTACTGTGTGTCAACAATTTTTTAAATGGACTCTTAAAATGGGTTCTTCAGGATTACAGCATCATATTTCATATTTATTTTTGTCTGAGTTTGTCTGTGTCACTATGAAAGGATTAGTGTTTTTTTCCCCTTGAGGCTGACCTTGATTGGTAGGTATGTGTCGGTGTGCTGCTGGGCACCGCGAGGAACGCTGCAGTACTCTCTGGGATAGATGAGGGATGAGGAACGCAGGAGGTGATAGAGAAGCTTACAAGCCAGACTGTAGCCCGGCTTACATTTCAGGTGCAGAGTCAACTGAAGAATCTGCACTAGCTGAGACCTGTAGAGCAGCAGCTGATCACCATCCACACGGGTCACCTACAGACAAAGACAAGGACTGTGATCTTATACATCTCTGTCTAGATATGTTTCTCAGAATCTAGAGTCAGGGTTTCAGATTTCAAGAGTTCTACATTTCTAGATATAGATTTAGAATTAGAGTTTGATTTCTAGATTTTTAGCTTTATTTCAAGTATAGATAGGTTATGCACTACCCCAAATTAGGCGTCTGCAAGATTTTTTATTTTTAAAGAAATTAATATTTTTATTTTGCAAAGATGAATTAAAAAGATTAATAGTGACAATACATATATTTATAATGTTACAAATGATTTCTATTTTAAATAAATGCTGTTCTATTCATCAAATAATCCTTAAAATAGTTCATGGTTTCCTCAAAAATATGAAGCAGTACATCTGTTTTCAAAACTGATAATAAGAAATGTTGCCTGAGCAGCAAATCAGCATATTAGAATGATTTCTGAAGGATCATGTGACACTGAAGACTAGAGTAATGATGCTGGAAATTCAGCTTTGCCATCACAGGTATATTAAATAATATTAAAACAGAACCAGTTATTACACAATATTACTAATAAACAATATTAGTTTGATTTCAAATTTATATATATATATATATATATATATATATATATATATATATATATATATATATATATATATATAATTATTTTTTTCTCAAATAGATATTTCTAGCTATAAATGTCTATATTAGGACTTCAGCATTTCCAAAGTTACACAGTTGCTTATCTACAAGTTGTAGAATTGAGTGACTGACCTCAGACAACAGCTGGAGGTTCCACATCAGTTCTTTATCCAGCTCCTCTTCATTTAATACCTCTTCATCTGAGAACACATCATATGTTAACAGGAAACACACAACACATGTAGCAATCCATATACTGACATTAACACATTAGGTGCATGTGCCATGTGGAACTTACTGGATGAGATTTGTAATATGGCATTACAGCAGTGAGGCAAAAAGAGCTTCAGAGCCTCTGCCGGGTGACACTAAAAAGGAGAATAATATTTTATTATTTTTTGAGAAAAGCTGTCAGCTGTGCGTGTCTGAGTTGAGCTCAGGACACTGACCTTGGTTGCCGCTCGGCACATATCTGCTACCATCCGTCCAGCAACGTGAGTCTCAAAAATGTTTGTAGAGGCGAAGTTGAAGACTTTTTCGAGAGCCACCTGTGAAAATGAAGGAAATGTGTTCAGGTATCCTCACATAGTCATAGCAGCCCAATGGAAATGCACTTCAGTTCAAAAGTTTGGGGTCTATAATATTTTATATATAATATTTACTGTCTGTAAGATTCAGAAAAGACATATTACATTTATTAAAAGTGACAGTAAATACATTGATACAAAAACTCCAAAAAAAATTCTAACCCAAAACTTTTGAATGGTAGTGTACAGTATGTTAAGACTAGCTTAAACTCCATGTGTGCGTTTGTAACATTTGTAATGACCTGGAATATTTCCATGGAGCATTGTGTGAGGATAGTGTAGAGTGTGGAGGACAGGCCCAGCTCCAACAGACTCTCTAGATGAGTCATTTTCTCTGTCTCCATCTCCTCCCGGGTCTGTTCCAGAGTACTGATGTCAATCAGTGCAAAACACCTAAATACACAAACATAAGAGGGAGAATGAAGACACAGAAAGAAAAACACTGGTACAGTATTCATTTGGTACTCTGAGTTCTGTACCTATCAATAAATTGAAGAACAAAATCCTCAAACTCAGCAGAGGCAGAACACAACTCTTTTTCCACCTGCACAAAGACAAATCAAAGAAAAGACTGAGTCGCACATGAACTATGACACATAAAAATAATATAAGGACAGGAATATATCTGACCTGTGTGAGGTCATTTCTTGTCTGAACAGCAGCAGAACAGTCCACCAATGGCACAAGAGTAACAAAAGTTGCTAATAACTGGAATGTTATCTGAAAAAATAAAAATAAAATATTTGAAAACATACAAACCTCCACAAGACAAGCAAAATTTGTGTTTCGCTATGGGTGGGTTGGCACAAAAGTGTTACACTTTAACTTAAAAATATTCTTACTCAGGACAGGGAAGTATATAATCATTAAAAAAAACACCCAATATCTTTGATCAGTCTTATTTTAGTATTATTTATATACAATTTGAATTAGCTTTAGTTTGAGTAATTTTGTTATGTGCTTTTTTTTATTTATTATTATTTTATATTTCTATTTATCTTTAATTTATACTTATTCAATTTTATTTATTTCAGTTCTATTTTTTTTAGTTTATCCTCTAATATTTATTATTTATTTCAGATTTATTTCCAACCGTTACAGTTTTAGTTAATAGAAACACTGTCTTGAACAGACTCTCACCATACACTTGCTGAAGTCATTGGGGTCGACCCCCGGCAGAGCCCGCATGAGGAGAGGCAGCATGTGTGTGGGGCCCTCAGGAAAACTCTTGCCCCCGGCCACCAGGCTCCGTGCCACACTGATCATACAGCTTAAAGTGGCGGTCAGCTGGTGAGGCTCAGTGAGGGTCTCCATGGCGGGATATGTCCTTAAATTAGAAAAGGGTCCCAAAAAATGCTTTTATGTGATAATGATCAACCACACAATCAGCTTATCAATTTATGTAGTCTTAATGTAATGTTATTGTAAGTTCTTACCTTAAAAATAAATTAGCATGTGCTTTAAACAAACAAACAAACAAACAAACAGACAGACAGACACATACACTTACTTCTCCAGCACTGGAGGAATGACCAACTCGGGTCTGAGCAGGGCAAGGTTTTGCAGGGCCTGGGCAGCATCCAGACTGCCGGTTTTGCTAAACATGGCAAGAAGGACGGGCTCCTTCATGCTCTCTACAAAGTCTGTGATGTCCTGCTCACTGAGAAGGTGGCTTTCGGGAACAGGCGTCAGCCACGTTGGCGTCCGGTAACGTTCCCGATGCAGACGTTTCACAACACTGGCAGGTAAACGCTGAAGGAGTTTCATGAGTTTCATCTGGGGATGGACGGAGCAAAGAAAAACAGTTATTTATTAAAAAGAAAGTAAAAAAATAAATAGATTTTGAACAGGACTGATTATAGACCTTATATTTACATGCAATAATTCAATTTTTGCTCTGACCACAATGATAGTATTACAACTGGGAGACTACTACTGACTACTATTCCCAGTAGCCACATCTGTAATAGGTCTGTAATAATGACATTTTAAATTAAGCAAACATGGAATCGTGGGTGGTTTAAAAAGAAATGTGAGTTCTACTGAGCATTTACTGTAAAAAAAACAAACAAAAAAAATTCCATTTGATCAAAGGGACGGATATTAACTTCAACTTCAGATTCCCATTTCAACAAGTGAGCATGTTGGCCTCGACACATTCCTTCCTGTCATAAAGCGTTTTGTACACTGTGATGCTCACCACCACAAATCACACAATTAATTTGCATCATCAAAGTAAGAACACTTTCTGTAAGCTTCTGAAAACAAATCAATGTTCTACAGACTGAATATCTCATCAGTAACGTGGCGACAATAAAAGAACAGCTTTCGCAGGGTTTTACTGTGAAAACAAATGCCTCCCTCAGACAAAGCAAACACGCAACCCAGGAAAGATGAGCTGTCCTCGTCTATGAGGAGATGTTCCAGAAAAAGAATGGCATGTTTGTTGATAGCAGCAGTGTGTTTGAAACGGGCACAGCTGCAGGCTCTTCTAAAGCATTCTGGGAGGACAATTAAAATCTGGATAGCAACCCGACTCATTTTGCACTTTCTTCTAGGTTTTAAAAATCATGTGGTAAAGTCTAGATAATCCAGTGAATTCGTTTAAACTTATAAATACTATTATATCATATTTATACTTTATATATGATGTATAATTTGATATAACATTTATTTATAATAAAGATGAAATGAAGCATAAATATCAGAATCAGAAATCTCTAGCAGTAACTCACCAGCCAGCGGCCGTGGTTAGAAGGGTGTAAAAACAAGGTGATACTGCTGAAAAGGCCACTGAGCTGGGTCTGGGTCTGTTTGCTTGGCCCTCCCTAAAAACACATTAAATTATAAAGCAAATTTATTACATCAAAACTTAAATGGTATTTCAAAAGCATATTTTCATTGGAAGGTGCCTTTATTTCACACTGACCAGCAAAGCAGAAATCCAGGTGACCACATGACCAATGTCATAGGCATTCGTCAGATATCTGGAAACCAGCATCTGACTGGATCCTACAGGAAGATTAAGACTCCTCAAGATCCTGGTGAAGATCTGAAAACAGACACGGAATATAAAATGTATAACCAGCAACACTGAACTAGCTCTGGATTTAATGGCTTAATGTGTACAATCACTTAAACAAGAAACCTGTTGCTAAAAACAGACAGAGGACTAAAATTTTAGAGCCATGTTCTCACCTTTGGTATATAAGGGTCCCAATCTATGTAACCAATGTTGTCATTTGCCAGACGTGCAAAAAGACTGACAAGATTCTGGAACAGACGAAATCGGGTTAACACTAATATAATGAATCAATCAGGTTGTGAAAGAGAAATCCACAGAGTTAACATTGATAGTGAGACAATCATACCACTTCCCAGCTTGGAAGGTTCTGCACCGACACCCACAGGTTTATCAACTCATCAAACCAAAGTCTGTGGAAACACATCATTCAAATAAAGGTATTTTAGAGTATTTTTAACTCTGGAAAAAATAATATTTGTATTGGATGTGTGACAGTTACGTATTGTACAGTTATGTATTTTCCAAAGCCAATATAAGTTCTATGACTTCAGCATTCCTTTATCAACCTTTTATGTTCTGTTTTTTAAAATAAATTTTAGAAGTAAGACAAAGTAAATCAAATTGTGTTTTTTTTTAAGTTTTTACATTTTAGTTTGTATGAATGACTTTTCAAATTAAATTTCATACAAAAAATAACAATGGCTTTTTTATTCTGCAATATATATATACACTACCATTTTAAAGTTTGGGGCCAGTATGATTTTCTTTAAAGAAATAAATAGTGGAAATCGTTGAAAATTCAGCTTTGCCATCATAGAAATAAATTACATTTTACAACATGTATTACAATAGAAAACAGTTATTTTAAATACAATACATACAGGTGAAACTCAAAAAATTTGAATATCGTGTAACAGTTCATGTATTTCAGTCATTCAAATTAAAAGGTGAAACTAATATATTTAGTATATATAACTACATACATATGCATGATTATACTTTTCAGAGGGCTGACATTTATGTATTTAAAATCCTTTTTTTATTGATTTCATGTAATATTCAAAATTTCTGATGTTTTGATTTTGGGGTTTTCATAATCATAATCATCAAAATTATAACTTTTGCACAATATTCAAATTTTTCGAGTATCACACACACACATACACATATATATACATACACATATACATATATATGTGATACACAAAATATTTGAATATTGTGTAAATATATATATATTTTTTTTATTTTTTCAATATTACTGTTACTGTATTTGAGATTAAATAAATGTAGCTTCGGAGTACATCAGAGCCTTACTGACCCCAAGCTTTTGAATGGTAGTGTGTGTGTGTGTGTGTGTGTGTGCTAAATTAATCTTTTCTATATATGATTTCAAATCTAGCAAAAAGACTAATAGGACTGATTGTGTGTCATAATAAGTTTCAAACAGTGCTCACTTGAAACCTTTATCATGCAGCTCTGGGGGGAGTGTGGTGGGCAGGAAGAGCTCAAAATATCCCATCGCCTTCTGCATGGTCACGTCAAAAGGGCACATCAGAGGTTTCCACTCATCCAGCATCTCCTGTGTTGCGGATTCTGGGAAATAACTGCATGCATACAAACACAGACAGACAGAATGATTTTGTTGTTGCTGACCCCTGAAGTGTTATGCACACATATAACCGTCTCTTTCTATTTACCCTTACACTGTATTAAAACAGTTTTATCCTAATTTTAATAGTCTGCTGTTGAAGGATATGATGTCCTTTTTGACCTCCTGCTAAGCAACGGATTGCACTGATCCTGGGACACTTCGGTCTCTCAGAGACAGGAAACTCCAACAAAGCCAAATTAAAATAGAATTAAACAGGATTAAATGACTAGGGAGAAACTGAAGATCTATTGGAAGTGCAGAGTTTATGTAAATTACCAGTCAAATGTTTGGACACACCTGCTCACTCTTTATTAGTTGTCATACTAAAAGATGAAAACTATGAAATAACTCAAATTACAGTAAAGGAAGTACTTTACATTTATCAGTAAAGCTCATTTTTCAGAACAATTTCTTCAAAAATAATTATATTATGCTGATTAGGTGCTCAAGAAACCTTACCTTATTATTATTATCAATGTTGAGAAAAAAAAAGGTACTAATAAAAAGTACTGTTAAAATCAGACTTTTCTGATCTAAGACTTTTACGATCAAAGACTTTTACTTAAGTCGTATTGGAATTTGTGACTTGAAATTGAGTAATTTTTGCTGTAGCATATCTGTACTCAAGTATGGTTTCCGGGTAGTCTTTACACCTCTGAAGATATGCAAGTACTTACGGCCTGCAGTTCTTGATTAAGGCCTTCAGAACTCCTTCCACTGAGCTGCAAACGGAAGAGAAAAACTTGAAAGTGTCCAACACTAGATACAATAACACTTTAATTCCATGCAAACAATTCTTCAATAAACAAAACCAACACACTAGTGTTTGTTAGACCCATTCATGCATTACAAAAACTCTCCTGTTATACACCCCCAAAGGTGGGGACGAGTCTAGTGGTAGAGGAACTTTTGGGAAGTAGAGTTTTTATTAGGCTGATTGTCCATCTGTGACCTATATGTTGCTTAAAAGCTGGTCAGCAAAGCTATTTTAAACTTTTATCAACCTCCTTATCATGAGCATCTAAAATGGAGGGGTTATTTCAGGAAATTCTGTTCTTCAATACCAAAACATCAAAATCACATTCACCACTTGCATGAAATCCATCAAACATGCACCATAAAATAAAAACACAGCTAAACAGATGTAAAAATGCATGTGTCACCAAACAATTGCAGATATGCGACACCCAGACAGGGCCTCTGAACCTGAGGACCTTAGTTTTGAAATAGGCCTAGTAATCTTTCACCTCTGGACTCATTCAGAGGAAAGAATGTGATCCTCATTAGGGATTCACTGCTGCAGCCCAAGTAGAGGGAGCCAACAAGGATACTGGAGTATCAGATGTCTGCATTAAAGAGCATGGGGGAAACAAACGCTACAAACACACTCAGCACTCGGGAACAACGTACAATACGCCGTGTTCAATGTTGTTGGCTAGGGAATTCCAATTGAGCAACAGAGTGTTATTGAATAGTGTGAGAGCAGCACTTTATTGGATTTCACAGTGCGAGTCCAACACCCTGTGGGTGTATATATATATATACATATATACATATATATACATATATATATATATATATATATATACATATATATACATATATATATATATATATATATATATATATATATATATATATAATATATATATATATATATATATATATATATATATATATATATATATATATATATATATATATGTAGCTCCCTCCAGTAGTCAACACGAAGCACGAGGTCTTGGTTAAAAAACGGGGTTTTATTTCTACAACATATCATGTCAACCCGTGAGAACTGGGTTGAAAGAGAGAAAAAATAAAGGAAAATACTTAACTAAAGCTGAGAGGCAGTTACAATATATGTGTGTGTATATATTATTATTATTTTATGTTGATTTAAACATTTCAGAATTAAATTACAGAAAAGTAATCTATACATTTTTTTCCTGTTTGGTATTGTCTGTGTAATTTTACCATTACTAATGTCTTAATAATACAGGATAGGTCAAACATATCTGAAAATATAAGTCAGAAATGGAACAATTTTTGCGTATTCAATTATTTGAATATTCAGTATTTCAACAAACTAAAATTTCAAAAAGTAAAGGATGTGAAGAGCTCAGAGTATAATCCTTCAGTTGTCATCTTGTTAAACTTAATTTTTAATCAATCAAAAACTTCTATTTCATTTATGTGTATAGTATGACTTGCACAATATGCATTGATGATCAACAAGGAACAAAAAGACAAACAGACGTTGTTATTGTGCACCAGCAAAAATGTCATGCATCCACAGCAACAGATTTAAAGACAAACAAAGCGAGTACAAAGTCAAAGACCACTGGGACGAAATGAGAGCCAGCGAAACATTGAGTTCAAAACAAATTAGAGTGCACCTTTAAATATTAACATAAAATAACATGGTCCTTACCACCTCTGAGCAAGTTTAACGAGAATGTGTTTAGAGGAAGAGCGTGGCCGCAGAGAACTGAATATGAGAGGAGATAAAAAGACAGGCACACTCAGCACTTCCTGTCTACTCAGACAACATTTTTATGAGATTCTCAACATCAGCACCAGTTTTAAGATGTGTGCAAATTCCCCGTGACAGACATCCAAAACCAAAGCTGGGATGAAAGTTATTAGGGTAACTACATAAGCACATTTATTTTATCCGTTTTATTGAATAGAGATTTTTAAGATGTTGAGATCAAGTTATTACTGCTTTTTATAACGTCTCTGATGAGATATGTACCTGGGAAACCAGTTCAGGCCGAGGTGCTCGGTCTTTGAGTACAGGATCCTGTCCTGCAACTCATACAGGGGTCGCCATGGCAATTCTATGTCCTCTCTTGAAAGCAGCTCCTTCTTCCTGAAAGACAAAACCATGTAATCAAGATGATTTCGTCATATGGTTTGTGTCAGGTGGATATTCAAATCTAAAGAGCTGTTCTGCCACTCTGCGATTACAAATCTGAGGGTCCAGTCATAATTGCATTGATGTGAGGTGAAGAATCAATTATTACATGGCCACATATTATGTAAAATGGTTTAGGATGGATGATTAATCTCTATGGCTAGGCAAAATAGTTTGCAATCTACTACAGAAACGCCCCACACAGTGACAATCTCTGAGCCTCCAGTGAAAGAAGTCAGTCTTACTTCAGCAGGGTGATGAGGAGACGGGCAAAGCTCTGCATCAAACTGATCTCCAGTTTGGGGATGGTGACCAGCTCGTACAGCAGCTTGATGAAAAGCACATGGTCCTCTTTGCTGAACTTCCTTCCATACAATCGCATGTACCTGAAGGACAAGGAAGTATTGTGGGGTTTTCAAAAAGTACCATTTTATTCAAACTATATTGTGTCTCTCTCTGATATTTACCATTATGATGGTGAGTTGTATGAGATGAAAGCGATTGGTGGTTATTATCAGTTTTAGAACTGACAGTGTTATTGTGCTGACCTTGTGCTGAACGGTGTAGTCATGTTAGATCATAACATCAACAATGTGCATCTTCACATAAAATCTAAACAAATTTAGATTGCCCTAAAAATGATTCCATTTAGATAGGTTTTCAATTGCTCCATGTGATACCCAAGTAAATCACTTTAATTAGCAGATTTAGGCCAAGCTGCCCAAGCTTGCCTTCCAATGAAAAGGAAGTGGATTCATGGCTGACCTGACACAATCGAATAATCTAGGCCAGACCTAGTATCTGTGCTTAGGATGGCAATGCCAATACCTTAACAAGAGGGTTTTGTGCAGATGCTCTCCAGACTGGCAGTGATAAATAAAGCCATGTCCTAAACACCTAAGTGCACATAGAGACAATTTCTAACACAAACACTACTATGTGTGTCCCAATTTGCATACTTATGCACTATTCTGTAACGTTGTGTAGAATAAATAGTGTGAGTAGTACAACTTGAAGGTGAGTAAGTAATGACAAAATTTTCATTTTTGGGTGAACTATCTCTTTTACGTAGAAGAGGGGCAGAGGCGATCAGACTCAGATGCTGAATGACAAAATAATCATACTATTCGACACGGTTGAGTACATAGTGTTTAGAGATTGAGCAATTTGGGACACAACTACTCTAGGACATCTCCAAAACATGGACATACCATGCATTCTTAAAAAGACAGGCAATCTGGAGATCCATGAATAGATTTAGTGAGGAACAATATGATGTCTTTGCTTACTCAAATGGCTTGGATGGCATTGAGAACAATATTTCTCTCAATGTTTACTGTTTACAGATGAGTATTGCATCTCAGTCACATGCAGTCTGACATCAGTGACAGTTTGTGCTTGTTGAGCTCTTAAAATAGCACTGAGTGGCTAAAACATGACCAACAAGCCATTTTGCAATCACTGACAAAATATGGCTTGTTAAACGCCAGTCGTTTCCTTACCTTCACTGCAATGAAGGCTCAAACAGGTAACTCCATATTTGATACTTTTAACACCAAACCATAAGGTTGTTGCCAAAGCTGTTTGCATTTGTCAACAATGGGTTATCATTTGAAAACAACTTAAACCTAAATAACTCAAGGTAATGGTTATCATAGGCTCAGATAAAATCTCGCAAAGTGTTCAAATTTAACGTTCTAAAAATATAATTATTTGAGCGTTCTTCAACAACGTTTGTTTGAACAATGACGCAAGTGAAACAAAGTTGACTACGCATGCGCATCAGCAGTCAACGCGCACTGATCACTGATAAGCGCTCTATTTAAAACGCAAGGGAGATATTTTTACCCTAGTCTGCTTTATCCTCCTAAATACAAAGTGTTCGGTGTTCCCGTAACTCTAAATACAGCTGCCTACAGAACATCACATTTTCTATTTATGATAGGTTAAGGGTTAGGGAATGTAGGCCCTATATATTTATGATTCATGATCATAGGAACAACTCCACAGTTTAATTTCGTAGGCAGATCAAACTATCAGGATGATTCCTGGATAATGTTGGATGAGCTAATGCCTCCTAAATACTTACGTGGAAAGTTTCCTCGTCCAAAACAAGACACCTGGCCATATCTCTCTGAGTTGGACGGCTCGGCCGAGGTTTCCTTTGATCTGTGCCAAAATTTCATTGGACTCTTCGTCTAGTTTGTCCTTGTAAGGCAGAAGTTCGTTGTAAACAATATCTTTTTGCGGAACAAACCCTAATAAATAGGATGCTTCTTTTTTCATATTACAGTCCCCCAATTGTGGCTCCTCCACTTCGATTATTTTAGAGATAGTCATGTGCAAAAATAGTCCAAACAGTGATAAGCTTCTGAGATGGGAAGAGAATTATTACAAATTATAAAACTAAATAAATGTCAAAACCATAATACAGCCGTGGTCTTTTCTTGTTGGAAGACGCGCACTGTCATCGCTCGTGTCGTTTCTGAACTCTCCAGGACAATGATGACTTCTTTTAAGCAGAGCCGCTTTGCTGTCATGTATCATATTTCTACACGAGTGCTCCATGTAAGTATTCGTTTCCATTCAGCTGTAGCTAACAAACACACATGCCGCAACTCCACCCTCAGCTTGCGTCACTTCCACCGTTTCCAACATAACAGATCCAAGAACAGTTTACTGAGAATAGACACCGGCGAGGAATAATCTTACTATGGCAAAGGAGAAGCTTCTATATAAAGCAAGAAATATTTATGTTAGGCCAATCGATAACCTATATATATATATATATATATATATACCTTATTTCCAAATATTTCTTGTTGTACGTAGGTTACTTCTAAGGTTATAAATAACAAGAACAACAATATGCTTTCCTATGGGAATTTGTTGCTCATGAATATTAATGAGGTTATGCTGACGGGATTTGGTGACCTTCCAAAAAGCATTAGTAGCCTAATTTACATTAAACCAAGGCTAGACCATTTACCATAGTATTCGTAAATTAGCCTCTCGATTGTTAAATACACAGCGCTTTTGACACTCTAATTCTAAACAAGCAAACATTGCAGGTTTTCTGTGGGGAAAATCTATTTAGGGTTCTGTGTCAACCAGTTCGTCGTGTAAATAAGCAGGAGCACTAGCCTACTCTGTCACGATTGCGCAGCTATTATGAGATATATAAAGTGTCTGCGAAAGTGTGATTACTCAAGAGTGAGATCTGTAAACAAGAGGGTCTTTAAAAAAAAACATCAGCGGGTTTATAGGGCATGTGAGCCATGTGCACATGTGACTGTGGGCTACATCTAGATCTACAGTAGCTATAAAATTCAGGAGATTTGTTTTCATCACATTGATACTCCAGATCCAGAAGACGATTGACATTTGTACCTGTGGAAAGTCACCTGTTCCTACGTCAAAAAGAGAGTTAAAGGGATAGTTCACCCAAAAATTAAAATTCTGTCATAATTTACTCACCCTCAAGTTGTTCCAAATCTGCATTCATTTATTTCTTCTGTTGAACAGAAAAGAAGATATTTTGAAGAATGTCAGTAACCAAAACTGTTGATGGACACATGATTTCCATAATATATATAGCCTATTATTTTCATACTATGGAAGTCAATGGGGTCCATCAACTGTTTGGTTACCAACATTCTTAAAAATATCTTATTTTGTGTTCAGCAGAAGAAGTAGATTCATACAGGTTTGGAACAACTCGAAGGGTGAGTAGATGACAGAATTGACATTTTTGGGTGAACTATCCCTTAAACAAAAAACACTGTTTCCATTTTATTACCAGAAAATATATAAAACGTAAAAAAGTGTTTTTCTTATTATTAATATAATATATAATAAGAGTATATATTCTTTAAATTGTATGTTATACTCTATTTAAATGAAATATCTCTCTATATATAATTTCCTTCATAAATCTTCTTGTAACACGTAAATATATTATACACGTGTTATTTATAACACATTTAGGTTACAATCGGTTATAATGTTTTCCAGTAGAGGTCGCCATTGTACAAATGATACTTGAATCTGTAACACTCAAACAATGAGTTATTTCCCTTGACAGTTGTACACACTATCTATCTATCTATCTATCTATCTATCTATCTATCTATCTATCTATCTATCTATCTATCTATCTATCTGTCTGTCTGTCTGTCTGTCTGTCTGTCTGTCTGTCTGTCTGTCTGCTATCTATCTATCTATCTATCTATCTATCTATCTATCTATCTATCTATCTATCTATCTATCTATCTATCTATCTATCTATCTATCTATCTATCTATCTGTCTGTCTGTCTGTCTGTCTGTCTGTCTGTCTGTCTGTCTGTCTATCTATCTATCTAATCTATGAATTCAGTTTAAGTTATAAAGTGAACCAACCAATACCATCAACAATATGTAATGCTTTATTGGCAACATCAGACAGTTGGGGGAGACTCACAAAATTGTGTCTAGCAGCAGGCCGTATATAAACTGTGGTTTAGGCACAGTGGGAGGTCTGGCTCCTGTGCTGTGAAGACACACACCCACAACAGTTGGAGAATCATTAAGTTCTGGAAAAATTAGGAATTTGGCATGCCACACCATAGGAGTAATAATTTACGAGCATTTACAGACTTCTGTTCTTTCCTGAGCATGACCTATTCATTGATTCATCATCAAAATGATTGGGCCGTACTGATTGTGAACCTGATAATAAAGGTCAAAGGAGTGGAGTCAAGACATTAACTCCATGTACCAACCTGAATGTCAAAGATAAACTCTCCTACTTTCTGTTTCTGAGAAAGCTACGGCAAGGCTTTCAGCTGCTAACTCAAGCAGTCATGAGTGCCTGTGTCATAAAGGTGCTGCTTTATGTTCAGGAACTGAAACTTTTTTACCTGCCTCAAGACACTGAACTTCCAACCCAGTCTAATGGAAACTACTGTATGTTTTCACATTCACATGTGATTATCCAGAACACCAAGAGACACCCTTCCCACTCCGACCTGTGTTGTTTGAGCAGCTCTCTGAACCCTGCAACCAGACAAGCAAATATTTCTGACGGTAAACTGAAACTCAACCAGCAATGTCCAGCATAGACACAGTATTAACCCGAACCTAAAATTTTAATGAAACACAATTTTAGCCTTTAAAAATGGCCCTTTTCTTTAATGAGGAAGTTGGCTGATATGATTTGCAAGATGGTCACAAATTATGAAAAAATAATTTAAAAAATCCTTCACAGTGTAGTGATATATTCTGCAAATAAGCATATCGAAACCTTTCACAGTCCTACATTGCAATGCAGACAACAGCCAAGGGGGACCAGAAGTGAGAATATATCATCTGACAGCTGTATTTAATGACAGCCATATCAGAGAGAGTACAGGCTTAGAAAACAGATCCAGAGACTGTGGAAAATTAATCACAGCTTAATTGGCTGTTAGACACAACCATCAATCATATATTTGTATGCAAATAGCTAAAGCATGTAAGGAATAAGGTGTCAGGGTTAATTTTGCGCTATTTGCAATAATTTTCCAGCTTATTACGCTTCTACTCGCCATACAAATAAACTGTTTCATTGACTTTTGTTCGTGTAGCACGCTGTTTTGTATTTTGTACAGGTCTACCCGAGTTTTGTTTTAATAAACGCTTCAATTTGAATCTTCTTCATCATCATTGGACTAAGACGTTACAGTAATATTAATACTAAAGACCTAAATCTACAATTGATAAATAGGCTACACAAAATGGTGCCAGTTGTGCTTGTTGTGAATAATGCTGCTGCCTCGCGTGATATGAAAGGCGTTGCGTTTGCGATTGACCAATCAAAATCAAGGATTCCAGATATCAGCAAGTAGTGGATTGCTTTCATTGAGCAATTTTTAATAAACAATTCAGCCCCTGTATCTTCATCTGGTAGTATCCTCTGCAGAACTTGAGAACATTTAATTGTTTCTGTTTCCATGGAAAACATGTAATTGGTGCTTGTGGTGCTAGGCCTCACTTGTTAACATTTATACTTTTTGGTTGACAGCACTTGCAAACTTAATGTCAGTCACTGAGAAAATTCACAGTCAGGTCCAATAAAAGAAGAATTTACCTTAATGTTTACCAAATGGAGGCCCACTTGTGGATTTTTGCTAACTTAGAAAGCAACATATGGTGCAGGTTTCTATCCAATGTAACATTGTGTTAAACACAATTATTAAAAAACTATTAAAGGGGTCATATAATGGTACTTGCACTTTTACAAGTTGATTGTACTGAAATGTGTGTTGGCAGTGCCTGTACACAGCCATCATATAATGATAAAAATCCATCCAGTGGTTTTGTTTTAATCTCCTTATATGTTTTCCCCTGCCTCAAATCAAGCCGTTCGAGCCTGTGACGTCACAAGCTCGCACGCCCCTCCCACGACTGTTGATTGACAGCAGCGTTTCAACACAGACCCGCCCTCGCTCGTGAGTGAGATGTCAATCATAGTTCGTCATTGTTTACACTGGAGCAGAATGGCGGCCGTCTAAGCGATTGTGGTCGTGTTCTGTTCTTGGGTGTAATAAGGAACACAGCAGTCATTTTAATGTTCCTAAATCCGAAACGCTGAAGACGCAGTGGCTGAGTTTTGTTTATGAAGGAAATATTCACGACGAGCAACGTCAATGCGCTCATGTTTGCGCAAATCATTTCTCACCAGACTGCTTTAGAAAGGAGGCGAGTGTCAATATAAATCAGGTTTAGCTAAGAAGCTGCTACTGAAAAAGGAATCGGTACCAACTATTCGTGTTCCTGCTGGACCTCCAGAATAAGTGAGTGTAACGTTTTATTATTAACCTTTATATATGAATCTTTGCAAATCCCTTGCACGCTTCACGAATGTGGCTAATGTTTACACTCAGGGTGCATTATTACGCATGTGTTCTATGTAACGTTACGACGTTCTCAATATAATTCATAATCCCACGTTTATAATGAAAAACGCGTTGGTGTTGTGTTATTAAAAACTGTGTAAGTTACGCAGTGTTACAGTTAACGTAACAGGAATATTAACAGGAATATCAATGCAGTTACAAAACTATAGATGTACTTAAAAGTTTTCTTAAAACATAAAACATTTTCGTACTGCACTAAACATACAGCAAATTCTTAGTTATCCTTCAACTACTGCTAGAATCATTACTGACATGACCTCATGTCAGTTTCAGTCACGAGTTGTACCTAACACTGAGATAATGTCACGCATCATTGACAAGCCTACATTTACAAAAAAAAGACAAGTTTTTCAACATAAATCTGTCAACGAACTAACCTATAACTTACATTAGTAACGTTAAACACATAGCGTTTGTATCTCACAACTCTAACGTTACCCTGCCAGTACATACAAAAATAGATCAAAGTGACATTGTTAACCAACCATTCAGAAACGTCCTGTTCGAGCCTTATTGTCGAACTTCTTCGGGGCCGTCATCTTGTTTCGGGTCCGACTCCGGTTCAAACTGATACGGTTGCACAGATGCGTCCTCAGAGAGAATCCCGCTGCCATAATAGAGCTTGGCAACGTGACGTCACGCCATAGAGCGCCGCGGTGGCTGATGGGTAGTGCCGCCATATTGTGATGCCATCGCCGTTCCGCTGTTAATCTGGCAGACGCGAATCCGGACCGTTCATATATATAAAGTATACATCCATATTTAGATACATTTTAAAGTAATGGGAAGAACTTGTTGTGTTGTCGGTTGTAATGTCCGTTCACACGACCGACAAGGTAAGAAATTAGACAACGTATTATCTTTCTTTAGCTTTCCCGCCTGGAGGCAGAATCAAGGAAGCTATGTGTCTGATGTGACTAAGAGACGCCGGCTGTCTTGGATATCAGCCATAAGACGTACAGACATCAAGTTTTCCAGCATCCCAATATCTTTAAAAGTGTGTTCCAGGCACTTTTATTCAGGTGAGTGTCAAAGTATTAGGGACATTTTACCTATAAATGGTTTTCTAATGAATTAGTTTGACACAAATATTATTTTCTTATTGATTACATGTCCCTGATTGTATGTAACATGGTATTATAATTTCTATAAGAAATATAAGCAATTTTTAGGTCAAAATGTAGTGAAAGGAAAGTCCAGAATAACCACCAGGCACTTATATAGTTATAAAAAAAAACTACTTTAACATAGGAGATTTTACAAGCACATGATGGTGGGTATATACCACCACCTTTATCTACACAGTTAAAAAAAATAATTAATCGATATTATCTCAAATATTAAATTTTTATATCATAATATTTTAATGTGACAGGACTGACATTTAGGACAAGATTTGTTTGTGTTCTTTAAGTATTAGTAAACATTCCTATTTTAATTTCTTATTATGATTTTAATGTTAAATAAGGTGTGATTTTATTTAATATGCATCTTATAATGTATATTCTATGTTGTTTAAAAATAAGTTGTTTCACTGCAGTAGTTTTTTTTTCCTGTATTTATTTATTGATGTCTTCTTGAAGGTAAACCAGCATACGAAATGGATGAGTCAAATCCGGACTGGGCTCCAACACTGCACCTGGGACACTCTGAAGTGCGTGCTACTGAGTCAGACCGGTATTCTCGTCGATTACAACGACAACAAATGACCGTGCCAGTAGCAGGAGATGACGGTGAATCCCAAATGCAGGGAGAAACCACTGCAGAAGATGAGGAAGCACAAGAAAAGGAAGGTGATGACCAGGCAGAGGCAGAAGTGGCAGCAGATGCGGGAGGTGGTGACCAGGCAGAGGCAGCAGATGCGGGAGGTGGTGACCAGACAGAGGTGGGAGCTGTTGAAGATGAATGTGGAGAATGGGCGGATGTGGAAGCCGCAGAGGATGAGGAAGGTGGAAACCAGGCAGAAGATGAAGTGACAGTTAAGAGACAAAGGACAGAATGTCAGTTCTGTGAGCGCAACAGTGCAGAAATCAACCGTCTGTTGCAGGAGAACAGGGAGCTTAGGTGTGAGCTGAACAAGAGAAAGATGGATGAGGACTTCTTAAAGGGTAACTCAAATAAGGTCAGGTACTACACAGGAATTCCATGCTTTGCCATTTTATTGTCATTGCTCACCAATGTTAAGGCTTTCCTGCCCGTTACCAAAAAGTTGTCATCCTTTCAAATGCTTTTGTTGACACTCATACGTCTGAGGCTTGATCTTCCTGTACAGCACCTTGCCCATCTCTTTAATGTTTCACGTTCAACTATTTCTACTGCCTTTACTGACACCATAGATGTTTTGAATGCACGGCTTAATCCATTGGTGTGCTGGCCAGAGAGGCATTGCTTACAAGCTACAATGCCACATCAATTTTTAGAAGCTTTTGGGAAACGTGTTGCTATTATAGTAGACTGCTTTGAAATACGCACAGAAAGGCCATCAAATCTAAAGGCACGTGCACAGGCCTTTTCTCATTACAAAGGTACACACACCATGAAATACCTCATTGGTATTACACCACAAGGTGCCATATCATTTATTTCCAAGGGATGGGGTGGGCGTGCCTCTGACAAGCACATAACTGAGAACTGTGGCCTGCTTAACAAACTGTTACCTGGTGACTTAGTGCTAGCTGATCGAGGCTTCGACATCAAGGATAGTGTGGGGATGATGTGTGCAGAGGTCAAAGTTCCTGCGTTCACTAAAGGAAGATGTCAACTTGATGCCAAGGATGTGGAAAACACACGAGCGATAGCACACCTGAGGATTCATGTTGAAAGGGTGATTGGTAGTATGCGCAACAAGTACACAATGTTGCATAAGAGAATACCTATTAATTTGTTACTTCCATGTGAGGGGGAGGAGATGACACTTCTTGACAAGATAGTGAATGTTTGTTGTATACTTCTAAACATGTGTCCTAGTGTGGTTGTAAAACCAGATGAAAATGAAAAATGTGCATGTTAAAACTGTTTCATTTGAATGTTGTAAATATGTATATTACTGTTGTAGACATATATATATTAGTTTTGATGACATGTTTGTAAATACTTCTATTGAAAACAGATGACACAATATGATTTTGCAGAAACTTGTTTAATAAAAATGAAATTTGCAAGTACAAAAACAATTTCTTTGGGGGGTGGAAATTTAGTTGAATTTTTCCAGCGATAAATGTAAACATGTCTATGTAAACATCTTCAGAAACTGCAAATATATATATTATATAGTGCAATCATGTTGAGAACAAACTTAATATATATATATATATATCTATTATATACAGTACAATCATGTTGAGAACAAACTTAATATGTATTATATAGTGCGATCATGTTGAGAACAAACTTTATATATATATATATTATATACAGTACAATCATGTTGAGAACAAACTTAATATCTATTATATAGTGCGATCATGTTGAGAACAAACTTTATATATATATATATATATTATATACAGTACAATCATGTTGAGAACAAACTTAATATGTATTATATAGTGCGATCATGTTGAGAACAAACTTTATATATATATATATATTATATACAGTACAATCATGTTGAGAACAAACTTAATATCTATTATATAGTGCGATCATGTTGAGAACAAACTTTATATATATATATATATATATTATATACAGTACAATCATGTTGAGAACAAACTTAATATCTATTATATAGTGCGATCATGTTGAGAACAAACTTTATATATATATATATTATATACAGTACAATCATGTTGAGAACAAACTTATCTATTATATAGTGCGATCATGTTGAGAACAAACTTTATATATATATATCATATACAGTACAATCATGTTGAGAACAAACTTAATATCTATTATATAGTGCAAACATGTTGAGAACAAACTTAATATATAGCCTATCTATTATATGCAGTGCAAGACCCAGACTACATGGCTGTGCAAGTGAGCTTATAGTACCTGTGGTGTATTCTTTGAGTAATATTTGGCTACAAGCTCTGGAAGGCAAAATTCCTGAAAAAACTTTTGTGCTTTCTGTAGACGTAGATCCCAGAATTCCTGGTCTGGAAAGACCCGTACTACAACAAAGTCATCCAGAGTCCAAACAGCAAGGTCACAGTGGTTGGATCCAGTGACAAAGATTTGCGTCTGTGTCTGTGTGTAATAACGATGTGTTTTCTTAAGCTGAAGCTTTCCATAGGACAACTCGAGACAGAAGTCTTTGTCCTTTGTTTCTAAGGCCTGTTGGATGCTGCACGATCTATATTTGAAGGGACACTTAACTTCAAGGCAGCCTTTCCCACAGCAATCACACATTGTAAGTCCATCAGGAGAGGCTCCAACTTCTGGAAACCTGGGGTTAATTATAAAACCACACTCTTCGGCTTTTAGGTTTGTGTGATGCGGGGCTCTGGTGTGAAGGTAGGTCTTTTGAGCATCAATCTCATGCTCTATACCCCATCTGGTTTGTACGGTGGACACTGTGTGTTGTGGGTTGCACACCTTTTTAATAACAGTCAGGGCTGGCTTTTCCATACTGGTGGCAAAGACTGCATGCATGTTTGAGGCAGTAATTCTTCCAGTACGAATTGCATACCAAGCATAAGATTTATGCTGTTGTCTTGTGCACATCTCAATAGCTGATGCCTGCTCATCAGTCACATTTGCAGCATCTCTGTATTTCTCACAGTGTAATTGGATAGCTGAAAGGTCATGGGAATCTATTCTTTCATCACACAGAGATGTTGCAAGGGACTCGGGCACTGCAGAGGGCTGTACTGTGTCTGTGTACAGTGTGTAATAGTTATTCATCCCTGACAAACCAACAGCCTTGCTATGCTGCAGCAGTGTGTCAAGCAGGGGTGACAACTCGTCAAGTTTAGCTAGGGGAATTTTCCTTTTTTTTGCACGACTCCTTATGCCTGGCGCAGTGGAGGGTGAAGTTATGCGCTGGTCAAGCATTTTTTTTTGCCTAGCAGATGAGGTGTAGTCAATCTTGTATCCCACTTCAGCTGTGATCTTGCTGAAATTGCTGGGCAAAACCCAGTAAGCTGGTAAATCGGTGACAGTTTTTTTCCCACGAATCCGAAAAGTAGCCTCCACTTTAAATAACAGAGCGCCTACGTGGGTACATGTCTCTGCTACTCCTGCCATACATGTGCAGTGTGCACACTCCACCTTTCCACTGCTGCTGATAATCACCCATGGCTTTAAAGGCGGTTCATTCAGTCGCTGAGAGTGCATGACCTTAACAAAGAAAAAAGAAAAAGTGATTATTGTAATGTTACTGTATTTTCTACGTAACCCTGCTTTGTTTACTTTTGCAACAACCAGAGGCGCTTGTAGAAGCTTTACTAATCTTTTCTTTGGGAGCTTTCTTGCTGCCATCCTCTTCTCTTGGCACAAACAGGAAATAAACAGCTCTGGTCATGTGACAATTTACAGTAAACATGCCACACTGCACATATTTCATTCATACCCTTTATTATTTCAATATCTGCTGGAAATGCATTGATAGATCATTCAGTAACATTTTTATAGCCTTAGAAATGAAAAAAAAAAATACGGTCACTATTGTGACCGGTGGGATTAAATAATCAACGTTACAAATTGAAATAATAAAAACGGATTAAATAATCCCACCGGTCACAATAATGACCGCAATTTTTTTTCCATTTGCAGTGTGCATTTGCAGTGTGCAGTGTGAGCCCATTTAACCGGGGGCAAATTATGTATTTATTTATTCGTTGATTTATTTATTTATATTTAATTATCGCTATACAATCTTGTCTTGTATAATGACAAATAAACAAAATAAACAACATTGTAGGCCTAATACCATTGTAACGTTGCCGGTTATTGAAACATGCTAAAAGAAAGAAAGCTGTTAACTTACCTTCGTTCGGACGACAGTGTTTTCACCGTTGACAGGCTTACAACTCTCCAGGTCATGTACCCAACCGTTGGTAAACTGAACGTGGGCTTCCAGAGACTTATAATTGCGAAATTGCTCAGCGGTATAGGCACTGACACCACAAACAAAATACGTAAATATATCAGGAAATGTGATGGGCGGTAAAGCATCAGGGTCGCGGATCCACTGATCTTTTGGGACTTCATAAGGATCGACATTTCCAATAAAGTTGATTTTTTCAACATAGCGTTTCTTGGCGTCCGGTAGGAGTTTGTCTCTGTACAATCCACCTTGTTTTAAACTATTTTTTAACATACTCAAATAGATAATTCATACAACCAACATGTGTTTCTCTATATATTGTTGCTTGGTTACCGTGGGTTACCGGCTTGTGTGGCCTCACAAAATGGCGGATACTCCCCACAATACATTGCGCGATGACGTCGCGGTGACGTCGTTGGCATTCTGTGCGTTGTGTTACAGCGCCCACAGAACAGAGGGGCGGAGTCAGCGAAGCTCATTATCATTTAAAGGCATATGCACTTAAACGGAGTGCTGAACACAGAGCTGTTTTTGAGCAGGTAAAATGAGTGTTTTCTTAAAAAACTAATGAGAATTTTTAATAAAAGTATATTACAAACTTTTCATTTACACCCTAAAGATTCATATTAACTTGTACAAAAATGGCATTAAATGACCCCTTTAAAGGGATAGTTCACCAAAATAGTCATTTTTGGGTGAACTATCCCTTTAAGAAGGCTGCGAATTAAAGTGTAAATTGCAGGTTAACCACCACAACTGATTAATGTGTACATTAAAGTGCCCAATATGTATATATTTAAAAATTTCTGTCTTAAAATGCGTTAAAATAACTTTTATTGGGGTTTCTTCAAAGGTAGCGTGTTTTTTACCGTAACTGGGTGATGATGTCATAACAGGGAGCTGCGGACAGCTATGCACTCACTCCGTGTGTGCTGTTTGAGGGAGAATAAAACGATTTGCGGGACTCCCGCAAACTAGAAATATCTGAATAAAACGTAAAAACTAATACAATTTTATTCATCTGTTGCAGAAAATCAATAAGAACATCTAAAACAAAATAGAAACGGTTTACAGGCAGAGTTTCTATTTCTAACATGTCAGCAGCGAGGAGCGATGTAGCCAATCACAGCCATATGTGTTGATTTCTTGAACGCAACAATAGCCAATCAGAAGCATTTACGATGGACTCCCCTCACCGCTCAAAACAGACTTTTTGTTCAGTACTGAATTCTGTATGCTGGCAAATCCTCTAATTATAACAAACATAGTGTAACGTTATATATTATGAAAGCTTCATTGATAATAACAGAGATGTGTGAGATCGCGATGAACTGATGTCAGCTTCATGCCATGCACGCACTAGCCCGCTTGCTTTTATGTTATAACAGCGACACGTAGGCTAACTTGAAAGTATGTGGAGGTACAGAAAAAAAGTATTTTTGCGGGCGGGAGCGGGACAAAACATGAATGTTGCGGTCGGGAGAAAGTAATTGAGCACGTCAGTTATAACGACACACGTATTCAAAAATAGCCGGGTTTAAACCGGGCTCGGGCTCATAATTACAGTTAATGTGTCGGGCCGGACTCGGACACAGCGGGCTCGGGTAACGTTAGGGTCTTGCTTGATGTTTTGGGCCGATCTAAGCTCTACCTCGGGTAAGTTATGCTAACACTTACAGGCACGAATCAGCCGTTTGTCCTTGGGAAACTTGTGGAGCCTCTCCCCCGTTTTTGGTGTATTCGTACATCCCGCACAAGCACAATAGTTAACCATTTTCGCTAGCTAGGTCTCCTCCAATATAACGTAACTCTAGGCTTGGAGCATAGACCGTAGAAGCTTGGAGTCCCTGTTATGACATCACGCCCAGCCTAGTGGAAGGAGGGGGCGTGCTTAAAAGCACTGTAAAACGAACCAACTTTTCATTATATTCAGCATTTGGTATAAAAAATATAAAAAAAAACAATGGTGGGCGGTTCTTATCTTTATATTTACTAAGCACATTGCATTATCTTCGTGATGATTTTTACCTGAAATTTACACTTTAAATGAACCAGTTTAGAATGAAATACATTTGAGTGACATGTGGAAGAAGAAAGATTTAAAACACAACTATTAATTCCTACCATATGTTGGAAGTGGTTTTGTAAAAGAACAGTGTTTTCTGGATACGAACCTGGTAATGTCTCACTTATGGTCCATGAGGGAACCCAGGTACTGTAAGAGACTTTTATTTTTGAGGATTGGCATACTTAAGATCCTGGCATGGTGCCTTTATATTTGGTTTTAACAGCGGTAGTTGGAAATGACAGTAGTCTTTTAACTTGTTTATCTCTTGAAGCCAGTTGCTGGCTTGTTAAAATGCACATATTTATGTCTCCTTGGCCTAACCGCATTTACAACATATCAATGGTATCTTGGCTTCGGCTGTAAACCAGCTGCATGTCCCAAATGTCAGTTTGTGTTTCAAAGCGGACTTTAAAAGTGTGCCTGCTGGAGATCACAAAAGACTTGGGATTTTTAAAATGTAAGCAGAAGGGGATCAACATTTGTGATGAGGTTACAAATGCTGAACACATACAAATACAATGTAATCCATGGGAATGGATGTAGCTGCATAATGCCTGGCTTTTGTCATTTCATAGAAAATTAAACATTTTCAACAAGGTTATCATGCAGTCGTGGGATATTTTCACAACAGAGCTCTTTGTTCTGGAGTCATTGGATATCATTGTAATATTTTGTCATCAAACGTGATTTCACATGTTGAGCAGCCTATTTAATGCTTTCTGTTTGTCACCCCCCTACTAAACCTGGTGGTTAAAAAAAGCCATTTCTAGAATATCATTACATTGTTGATGCAACAGTCAGTGTATAATTATGTATTATTGTGTGTAAATATGTACTGTATTTAAAGGTACAATACTACTTACAGTTAATCAAATTTTAAGGGCCAGGATATCATTGCTGATTCAAAAATCCCATACTCTCTTGAGTAGGTACTTGTGCGTGAAAATTGCCAATGTTAATCTTGCAGAGACGGGGAACTTGAGCAAAGAGTTCTCATTCCGAATTATTTCCAATTCCCCAAAAACGTTGTTGAAATATTTTGTCCCGTTGCTTTTATGGACTCATTATCTATGGGCTTCTCCCTTGACAGGACGTCCCCCCGATTGCCTGCGAGCTTCTCCTCCTGTCTGTACGGTAATGTCTGTACAGCGCAACAGAGAGTCGAGTGGTTATGACGCAATCGTTAGCCTATTTTTACAAAAACTGTTTCTAGGGGGCCATAATGTAACATAGAAGGTAATGGAGCCCTTTATACATTGTGGTGTTTCTTTAGAAATAAATAATGGACAAATGGAGTCTTTAAACGTCTCAGATGTAAAGTTATTCGCTGTCAAAGTGACGCCAAAATGAATGGGAGTCAATGGAAATGCTAACGCAAGTGAAGTTCTGCTACAAGATGGCGGCACCCGGCCGGCTTCAACTTCCGGTCGATCATGGATTACCCTCTTGATTGAGTGATGACATATTTGTGTAGGCCGACCCGGAAGTTTACATCACCCTGGTTCCCTTGACAAAAACCCATTAAGATTTTTCCATTGGTTTATGGATTATTGAAAAAATTTTGTTCATAATGTTAATCTACACAAATGCACACACTCTTTATACATTTTGAAGCTGAAATCCAATCGCCAGAAGTAAAAGGCTAAACATAGACTATAAACTAGACCCCGTTCACATGACTTCAACATCACCACCATTAGACATGGGGTCACTGCATGTTCGTTCAATTCCTCATAGAGCTCGTAATTACAATTTGTAAGATGGGAATTTTCTGAGAGCTGCAACTTGTACCACGTGACCGATGCAGATAAATTTAGGTGTTTAGGTGTATAAGGAATGGCTCAGAGTAGAACCTGTTGTCATCTAGAAATTATGGGAATAACGTCATAGCGTGAATGTAGCATACGTTTCCAACAACTCTTTCAGTTTTTAATTAATTTTCCCTGAACATTTTGAATAGTAGTTTGCAAAAGCGTTATTATAAACACAGTGCGTGTAGGTGGCCTAGTGAGTACATGTGTGTTCGGCATGATGATGTTTAATGTCCCCAAAAACCTCTGAAGTCCCATTTAGCCACTTAGCAACAAGTAAAAGATAAAAAAAAAGAAAAGCACAAGATGATATTACGTTTTTTAGAATAAAATGTGAAAATATCTGGAGCTTGTGTTAACCACACACCTTATTTCAGGCATTTAACCAAAAACCCTTCAGGACAATGGACCTAGAAGTGCTAAAATCCTTGTTTCTGGATTTTGGCCAACACAAATATGTCATCCTTGCAAAACTATATTTTGTAGTACTTTTTTAACAGATAGCTCATCTAAAAATGAAAATCACATCATTGTGATCACAGATAAGTGAATATAGGCTCATGTTGCACCCTTCCAGGACTTTTGGGCATCTTTGTGCATGAACAGTTAAAACAGTTGTTTAGTGAAGGACAGGAATGATGCAGGATTTATGGCAGCAGTGATGTCACATAAATTATCTGATAGACATCTTTAAAAACTATCATACATCCCATTACAGTATTTGGAATGATTCCACAGCACTAGTCCAAACGGAAAACTGTGTAAACCTTTTATTAAAGAAAAAAAAAAAAAAAACCTGACAACTGTGAGAATAACAATATTAGAAAACTTTACAAGGTTTTCTGGGGATGTGGCATAAAAATCAAAGGCACTTTGTACAAAATATGAAGAATTGTTATGAAAATAAAATCATTTTAATATCAAAAGAAAGACAAAACACTGATGAACATTAAGGCTCAAAAAGATCTGGACGATGAATGACAGTTTCTCTGATAAAAACAAAACATTTGTCTTATTATGTCTTGTGCACTCCATGCCAGTTTCTTTGATAAACAGACAAAACATAAGAAACAAAAGAAAAAGTGGTTGATGACCAGCAAATTTGTGTTCAATGCAACAAATGCAGTGTGGCATCAAAAGACAAAACTGAAACGAAACAATAGCACACTCATACTCACATTTGGAAAACACTTTTATCAAGTAAGGAATACAAAACTGCATAGGCATGGAGCTGCGTTATGGATGTCTAGAAGCTAAGCAAAAAACAATTCATTTTTAATCTTTATTTCTGCAATAGTCAAATTTTGTCAGTGTAAACAAATAAATTAGTATTTACAATGTCTAGGTTCTGAAAGCATTGCAAAAAAACAAACAAAAAAAACACTAGACATAACTTGATACTGAATTGCAAGAGTCATATAAATACTTTACACAAGTAATTATGATACAGTCTTAATATAAACATCTTCATCTCAAAGGTCTCTAAAACATTTATATGCTGATCAAACCCAAAGCCCCTGTTAGAATCGAGGGTTGTAGAAAAAGATGTCTCCATTACAACAACAAATCCAAAGAAGAAAAAATCTGCACATTGTAACAATACAGAGGAAGGAAAAATCTTGTGCAAGTAAGGCAAATGGTGATAAAGTTGGTGATTATTTTTCCTCAAGATTTTGTTACATTTTGTAAAAAAAAAATACCACAAACATAATGTCTGATTACCATTACCCAAACTTTGGCTAACAAAAACACAAAAACATCTATACAAAAAAAAAATCCCTATAAATGTGCTTGTAGTTTAAGTTCATTATTTCTCCTCAGGAGGAGGTTTGTGGTCTGTTTCCCTTCTGTGACGTAGTCCACCAAAGTCTTTGGTCTTCTGTGTTTTGTCAGAGAGTGTGAAAATGTGTTGTTGAGATATAGTCTTTTAAGGAGGGTAATTTCTTCTCTTGTTCAGTTATCTGAAAAACAGAAAAAGAATGAAAAGTGGCTTTGTTTTCTGCTTTGCTCTTAATGAATCTGCTTTGCTAATATTTTAACAGATAACACCAAACCATAGGTGATGCAGACTCTGTTTTCTGAGCACTTTATATAATAATAATAATAATAATTAAAGCTGCTAGCAGCATTTATCGGTGTTCAAGCAATTAAGGCAGTTAAGCTCAAAAGCATCAAAAAACATTAAGTTTTATTTAGCATAAATTTAACCACTGACATAATAGATGGAAAACACCATTTTCACATCTGGGCGAGTTTCAAGTCTCTAGCCCTAACTGTCGAGGAGTTATGAGCAACTTAGTACTTTTGGTTGCTGTAGCGCCACCTATGGGCCAAACGGGGTCATACTCTGTTAGGTTGTCCCCATATTTGAGGCCTACCATCTGGGCGAGTTTCAAGTCTCTAGGCCTTACGGTTTGGGCTGCACGATGCGTTTTAGGTTTTTTTTTTTTTCAAATAGCAAATACAATAGGTTTTCAGCACTAAAGTGCTTGAACACCTAATAATATATGCTACTGTATTTCAAACAGGTGGAGAACATGAAGAGGCTGGAGCAGGAAGAACGGAGGAGGGTTTTAGATTTGATGGGCCACAGGTGTAGAAATGGTGATAGAGACAGTGGTTCGACACACATTACTAATACAACAGGGGTGTGTTTTGTTATGATTAACTACTCACCTCGACACTCGTACTTGAGATCAGAGAAGTAAACCAGTTCCTGGGAGAAAACGAACAGTCCTAATCTCCCTCCTGCAAATGTTTGATCATAAACCGGCCCTGAGTCTGACATGATCTGTTTCCCCTCATAAACCACCACTCTGGTGAAAAAGAACACAGATCTGTTAACTCTACATGCTTCGTAAGATCACTGTGTCAGTTAAGTCCTTCCTGTTAATCACCTGATGAATCCTGTCTTGGGTCTGTGGATGAGATGCCACCTGTAGGCGGTATAATCCTTCCAGCCGATATTTTTAGGGTCGTGCCACAGTGTGCGGACCTGTCAGACCACATATAGCGATTAGTTTGAGCAAAGGTAAACGCTAACAGACCAGTTATATTTGATGAGTACTCAGCCTTGCCTGTCCAGGAGTGTCACCAGTGTGCCACAGGGCGTTACGCAGGTGCTCCCCTGTGCCCGTGGTAGAGTTGACCACTTTCAGAGAAACCCCTGAGATGCCAAAGGCTTTTGAAGGTTTGTCTTCCCAGTACGTCTGAGTTATCTGCTTCCACATTACCACGTAGAATCGCCCGCTGGACTGATAGCCAAACACAAACCCAGCGTAATCGTCATCTCTGTCAGTGTTGACGTAGAAAGTGCCACTGAAATCCACAGAGTTGAACTCATCGAAACCTGAAGGGCAATTCAAAAGTTGAAGTCTCATTTCCTCAATGACATCAAGATAAAATCATGACCATGTGGGCTACTCTGAAAGCTCACACACTCACCCACAGCAATACCGGGGTCAGAATTGGCAGTCTGAACCAACTCTTTGCCTTGATGTCTGACCACCCAGTTGGGATCGATTTGTGTCGTTCCTTTGGGGTCCAAATGCACCATCTGAAACTTCCTGAAGTCTGTGATGCTGATGGCGTCGTTCTCAGGGCACACATCCAAAAAGTCTGGAATGCTGTCATTGTCAAAATCATCTTTGCAGGCATCACCTCTTCCATCCCCTGTGGAAGAAAGTAAGAATAGTTCATAATAAATGTCAGCGGATCTGTCAAATCTGCCATCCAAACTTTTAAAGATTTTTAATAAATTAATTAATTTACTATTTATATTTTTAAACAATTTGAATATTAATATAAATGATCTAGAAATGAATTATATATATCATTATTTATACCCACACTAAATTGTGTGTAATAAAATTGTTAGGGGTTATAGAAATATTTGAACAAAAGGAAGATTTCATCTAGCACCCCAGCTCTCTTCTCCAAGCACAAAGCAATCTCAGCTGTCCTTTCATGTCATGTACATTAACATGTGACTGGCTTCAAATGTGAAATCTATTAAATCCAGACTTTAGCACATCAAATATGAGGGAAAAGTCAAGTAGGCTTTTGCACAGATGCCAGCTCTTGCTATGATGTCTGTTTTTACAGTAGTTGACTTTCTCTCCTTGGAACCATCTTGAACCTATCCAAGAAACGAAATATAATGAGGTGGGAGAAGTATGATAGCATCTGACAACATCGACCTCCAACTGCAACCGGTTTCCATTTTCCCACCAACACAAAAAAATCAGTTAGCCTTAACGAAATGCACACAGTGGGGCAAATCACAAGCACCCTTCAGTAACCACCTGCAAGTTATGAGAGTCTGACATCATTTTCCTTGACCCTGGCTACACTAAAGGAAATTTTCCAGTTGTAAATACATCTGAATCTCAACGAATGCAAAAGAGAAAAATGTGGCAAAAAAAAACATAGACAAAATGGATTACTGGAGTGTGTGTGAACTTTTCTTTTCACAGTCAGTAGAAATACAGAGAATCACTTCTAGATATTTTAATGTAAGAAATTAATTAATTTACCATCAGAGTCTATCTGATCTTTGTTGGGCACCAGTCTGCAGTTGTCCTTGTCATCAGGGATTCCGTCATTATCGTCGTCAAAATCACAAGCATCTCCTTTCCCATCTTTGTCATGGTCGGCCTGGTTGGCGTTGGGAATGTAGGGACAATTATCCAGGCTGTTCTGGTGGCCGTCCTCATCAATGTCCTGATTGTTGTCGCACTCATCCCCAACTCGGTCATTATCTGAGTCAGACTGTTAAAACATACAAATTACTTCAAAACATACCTCCTATTTGTGGGTACGTGTGTTTACTAAGCCTGTTGTACCTGGTCAGGGTTGTGCAGCAGAGGACAGTTGTCGCACTGGTCACCCACGCCGTCCATATCTGTATCCTTCTGGTCATTGTTGTACATGTAGGGGCAGTTATCATGCTCATTCAGAACCTC
Organism: Chrosomus eos; assembly: GCA_036326025.1. Classification (NCBI taxonomy): domain Eukaryota; kingdom Metazoa; phylum Chordata; class Actinopteri; order Cypriniformes; family Leuciscidae; genus Chrosomus; species Chrosomus eos. The sequence goes on along the minus strand of CM070833.1, from coordinate 24,141,892 downwards.
TGAAACACATGAAAACAACAGCATTACACTGAGTTCAATGGACAAAATAAATCCAAAAAATCCAACAAATCCGGGAAATCCAACAAATTTGCACCTGACTGGTGAGATATTTGCATTGTTTTTGGTGTATTATTTTATTTACATTAAAAACTTTAAACCCAGCCTGGGTCTAATCATTTCAGAAACCCAAGCTTGTCAAGTCTATAAACAAACAATGAGTATTGTTGACGTAATTTGTGTGAATATTTCTCACCATCTCCATCGATGTCCGCGGAGCAGGCATCTCCCTCGCCATTGCCGTCAGTGTCGATCTGAGCGGGGTTGTGCTCATATGGGCAGTTATCACAGCGATCACCAACAAGATCTTTATCGTAGTCAAATTGCCTGGGATTATACAGCAGAGGACAGTTGTCCTGGGGCACATGAGAAACAAATACAAGCTTAGTGTAAATAAAAAAAAAGATTTTCAACAATATTATTAAGGAATTTGCTTACCCCCTCATCCATGATTCCATCATTATCATCGTCTTTATCACAGGCGTCTCCTTGACCGTCTTTATCAAAGTCCTCTTGGCCTGAGTTTGGAAGGTTGGGACAATTGTCCTGCACAATGAAGGATTTTTATTAGTTGGGAAAATTAAGGCTTACAAAATGTGAAATTTAATGTGGACTGTTTAATGTGTTAAAAATGAGCTAATGCAGCATCAAGTAGATAGCTAGATCTACATTGATTTGGGGATTCACTGTATAAATATACACTACTGTAAGTTTGGGCTTAAGTATGATTTTCTTTTTTTAAGTAATCAATGCGTTTATTCAGCAATGACACATAAAATTGATCAAAAATGTAAATGCTGCTCTTTCTATTTATCAAAGAATGCTGAAAATAAATGTATCATGGTCTCCACAAAAATATTAAGTAGTAGATCAAATAAATGCAGCATTGGTAAACAATTTCTTTCAAAAATGCAATTTATTGCAGAATCAAAAGTTATAACAAACTTTATCTTGTAGCCAGAGAATTGAACTCTATTACCTTTTTGCAGTGATAGGATTGGTTGGCTCCACACACCAGGTTCTGATTGGGCCAGCCATCAAGGTCAGAGTCCTCGCCGCAAATGAGACCGTCCCCAGCATAGCCGATTTTACACTCGCATTTAAACATTGGGTCACTAAAGTGGCCAAGGTAGATACACTCAGCGGATCTGTGGCAGTTGTGGGTTTTATCCTTGCAGGGGTTTTCTTGCTCACATACCTAAAAAAATGAACAGACTTCAGCAACACTGAATAGCAGTCCAATTAAGGTGAATAAAGAACTGGGTCATCGCCTGTGGGGGACAACTGGGAATAGTGGTGTGAGGGCCTTTTTATTGATCATTTCCTTTTATTTTGTTTGTTTCAGCAGTGCACATTTGCACATAACAAGTTTATTTGAAAAAGCTATTGGATCGCAGCTATAAAATATGAGACAATTCCTTTCAGTCCTTTGTCAATTTACTACTCTTGGGCATTGGATCAAAGAAAGACAAGTTGGAAGTTGGTGACAAACCTATTAATTGTGAACATTATAAAACTTTTGGGCAAGAAAGACAATGACTCAGCTTTCTAAGAAATCTGCTAAATGTATTAATCCAAAAGGAATGGGAGAGTGAGAGCAAGATCCATATGGTTGGCCACCATTATGGGCCCAAAGATTTTTTTCATTTAGCTGACATGTTTTGTCCAAAATGTCTCAGAATACACTTTCTACTCTAAAAGTTTGACACATTCAGCCTATTATCACGGCCTCTGACTACCAACCTAAGGCTAGATTTAATAACAGCTTGCGCCAGCGCAAACCCTCTTTTAAGGTTAAAAACCGCTGTCAGGATTTACTAAAGACACGCAGTGAAAAATTAACGCTGAAAAGACGTGGACAGGGTTATTTTTGCAACTGATCTTATTGTATATTCAATTGTAGGAGTTTCCCTTTCAGAAGCTAAATTTATGGGAGGAGAGTATTTAAATGAATCAAGCAACGTTAATTTACTGGTATTTGCACCATTATTACCACCCTAAAAAAATATTTCTTAAACCAGACGTTCTGAGTAAGAACCGTCCAATTAGACAGGAAGATACCTTGTACCCTTGGAATCCACATGTACCAGATGCGGCCCGAATCTGGGCCCACACTATGTTGCTGTCTGGGATAAAATGTGCGTATACACTATAATCGGAATTTGTTAATCTAAAAATAAGTACGGACTATTTAACAGGAATAACTCAAGTTTGAACTTGCCAGATCGAGAAAGTGCTTTCCAGGTTTGTGTGTAATGTGCATCAGACGGTCAGCGAACGAACTGTGGGCGGCACAAACTGTAGGCGTGCTGTCACTGGCCGAGACTGGATTCAGCCAGGCTAATGAGTGTACAATGGGAAACTAACACATTTATATACTTGTGCAATAATTGATCCAATCTGTCCACAGACTGCATAACTGACCTGTTTATTTAGCTTGGCAGCCTCCACTCCCATTCCAAAGGGCTGATTGCCTTTGTATCGAGGAGGGCAAGGCAAACAGTGGAATCCTGGGTCTGTGTTAACACAACGCTGGGATTCAACGACTTTGAAGCACAGATCAGGGACCATGTCACACTATAGGACACAACAAAACAAACAGACAAACATAACATATTTAAAATATTTTCAATAATTTTTACATTTATAAGTACTTGTTGAGTTACAACATTTTTGTTTGGCTACGCTTCCCGAGTTGAATTGTGAGGAATGCAGTATAACAATTGCTTGTTGCATAGCCCTAACATTATGCTTTTTCCCAGCTCTCTTTGCCCTTGTACCTCATTCACATCCTCGCAGAATGTTCCATTGCCACGAAAACCGACAGGGCAGGGCCCGCACTCCCACGAGCCGTTAGGGAAACTGGTGCATTCAGCACCCCCGAAGCATGGGTTAGATAGACAACCATCTGAGGAAGAAGAGAATGCAGAGGGAGAGGCTTACAGTTTACTCATGAAATTGATATGCATTTCATATATCTCAAGAGATGTTCTGCATGATGTCAGTCTAAAGAGGTCCTTAAATAACAACTACCAGTAAGATTAGTGAATGTACACTACCGTTCAAAAGTTTGAGCTGGTTCATTTTAGAGTATGATTGTAAAAACAAGAATATTGTGAAATATTGTAACAATTTAATAATTTTAATAATTTGTTTTCTATTTTAGTATATTTTAAAAAGTAATTTATTCCTGTGAATTTTCAGCATTATTACTCCAGTCTTCGGTGTCATATGATTCTTCAGAAATAATTCGATGCTGATTTGCTGCTCAAGAAACATTTCTTATTATTACCAATGCTGAAAACAAATGTGCTGCTTAATGTTTTTGTTTAAAAATTATACAGTTTTTTTTAGGAATTTTTTGATGAATAGAAATTTCAAAAGACCAGCCTTTATTTAAATTGTTTGCCCATTTTTGTGTTAAAGGACTATTGGTTTGAAGTGTATTCCTTTCCCCCTTGTTCCTGTGTTTCACCTCTCGTGTTTTAGGCCAAATTCGGAAGTGAGGATCCCTATGCCCTACTCATTCCGAAGGGCAGAACATGACCATAAATTACTAAATTACTTCCTAGAAGTGACCTGTTACAGAAAGCAGACTGAGAGGAAGATGGCAGGTGAACAGTGAGTTTATTGAACAAAAAAGGGACAGTGATAAGGTGAGCAGTTAAGTGAGAGTCCAAAAGGTCTTGTTTTGTTGAGGGAGACAGAGGAATGGAAGACGCTGGAGACAGGGGGAATAGTCCACATGGCATTAACTAGACCGGACCGTGAGCTGTGGTGAAGTGTGTGCTTTAATAGTGGCAGTGATGAGGGTGATGTTGAGGTGCAGGTGTGAGTGATTGGGAAATGACATGCAGGTGGGAACCGAGGAGAGTGATGGGAAATGTAGTGCAGAGGAAGGTGACGAGGTTGATCTGTGACATGACATGCTGATAACGGACTTGTGGAATGGTCCTTCGTGAAGGGATTCAGTTGTGCACTTTTGTTTGGAATGATCCTACAAATGGTGTCCCCTTCCCGAAGTGCCCTTCAAGGGTGCAAAAACGGCAGTTGGAGCGCTTGTTTCCTTAGCTCCCTTGTTTGTTCTCGTATTTACCCTTTTTTGTTGATATGACGATTAATCACCTTTACCTGTCCCTTGTTAGCCCTTATACCATGGTCTGGGTGAATACTCGATTCTGATTGGCTGCAGGGTGTCCGTCAGTGATAGAGGACACCTAGTAAAGTAGTTCTGGTGAAACTGCCTGTTTACCATTCAAAATTAATAAATAAATGCGCTGCCTACAACAGCTGTGAGTAACCATAGCAACAGGCAGTCAAAGTATCCGTTAACAATTTGCTCAACAATTTCCAACATTATTTGACGGCTCTAGTCCAGCATCGGAGAGTCGACCTACAGCAGTGCTTCGGAGGCTGTGGTTAGTGTAGACTAGTGTAACACATAGTGTTTTATGTGTAATAAAAACAATAACTATCTATGCCTACCTTTGTGTTTCATGAAAAAAAAAATCATTTTTGAACCTGAAGGGTTCTACAAGCTGAGCGGACTATAAATATCTCAAGTTGCTAAATAAATCGTCAGGCAAGTTATTATTTGAAAAAAATAGATTTAGCCTAATTAAAATATAAACGAATGTTTTAAAAATGTTTTATTTGGCAAGTGACCATGGTATAAGCGGGTTAATGCCGTCCGAGGTGTCCATTGTCAGGTTTTAATGGACTTCGCCGTCGTCCATTAAAACCTGACAATGGACACCTCGTCGGGCATTAACCCTTATTTGTTATCTTGTGAATAAATAGCCTTGGGCTGCATCCAAAATTGCATCATTCCCTACTATATAGTAGTACTTTAAGTACCATGACCTACTGTACTTCTTCCGGCAAGATTCTGAAGTGTGCATATGATGGACAATTTAGGCTACTATCCCATGAGGCCATGGGAGAGGATTTATGAATGGAGGTGAAGCAACATAACTGACATTGGTAGGTCACATGGTAATGACAACATTGCAGATGTAGTACATTTGGATTACATTCATGCTATAATATAACATATTTTTTTACCGTTCTTGAAGTACTTACTCAAAATAAGTACCTATTCAAGAGAGTATGCAATTTTGGACCCAGCCCTTGTGTTTCCTTGTTCCTTTGTCATTGTTTGCTGTTACATGTAGATGGTCTGCGTTCGTTTGTTTGCAATATTAAACAAAATATTGTTTGCATTCATCCGCTCTACACCTGCCATCTCTTTTGTTCCTGCCAGCATTATAATAAATGTCTTTACTATCACTTTTGATAAAGTTAAAACATCCTTCCTAAATCCTTACCTTTATGCTTTATTGTATTTATTGTGATATACAGCCAACATAAAATAGACATCTAAATACACAACAGAGAGTTTTGGCAGCTGCTAGTTTTATTTTGACCACCAGACTGAGCTGAGGCAGAAGGTTTAATAGTGACTCAGAGATGGGAACAAGAGGGTGTCCAAGGTTTGGCCCCGCAGATACACAACTGAAGAGAGTCAAGAAGTGAGAATATGTGAAAAGAAAGTGAAAAGGTAACATACCCACAGGGCAGTCCTGTTTGTTGCAGGAATCCGTGTCCTTGGACTCTCCTGGGCATTTCTTGCCACCATACTGCGGACGAGGGCTGTTACACACGCGTGTTCGTGTCCTTGTTCCTCCTCCACAGGTGGCGGAGCAGATCGCCCAAGGAGACCACGGGCCCCAGGCTCCATCCACTACGAGAAGAAGAGAGTACAGTGAAAATCACAGTATTAAGCTGAGTTTACTGAGACAAATAACTGGATGTAAATTGTTTTATTCTAAAATCACTCAATGAAAATAGCTCTAATATTGCCTCAGTCTCATTTCACAAGACTAAGTCTAGTATATAAAAGAGAAAGGCATGACTCCCAGCACTCACTCGGACAGGGTTTGGCTTCACACTTTTGCGTCTCTCTCCCGCTGCCCTCACAGTCCTTTCCTCCCAGTTGAGGGACGGGGGAGTTGCAGTGGCGAATTCGTGTGATCTGTCCCTCTCCACATGTCACAGAGCATGATGACCAAGGGGACCACAAACTCCAACCACCGTCTTGTCGCACTGTAACAACAGTCAGAAAACTGGCATGATTACTAAAGTCATATACAATAGCATATGCTGCCTTGTGGAAGATCCTACTTTTAAGTTTGTAATTACAAATGATGAGTGTTCAAGTGATGATTTTGGCTTAATAGATATACATGATGCTCAATCTTACACATTACCATTCAAAAGTTTGGAGTCAGCAAGACTTTTTTTAAGTCATTCATAGATTACTTCAGCAAGAACGTAATAAATTGATCGAAAGAAATAGTAAATACATTTACTACTAACACACTTTCTATTCATCAAAACATTTTGGAAAAAAAGTTATCAAGGTTTCCACAAAAATAATAATTAAAGAATATTCATTAGATATACATACATAATGCATTGCTTCAGTAGTTTATTACAATAAATGTTTTCTGGCAAGCTGTATCGCTATGAACAGCACAGTAAACATTCACAAGTGAAACTTAACAATGACAAAAACAAATCACCCAACGGAAAGTTGGGCCTAAAACAAAATTGCGGAGGCATTCATGTGCACTCATCTCATTCAGACATGACCTGAATGCAGTGTTAAAGCAGCAAACAAACCCACACAAACAATGACATCTTTCATTTACATTAGTAAGTACAGAGGCATGAGGTCCAGGAATGACACAGGGTGGGACAGCCAAAAACTTGATGAAGCGATGACCACCTGGCCCATAATTCTGGACCCGCCACCCCATCGTCTCTTTGGGATTTAGCATGGGAGAGACCCGATGGTGTATTCAGGCCAGGGGTGACGCAATGCGCAATGAGGGATAGTTCACCCCAAAATGAACATTTTGTCATCACTTACTCACCCTCATGTTGCTCCAATCCTGTGTGAGTTTCTTTCTTCTGTTGAACACAAAAGAAGATATTTTAAAGAATGTTGGTAATCAAACAGTTGATGGACCCATTGACTTCCATGATAGGAAAAAAAATACAATGGAAGTATTTGGACCATCAACCGTCTGGTTACCAACATTCTTCAAAATATCTTCTTTTGTGTTCAACAGAAGAAAGAAACTCACATAGGTTTGGAACAGGATGAGAGTATGTGATGGCAAAAATTTCATTTTTGGGTGAACTATCCATTTGAGTGCACCTCCTCATTCTGTTGCCACGACCACATGGGTCTGAGTACACAGGCCCACATTATGAGGAGCAGAGAGACTGGAAATAATTTGATATAAATCTAAAAAGCTCAATGTATTAATGTACATATATTGTTTCGTGTAATTGTATCAAAGGCCAGTTTGTCCATTGCTGTCCAAGATACCAGCTGGTAACATTTGTCAGTTATAAAAAACATTTGAGTCAGCCATAAGCCAGAGTTAGCATTGGTACACCACAAAGAGCCATATGCCGCTCATTAAAACCTCACTGAGCATAAGTGATGACTACCAGCTCGTTCCCTTGCTGATGGAAAGGAGTTTGTCTATTAGCCCACGCTCCATAAATATTTACAACAGATGATGAAAGAAAACACCCATGTTGTTACAAAATCTTACGCCTGCCACAAAATCAGGTCAATAATATCATGTTGGATTCTTCAAGGGAATTGACTGGCTTGAAATCACAGGCTCGGTATATGGATAATGAATATTAAATAGGTGATGTAACATTCCATCAGTAGCAATAACCGATTTGATGAAATGTAGGTAAGTGGGTGCCAGCCAGTAGATTACTGCTTACCGCTTAAGTGTGTGTTCAGCCTAATGCCAATTCAAACGCTTGGCAAGGGACTTCTGTAGTTATTATATTACCTCAGCCCTGCATTAAAAATCAATGATATTTGATTGATATGGCCTACTTCAAAGTATTAGTTGCCCCCAAATTAAAAATCTCTTATTATTTTCTTATGCTGTTCGAAACTCATTTGAATTTATTTTTTCTGAAGAACATAAAATGAGAAACTCTGACAAATTGTACTGGTTGCTGCTCTTTTTCCTGCCATTACAATAAGTGGTGACTGAAGCTTTCAACCTTCATAAAGGACACATATAGCACAATAAAATAATCATAAATGTGATCTAAATGATTTCTGCACTATATTGAAAGTGTTCTGAAGTCCTCACACAAAGTAATTGGATGGTTTCAGAAAAGGTACAATATAATTGACAAATTGTATAAACTACATTTGTGACCAACATGGGCTTTTTGCGTGCATGTACCAAAACGTATCTATACATAACATTTACTGCAGTTTCCAGCTAAAATGAACATTAGTAAAACTTTGTTCACACTTTAGATTAGGGTCCAATTCTCATTTACCAACTTTTTGCCTCAATAAACTCCTAATTACTGCTTATTAATAGTAAGGAAGTTGTTACGTATTGTGTAGGATTAAGGGATGAGAGAATATGGTCAGAATAAGGCATTAATATGTGCTTTATAACTAAGTACTAATAAGCAGCCAATATCCTAGTAATATGCATGCTAATAAGCAACTAATAGTGAGAATTGGACCCTAAACTAAAGGGTTACAGAACTCTTATTCTATTCTCTAATTTATTTATTACTTATTTATTCTCCGAACTCTTATTTTTACACAAATTATGATTAGAGTGACAGATTATCGAATGAATAAAGACTTATTTTCACATGGTTATGTCCTAGCATTTTATTTCAATTCCAAACTGCCACGATAACAAACATAATAAAACGTTGCACGATTCGAATTAATCCGTTTCGGATAAAACTAAATACGATTTTAGTGGCACTCACTGGACATTTCACGTTTAAATGTCACGAAACGTGCAGGAACAACTCCACTTGTATATCTTCAATGATCCTGGCTTGTTTGTTACACTTTTATTGTGCTTTTGCATATTTTTTAGGCTTAGAAGCATCAGACCTCATTTATCGTAATTGCATTAAAAGAGCAACGAGTACTTTCTCAATTTGTCTTCCTTGGAAGAAAAAGTCATACAAGTATGGAATGACACGAGTAAATCATTGAATTTTCATTTTTGGACAAACTATTCCTTCGAAAGCTCAAAACTATTTTTAAACAACAAAAACAACAACCAAAATAAGTATTTTTGCCCCATAAAGATTTAGAGATTCTGGCTAAACGTAACCCGAGAACCAGCGATTCTTTTTCTTCCATTTTCATCATTTTTAACAGCCGTTTAGATAATATGACAGCTGCATTTGAGACCTCTCTTTCTACTCGGTTTCAAACACAACCGTGGTCTGCGTAGACTTTACATATGAGTGCATTATTTTATTATCTAGATAGACTCTGATTCACTGACACACCTGTAACAAATCAGTGAGAGAACAAACTGTGCACTTGTAGTTATAAGGTGACGGACCACATTTCCTAAGGCCACAAGCAAGAGGAATCTATCCAATCCCACTTAAACTGCTGTTATGTGGTTTTCGTCCAAGATTTTCGATTTTTGGACAAAACAGGCAAGAAAATGGTGGCCAAAATGTCTCTATATGACCAAAGAACAGGTGTTCAGAGAAAGAGTGCAGTTCATAACGGTCAAACAAAGACTGTCTCACCACGACTGTCGCATTTTCCCAAGCTGCATCTGCGTGTTTGGATGGAGGGGCCGCTGCAGGGGTTACTTGTGGCATCACATGACCTGCCTCTTTGCTGGGTGCCTGTTCCACATGTGACGGTACACTCCGTCCATTCAGACCAAGGCGACCAGCCGTCCTCGCTGTCTTTAGCTATACACACATGAACACACAAGCACATTTAGCACTGGTAACTTCAAGCACAATTCACCCCGTTCTAACCCCACCACACCCATCATGGTGCTCCTTGTTGTTAATACATTTACACAGCAAAGGCAAAATTGTTCTTCAGCTCTGATGTTTTGGAGCTTAAGTTATACATGACATCATCTTTCTCAACCCACTTCAGAGCATGGGAACATACAGTAATGCTTGTTACTCATGGATAATAAAAAATGTGTGGTTGGCAAACACAAGCACTTTTAAAACAATAAAAGTTCTATATCATTTAAGAAAAGAAAAAGTCTGCCTGTTTATAAACTTCTGTTCAAAAGTCTGGGGTTGGTAAATTTCTCCAAAAAACATTTTTGAAAGAAGTCCCGTATGCTCACCGAGGCTGCATTTAAGATACAGTAAAAACAGTAATATTGAGAAGCGGTATATAAATATATTTTAAAATAACTTATATATATTATATATTTAATATATTTAATATATATTAAAATGTAATGTAATGCTTGTTGTGATGACAAAGCTGAATTTTCGGCCATTACTCAAATCTTCAGTGTCACATGAAATTATTCTAATATGCTGATTAGCTGCTCATTTATTATTATCATTTATTATTTATTTTTGAACACCCATCAACAAGGCTAGCTTCATTGCGAGAACAAACTGAACAACAACAATTATTCACTTACCAAAAAGTTATATAAGATATATAAAAATTCTAAAATACATTCAGGTGATACATTTTTAAAATGCATCAGTTAAAAGTTTATCTGAATAAAAACATTGTCTATTTACATTAAAATATGTTTAACAGTAATTGGAGTTTAAAAAGGAGATTAGCTTCACAAGAAACAAGCAACTTTTTCATACTATTATTAGTTTAAAATGATTGCGCTGCAGCATTTATTTAAAATATAAATCTTTTGTAACATTATAATGTCTTTAATGTCACTTTAGATCAATTTGGATAAAAAAATAATCTTATTCCTCACTTTTGAACAGTCGTGTATGTGTGCATATACTGTAACTGTGTCTACACTCAAAGTGTCTGATGACATGAAAAATGTTGTATCCTACTTTATTTTTAAGGACAATCCATTAGTATAAAAAAACACCCAAACTATTTCAGGTTACCATGAGAAACATCACAAGCTGGCTTTAAATATAATATTCAGGCAACGCGAGACCCCTTGCATCCAATGTAGACATGTTGGGAAAATGAAAACATGAAAATTGTGAATATCAGCAATGTACGTTACTCACGCAGACACACAGGACAGCATTCGCCATCTAGGAAAGTGGGGCTGGCACATGCTACTGGAGGACATGTGATTTGATGGCACACAATCTTTGATTCCTGCAAGATAAAGCCGTAAGACAGAGTACTCAGAATAAAAGCAGAATGCCATTAGCTCTTCTTTCTTACCTGACAGGTACACTTGGTGCAGCTGTCCACAACCCAGTCCTCCTTATCCTCAAAGAGACGGCCGTCTTGCCAGCACATGCGCTTGTCTTTGATGTTCTTCATATTCCCCAGCACCTCCTTCATCACAGTGTTCTCCTCAGTCTAACAGTCAGACGCACAGCAAGACAGATGCACAAACGGTCAAGAGGTGGCAATACTTCTGCCAATGTCTTCCACATGTAGATAAACAGAGGTGATTTAAACTAAAATGAAATGAGCACACTTCTGTATAGCAGGGGAATTATGCCTTTGAGAACAAGATGCTCTGCCTCAGCCAATCTGGGACCGTTTTCTCATTGTGACCTCTTGACTTGGGAAATCTTTGCTTTTCCTGCTGTCAAATCTCTAATGTTAACCTGTGGGTAATGATGACGAACTTAAAAGATTTCCAAGTACACCGCCGTTCAAAGATTTGGGGTAATATTGTGAAATATTATAACATGAAAATACATGTTTTTAGCTTTACTCCAGTTACATGATCCTTCAGAAATCATTCTTATATGCTGATTTGGTGCTCAAGAAACATTTCTTATTATTATCAATGTTAAAACAGTTGTGCTGCTTAATATTTTTGTGGAAACATGATTTTTCCCGCAGAATTCGTTCAAGTTCAAAAGAACAGCATTTATTTGAAATAAAAATCTTTACAGGCACCTAAATCCCTTTAAATCCCTTCAGGACCCCAACTGACATTTCTGGTTAAACACCATGCTGAAGGAAAATTGTCCTCAAGTGACTTTTGACTTACATGTAATTTACTTGTCTTACAATTATGATTTGTGCTTTTAATGTTGACATTTGTAACATCAATCTAGGTTCTATAATGTTTGAATCCAAAAAAAAATCTCTTTTCAGATTTTCCTGTTATTTTGTTTCATTTTTCTGTTTTTTATCTCACTTTTTTAAGAAAAGAAGGAAATGAAAAAAGAATGACCAAACCAGAATGTTGTAGTCCTGAGAGCTACAGTTTTAGCAAATCATGAATTTGTGGCCACGAGTAAAGAGTTAAGAAAGAGGAAAGAGACAGAACAAGAGGTTGAGGGAGGGGAAAAAAAATAACAAGAAAAATGTAAGGGAAGGAAAGGTTGTTAACTTCTGAAGCACATTAAGAACATAAAATAACACACACACACACACACACAAATTGAACCACATTGTGTGCTGATGAATTAATTTGTGCATGTGTGAGTGAGAAAAAAAAAAGCATAGGTAGTAGCCATGAGTGTTAGGCTGTGAAACAGAACACCACATGGTCTGGATGAGCCTCTGGGACCCGCAGCATCCAACGGCAGGATTTCCCAGAGATTATGCCCAGACTCCCTCATCGCTGGGAAGCTCCCAGTGGAGGATAAAGGGGCTGTTTAAACACTGCCAGACACGACTCGGTTCCTATTCACACTTCCTATCTCCCTCTAAAACAAACCATAAAACCCCAGCCCACATCTTCACGTTTTCCACTGCCTCTTCAGTCCTGTTTTCCTTTAATGGTTCTGTTAAGACTACAAGAATTTTTGCTTGCATGGTCAGATATTTAATCTGTAATAAAATTCTCCAAATCAGAGATGGCCACCAAGCTGAACAATGGAGCTTTATGAAATAAAGTTTACATTTCAGATCAACCAAACAGACATCATATATTCACCCTCATTTCGTTCCATGTTCGTATGACTTTTCCCCCCCGTGGAACACAAAAGGAGAAATTTGATGGCCACTCTTTTCCATGCAATTACAACGAATGAGAACTAAGGCTTTCAAGGTGTTTTTCTCACATAAAGCTATTGTATGACTTCAGAAGACCTGGTGTATAGTGTACAAGTCGTATATGGACTGCTTTTATGAGACTTTTATGGTGCTGTTGTGACCTTCTCGAGGCTTGAAATCCTCAGTCCCTATTCATTGCAATTGCATGGGAAAACTGTTTTTATTTTGTGTTCTTTTTCAGGTTGAATGAACTAATCTTTCAAACAAAACACATTTCCCAGGTTTCACAGACAAGGCTTACGTCTAGTCCCAGACTAAAATGCATGTTTGAGCTGTTTTAACTGAATGCAACTTGGACTGACATCTTAAAATATGTCACAGACATTGTTTGGTCTCAAGAAGCACACCAATAATGTTTTTCAATTGAACTAAGGCCTAATCCTGGCTTAATCTAAACCCTGTCTGTAAAACCAGACATTAAGTAAAACAACTTTACCACTTTCTGCAAGCCATCGATGAGATTGCCCACAATGATACGAAGACCTTTCAGTTCCTGCACCATGTTGCTGAGCTCCTCACAGGAACGCTCGCACACGTCCGATGCCAGTTTCTCCTTCTGCCCAATGAAGTTGGTGGAGATAGCCGTGCTGACAGACACAGTCTCTATACTCTCATTTACCACGTTAACTTCCTCTGAAAGGGATGAGAATGCAGTGGATCAGTGTTAAAGAACGTTACTTGAGAGTACCCAATAGACAACTTCATAATGTGATTTAAAAACTGACCCTAAAGATAAAGAGCAAGCAAAAAGACTTCACTTTTGAAATGGTACATGTGATACAAAGTGGCCTCATGAATACAATCAGAATAAAGCAGCTATATTTGAGATTTTATAGGGGTGCATGGTCTCTAAAACATTTACCCGATTTGTAGTATATTCCACAGCCCACAGATTTCAGATATATCATTCTCTCGCTATATTTCTGACATAACTATAATAAATGTGCGGAAGCTACCCCAGAAGTAACATTTAGAGAAAGATAGTGATTTTTCAAAGCACATCTTGGAAAAGGAGGAAGGTGGTGTGGTTGGGGGATACGCAACAGCAGAGGAATGCTGTCCATAATGCCAAAACTCCCATTAGATATCTGCAGCCATATTGGGGTCATTTGCGTAAATTTTCTCCAGATTAATGGCGAACAGAAGACACTAAATCAGGGAGCCATGTTGATACCTCCAGAGGTTCCTTTGAGACTCATGCAGGGTTAGCAGCTTTTTAGAGACTGTTGAACTCGTTCAAATCTCTTTGGGGTTTCAGTCAAAGCTGAGAAAATAAGTGTGTGTGTGTGTGTGTGTATGTTTCAGCAACTTTCTAGGCAGGCTTTTGTGCACTTCAGTTTAGCTTTTATTTAGCAATACGTGGCACTCCTAAACTGGGGCACTAGAGAGTTTAGAGGGACCTCTGTACTGGCATTCTAACGTTCAGCAGTTGGCATGCATTTGTCCTGGCAATGGAAATGGAAGCCTTTTTGACTGCCATATCCTATTCATACTTATTCAGTTATAATTAAAAGGAACTGAGGCAGCAGTGATGGAGAAATGCTCACACCCGCACATCTCACACGAGACGTAGTTTTGTCATGGTCTCAAACTATTTATTTCAGCACAAAAGTCAGCCAGGTCCAAGGATGAGTTTATTTACTGGTTAAATAGACTATCTCAGTACTCTTCTCAGCAATAAACTGGAAACAGTGGAATCTGATGCAGAACATTCCAGATTGGTTTGTTGTTTAAAGGCCCTGACAGACCAAGCCGACGGTCGGGTGTCGACCAATGTCGGGCCGTTGTTGATCCAGTTTTTGCAGTGTGTTCCGCACTCGTCGAACCCTTCTGGGTTTTTATGACCGATTAAGCATGTTAAAGCATGTCACCACCGAAGAGAGAGAGAGAACTCTGATTGAATATCTCAGTTTGTATAACTGCAGTCCTAGTTTCAGTTTCCCTTTTTAATGATGGATATAGACTATTGATTCCTGCTGATAAAGGCAGTTATTTCTTTACATGCAGGGGAGACCACAGATCCTAGTTGATAGTCGTCTGTAGTATTTGTCATGTGTTCAAGCATAGCTTTTTGGCTGAGACGCAGCCGATGCAAGGTGACAACACAGTCAGATTTCGTCGCCACTAGTTCTTTTACGTTGGTTTGGTGTCTCATGACCTTAACACATTCTTATGCTTCTAACACTATCACAAGACATTTTTGTAAATTTGACAAAAGCTCATTCATGTTAGCCAGTTAGATATCATTATTCTGGTGATAAATCTGCAGAAATTGCAGCAGAAATGTAGAATACCAAATGTTTCCGAGGCAGTTTGCCAGGCATAAAAATGGATGTAAACCATCTTAAAGTAAGACTATCACTGGCAATGATGCACTGGACTACTGGTGACTGTTTCATAAACTGGCCTGAAACTCTCTGGGCCAGCGGGCCATTCTTACTGTTGGGCCCTGCCAACCAAAGCTTTACGGAAACCAGCCAGTTTGTGATCTGACCATGTACTTCCATTTTTCCAACTTCTCTTAATGTATGAACTCCCTGCCAATGTATATTAATCAATGTATATTAATCCTCTTTATGGCATGTGCGAACTGGTTGACCCTTATACCACCACACTAACATGAGCGTTTCCCGTAAACATGATGTAATACGGTCAGAAATTTCCACAGCTCTGATCTGCAGATTTCGTGACCCACTTAGGTTAAAGCCAGAAGAGCTTAAAATGAAAACTGAATCCAACGGAAAACATACCAGCCCTCTAAAAACAAATTTGATCATGAACTGCACCGAAAAAATCCATATAGAGCTCCTGCAACCTTTTAGAAGTCCATGCATTATGAGTGCCTAATCTGACACCTACAAATCAGTTTCAAATAAGCCAGAGATCATGAAAGCAAACAATTAAGGTGAGATTTCGGGAATTACTGCAAGAACTTTCTGTGGTTTTCCCATGCTGACCTTTATAGTTTTCATGTTTAAGAGATATGAATGAATTCTTACCAGGTTTAGCGATCTCACAACCTTTGTTTATCAAGATGTTCTCTATCGGGGTGTCAAAAAGGAACTTCACATTCTGTAGCAAACCCTGTGGAATGACAGAGATTATAATAAGTTCATTATAATGTTAAAATGAGGAGATTTATGGTTATTTTCTGTAATCATATTCAAATCCCCACAGCAGTGGTGAATTTGTAGCATATCTAGGCAAAAGTCAATAGAACATGGTTCCTTAAAAGGTCCTTAGATGACTTCTACATAAATAAACTTTATATATATATATTACCACTTTTTATTAAATAATATATGTATATATAATTTCCCCATTTGGTTTAAACAACATTTTCCTTCCCAATTTGGGGTTTATTAGACACTTAATATTCAGTAATATTATCAATTTGACTGCACTGACACTATTGGATGTGAACAAAACTTAAAGTTAATCTTTTTTGCTCTACAGGAGAATATGAATTTGTCCCATGTTTGATAGTTTTCAAACATTGATTTTTATTTTCCTATTAATGTGAAGCTGCGTTGTAACAATCTGTATTGTATAAAGCACTATAAAAAATAAAGCTGACTTGACTATTTCACAGCACAGGAAATAAATACGCAGGAATAGCATGACAAGCATGGAATGAAGCACAGATGATGTTCATGGAGAAGAACTGGTCTTACCCTGAAGTGGTTTTCCCTGATAGATCCCTTAGCCACAAACATCTGACTGCTCTCCGGCCGCAGGTGCTCATAGAAAGGCTCGTCCAGGATCACGCTGTCAATGAGGCTACAGCCTACGTACAGATGAGCATTCTCTCCGTGAATGTACAGCGTGATGTTCTTCCACTGCGAATCCGACAAGTCCACATCCTCAAAGGACACCACATTTTGAGATCCCTCGACCATGTAGACCAGATCAAGTGTGTTGGCGCGTCCATTGGACACAATCTCAAACTGACGGCTCCCACTGGGACCCTCTAGACCAATCAGGGTGCCCTTTGAGTTCTTGTCCTGTCGCATGGTGGCCACAAACACAAAACCCTCATTGTTCTGGACATGCTTTAGGATCTGATGGAGGGCCAGGGTGCTCACAGCAGGGATGTGGTCAAAGCGGATGAAGCGGTATGCCGGCGAGTCCCAGTCGTGGCCCTTGAAGAGCTTGGCACCAATCGTCTTTCTGCTGATGCTGCTGATTTTGAAAAGGTCGAAGATGGATTCATCTTCCACATGGCCATCTTTGAATGAGTCGACATAAGCATTTCAGCAAAGTGCGGATGATTATGTGAAAACACACAATACATTTTATGTGATGATTATGTAAGCCCATTAAAGATTTTCAGGAAAACATTACATCATCTCAGGTCAAAATCATTCAAAAGCTGTTTTGCATTGAATACCACATAGAGACTCTGTTAATAAATCAAACACAGATGTGCTTGGAGGCACAAAGAATAATGGGCAAATTGTGTAATATGGAAATCTCAAATTCAGAATTAGATATAAAGACAACTGGGTAAATGTAAATGGCAACAGAAACACAGGTTAACCCTAAATATTCAGAAACAATTTAGGAACAGGTGCATCATGTATTTACCTTGAGGTAGTGCTGTGATGCATAGTAACAGCAAGGGCAGAAAGCAGAGATTTCTCCTGAGTATCATAACTCCTTCAAAATACACATATACATATATAAAAACATAAAATATTAATAACCCATTGATTGCCAAATACTCATTAGATAGCCCAATGAAACATTCCACATGCCTCAGTTGGGCTAAAGGACATAATTGAAAATCGCAAATAAATAAACAAAAACATGTGTTTTTTGTACATTTTGTATTGTTATCAGGCAGTTGTGTTTATAAATGGAATAATAGTACAAATAGATTAATTAATGAAACAATACTTCAACAAACGAACTCTGGGTTTTTACTACTGTATGTTTGCACATTCCTGGGTTTTAAATGCATAAGACAGAGCAATACTATAAGCGATTAATATTAGACCCTTTATCCATTTTATGACATTTTAAGGAGAACACTGACACAGATGTCATCTCCTGAGGGACAAACGGTATGCTAATTAAACAGCTGTGGTCATGTGACTATTTAAACCAGCCAAGTAAAAGTTCACGTAAAATCAAGACATTCATTTAAAGTCATGCAAAATACATCAACAGCACTTGTAGAGCAGACAAAGTCAAAAGTAAATGGACACACCAGTGGGGACTAAATGACTTTTCAAGTCAATAAGACATATATTACCCATCATCATTATCAGAATGACATCCAAAATACTTTTGCTGATTATTGCAGTAACAGGTCTTTAAAAGCGTTTAACTGTATCAGTCTTACTAAATGAAGACATATGTAACAACTGTGACAATCTTGTCAAACGTGGTTTTGGAGGAAAAAATGTCTAATTATAATTCTCATAGAGAAAATTAGTCAAGTCTTGGGAGCCAATTTATAGAAATATAGGCTATGAATGCCCCAAAACAAAAACAAAAAACCTCACCTGTTGTGATGTGCAATCCAACTGAAACAACACAAGTTTATTTGTCCTCTAAATCTTCAAGATAAATATGCGATTCGCAAGGACTAAAATCCACAGTGTCTATAACATCCACACGGCTCCGAGTTTCAGTTCAATGGACTGAGAACTACTGGACTGAAGCCCCTTTATACGGTTCAGTCCGAACCATGTCAGTCAGGTTCGGATATAAAGCTGGACCTGCTGAGGGGGCTGAATTATAAGTTCCCCATCATATAATGTCATGCCGGTAGCCTACCAATGCAGTGAAACCTCCTGTCCTCCCCTGCAGTGACGTCTCCGCGTCCATATCCCGAACCAGAGCCTGAGAGGAGGAGGGACAGACAGAGATGTGGAGAAGAGACGCTCGCGCAAGATGCTTTTAGACACACGAGAATACAACACATCACTGTCAAATACAGTGTAAATTATAGCCTATTATAAATAATATTTGTTTACTACATCTATTTAAGTTGTAGCAGATATGAATATTTATGGCAGTAATATCTGGCTAATTAAATCGAGGTTGTAAAAGAGCAATCTTCACAGGTTCAGACTTTGATTCAGTTAGTATGCTAATTAAACTTCACTTTCAGTAGTTTGAAATTATTTACAGTAGGTAGCCTAGCCTATTGATTGTAAACATGTCTTAGCACTTTAAGTCTGTGTTCTATTTCTTAAGGGGCGTCTGCCATGGCTGTCAGGTCAATGCAAAGTAATGTTTTTATTAGTTATATTACTACGTGTAACATTTGTTTAATAAGAGAGAAAAGCAAGTGAATTAAAGCGATCGGGTTGTCTTGTTCGTATCACATGAGTGTCACGTGATTTTGCAACGTTGTTTATTGTAGCCAATCGCAATTTCAAGAAAAGTTTTTGTTTTTCATGTGAGTTTGTGACCTTTCCTTTAAATATATAAGTGACAAAAATAGGCTATATAAAATCAAGAACATTTTATTTTTAATGTTGTAGGTCTAATAGAAAATCCGGTTTTGTGCAGACTTTTTGCCAATTGTGTGTCAGTCTGAGAAATCTCATATATTTCACTTTAGGTATACCAGTAATTTAATTTAGAGGCTTCTATGGTTTCAAAGAATGGGGCTAAAATGTGTCACATATGTTGTCTCAAAGAAACCAGAGAGAAGGACAAACCAAAGATGATTTTACCAATCTTAAAGTTGGAGACAAACATCTACTCTCCATGTTACAATGGTCATTCAGTGCACAAGCAAAGATATTGCGTGACAAGACTTAATCATCTAAGCAAATTGGTTTGTTTTAGATATTGTGCCATCTTTGTAAAAATTCTTCTGGAAGTAGCCTACCACTTGGCCAATTCAAAATGCTTATTTTTTGTCATTTAATCGTAAGAGTCTGTCGGTCTCATGTGGTTCCACTCAAGCCCCAGAGAGTGATATTTCATCCAAAGCTGAGCAAACATGCATGCACACTATCAAAACACATCACAGCAGAACATACTGAATATCACTTTGGTTGTTGACACTGTTCTACTAGTTTCCATAGCTGAATGTGTGTGTTTCAAAATTGGGTTAGTGTGACATGGACAGGATTTGCCGTCTCTAGTCCCATTATACTTTTCTATGATCCCTCTGTCATGCTAATGCGGTCATCTCTGTCTTCATGGCGATTTCAGTAATGTCTTTATGCTGGTCCATTCTTGTGCACCCAAGAGGCCACCCTTTGCACACAAACTTTTAGCATGACAGTTTCATGAATCAAATTTCATACATCTTCACTTGTTTTCATATATGATGATGTTTATATCATGCATTTATTCTGATAATTGTTGAATCTAAATCAGAGAACAGCATTACATCTTTCACACACATATTTGAATAATTTCATTTATCTTAAGCATCTCAACATATTTCTTTCAGAAAGAAAAAAAAAACGCACTGATTTTCTTTAATTACAACTAGAGTATGCTGAGGTTATGTAAGCCAGAGTTCTTTAATCTGTATTTTATTACCATTGTTCTACCTCCAGAATCTGTGGTATTCGATAAAACACGTTGCTTATTTGATAGCAGGTTACGTAAGTTCTGAAGAACCCACAGGAGGTGGAATGTTCCATTATGATGTTGGAGAGATAAGCGTCGGAGCAGAGATGGAAGAATCTTACCAAAACACAGATAAATAGACCTCTGATTTCATGCTGCTGGATGTCCATCTGTCAAAAATCACCCAGTGTGCCATAAAACTAAACTAAAGTGTCTCATAAGGAACTGTTTTCACAATGTTGGACTGTAAAATGGATCTTTTCAAGATATTCTCAGGGGAAAAAAACATTGTCTTTTGCACAAAAAAAAACTGATGGTATGAAAGTTCATTACATGCAATTCATTTTTAGTAAGACTTTAAACCTCCAATTGCAGTTTATATATCACTTACCAGATCATAACAAATCTGTGACATAAGTTTGCATTTTTTTGCATGCAAAAAAACAAGCAAAAAACTTGAAAGGGTTAATTAACCAATAGAGAAACAGCTGTTCAGCATTTTTCAATTATATGCAGTATGAGACACAAAGGAGTCAAGCTGATTGGTCACACTTGTGACCCATGATGCTGAATGCATCTAAATGCCATCCAGTCGTTGATTTTCTTTTTCTTTTGCACAGAAACACAACCATGCCTGAAGACAGACAAAACGCTGAGGAAAGTTACTGTATTTATGAGAAACAATAGCATAATAAAATGAACCTGAGTCAGAACTTTCTGACTCTGTTTAAAACAAAAAGAGGCAAAAGAGAGCAAGACAGAGAGAGTGAGAGAATAAGCCGTTTAGGGAGGGAGGAGCTCTGGCCCTGGGTCCCTGGGCACAGAAGGTGCTGCAATGCTGCTTTACTAACAGTCAGAATGGGAAGCACCTCTCAGCTCCATTTCCTCTTTTCTCTCTCTCTCCCCCCACTAAAAAAACCTCTCCAAGTCTACAACACAAATGCAACACAGACATGTTTCTCTGTCTCGCGTTCTCAGACTTTGAAGATCCAGACCAAAAATCCACACTACTTCCTTTACCATCTAGCTTATATCATTTATGTCAGATGCATTTCAGCATTCAGCTCAACTCCTTCAATGTCCAAGAGTTCATGAGCATATTTAGGTTTGTTCTCATTTATAGTTTGAAGAATGTCTTGCTCTTGAATGATCGTATCTCTATGAATACCTAGAAAGTCTAAAAAAAAGTGTGCAAATATATAAAGGTCTATGGATGAATGTGGGTTTTTCAGTTTTTAATACACTGAAAAATATATAGGCTAAATATGTTAACATACAGTATAAGACATACATAAAATATTGGTAAAGCATTTATTTTTCACCACATTGAGAACAAGATTAGATTAAAATAAGTGTTCCATAAACATTCCAGTAATATATTGAAACATTAAGTTATATAATAATTTAAATATACTTACACAGTAAAAAAAAATTGCTGCCTTAAATTTTAAGTACAATCAACTTGGATGTAATGTAATTTCAATTAAGTTACATTAAACTGACAAAAAAAAGAGTTGATTCTTGTATAACTTATAAAAAACAGTTGAAAATTGCTTAACCTATTTTGATGAGTTAAAGCAATGTAAAAACATATGTTATCATAACTTATAATAAAAATTTTTACAGTGTAATTTAACAATATTTTCCCCAATGAGGCAAGAAAATATTTATTTTAAAACAAAATAGTTTTTTTAAACTATTAGTTTTTTAATGTCAGGAATGTTGATTAATACATTTTTATTTTTTAAAATTATATTTTGCATCGTTACAGCTTCTTTTTAAAGTTCAGTATGTTTTCTCCCTTTCTCATAGAATTTGACTTAGAAATGGAATTAGAACTGACAAGTAAAACGTCTCGGTTACGAACGTAACCATAATTTCCTGAAGAGGGAACGAGACGCTGCGTCAAAACGGTGTGGGAACACCTCTGCGTGATTGCGTCGTGCAGCACATATGAAATTAGTCCAATGGAGTTACGGAACATCATAGGCGGATGATGTCATCGACCAGGAAACTATAAAGCATACCCAAACCAAACAGTGTTAGCTTTTGATAGACCTGAAGCAAGTCCATCGCGGGCATGCCGGGAGTATGACAGGACGATGCAGCGTCTCATTCCCTCTTCAGGGAACTATAGTTTACAAATGTAACCAAGATGTTCCCTTTCAAGGGAACTCACACTACATCGAAAAGCTGTGAGAATGCTAAACACATGTGATAAACACACAAAGACGAAAGCACCTGCGCCCCTGGAGATGAGCCAAGGTCAAGGTCATAAAACCTCATGAATGTGTGCGGCAGGACTATCCTTGACAGTAATGCTTTGGAAACAGCCATACTCCTAGTAGAGTGGGTCCGTACAGCCAAATGTGAAGGCTGACCGGCCGACTCATAGTAAGTGAGATGGTTCGACCACCCACTTGGTCATCCTCTTCTTAGATGCCGGGGACCCCTTCCTGGGTAACCAAAAGCAAACTAACATTTGTTCAGACGTTCTCCACAGGACAGCTCTGTGGACATAAGCATCTAAAGCCCTAACTAGGCAGAGCAGATTTAGTTTCTCTTGGTCGGACATTCGGAAGGGAGGAGGACAGAAGGCCTGCAGTACGATAGGTCTTACAGTATTAGTAGGACCCTTAGGAACAGCCCGGTCTAAGGTGAAGAAAAGACTTTACCATACCAGGTGCAAAATCCAGGCATGGATGAGGGAAGAAACTGAGACGGTTTGTATATCTCCAATTCTTTTAAGAGACGAGATAGCGAGGAGAAAGACAGTTTTTAGCATGTGAAACTTCTCAGGAACCTCCTCAATGGCCTCAAAGGGAGCCAAGGAAAGGCCTTCCAAAACTAAATCCCAGGTCGGCACCCTCGTGCGGACTGCAGATCTAAGTCTCAAGGTGCCACAAAGGAAACAGGTTTCTAGGGGGTGTCTCCCCAAAGACACAACACATAAAGGAGTGTGGTAAGCAGGCCACCACGTACAGTTTTATTGTTGAGGGGGGTAACCCTGCGAAGAATCGCTCCGGCAGAAACTCCTGTACCCACTGAGCAGTTAACTGGGTAAATACTATTAGAAGACGTACACCGTCCCGGCAAACTCTCTCCAGAACTCCCGGGAGTAGAGTGATTGGGGGAAAAGTGTACAGACGTGGCCTCGACCATGTCTGTACCATAGTATCCAGCCCAAAAGGAGCTGAAAGACTGATAAAGAACCATAGTGGACAATTTGTCGTAGAGGTGCGAACAGATCTACTTCTGCTCTACCAAAGTTCTCCTATAGGGGTGGAGTCTCCATTCTCCGGACCTTGGCCCCTGCCTCAAAAGGATGTCTGCTCCCTGATTAAGATACCCTGGGATGTAAACTGCCCTGATAGAGAGCAGTTTCCCTTGGGCCCACAGGAGGATCTGGTAGGCCAGCTTTTATAAGGGGCGCGACCACAGAGCCCCCTGATGGTTTATGTAAAAGACGCCCTGTGAAGAGGCGTGTTGGTAAAAGGCTCTCGGCACAAGAATTATGGCTCAGCCACAATAGCACTTCAGTACAAGGATTCTTTATTTTCAGTCCAAACCGTCCCAAAGTGTACAAAAATTCTAAGATACAACAATCAAAAATAAAATAAACAAATAAATATATATAAATATATTTACACCGAGCTCTTGGCTGAATTTCCTTCTACTAAAAAGGATTTCAATAGTCCCCAATTGCACTTCTAATTGCACTCCTTAACTTCCACACCTCCACCACTTTGTGAGAAATTGCTGCCCTTATATATTAAAGGCCCAGCCTGGGGTGAAACCATCAAGGTAAGTACAAGGTAAGTATCCATTTTACAACTTTCTACAAAAAGGCAAACTGGATATACACACCATTATATGTATTGTTTAATACCATGTTTACATTATACTTCATTAATAATATGAAATATACATAGTTAATAAATAAAAAAATTATAAAAGCCATTTCCCCTACTTCCTCCTCCCCACACAAACACTTAAAACCGTCTAACCGGCGGACGACTCACACAGGCACAGCACGGGTAAGCTATGTTTTATGCGTTTATGAATATATAACACCGGCGTTTTGACCCTTTTCACTTGCCGTGCTCACGGCTGATCAACCAGGAAGACGCCGCACGCAAGACACCAACAAACAAATATACAGATAAGAAAATAATAAAACTTGTCTGGTGTGTGCATTTGATTTTTGAAATGATGATAGCGGGGATATTTGATGTATAAAGGCTGTGTATGCATGTATGCAAAACTACCAGTAGCACAAACCCAAGTGTGCACCTGAGGGAAAGGCAATACAGCTGAAAATGTGTAACATAACGTGTAAAGTTATTAGCACGCTAAAGTTAGATGGGGATGGGAGTGCAAGTGCTGTCCCGGCTGGTGACAGAGAGCTCTGTCACAGGCCCCCTGAGGGCACCGGGGGGAGACAGGCACCGTATAATGAGGTGGGTTCAGACACAATAACGGTCCTCAGATCCACCTTGCCCTTACAGGATCTGGTAGACGACTGGGGCTCCCGCCCAGCAGCCACAGAGACATGAGCTCAGCACCGAAGGAATATCTGGAGCGCCTCCGCCTGCTTTTTGGCTTCCTGAAACCTCTCGGGTGACTGAATTTACTGCATCACCGAAGAGGCCGGTAGGTGAAAGCGGGGTGTCCAGTGCCTGACCTGCGCCGAATACGCTTTACCCACCAAAGCCGATGTAGCTAAGAGGCTTGGTGGGTAATGCTGGTGCTTTAAGGGACAATGCTGACTCAGGGGAGAGATGGCTCGTAAACCCATGGATGTTAGAGTATGTAGATGTCTGTGGGTTAAACACGCAGTATGAAACGGTCTATTCCACAACCTCGACACCTCGGTGTGGAGGTCTGGAAATAACGTTAAGCACCGGTGTGGAGGTTGAACACGAGAAGGCAGGAAGAAGGCTTTTCTGCCTAGTCTCTTGTTTGTCTGCTGGCCACTAGGGCTGACTTCTAATAGTCGAGGATTCGACAATTCGATTCGGAGAGGTCTGATTCGACTATGAACCTCATAGTCGAATAGTAGGGAAGTGTTATAACCAATAGGGGTGTGACGGTTATTATATAACCATGAGACCGACGGTTATAGTTGTAAATTCAATGTGTAAAAGTATATGTGTGTACATGCTTGTGCGTGACGTTTCAGGAATATATGGGACAGGACATCTTGACCTTAGGAATGGTCAGGTTTGGCTAGTTTATTCCAGTACCAGTTTGTGTCCTTAAGAAAAACTGAACAGAAGTGGGGGCCTTATCTGGGTGGAAAAGTACAGCGAGTGAGAAGGAACCTTGAAAAGAGTATAAAAGCTGTCTCATGTCTTCCTGGTGCGCGTCACTCACTTCACAGAATGTAACAGCTGTGATGGCGACTGGGCCTTCTTGCAAGAATAAATATTTCTCTTTTTATTAATTTGACTCTGAGTGTCTCTTACGCAGTGATGATGTTTAACAGAAGTTTTTGCCACAACACTGTTCATTTTAAATAAACGTAGAGCGAGTCCTATAACAGATAAACAGTTATTCAACCGAACGTCTAGCTGCTATCTTAAAAACAAAAAAACAAAAAAAAGTTTGACTATCAGTCGACTACGGCAAAATCTAACGAATCAGATTCGACTATGAAAATCCTTAGTCGAAAACAGCCCTACTGGCCACTCTATGTTTAATTTAGCGACCAAACAATAGATCACCTATTTTTCAATACTTACAACATCCAGCTCCTCAGAACTAGATAATTGCAGTACCGGTGTCTCATTCGGGAAGGAAGTAACCACAGCGCGTGCTTATAAACCCTGAGATGAGGCAATGGACCTGGCAGGTGTAGGCAGGAGCTGCAAGAACACGAGTTGAGGCGCCCTCCTCAAAGAGTAATCGCTCACAATGCTCACATTCAGGCCCCCCCCGAGGGCTGACTGAGAATGCTGCGCTCCCAAACAAACAACACACAATATATGTGTATCCCCACCCGTAATTTATGTGAGCAGGGATGAACACACTTCTTGAACTGTTGTTCGCCCTCCATTATAATGTCTTTTTTATATTTAGGTGAAAAACTCCTGTCAAACAACTTTCTAAAGACAGACTAAAAACACCAGGGACACAGATTCACTCAGAGTGCTTGCTGAAGACAAAGAAGATCACACTCTTTGGTTTGGGTACACTGTAACTGATTTCTGTAATTTGAACAGTATTTTACTGTAATATGTACTGTAAGATACTGTAAAATGTTTATACAGTATGTTACTGTAAACCGCAAAGGATTATGGGAAAATATATGGTCACTACTGTAATTCTTCTCTACTGTAAATCAATTTACAGTAGTGAACTAGCCCGCGTAAAACTGACCAATGGCAAGAGATTTCTTTTGAATTTTTTTGACTGTATTGGTTGAAGTGGCCGTTAATGTGGACAAAAGATGTAGCCTACCGGTAACTCCAAAAGGTTAGTACATTATTTCTATTTTATGTAAAACAAAAATTTGCAAATGTTTTCATTTATGTTAACAGCAAACTAACATGATTTGTCTTTTTGTTTTCGTCGGAATGGTTTTGGTGCCTTTTTTTTCCCTGACAGTCGGCCGGATCTCCGTCACGGTGATAATATTAACTGGTAAGTAAGCTAATAAGTTCACCTATATTATCCGAAATATTCTTTAGTTAAAACGATAACAATAACGTTTGTACATATCTCTGCCTCTTTAACGTAAGCTCGCTAGGCGGAGTCGTCGGTTAGGCTAACGTTAACCGCAACGAACTAACGTGTCGTGGTGAAATACTGAGGTAAAGTGAGATAGACGAAACATTTGTTTAAGTGAGGCTTTTAAACAAGATTTTTACGTATATGCTTTGATTTATTTTCAGGTTTGTGATCTGTATAATGTCTGCTGTCTGCAACGATGGAGGTGTGTGTTGGAGCCTTTTCATTGCCGTCATAACATCAACTGGTAGGTTAACTTCACTTAAATAAGCCGAAGTAAACTTAAACAGAGAATAATAATAACGTATGTTCCGTGAACTTCCGTCCCCTATTTATCACAACTTAGCTAGTTAGGGAGATGTAACAACGTTAACAGTGAGCTAAAGTGAAAAAATAAGTTAAAAGGAATAGTGCACCTCAAAAAGAAATTCTGTCATAATTGACTTGCCCACAAGTTGTTCTAAACCTGCATGAAGTTCTTTCTTCTGAACATAAAAGAAGATATTTTGAAGAATGTTGGTAATGGAACAGTTTGCTGGTCCCCATTGACTTCTATAATAAATAAATAAAAATACTATGGATGTCTGGTTTGGTTTGGTTTGGTTACTCATGTTTTTTAAAATATCTTCTTAGGTACACAGCACAAGAAATAAATTAATACAGGTTATGAACAAGTTGAGGCTGAGTAAATGGTAAATGGATATCATTTTAATTTTTTAAGTAAACTAACCGTTTAAGCGACACCATTGTTAATTACATCTTTTGTTTTTATTTTCAAGTTTGTGGCCTGAATCATGTCTGCAATGTCGGAGGTGTGTTTTGGAGTCTTTTCTTGTGATTGCCGTCCTAATGGTGCTGACATCTACAGGTGGGTAAGATGACATCAACTAAATTAGCAGAATTATGCGTTAGTTTAGCAGGCAAACATAATATAATGTAACTCCCGATGAAACCAACGGAAGGGGAGAAAACGGGTTTACCAGGCAGCAGAGTTAAAGTGCTTTTAAATAATCATTCATCAGTTTCTGTTCTTTATTTTGAATTTGCAGAAGCCATTCCCTCCGGACTGTACATCACTGCGGACGCTCTCCACTAATATACAGAACAGGTTGACGTTTGAGGAGGAGGAGGAGGAGGAAAGGGTTAGCAATATACAGTACCATTATCAATATAGCAAAATTTTGCTAACTAATATTTTAAATGTTGTTTAATTTATTAAAAAAACTATAAACACCATACAACATCATATCTTACATCATCTTTACCCCTCATGTCGTTGTTGTTAGTAATACGTTTTGTCATTGTATTTTATTTCTGTGAACTATAATAACACTAAAAGGCTGCTGTGACTTTGTCTGTTTCAGGAGAGTCTGTTCTCTAAGCAAAAACATGGATGCTGACTATGAAGAATCATCATCCAGTTACTACAGCTAACAGACTCTTCTTCAGCATTAACTGTCCATTTTGTCGAATGCAGAATTAGGTAACCCAAAATATATATATTTTTTACATTACATTTACATTCATGCATTTGGCAGACACTTTTATCCAAAGGAATTACATTGTATTTAAGTTTAAAGGAACACCCTACCGTTTTTTGAAATAGGGTTTCACTGTCTCCTCTATATTTAGATAAGTGGGCAAATGTATTTTTGTCTCAGTGCATGCATTGTCTTAAGGTGCGTTCACACCAAACGCGAATAGAACGTCTGGTGCGAGTGATTTAAATGTTAAGTCAATGTAAAGACGCAATTATGCACCTCTAGAGGTCAATCAACATCAGCCATCTTGCAAACAGACAACCGTCTAGCACTTGCCCCTCCCACAAGAAGCGGATTTCTCCTCTGACGTGCGTCAATTTCGCTTCAAACACTTGCTTTTTACGCGTGTCAACTTAGCTTTGGACACGCGATTGGATTCTAAATGTTCAAGCGTCCAACTAGATGTGGTAGACGAGAATTTTACGCTCTATTCGCGTTTGGCAGCGCCGCCGGATAGCATGTCTGGATAGCATGTCCGCTCCCGACTTTTGGGGAGCTTTTTCACCGTATCCCCCAGAGTGAGATACATACATAACTTTTTTCATCTCCGTGCGTGCCGTAACTCTCTGACGCACCCACCACTAGCCTACAGTAGCTTAGACCAAAGACTGGATGTAAATAGCTCCAGCTAGCATACTAATCCCAATAAGTGACAAAATAACACCCACATTTTCCTATTTACATGTTGTGATTTGTATAGTCACAGCGTGTACAAATAATAAGGTCATATGAGACACTGCCATCTTTTAACCATATAAATACTGGGAACTATATTCTCAGAAGGCAAAGCACTGCTACTTCTGTGGAGTGATTACCGCAGCTCTGAGCAAACTCTCTGCTCCTCACTACAGGGCTTCTCAAGTGCTGCGAGCAAATCACTCCACAGAAGTAGCAGTGCTTCGCCCTCTGAGAATATAGTTCCCAGTATTTATATGGTTAAAATATGGCTGTGTCTCATGTGACCTTATTATTTGTACACTCTGTGACTATACAAATCACAACATGTAAATAGGAAAAGGCTGGCGTTATTTTGTCACTTATTGGGAGCAGTATGCTAGCTGTAGCCGTTTACATCCAGTATTTGTGCTAAGCTAGGCTAGCGGTGGGTGCGTCAGACAGTTACGGCACGCACAGAGATGAAAAAGGTATGTATAGACTTATCTAACTCTGGGGGATACGGTGAATAAGCTAAAGTCCCAAAAAGGCGTGTTCCTTTAAGACTAGGCGATTTCCTAGACAGATATTGACTTGGGACTATATTGCGGTGAATCACAGGCGAACCACTGCTACTTGGGCGCAGAGATATGACGCAACACCTGAAATCCCCCAACTTCCGTCAACATATTGGTGTGAATATTAGTTAACTATTTTTCCTACAGTAGACATAGTGAATGGCGATGAATATGGCGGATTTTGTGAGAGACAAAGAAGATGAGTTCTCAAAAAAGTCGAAGACTATAGGATGGATCAATGCAGAGAAGTCCTCGGTAGCTGAGACACAACTGCGGGCACCTCATCTTGATCTGACACGTTGAGCCTGGTCATCGATGGCAGTACCTTGTCCCACTCGCCACAGCACAGATACTAGGGATGGGCACAATTAATCGACGATCGATTATTGATCGTTAAGAATTTTGTCGATCACGTTAATTTGTTATCGATTATCATTAAACTAATGCTGCTGCGCAGTGTGAGTGGAAAGTGGCTGGTCAAGCTAGCGCGGAGGTTCCTGTGCATCCCGGCAACGTCAGTCCCATCAGAGCGGGTGTTTTTTCAGCGGCTGGACTGAAGCCTTGTTTACACTCGACGCGTCCGCCCGAGCGCGAAGGTGAGCGCGGCAAAAATTATGTCATTGTGGTATTCGGTGTTTCACAGGCGAGCGCGTCGAGTATAAATGCCTCGTCCGTTTGGGGAGGTGCGCGAGCACTCTCTGCGGAGACTCGCGGGGAAGAGCCAGGCGAAAATGTAAACACGCTTGACGGTCACCAGGTTGCGGTCGCGTCTGACCCCAGATCATGTCATCAACAAATTTCTCAACAAAAATCAGTAGACTGGTGTAGAAGTTGTATGTGAGTGACTAGTTATTTTTTATGAGGCTTTGTTTAGTAGCCTAGCTAGGCTAATTGATTGTAAGGTAACTTAGGCTAATCTCTCTCACTCTTTCTTCCGTGCCTTGGATAGTTTTGAGTTAGATTTTGACAAAACCTGTCAGATCTAAGTATTATTATGTTTTTGGTTAAGTTATTGTTTAACATGATTTTTAATTATTTAGGAACAAACGAGGGTCTCTGTTTAAGATGCCAACTTGCAGCTGCAGGTTCTGTTGTGTTAGACTAGCACCGCAGCATATCTTCAAGTTTAGCCTATAACCGAACGTCCAGTTTAACTGCCACAAGTTGATCATCTTGTAGCCTAATAAAGATCTAATCGAGGAAAAACACGCTGTATTTTCATTGAATTTTTAATTTATAAAAAGTTAAATAAATAATGAATTTGAAAATAAAAATATTAATGATTAATCGATAGTCGATCGTTAATTCTCCCGACGATCGACTAAGAAAATTTAATCGAATGCCCATCCCTAACAGATACTCTATTTCAGTCGGCATAGGCTGGCATATTCCTACACTCACACCACCAGTTAGTGTCGGCTCTCATCCTCACGCCCTCAGGCTGTTGAACAATCGCAACCTCCTCCTTTTGTCTGTCTTATTTCCAAAGCACGCAGCCCCTCTTCTGAAAACTCTGGTTCGTAGAGTTATGGTTCTGGATCTTGGCTGTCTGAGAAGTCACCCTCTTCGTCTCTCACAAAATCAGCCATGTTTATCGCCATTCACTATGTCTACTGTAGGAAAAATAGCCAGCTAATATTCATGCCCGTATGTTTACGGAAGTTGGGGGATTTCAGGTGTTGCGTGATATCTCTGTGACCAAGTAGCAGTGCTTCGCCTGTGCTCCGTCCCAAGTCAACATCTGCCTAGGAAATCGCCTAGTCTTAATCTGCATTGCTATTTGCACTCGTTGTGAATAGACCCTTTTACTGTTTGTACACATTGATGACGTGGCAACGTATGCGTGCGCAAATTGGCAACGGAAGTATGGCGAGAATCAGCCCATATAAAGTGGGCGCTGCAGACGCGAGCATTTTTTTATTATGTCCTCGCTCCAATCAACACGTTTAATCGCCTGCAGCCACAGGCGCCGCCGGTTCTTCTGAAACGGCCGTGATCCTGTCAGAATCCTATAAACTTAAGTCCCATGGTGGAATATCGATTAGTGCAACCGTAAACGCAACAACCAGACATTTTGATGCTGGGAAACCGTTTTGATAAACTTTAGGAGTTGCTAACACGTTAGAGCCAGTGGGAAACAACACCACTTCCGTTGCCTAAACTATTTGATCACGTGGGCTGTAAAAGGGTCAATTCGCAGGCCACAAAAAGTAATTGAGTTTTTTAATCACTTTTACTCCCAACATGCTATCCGGCAACAAAGGGTTCCATTTATTATGCAAAGCTAAGCTAGTGGCGGCACTGCCAGACTAAGACAATGCATGCACTGAGACAAAAATGCGTTTGCTAAATATAGGGGAGACGGTGAAAACCACCTTTTTCAAAAAACGGTGGCATGTTCCTATTATTAAAGGAGAACTCCGGTCAATTTTAACATTGAGCTCATTTTTTGTACATTTGGAGTGCTGTCAGTACAGAGAACAACGACAAAAATCGGTGTTGTTGCCTACACCGTGTTATCCTCTTTTTAAAATTCGCACCCCGTTGACTTAAACGGGGCAAGTTCTAAACCTGCTTTTAGCCTCTTAACATCCTTGATGTGTCATTACAAGTTACCAATGATCGCGCACGCGCAAACTCGACAATAGACTACTGTCGACTTCGACCGAAAACAGGAAGAAAACACAGGTGTGTGAGCTGGCTGAATAAACATCATTTTTATTCATATCTTTCACATCTACTGCAGTCAGATTGACCGTGGTCACTCTTAATAACACCACTCACATGGCTGTGCACTTGTAATGACACATCAAGGATGTTAAGAGGCTAAAAGCAGGTTTAGAACTTGCCCCGTTTAAGTCAACAGGGTGCGAATTTAAAAAAAAAGGATAACACGGTATAGAAAACACTGATTTTTGTTAGGGATGCACCGAAATTAAAATTCTTGGCCGAAACCGAAAACCGAAAAAGAGGAAACCAAGGCCGAAAACCGAAACACCGAAAGAAATTATGCCAATTATTAGTAGGCCTACCATTGCATTTATGGCTATGACTGTGTACTAACTTTACTAAAATCAAGGCATTGCAATTGCATAAATTAATATTAAAGTTTCAAAGAATAAATCAATTACAAATTATCCAAATATTTATTTAGCATATTGCAACAATGCACAGTATAAAATAAAATTCAAACTAAAATGGTAACTTGACCCCACTCATGTGTACATTAAATAATAATGTACAGGTCTATTGGCCTGCAGAAAGGTTTTAAAATTAAATGTTCTCTCAAAGTGCATTTAGGTTCGCAACACGTTGATTTTTCTATTTTTTTACTATTTTTTACTAAGCCTATTTAAAATCGTATTTGATTGCAGAGCGCCGTAGCGCTCTCTCTCTCTTCTCTGTGTATCTCTCGCACGCTCTCTCTCTCTCTCCGTACCTCTTGCGCGCGCGCGCTCTCTCCCTCTCTCTCTCCGTACCTCTCGTGCGCGCGCTCTCTCTCTCTCTCGCGCGCGCGCTCTCTCTCTGGGCCGTGTTCCTCTCATATTCAGCGTAGCGATCGGAATGTTTGGATTTCAGGTGATAAATTAAACCCGACGTCATCACAACATTTCGGCCGTATTGTTTCGGTAATAAAAGTCTTTCGGCCGAAAACCGAAAATGCACTTTTGGGCCATTTTCGGGCGAAAATTTTCGGTGGCCGAATATTCGGTGCATCCCTAATTTTTGTCATTGTTCTCTGTACTGACAGCACTCCAAATGTACAAAAAATGAGCTCAATGTTAAAATTGACCAGAGTTCTCCTTTAAGTTATCCATTCCCTGGAAATCAAACTCATTGTTTCAGCATTCTCGCATCTTTCTCTACTTTTGAAGCTACACAGGAATGTATTGTGAAAGAATGAAGCTTAAATGATTCGAATGTAATAGATTATGAGGTAATTATGTACCATCTCTGTAGGTGCATTCAGAATCAGATGTTTTGCTTTTATCAACATAACATGCATCATTAAGTTTGAGAGTTAGGGCAAATTCTGACAACACCGATCTCAAAATTAATGTATTTTTTTCCCCTTTGTGCTTGCAGGTTCATTCTCAGAATCAACTCTGATGGCACCAAACACTAAAGGCACAGAGCAGATGGAAATCTGGAAAGATCCACACACAAAAAAGCATCAGCCTGAACCTCCTCAGTGTTTCTCATCAGAGAGCTTGTCAACTTTGACTGGCAAAATTACTGAAATGTAACAACACAAACTGACTTTTATGGTATTTTATTATTTTAAGGCCTGTTTTGGTTTTCAGTGCGTGTACGCACGTTTTTGCCATGCTACAGATACAAATGGTCCCCAGGAGATTAGTTCTATGGACTTTGGTGATTTTTGCCTTTTTTTTTTTTTTTTCAGCTATTGAGGTCAAGATTTGTAATTTGTACTTCTAAAAACAAAATGTTCAACAATTAAAAATAATATTTTAAGGACAAATGTTCATGAGTTGTTGTAATTTTTGGGGGTGGGGTAAACATGTAAAAAACAAAAAAAAACTCAATACTAATACTGTAAATGACAATACGGTAACAGACAAAATACAGTAAATGGTACAGTATACTGTAATTGAAAATACAGTAAAGATACAGTATACTGTAATTGAAAATACAGTAAAGGTACAGTATACTGTAATTGAAAATACAGTAAAGGTACAATATACTGTAATTGAAAATACAGTAAAGATACTGTAATTGAAATTACAGTAAAGGTACAGTGTACTGTAAGTGAAAATACAGTAATAATACTGTAAAACATTTTACAGTAAATTACTGGCATCCAGCTGCCAGTAAGTTACTGTAAAATTTACAGCAATCTCTTTACAGTGTATGCTTTATACGTAGTTTCCTGGTCCATGATGTCACCTGCCTATGTAGTTCCTTCACGCCTATGTAATTCTGTGCTTCACAATGCAATCATGCAGATGCGTTCCCACAGCGTCTTGACGCAGCGCGAGTTCCCTTGAAAGGAAACTTGTATGTTGTTGGAGAGAATCTGACTAGTTTAAAAAATATTTTCTGGCTAAGGTCACACAATCAAATGACTTCAGTTACAAGAAACATCCCGCAGCTGCCTTCCGCATACTCTGACCGACCGTATTGTTTCACTCACCATAAGGACAATATGAATAAGAAGAACAGAAGTTTTCATTGTAAGTCTAGTGAGAGTCTTGAACTCTGGGAACTGGATGGCCTAACCTCACACTGCTCAATGTAAAACCACCCTAAACTAACATGATATTATTTGAAAAGAGCAATAAAGAATCTAAGGGTCTGACTGTTTTCTCTTACAGTGGGGTCCAAAATTCAGAGACCACATTTAAGTCTGGATTTTTTCCCATTTAAACCTGGAAATAATGAAAACCTAAAATGATTGTTCATCCAAAAATGAAAATTCTGCCATAATTTACTCACGCTCACATCATTGTAAACCTATCTTTGTCTTTGTTGTAAATACAATGAAAGTCAATAGGGTCCAAAATTGTCTTCTAAAGGTAAAGTGTAAAAGAGTTTGAGTAGAAAATTAAAAATGTTTTATTTATGTTTTTAAGCATTAAACATCAGTGGATCTCAGAAAAGACATGTGTCATTCACACACACACACACACACACACACACACACACAACACACACACACACACACACACACACACACACACACACACACACACACACGGTTATGTCTTTGTTCTGACTTCCCACATGTCAAGTTCAGCAGCTGCGTCCATCTGTTCCTAATTTCAGTGTCAGTCACCGTCTGCAGGAAAAGCAAGGAAAACGGCCTGATCCAGTGTTCCGTTTGGCCGTCAGGCGATCATTTTATCAATGTAACCCAGCATCTAGACTTCAGAGAGTTCAGACGGTTCTCAGAGTTCTCTCCAAAGCGTTGCTTGCAGTATAAAGCTAAAATATCAGAACAGGACTGTGTTAAAACTGACAAGCAGTAAATATTGTATGTTGGTGGAGAGAATCTAAAAGCGAGAGTCTTAATATTTTTGGCAGAGGTCACACAATCAAATGACTTCAGTTATGAGAAACGTCTCACAGCTGCCTTCCGCGTTCACTAACCGTAGTTTAACACTAACCGTTCACTAACCGTAGATCTAACCTGTAAAACCACTCATAATTTCCTTAATTAGTATTTTTGTCTTCATTTTCACTGAAGTTCAAGTTCTTTTTGGGTTCCCGAATCTGTTTCCAGCTGTGCAATATTCACACAGTATCAGCACTGGAACTGTTTCACCGTTTGTAGCACTCTGCTTGTGGTGACAGTCATGGTGGATGAGCAAATCCACCATATATTTTTTACAAATACCAATGTTGTTGTCACTAATGTAGTTTTAAGGCAAGAATGTTGTTATTTAGACCCCAAATATGTGACTCATAAGCATATAGCTTCTATTTTACAATTTGTTTAGGCAAGGCAAGGCAATTTGTTTAGACGTTTTTGCGTCTTTTTTTTTTAACATTAGCTAATACATTTAAGTAACACAAAATAACAATGAGCACATGAAACATTTGTGAAAATGTTCATGTTTTTGTTAGTTCACAGTGCATTAACTATTAACAGATACAACTTGGTATCTTAAAAGATCTTTTAAGTTAATCTTAACTAATGTACAGTAAACAAATGAAACCTTATTGTAAAGTGTTATAAAACAAACAAAAATACAAACGAAAAGCATTGAATGAAATGGATCTGACAGTCAAAGATCTTGCACATGAAAATTAACTAATGCGTTTAAAAAAATTAATGAAATTGTCTTTGGCAGAGCCATGCATAAGCAAACCCATATAAATCTGTCATTCTCTCATCATTAATATGTGTACACCTCCTTTGATAAAGCACTCCTCTCTCTTCTCCATCAACAATATCTCAAATAAATTACTTGCATCCTGTTCTGACAAACTGAAGGAACATCCTTTGAATGAACTTTCAGATATAAAGCTTATGTGGGAAAGTTTTATTCTTGAGTCCTTTAGTTTGTTAACTGGTTTGGGAAATAACGCACCAAAAACAGTTTTCAAATTACATAAACCTGGAACAATCTTTAAAGTCAACGAAGAGGACAAAACAAAAGTCTTTAATGCGACATTGATGTTTTCCATGCACTCGGGTTATCTGCAAGTCTAATTGGACTGAGAATGCCAACTAAGCCATGGACAACTGCATTTTTATATATAACAACAGAGGTCTTGAACAACTGATCGAATGAAGAACTGTTTCTGATGTTTTTAATTGTAATAAATTAACAGGTCACACTGGGAGCTCTAATAGGAAGAGCACATTGTGGCCAATTAAGTAATTAAAATATATTCTCCATTTGTTTTTGACAGCTTATTTCACATATTGCCAAAAACAAGATTTCAGCATCCTGTCATAAACTTGGAGCCGTTAAGAACATAAAAATGAGGTCTCTGAAAGCAGCTCGCACACAGACTATTGAAAGAAACAGGCATGAGGTAGTTAAGTGCATCCATATTTGACATCACTCTGTTTAGCATTATAAGTGCACAGCTTCTTTGTTTAGGAAAAGCAGCCAAACCCAATTATAAGAGAGAAGTTGAAGCATTATTGTTTTTCTTTAATTCAAAAGTAAAGATCAAACGTGAAACCACTGCATAACTTCCTCAGCTATGGCATGAAGTCATGTGGGTTGAAAATATTTTTCTGTAATGGCTCATGACAATGAACAAAAACTGCTGAATTGTTTCCATTCACATTTAGAAATTAAAAAGTGTACTGTTCTTTTCGTTTTATCTTGGTATTTCATATACTTTTGTAAAATGCAAATAATTTTTATGCAAACTATTTAATGGCATTAGATGTTAATGGTATAACATTACAAGTTAGGAGAGTCCATATAAGCTTCTGTAGAACATGTTCTACTAAAGGTTAGTTTCTAAACGGGCAGAGAACAGAATGACCTCAGAAAAGTTATAGGTGCAGAAATGCTGCCAGCCATTGTATTGGACACCACCCATCATTAAAGACTCCAACATTATTCTCTATCACTTACATGAAGATCTATTGGCGCCAGATAGACACAGTACATGTATTGCTTTCAGATGAGCATCCTGTCTCTGCATTTAAAAATCTAACCACATCTTGGTGAGGTTTTTATTCTAAACCCCAAACCTGTTTTAAAACTGTGCAAATAATTCAGCCTAAACCGTTTAATGTAAAGAGGTCAGTCTTAGGTCTGCTGTCTATTTTTAATGTTGGAAAGTGGAAAGTTCTCCGTATGATTTACTGACGACGCGCAAATTAAAGAACAGCCACAGACGGATAATTTCCATAATAACCAACACAACCAGTGCAAATTAGCGTCTGGATTAAGACATGCTTTTTTTGGCGGTAAATAATGGCGCAAATACCAGTAAATTGACTAGCGCAAACCTTAGTAAATCACATAGCGTGATTTATTTAAATACTCTCCTCCCATAAATTTTGCATCTATAAAAGGGAAACTCCTACAAATGCATATGCAATAAGTTCAGCCACCAAAAACTGTGTCCAAGCCTTTTCAGCACAATACGTGTCTTAAGTCAATTCCTGAAAGTAGTTTTTTTAATGCTAGAAGTGTATTTGCACTGGCGCAAGCTGTATTATCTGGCCCTAAATTGCAAATAGCCTTCTTTCTTACTTCTATTTACATACTGAATCATGATTGGTCCCTTGCATACATGTATTGCATCAATTATAGCCGCCTTCATACTAATGCTGATTCTTTAGAGAAGCCGACTGAAAGATAATGAGAATGCTAAAGTGGCTCGGATATCATTTATGCGAAACCAAACCTAAAACAAACTTACCTAAACATGTTATCTTTATATCCATCTTCATTTCATTTCCTTCATTACAAACTGCTGCAAAATGGGCTGTTATTCAACACACAGAATCACTTTTGGGTCTGAAATTGTAAAGTATATATAAAAAAGTAGTTACATAAACTGAGTCACTGAGTCAAAATAAGATTTACATTCACGATTTAGGTCTACTATAATATTGCTGCAAAGAATATTACATATCAGATGAACCTGTGCATAATACTGCATAGTGTGTGTATGTGTATCTGTGCATGGGAACGTGTTGCTATGTAATGTTCAAATGGACTTTTCTCTGAGGGTGCATCTTTGGCTTAACGGTTGAGGGCGTGAGCATGTTGTCACATCTGTAGGTTGTCAACGGCGGCTGAAATGACGAAATCACAGATCCTGTCCATGATGTAGGTCTCAGTGGTGGCACGCCAGCATCTCAACGCGACTGATGTAAGACTTTCATTAGTCTGCAGCATCGGTGGACTTGGGGCAAGAACTGAGCCATAGGGTGAATTCCACACTTAAGGGAGAAGAGATTCGGCCGGATGAAACAAAGCCAGTTTTCCATCGAGTGTTCCAGTCAACAGCTGTGAACAAAAAAAAGACTTCACTCATGAAACATCCTGTTGCAGCGTGAAATAGCTCATGATAAAACTCTCTATAACTATGAGATCCTGAATGATTCAAATGAACTAAAGTGCTTTGCAGTTATAAATTCCACAAGTGTCGTATCACATTATCAATGGCATTGTTTTTGTGATCAATTATTAAAGCAAAACCACAGACAAAACAGGAACATAACACATCTGCAGTCTTAATGAAGTCAAAGGGTTGATGGTTTTCATTTATTTATATTTGCCAATAAAAATGTTCCGAAGCTTTTATGTCCTGCACTTTGAATTGTGCTCTCCTGAAGACAATTAGCCATTTAGTTATGAAACCCCATTTATTCAGGAGTTTGTGTACTGGAATCCCACCAATTCTGGATTTTCTACTGACTCTCTATATCTTTTAACGTTTTGACAGACACACATCAGAAGCAAAATTTCAGAAGTGTGTTGTGACATGCAGGCTGACAGGGTGAAGGATCTAACCATCACATGGTGCCTGGAGGGTTATAGACTTGGGGTAGCAACGAAGACCTCATTGCTTTGTCATAGGTGGAAAATTGTCCAGTCAGGTTTTACAGAGTGACATGAAACTTGGCAGTGACCAAGTCTGAACAGAGAATATCACATACCAGCCTTTACACACACAGTAAATATTTTGAAAGGCAATTTAAAGAATGTTGAAAATTATTTGAAAGAAAATTATTAAAAAACATATTCAGTTCCAAACTCAGTCACACAGAGATATAGAGCATCTCCACACAGCAAATGCTTTGTCAGAGCAATCACCTTTCAGAATGAAGCATTTCATTATTTGTTCAACTCTTTTTACAATTAATGCTAAATTCATTTTTAGATAATTCTATTATCTAATTAAATAATTTCATACTAGTGTTTAAACTACTGTTGCACTTCACTGTGGTGTTTACCCATGTACATATTATTGACATTTAAAGGCGTAGTAAGTGATTTCTGAGAAACAATGTTGATATTTGAAATCAACCCATACAAACACACCCCTCCCTTCATTGCTTCGCCCCCAAAGTGCATGAACATGCAATACAAGAGTGGATATCTCTGAAGTGAAGCAAAATAATGCTTCCCAAAAAATAAAGCGAAGATGATAAACGAACAACAAGGGAGGACAAAAAAAGTACACAACAAGGATATATTATGTTATTATATTAGTTGCCAGCAGCACACCAGCTCCAGACAAACAATGACACTGTCCTGTTACTATAGCTAACATTACAACAACAGCATATCTTGGTTCAGTGAAACATAGCGAAACCAATGTTACTAGTGTAGGAAGCAGAAACAATGCTACATCTGCATCAGTTTTCAGGTCTTCCCGGTGCAAAAAAGATTTTCTAATATTAACGCGGGTTGCCTGATCATAACTCTTCTTTCTTGCACATTTAAATAAACAAGTACAATAGGCTCCTTGCACATAGCAACCTGACGTCATATCCGCAACGGGTAAATACGGCTCGCTCTCTTCCTGTCTGAAGGCGTACATACACAACGTAGACATTTTCCACCTAATACTAGAAAACAGTACAGCATTATAACACGCATATTCTGTCAGCCCGGGGTTGTTTATTAGCCTAATGTAAGCTAGCAAACTAACGGAAGCCATAAAGTTTGAGATATATAGACTTACCTTCATATCCGTGGATATATGAAGAGGCATACATTTTAAAGCCATTCTCTCTAATTTGTTGGTAGGTGATTTGGAGGAGGACTTACAAAGGCGATATACGTCCGTTATTGTAAGTTTCGGCAACTCTTGTAAACACCTCATCTCATAGTGTAGAATAGCGCCGGAAAAGACGAGGCCGCATTTCCGGTAAGGAAGTAGTTACGTGGAAGGAGCCCATTTGTCCTTTTTAAAATACGTTTCTAAAGACTACACTCACAATTTCTAAAAAATTGTGTGGTTGCACTTTATTTTACAGTACTTAGTTACCCAAAAAAGCACTGGTAATATAAGATAACTACATGGGTTAAAGTTAAGTTTAGGGATAGGTTCAACCTAGTTAGCCCAGTTATTGTAATTGATATAATAAGTGCATAGTATGTATGCTACCAATTGAGCTATAAATTAAATTGACTACAGACATTTCCATGACTTTTAAAGATTGTATTGATTTTTTTAAATGTTTCCAAGCTGGGAAACGTACTCGGTTACTAACGTAACCTCGGTTCTCTCTAGAGAGGGAACGAGTACTGCGTAATATCTTACGCTATGGGGAAACACTCTTTCCTCGAGATATTGAAGCCAAAAATTATCCTTAATTTTTTTAATCATGCAAAACGCTTTTGCAGCAGCAAGCAGACAAGGGCGAAACAGCTCGCGCGCCCATTGGCTGCCTCGCTGGAAAAGCTGCAGCCTATCGAGTGAAGGCACTGCGTGACGTAATGACGAATGAAGACGCTTCGCGCTCATTTCGTCATGTCCCGCCAGTATAGGCGTGGTCTCGCCCTGTAAATACCCCTCGATAGCTGTATTTCTCTGATTTTGTACACCGAAGCGAACCAGAGCATAGTTCAAGCACGGCAAGATACGCAGTACTCGTTCCCTCTCTAGAGAGAACCGAGGTTACGTTAGTAACCGAGTACGTTCTCTTACGAGAGTATCTCTCGTACTGCGTAATATCTTACGCTATGGGGACCCCATACAAAACGCCGTGCGGACAGGGATCCAACACCAGAGTCCCGGGGCCAAGCCCGGGGCACATCTAGTGCATAATCACCATAACTCACATAGAGTAGAGGAGGAGAGGCTAGAAGCATCACTCCTTCATAAAAGTCCCGTAGGGGTACCGACCCGTAAGGGCAACATAGCCGCATTGGCGGCCGATAAGCCCGAAGTTCAGACCGCCAAAAGCTTAGCCTGTAAGGCGGGCACCTCCAGGTTATAGTACTTGATAAATGTCGACTGCGAGGCCCAGCCCGCAGCCGTACAGATATCCTGCAGGGAGACCCCGCTATACCATGCCCACGACGAGGCCACGCCTCTTGTGGAGTGCGCTTTGACACCCAATGGGCACCGCAGGCCCTTGGAAGTGTAAGCCAGCGCTATGGCATCCACTATCCATCTGGATAGGCTCTGTTTTGAGGCGGCGAGTCCCTTAGAACGGCCGCCAAACAAAACGAAAAGCTGCTCGGTCTGCCTGAACTCAGGCGAGCGGGACACATAAGCCCTTAACGCCCTGACAGGGCAAAGGAGACT
This sequence comes from Chrosomus eos, assembly GCA_036326025.1. Classification (NCBI taxonomy): domain Eukaryota; kingdom Metazoa; phylum Chordata; class Actinopteri; order Cypriniformes; family Leuciscidae; genus Chrosomus; species Chrosomus eos. The sequence continues at coordinate 24,099,026 of CM070833.1, read as the reverse complement.
CGCGTCCCTCTCCTCATCGAGAACCGGAAGGGCTGACAGGGAAATTACCTGGGCCCTAAACGGTGTATTGAGGGATTCCGGCACGTAGCCGTGCCTCGGTTTGAGTACGACCTTTGAGTCGTTAGGCCCAAACTCCAGACAAGACGCGCTTACAGAAAGCGCCTGTAAGTCCCCTACACGCTTCACTGAAGCGAGAGCCAATAGAAACACCGTCTTAAGGGACAGGTGCTTCATGTCCGACAGCTGGATCGGCTCAAACGGGGCGCCTTTCATGGCCTCCAAGACCGTGGAAAGGTCCCAAGCCGGGACTGAAGGGGGCCTGGGAGGGTTTAACCTCCGAGCTCCTCGTAGGAAACGCACGACTAAGTCGTTTTTCCCCAGTGACTGGCCAGACACCGGTTTAGCAAACGGTGCTATGGCCGCCACGTAAACTTTGAGCGTGGATGGGGTCCTTCCCTTATCCATCAGCTCCTGAAGGAAGGCAAGCACTTCCTTAACCCCGCAGTCCACAGGTGAAAAGCCACGGGCTCGACACCAAGTAGAGAACACCGACCATTTCGAGGCATAGAGCCGCCTGGTAGACGGAGCTCTAGCCTGCGCGATCGTGTTTAGCACTCCTTCCGGGAGGCTAGCGGGTACCCGTTGATGGCCCATGCGTGCAGGGACCACAGTTCCGGGCGAGGATGCCAAATCGAGCCCTCCGCCTGAGAGAGGAGATCTCTCCTCAACGGTACAGGCCACGGGGCAGTGCTGGCCATCCGCATCAGGACCGGAAACCAAGCCTGGTTCGTCCAGAGCGGAGCTACAAGCAGCACTGGGCATCCATTTTCCCTGATCCGTTCCAACACCTGAGGCAGGAGCGAGACAGGGGGAAAAGCATACAGGGGACCGCTGGGTCAAGCATGGGCCAGCGCGTCCCTGCTTTTCGAGAAGAATACTGGGCAGTGAGCGTTCTCGCGGGACGCGAACAGGTCCACCTGCGCTCTGCCAAACGTTTCCCACAGCAGCTGGACCGTCTGCGGATGCAGCGACCATTCTCCTGTCGGGACGTTGTCTCTGGACAGCTTGTCTGGACCCGTATTCAGGTGCCCAGGCACGTGCGCCGCTTTCAGAGAAAGGAGGTTGCGCTGGGCCCAGACCAAGAGGGGTTCCGCCAGCCTGCAAAGGCGTGTGGACCCGATGCCGCCCTGGCGATTTATGTACGCCACCACTGACATGTTGTCGACCGGACCAATACGTGGTGGCCTATTATCTGGGGACAGAAGCGCCTTAGCGCTTTGTCGACTGCCATTAATTCCAAGCAGTTTATGTGAAGGAGCTTCTCCCGTACTGACCATAGGCCAGCTAGTGGTCTGCCCTCGAGCAGCGCTCCCCGCCCCGATGTGGAGGCGTCCGTAGACACCACCTTCACACCCGAGGCGATCCCCAGACTCACACCTGACTGATACCAGTCGGTCACTTTTCCACGGTTTCAGAGCTGAAACGCACTGAAGGTCGACCCTGAGGCGAAATAGACCCGCGGTCCACGCCCTGGGGGAACTCGTGCTTTTAGCCATAGCTGCAGTGGGCACATGCGGAGCAGGCCCAACTGGAGTACGGAGGCTGCTGAGGCCATCAGACCCAGCATTTTCTGAAACCTTCTGAGCGGGACTATAGAGCCGTGGCGGAAGGATCTCGCGACGTGCTGAATATTCAATCCGCGCTCCGGTGACAGGCGTGCTGTCATGGATAGCGAGTCCAACACTGTTCCCAGAAGGAAATTCTCCGACTGGGGAGCAGTGAGCTTTTCGCCCAATTGACTGTAAGGCCCAGCTCCTCGAGGTGCTCGAGTAATGCGGCCCTGTGTTCTATGAGCTCCGTTCGTGAACGAGCTAGAATCAGCCAATCGTCCAAGTAGTTCAAAACTCGCATGCCCCGAAGTCTCAGGGGGGCGAGGGCCGCGTCCATGCACTACGTGAACGTACGGGGTGCTATGGACAGGCCGAACGGCAGGACTGTGTATTGATATGCCTGGCCCTCGAAGGCGAATCTCAAGAATCGCCTGTGATGGGACGCTATTTGTATTTGAAAATAGGCGTCCTTCAGATCTGTTGACATGAACCAGTCTCCTTGGCGCACTTGCGCGAGGATTTTCCTGGTCGTAAGCATTCTGAACTGGCGCTTCCCGAGCGTTCTGTTCAGCAGTCGCAGATCTAGAATGGGTCTGAGCCCACCATCTTTTTTCAGTACCAGAAAATATCTGCTGTATAAGCCCCCTTCGCCCTGAGATAGAGGTTCTATAGCCCCTTTTCTCAGTAGTTTCGCTATCTCGGCTCGAAGTAGATGAAACACTTCGCTATACACCGTAGTTTCGACTCGCGCCGTATAACGGCGGGGCGTCGAGCGAACTGTAGCGAACAGCCTCTCGTTATAGTGTTCAACACCCATTCTAATACCCCGGGAAGCCTTGACCACGCATCTGCGTGAATAGCTAGGGGTAGAATGAAATCTGGGCTCTGGCCGCGGCAGGACGGCGGCTCGAGAGCCCCTGTGTACTGGGAACACAGCACCGTGTTTACAGCGTTCGAGGCGGGGGGCGCGCTGATCACAGCGGGCAGCCTGGCCGCGCTCAGCTTCTCTATGGCGGGACGCGCAGAGAGCGAGCGGGGCGAATCCTGTGGGATTCGGCGCGTGTGAGGGAATGTGGGCACATTTACTAATGCGGCACATTTACTACACTGAGAATACTGTCAGCTCGCGCGACTAAATCACTGCTGTGCAGCCTGGCCGCGCTCAGCTTCTCTGTGACGGGTTGTGCAGAGAAGACGAGCGGGGGTGAATCCCGTGAGATTCGGAGTGTCTGTGAGAAATGCGGGCGCGAGACAGCGGGCACATTTTCTGCACGGAGAATACTCGGCTCGCGCCGACTGAATCAACGCTGTGTTCACAGCGTGCGAGGTGCGCGCTAATCACAGCGGGCAGGCGCGCGCTGATCAAAGCCGGCAGCCTGGCCGCGCTCAGCTTCTCTGTGACAGGTTGTGCAGAGAAGACGAGCGGGGGTGAATCCCGTGAGATTCGGAGTGTCTGTGAGAAATGCGGGCGCGAGACAGCGGGCACATTTTCCGCACGGAGAATACTCGGCTCGCGCCGACTGAATCAACGCTGTGTTCACAGCGTGCAAGGTGCGCGCTAATCACAGCGGGCAGCCTGGCCGCGCTCAGCTTTTCTGTGACGGGTTGTGCATAGAAAGCGAGCGGGGGTGAATCCCGTGGGATTCGGCGTGTCAGTGAGGAAATGCGGAACAGCGGGCACATTTACTGCACTGAGAACACTGTCGGCTCGCGCCGACTAAATGTGTGTTAGTTTCGTTTTTACAGAAACCAAGGGACACGCATCGTGTAGTGTAAGCGGGCATTGTATGGGCGCGTTCACTACATTTTCTGCACAACCAACATGAGTTGGTTTTATTTGTGCTAGCCCTGCACCGTGGCGGGCTGTGTCTGGGTGTGGGAATGGGCACTGGGACGTGGGCATTCTTACAACACTCGTAACACCATCGGCCGTGGCCGGAACACCAGAAAATGCACTCTTTATTGGATTTATCTGGGTAGCCATAGAAACGGCTTTTGTGCGCAGGCAAGCGGGCTGAGACACCGGCTGCTTCACTGCGAAATACACTGGGACAGTCACAACGCATGGAACTGAACGAGCGAGAAGTTTTGGTGGAAATCCGGCCGCAGCGGGATCTGAACACCGTCACTTTCCTAGAGAGACTAGGAAGGCCTTGAGACCTCGGGCTTTACCTCAATCCTCGGCCGGGGCCCGCGCTGAGGGGGGCGGCGTCCAGCAGAGCGAGAGCGCGGTGTTTGATCTCGGGCCTGGCGGCGCTGCTAGTTAGCCGAAACGACGGCCTTTGTGCGCAGGCAAGCGGGCTGTGGAACCAGCTTGCTCACTGCGAAATACACTGGAACAGTCACATTGCTTGGAACTGAACGAGCGAGAAGTTTTGGTGAAAATCCGGCCGCAGCGGGAACTGAACACCGTCGCTTTCCTAGAGAGACTAGGAAGGCCTTGAGACCTCGGGCTTTATCTCAATCCTCGGCCGGGGCCCGCGCTGAGGGGGGCGGCGTCCAGCAGAGCGAGAACGTCGAGGAACACGGAGCGCTCAGCTTCCGTCATCTCGGATAGCGTTAGCCACAAATGTATCTCACCATTCAGGCCGATGTAATCCACGGCTTGAGAGAGCGGACGCATCGGCTCAGTTTCAATGCCGTCTCCGGTAAGTTTGTCGAGCTCAAGTGCGGACGCGGCGGCAGACGGCGGCCGCTGTCCGTCTGGGAGCGACTCGAGCTAAGCCGGCGAAGCTGGCGGGCGAACCGGCGAGCTTTGGCGGGCTGGAAATAGCTCGGGCGCGCGCAGGGCGCGGCGCTTCTTGCGGCGCGGCATCACGGCGGGCTGGGATGCGGGCTCGGAGAACGAGGCTAGGCGAGTCCGCAGAGTCACCATGGGCAAGCGTTCAATATGATGGCATCCGCCGTCAGCGAGCGCGGTGGCCGCGTGATCCTCACCCAGGCAGGACACGCAGATGACGTGGCGGTCCTCGTCGCTGAGTGGGGCTCGGCAAGAACCACAGGAAGGCATCTTTAAAAAGACGCAGCTCTTTTAGAACAGTAGAAATGGGTGTTGCGTCACGTAAGCAAACACACACACACTTAGCAGAGTAAAAGGATATAGTACGCCGGAAAGCGCAGCAGGTACGGCAGTTGAAGGCGGCTGGGCCAGCGACTTCAGAAGATGGCACGTCCCGCTGAGAAGGCTACAAGTCAACGGCGCGGCTTCTCACTCTGGATCCCGCGATGCGTGAGCTTCGCGTGAAGAATGAAAAATCAGAGAAATACAGCTATCGAGGGGTATTTACAGGGCGAGACCACGCCTATACTGGCGGGACATGACGAAATGAGCGCGAAGCGTCTTCATTCGTCATTACGTCACGCAGTGCCTTCACTCGATAGGCTGCAGCTTTTCCAGCGAGGCAGCCAATGGGCGCGCGAGCTGTTTCGCCCTTGTCTGCTTGCTGCTGCAAAAGCGTTTTGCATGATTAAAAAAATTAAGGATAATTTTTGGCTTCAATATCTCGAGGAAAGAGTGTTTCCCCATAGCGTAAGATATTACGCAGTACGAGAGATACTCTCGTAAGAGAACAACAATCATCATCATATTTGAAACAATCAAAATAAAATAGCTTTTTTTCCCATGATTTGCTCATCTGAATAAAAAACTATTCAAACTATTAAAAAAGTATATCTTATAACCTATTGAATATAACAAATAAAATACATCTTTAAGTATAAATGAAAAAAAGATATTAAAGAAAAAGCAGCAAAATATAAGAGGAAAGTATTATTATTGCTTATTTACGAAGATTTCAATTAGTTGGATGAGATGTTTTTTTTTTTTTGTGAAGAAGGCAGAAAGAAGTATCCGTCATAAATTCTACATAAAAAATAATGAGTTATTAGGGAAGAATTCCCTGTCCCATGTATCCTGATCTTCCTTTCATTGAGTATTTCTACCATAGGAGTATAACTAAGCCTAAATGGTTTTACAAGCAACTTGACGATAAATCAGAATGCGAAATATCGTACATTCTGACGCAGGTTTCATAACCTGATTTACTGCAATGTTCACCGACTGAAAGCTAAGGAAGGAAGAAACACAAATCAAAGCTTCAAAAAGAAAGCTGAAGGATAAATAACTTGTAGACATGTTTACATGTTTGTTTTTAGCTCATAGGGGGATCATTTAATATGGTTAGAATAGCCTCCTCAGGATATAAAGCTTTTAGTCATTTAGTCTATGTTTGCAGTGACCCAAGAAAAGCCTGTATTTTCATTTAAATCTCATTTAAATCCCAGATTACCCTGAAGGCACAGGGAAAATCCTTGAAACTGAAGCTGTGATTTTGAAGACTCAATTACTCAATTTAATTGCTCAGTTGCTCTAAACCTGTCTTTGAATAAAAAATTATTAGAATTATGAGCACATATTACATGCCATCCTTCTTCTGCCAATAATAGCCTGGCATAACATTGAGTTGCTTAAAATGATCTGCATTGAAGAATAAAGCTGGCTGCTTTAGGGCGGGTGTCAGTAGAGGTGTCTCCAAAAAATGTGTAGACCTTCAGAGGGAAAAGCTGAGAACAGATACAAAGCAAACTGACAGAGCCACTGCCACTGCCCAAAGCCACAAGAGTTATACAAGCAGGAAAATATGCCATCCTGCTGGGCTTACCATAGAAATAAGCTTCTTAAGACTGACCCACACTAAAATGTTTTTTTAAATGTTCTTCCGAGCACATTCAATCACTCTTAACACACCTCACACCACAGAAATATCTGATAAAATAATCTGTAGAACCTTCAAGATAATCGGGACTTTACCTAGGATTGTCGGAGGAGGAGAATTGGGCCCAAAATCGACCATATTATCTTGTAATGTGTGGGTGCCTTTTCTTAGGAAAAAACTGGGCGAGAGAATTTATTTAGTATACCAATACAAGTATATATTTATGAATTAATTACATTAGACAACATTACATTACATTAGAACAACATTAGAGTGAGTAAATCATTTTTGGGTGAACTATCCCTTTAAGGACAAGTGGCAACATGTTTACTATTGGCTACTGACACTTTAAGACTGGCGCATCTAATGGACACGCACCCTATTTTCTCTCAAATGTGTGCTTTCACTTTAGATATAAATTAACCAACTGTGTTTATGTAAATCTTGTGTGTATTTGACAGTATTAGCGCAATAAGACTTGAAAGATAACTTAGTCCAGTAATCAGGAGCTGTTTGACATTATAGTGTGTGTGCTTCGGGTGTATGCTACGTGCTCAGAAAAGCGCATTTTAGCACGCGAATGAAATGTTTAACCGGCAAAGCTTTAATGCACAGGCAAATAATGAACTGCAGTGTCCCGTCCCGTGAGTGTAACTCTACCGTCGCGTTAACATGTGATGTGTGAATGTATGTTGCTTAAACCACCTTACCCCTACTAAAATGTGCTTTGTTGGTTCTTGCAGAAGCTCAGACTTGCTGCCTAACAAACGAGAATGAACCTCATTGGTTCTTGGAGAAGCTCAAACGTGCTCTGTAACATGAGAATGAACCTCAGTGGTTCCTGGAGAAGCTAAAACTTGCTTCGTAACACACAAGAATGAACCTCATTGGTTCTTGCAGAAACGCAAAAAATTGCTTCGTAACACGAGAGTGAACCTCATTGGTTCTTGTGGAAGCTCAAACTTGCTTCGTAACACGAGAGTTTTACTGTCTCGTGTGTTGCTGCGTAACACACGAGAATGGACCTCATTGGTTCTCACACGTCAAGAGAACATGCTTGAGCTTCCGTTTACCATAACTGATGTGTGAGTTGATAAATGTTTACATGTTAATAAAACCATAAATTAAATCTGCTCATCATAAAGCGATCGGGTCTCTTCAGAAAATTTGAACTAAACCGGTCAATTCATATTGATACGTTTTATGATCTCTATGAACTTTTTGAAGCATCAAAGTGGTAGTTACATGTTAATGGAGGGACAGAAATGGCTCAGACTTCATCAAAAAGATCTTCATTTATGTTCCAAAGATGAATGAAAGTCTTACGGGTTTGGAATGAAATGAGGGTGAGTAATTAATGACATTTTTCCTGACAGTTTTCCTTTTTGGGTGAAAAAGTCTCTGCTTTCTTAACAAAGTTTGGGGTCAAGTTGGAATTTTTTATGTTTTTGAAAGAAGAATCTTATGCTCACCAATGCTGCATTTATTTTATTAAAATTCAGTAAAACAGCAATATTGTCAAATATTATTAAAATTTTAAATAACTGCTTTCTTTTCAAATATACACTCGTCTAAAGGATTATTAGGAACACCTGTTCAATTTCTCATTAATGCAATTATCTAATCAACCAATCACATGGCAGTTGCTTCAATGCATTTAGGGGTGTGGTCCTGGTCAAGACAATCTCCTGAACTCCAAACTGAATGTCAGAATGGGAAAGAAAGGTGATTTATTAAGCAATTTTGAGTGTGGCATGGTTGTTGGTGCCAGACGGGCTGGTCTGAGTATTTCACAATCTGCTCAGTTACTGGGATTTTCACGCACAACCATTTCTAGGGTTTACAAAGAATGGTGTGAAAAGGGAAAAACATCCAGTATGCGGCAGTCCTGTGGGCGAAAATGCCTTGTTGATGCTAGAGGTCAGAAGAGAATGGGCCGACTGATTCAAGCTGATAGAAGAGCAACTTTGACTGAAATAACCACTCGTTACAACCGAGGTATGCAGCAAAGCATTTGTGAAGCCACAACACGCACAACCTTGAGTCGGGTGGGCTACAACAGCAGAAGACCCCACCGGGTACCACTCATCTCCACTACAAATAGGAAAAAGAGGCTACAATTGGCAAGAGCTCACCAAAATTGGACAGTTGAACTGGAAAAATGTTGCCTGGTCTGGAATCATTTCAAATTGGTTTCTTGAACATGACAATGAGTTCACTGTACTAAAATGGCCCCTACAGTCACCAGATCTCAACCCAATAGAGCATCTTTGGGATGTGGTGGAAAGGGAGCTTCGTGCCCTGGATGTGCATCCCACAAATCTCCATCAACTGCAAGATGCTATCCTATCAATATGGGCCAACATTTCTAAAGAATGCTTTCAGTACCTTGTTGAATCAATGCCACGTAGAATTAAGGCAGTTCTGAAGGAGAAAGGGGGTCAAACACAGTTTTAGTATGGTGTTCCTAATAATCCTTTAGGCGAGTGTATTTAAAAATGTATTTTAATGGCAAAGGTGAATTTACACCATCATTACTCCAGTCTTTAGTGTCACATGAGCCTTCAGAAATCATTCTAATATACTGATTTGGTGCTCAAGAAAAATTGTTGAAAACAGTTGTGCTGCTTAATATTTTTGTGGAACCGTGAGACATTATTTATTATGATTATTTGATGAATAGAATAGCAGCATTTATTTGAAGTATATACTTTTTGTAACATTATAAATGTCTTTACTGTTGGTTTTGATCAATTTAATGCATGCTTGCAGAATTAATTTCTTTCCCCAACTTTTAAATGAAATCTTAAAGGGATGTTTATTTTGTATGATTTAGTAGACCTAAAATTTGAATTAATGATAACATCTTTAATCATACAAAAGATCACAAAAGTAACACTTTAGCAAGTAGACAGGGACAGCTAAATGATTTACAATAATTTGAGGCCTTTTCAAGTATGCAGACCTGCATTGATTTTTGTTCGAATTGTTCTTTTTGTTGCTCTTCCCTAAAAGGCATAGGTTAAAATGCAAGCAACCTTTCTGGAGAACAAAGAACCTGCACGATATCACACATCTGTAAATGTCACAGAAGGGTCACACCTCTGCACTAACTTCCACAAGAACGTCTCAGACTTGGCTTATAGGTAGTGTCTGCCTGAACGGAAAGTCTCTCTCACTCTCTGAAGCCCGTTAGGTGGTAAAACTGAGAGCATTTGAAGCCGGAGAAATCAAGGCCAAGGATTATACTTTCAGAATTATACATAGTAGTTGTGCTATTTGGACGCCAAGGGTGTGAGTCACACACTGATATCTTTTTATGTGTGCAAACCACTGTTTAAATGACTTCATTGTTCTTATCTGCCAGCAATGCCTCATCCTTAAATGTCCTAATAACACAAAAAGACAGTGTTTTGAAAAGATGAACTTAACTTGAATAATTGAATTAAATAGAATACACAGTGACTTCACAGTCACAATAGGAACTTCAGTAAGTGGCTGAATAACAAGCAAAAGTAGGTTACATGGACTGGGTGCAATATCTTGGGTTATTATGTGAATAATAGGTCAAACATGAACACAAAAGGCTACTTTTTGACATCACATTGCTTTACATTACAAAAGTTAGCGAGACAGACAATTGAATAAGCAGTGGAAAAAATGACTGTTATGAGAATCTTACACCTGAATTGCATTAAAACAGGGGAATGTCCTGGAATGAGGATGACATCTTCTTTGGCAGAGACCAGTAAAGCATTACAGAGAGCATGTGCAGCACAAAATGGGCTAATAACCTCATTGTAAATTATATAAAGTGCCCAACCAACCACTGCTGACCAGTATTTCTCAAATAGACAAAATATATAAATATAAAATAATTGGAAATAAATAAATAACATAAACATTTATTTTAAATACATTTTATGTCAACATCACAAATGCTTGCGCATTGTAAGAATGCAAATATATTTTAAAGCATTTATTTGATTTATTATTTTACACTGAATGAATACAAAGTTGAAAAGATGACCTCAGGGTTCTGTACAGTTTTATGCAACATGGCTTCCATAGCACTGGATCTCTCCAAACTTATGACCACAAAGCAGCCAAGAGATACAGCTACAGCTGTTTATGCAATAAAATCCGGCCTCTGCCTTAGGATATAACTCTCTCGTCACACATAGCTTCCAAAGTCCATGTGCTGCAACTTAAAGACAAATACAGCCCAATGTGCAGAAATAATATACAGTGGCCTCCAAAAGTATTTGGTCACTTAAGTCAAATAAAAATGTCTGAATACCATTGTATTATATAACAAAATATCAAAGCAAGTGGCATTGCAACCAAATGCTGCTCTGCATGGTTTCAATATTAAATTCACTTTTCTCAGCCATTTTTATAGTATTTTTTTTTTTGTCTAGTGGATGTACTGTATGAATTCGCAACTATGTTCCACTAAGTGCCCAAATAATCTGGAACCATCTGTCTGTTTATCTGTCATCCATCCATCCATCCATTTTATATCCTAACAAATCCTTGCTTGAAAAGTGCACTTAATTCGGTGACATTAAGATATTAAATGTGACTTTAGTGTCCAAATATGTTTTAGGGCCACTGTATGTTATAAAGAGCATCTAGTGCAAAAAAGAAATCGCAGAGTTGCAGTAAACACTATGGGAAAGAAACTCTAGCATACTTCACTCTTTGAGTGAGAAACAACAATAATTGCAGATTTGACTGATGGAGTACATATTAAAATCGCCTGAATGAAACGAGACCTGAGAGTTAATGCATGTTGACTTATGAACTGAGCTTTTAAACTTCACAGATCTCTGCATCTCAGCCAGCACAACAGCGACCACTAAGAATTTCCACTTCCAGTCTTGGAAATCTGAATGAATAAGAGCTTGGAACAGGACAAAGAAAAAGAGCAAAACAGTGCATGCAAATCCCAAGGCCATGCGCATATTAATACCAGCACAAAACACAAGGACTAATTCACACTGAAGAGTTTAAAAACATAATATGGGACTGGATGTGATTACACCTATCAAAGCGAATGAACAATGAACCACTCTGTGGATAGAAGACTGCCAAAAATGAAGACAGCCAAAGATGCGTGTTTATATTTTCCCAAAAAAATAGGTGGCTTTTAAGCTTTTAAGCTACCAAAATGAAGCAAAAGCACCATAAGTCTCATAAAAGTCTTCGATTAATCAAGATTCACCTTAAAAGAATGATTTACTCATGAAATGGTCTGTATTTCTTTCATGAATGCAAGAAGAGCTAGGGCAGAAGATAGGATTCAGTGAATTATGACTTTAATTTTGGTTTGTTCTTCATGCAAACCTATACTTCAGAAGACAGCTGTATTGTGTATATTCTACTTTTTGGTGCAATTGCATCCTTTTTGAAGCTTGAAAAGCTTCAGTTCTCAGTCATTGCAATCCCATGGAAAAGAGAATGAAAAATAGTCTTCAAAAATATCTCTTTTTGTTGTTCTGTAGAAGAAGAAAAATGTCATATCGTTTTGGAACAACATGAGGATGATATAATGTTGTTGGGCGAATTATTCTTTTAAGTGATGACTGAAGACTTCTTCCAGAGGACACTTCATTTCCTTCTGAAGAATAGACAGGCTACATTGAACATCTGCTGTGTGTACTTGAAAAATAAAGAGTACTACCAAAGCAAAATAAGCCATTTATGGTCCACATAATGATCTGATCAGCCATTGTAGTGAACAACCATGGCCAAGATCTCTGATATCCAGACCCGTAAAACAACAAAACGGCTAAGAAGTTGAGCACCTAAACCATCGAAAGGAATGCGTTAAAAAACTATAATATAAAAATGTATTATTTTGACTCATAGTACGCCCTAAATCAGGGGCTTCATTTTTTTCAAGTCAAGGACATCTATACAGTGGATAGAAAAACTAAGAAGGGACTCACTGTGACATAAAATAATTATGAATCCTGGCCTATAATGTGCATACATTAAAGCACTTAAATGTGATGTTTAAATTGCAAAGCCTTTAAAATAATCATTCTAGATTCATATCCTTAAATATACTACTGTTCCACAATACAATTTGGGCTCTGTAATATATATCTTTTTAGATGTTTGAACAAAGTCTCTTATGCTCACCAATGCCACATTTATTTGATAAAAAACCCCAGTAAAAACAGTAATATTGTGAAATATTATTACAATTTAAAAGAACTGTTTTCTATTTGAATATATTTTAAAATGTAATTTATTCCTGTGATCGCAAAACAGAATTTTTGGCAGCCATTACTCCAGTCTTCAGTGTCACAGTGTCAGAAATCATTTTAATATGCTCAAAAAACCTTTCTTGTTCAAGTGAAAACGTATTTTTAGTGGAAATCGTGATACATTATTTTCCTCTGTTCCTAAATCTTTTGCAAAAATGTCTTTACTGTTGCTTTGATCAATTTAACACATTCTTGCTGAATAAAAGGATTCATTCAAAAAATCGACCCCCTGCAGCTCCACCGTGGACCCCTTTTGAAGACCCCTGATCTAAAGAAATGCAAGTTTTAATGGTGAGCCCTTCAATCTAACAACTGATGTCCTTTCACATCATTCCATTTCCAGAAAGACATACTGTGGTGTTGAGCACCTAATGCAGAGCAGGTGCATGACATTCTCTTTTGTCAGGGCTAATACATAACCGTGAAATTAGAGTTCCTACTTCAGTGTGGAAGGGTTTTTCAAGGCCATCTCTACGAAATATGATCCTGCATCTGTTTCTGGCCTCAGACAAGTAAGTCCGTCAAAAGCTCAGGCTGATCAGTTAAAGTGCTACATCCTGACTTCTTACACACACTCCAACGAATAAACAGATGCTCCAATGGATCATTCAGAGCATGCGCTGTCAAAGCCTGTAATTCAGTTTTATATTCTCTATGTGCTAACATGAAACCGAGATAAAAAATTTGAGGATAACTTGAGGACATGATGTGGCTTTGTACAAGACCCGCAGTTATATTTACAATACAGACTCCCCAGAAAGCAGTGATTGGTGTGACCAATTAATGTCATCTACACAACCACAGTGTCTGTAAATCATTAATGGGCTTTTAAATCGTTTATACCTTTCAGCCCGATGTGTGGTCACACATTGATGGACTGCTCACACAAGTTCTCATTTTTCACAAAGACAAATTTTGACCCAGATTTGGACTTTCTATTCTCATTACCTTTCTTAGACTCATCTGTCTATAATCCTTCTGCTTTAATGAGTTTTGCAGGACAATATGCCTTGGAAGAATGGTAAAACTATCAAAAAACAACACAACAAAATAAAACATGCAGGCTTTTAAATCAATTACAATAATTTCTCTCATACATCTCATTCAAAAGCATAAAGCGGTCATATGATCTGCTTTTCTTGTTTGTGGGGTAACATTATAAAAATAACTAAATGCCCTCAGTCTTCTGGAATGCTTACATAAAAGCAAGAGGATCTACAAAGAAGGTAATACGGGTTTAAAGCGACATGATGGTGAGTTAATGGCGGAATTTTTTTATTGGTGTGAACTACTTTAAAGTCCGTGTCATAAACTAACATGATGTAGCCTGTGTTATTCTGTTTTTACAACTGCTCATCCCTCAAATATTTCCCATTTCTTATTCATAAACAGAGCACACACTTTTTCCGCTCTGATAAGGAATGACAGATAGTTGAGTTATGGAGCAGAAGTACTGGCACCACAACTAGTGCTGGGGATCCAAAAGGTGTCAGTCTGAGTGCAAGATGCTCTGGGAAGTTGTGACATGGACAGAGGAAGAGTTGAAGTCATGATAATGGAGATGAGCTAAGGCCTATCCACCTATTCATGGATAGCGTGTTGAACTACACCTGTGGTTATGCTAGGACAACTGGCTTCATATAATCACTAAAAACATCTTGGAATCATTTAAGAACCAGTGCAAAAAAAAAAAAAAAGTTAAACAATTTAGTTCTGAGATATGCTCTAGCATCATTTGCTCGCTGACATCACTTGGTTTGATTTTGTTATCTAATTGTCATCAATGAAATTAATGTACTGTAATTGTGGTGATTCAGGGTCACTGTATCTGAGATCACTATAGAGTCTCAATCTGACCTATCCAAGATTAAGAAACACTCCTTCATTATTGTAACAGAAAGTTTGTGTCAATTAATGTACCTGTAAATGCTGGTAAAGTCTTTGATCTGATTGTTTAAATCACTGGAGTTTGTCTGCCAAATATGTCATAGCCCTGGGGTTTCAATGCACCGAATCCCTTAATGGAAAGCACAAAAGTCTTTCAGAGGATCATTTGCTCAAGGGCCAAAGACAAGGCAAGACTTCAGACAGCTTCATATCTTCGGCTGATATACTGACCAGATGATGACCGAGCATCTATTCCCCAACAAGGAAGATCTCCCTGCCTATCAAATCTCTCTCTTATGGCCTAGAGAATCAGAGATGTGAGCACACGCTGAGTTTACTCCAGAGCGCTTTATAAATCCCACACATTTGCAATGCATTAATCACACTTTCCCTCGCAAAAACGTCCTGTAGCACTAAACCAAAGAATACATTTTACAGCCCTGTAAATTACCACTCACTCCTCCCTGCGTTCCACTGTCCAAGGTAACAGCACGTTCGTATCCACCGCTGATCAAAAACGGTTAGTGAGATTGCTAATTTGTAGTTTAAAGACAGTTCACCCAAAAATAAAAGTCCTCTTACTATTTACTCATTCTCACATTGTTCGAAACTCATATGACTTTCTTTCCTGATTTACATTATAACGAATGAGGAATACAACTGAAATAATGCCTTAATTTAAAGGAGCATTTCACCCATTTCAACATGAATCTTTATTGAAAGTGGATCATATATGTAGTCGAAATGTAAAATAATTTTTTAATTTGTTGCCCTCTTGACCGAGAAAAGACAGAAAATAACCGAAGGGTGCATTTGTATGAAAGACTACAACACCCACAATGCACCACATTGCACAGCTCCGCAAGCCACACCCACTAATCCGGAACTGCGCGCACATCAAAGAAATCATTCTTTCGTCAACAAGGCTAACGTTAGCTGCCACCAGAGTTTGAAATTCATTTCACGCAAAATTTCTAGTAAGTGATAATGAAAGTAAAGAGACACACCGACCGGTCTCGTATCTCTCACAGAGGAGCGGAAGCATAAACGGCAGATCGAGAGAGGAACAGGCCTGATTTTATGTTGTGTGTGGACTTCAGTCTTCAATGAGGGGCTGTTGGCTTATACTTTCGTTGTGTATTTGTTCATTTTACTATTAAAATGTTTAAATGTTCGCCGATTCCAGCCTCCTTCTTCCCACAACAACAAACCCCGTTAACGTTAAGTTACATTGGCAAATTCATTAGTGAATTACTCCTCGTTTGTATTTCTTTCTGAATATGGTGTATTACTGCATGATACCTGGATGTTCAGTCAGGCGAAACTATGGTGGTTCACATCACAACACAAACGTCCCTTCGTTGAAATTCTCTGCAGCAGACGGACTCTATCTGTGTCCGTAGCGCACAGCGAGAGCACAGGCACAGCAGTCCGCCTCAGCTCGAGCCAGTCCGGGCTCCTCGACCGCGACAGGCAGCCGCCTCCTGTTCCTCCATCAGCCTCAGCTGCTCTTCACTATATTGCGGCTCGTAAAGATAGCCACGAACATCGGATTCGAGCAGCAGACTTTCAAAATCCTCTTCTTCCATATCATGTATAGTTTCTTCAGTCATTGTCATACTTCCTATCTCCACAGCGCTTGTTAGCTTAGCTTCCAAAAACAAGATGGCGGATATTGATTTCGGTTTCTGCAAGTGAAGTCCCACCCACTGATCTGTAATAGGCCTGTAGGGTGAGTGGGTCCCACACCCTTGAATAATAATGAGCTAATGTTTGTAGTCTATACACTTTTCAATGAAATTTATCTTCCGTCCTATCGTGACGCAAAATGACGATATTTACGTCACGATAGGACGGAAGTAAAACACTTAAATCCTTTTTTCTCCCATCTCATAAAAAAAACAAGCAAAATTCCACCATCATTATAATATATGACTGGGTTTCTAACAATACAAACCTTAATGCAAATGGGTGAAGTGACCCTTTAAATCTATTTTTCACACAAAGCTATTATATTACTTGAGAAGACTTTATGGTGGTTTTGTATAGACGCTTGTTTCCGCCACAGAATAAAACATTTTAAAAGATAATTTTGAGTTATAAAGTGAATTGCGTGATATAAAGCCACAATTGTGAGTTATAAAGTTAGAATTGCAACATATAAACTCGCAATAAATTCTAAGAATTGTGAGAAATAAAGTCAGAATTGTGAGATATAAACCCGTAATATATCTCACAATTCTGACTATATAACAAGTAATTGCGACTTTATATCACACAATTCTGACTATATATCTTGCAATTGCAAGGCACAATTGCGAGATATAAACTCACAATTCTGAGAAAAAAGGCAGAATTGTGAGATAAAAAGTCGCAATTAACTGTTTAATTTTTATCCTGTGTTAGAAACCAGCTTCCATAGTTTTGCATCCTTTTTGAAACATCAAAACCTTAGTCCTAATTTTATCTGCAAATAAAAAAAACTTTAAAGGTTTCCTTTTGAAAAACTTCAAATGTTTCCTTTTGTGTTCTACAAAACACATACACACACCCATACAGTATATATATATATATATATATATATATATATATATATATATATATATATATATATATATATATATATATATACACACACACTGTATGGGTGTGTGTATGTAAAAAACAATTTTTTTCACTTTACATTTTTTGAAGTTTTTTTATTTTTGAAGTTGACATTAAATGGAATTTCACCCTATCTATTCCTATATGCATGTTATTGTAATCATCTTATTGATCTTATTGTGAACTATTCATCTATTTTTTTTTTTAAATGATTAATCAAGTAATTTATCAAAACGTAATAACTCAATCTACCAGTAAAATAACTTTTCTAGTGTTAATACCAGACTTCTCCAATCATTTCATCTGCATAAAACCCGTTACCCGACCCTTTCTTAAAATCGAATGCAAGCTCGGTTTCAGATCTGCCTTGATCCAAACAACAACCAGTGGATTAAACCAAGTCCCTGCCCTACATTTCTTCTTTTCAATAGTATGTTTCACTTGGATGTACATCACAAAAACAGGAGAAAGGATCTGTCGCTGCTTCCATAACCTCGATGGATTTCTCAATCCATATTTACTATATCAGGTCTAACTCACTGGACTCTTAAACCTATTGTGCTTTCCATGGCAACACACAAAAAAAACTTTTTTTTAGAGCTCTCTTGTGCCTAAAGTAACAACCTTAGCAGAGTACATATACTTGATTCACAGCCCGCCATACACCAGGGAAAAAACATATATCTCAGATCCTTCCTCAAAACATACCTTTAGCACAGTTGGCAAAATCATCCATGTGAACATGACAATGAAACAGATATTTTGTTGGGAGTGTATTTGACTAACATTCGATATGAGGACTCGGTTTATTAAAACAGCAGTATGATGGCTGTAACAGGCCCGTTTGAGTGATGTGTTGAGTTGTGTTGGAGACCAGGGACTGAGGTGAGGACACACTGGACCGAGTGAAGGGTGTAAAGGCTCGTGCTGTTTCTCACAGCGATCTCCCCACACAACCTTTGATTCGCTGCGTGAAACCCCCCTGTGGAAGCTTTTTCTGTGGATTCATTTAACGGTGAAAGGAAGATGGGGTTTCTCATATGTCCCACAGTAAGGCAGCGGGACAAAACACACACTGTAAAACATATTGAGCTGCACTCAACGAGAAAGGCCGTAATAAAAGAATCTCATTCAGTAGTCGGAAGATTTTCTTCTTTTCAGTACCTTCATACCTTATGTTATTGTAATCTATGTCATGAGGTATTTGAGAAAAGAATCTTTCTGTCATTTATAGTCTTTGTGGTTAGAAGCAAAATTCAAGAGTACAGTACAAAAAGACAAGTACACACAAACAATTCCAGTCATTTCAACAGGAATCCACATGACCAGGAATATCTCATGAGAGTAAAACATTTCCTCACGCAGATATAACTTTGGGTTCAAGTTTGTCTCACAATTTTTCTGTGACAGAAAGCGACTTTGTGGACTCCACTATTGACAATGGACCTTTTTTGCAGGCAAAAATCTGCTTATGTGACCGCAACTTTAATTCGAATTAAGGCAGGATAGCATCCATGCTTTGTTGGGAAGCATCCCCGAATGCACAACAATAGAAAAAACCAAGCCTGCCGACAAGGCGAAAGAAATGCAGTATAATTCAGTACTGAAAAATACTGGTAAAAATTGTGTAGTGTAATTAAAATGGATTATTTTACCCAATAGCTTAATGTCAAACATAACTGAAATTAATAATGAATTATGCCTTATAGGTAGCTGCCTATGTAGGTAATGCACAGCAGGGCAGCTCAATTGGTTAGACAGAGATAGATTATAGTGCTTGCAAGGCAGTATTGATATTTGCCAAAGTTTATATTTATCAGTATGGTTTGAAAAAAGTTGCCGCCTTAAAATGCATGTACAATCAACTTAGATGTATAAGTCATTTCAATTTAAATTATATTAAACTGACTTACATTTATTTTTTGAAAATTGCTTAACTTATTTTGAGTTTGAATTAAAGCAATGTAAAAACATGTTGTCATAACTTATTGATCATATATTTTTTTTACAGTGTAATTAATTCAGGCCACATCATGTACACAAATAGTTTTGTTATAATTTCAGTCTTAGGTTGTGCAATCGGTCTTATTTTCTTACACCTATTCACACACTGAATAAATGCAACTGGAGGCATTAAACCAAAGCCTAAAATGCCCTAAACCTTTTTTATCGTTTAATGAGATATTGTTTTAATATTGTTTACCTCTGGATTTGCAGGGTTGAAAGCCACATTTAGGACCGTTTCAGAGTGTCTCTGGAGCTTATGGAGAAAGTTGCTGCTGCGTGTGTCATATATATAGGCCTAGAAGAAAGGTTAAAAGACAGGTTGAAGGTTGAAGTCTCAGCAGAGCACATGAAACACATATTATCAACATCATTTTAAGCAAAAAATGCTTGCCTCATTATGCATTCACACTCTTTGTAAAGAAATTTTCATACACTGGCTTCAGTGTCTGAGAGAAAAAAGTTTAAAATATTGAAGAGGCCAAACACGCTACCTCATGTTGCATGCTGTATTTGTGTAAATCTAGGAATTACAGAATTACAAATGTAATGTGTGAAATCTTAAAACCTAACTACCCGGGTAAAAAAAGATAAACAGTATGCATGGGTGCATGTCTAACTATGGAATCTTCATGATAGCATTTTGCCAGTATTTATAGCTAAAAAAGGCAGATCAGCAATCAGCAGATCTGCACTATTTCCAAGCTCAGTTCTGTGTAGTGTCTGTAGCACAAAGCTACACTACTGTTCAAAAGTTAAGGGTAAGTATCATATATGATAAAGAAGAAAATAAATTAATACTTATTCAGCAAGGACGATCAAACGGAAGTGTAAACTTGAAGTCTAGAACACATTCAAAGACTTCAGCTGAATAGCATCATGTCGAGAAGATGCTAAATCTACAAAGCAAAGATAGTTCAGCCACTTTGTTTTCATTGCCCAGGGACGAGCATGCGAATCAGTGGTTAACTTAGAGTTCATATTTGCAACGATACCACAACAGTATAGCCCGAAGCTTGTTTTGTGTTCTCATCATTTTAATGATGAATCATTCAAAAACATAAACGAATTCAAATGTGGATTCGCAAGCCAGTTGTTTCTGAAGGAGGGCTCAGTACCCAGTGTATATGGATCAGCTTCCTCCTCCGAATCACAACCTGTAAGTATTATTAATAATTGTTGCTTCGTTGGGTTTTGTAGCGTCGGGGGTGCGAGGAGGGAAGGCGCAATAATATGTGTGTGTGTTGTGTAAGTTACGCTCAGCGCAGCTCTCCAATGTAATTTTTTTTAAAATATGTGAAATGTTTGTCGCTTTTATTGGAGTTGTCATAAAGAATAGAGCAATACCCTGTAGTACTGCAGTGCTTTATCAATATGTTTATGCGTTGGGCTAACAAACAATAACTGACTGGGTCATCTGACCAATCACCGCCGATTAGCGTCACACAAAGGAGGGGTTTGGAAAAATGAGTCGTTGAATGAATCATTAGGGAGTCGGTGAGCAAATCAGGTAAAAATAAATGCATATTATAAGACAACAAAAGTGTTTTTTGTCATTGTATGCATGTAAAACTGTTGTTGGGGACTCTCAGAACAATATTAGGAACATTTTAAATGCCATAATAGGTGCCCTTTAAAGACCCCAAACTTTTGAACGGGTTTAATTTTCTTCAACCAGGGTTTACAGCATCATTTACAGCATTAACAAATGAATGAAAAGGTAAATAATGCCATACACGAGGCAGAGAAAACCAGCCATATAAATAAAAACATGAGACCTATCACAGCAGACTGTTTGGGTTCCTCCATATGTTTCATATTCAGTCCTCGGAAATACATTGAGAGTGTTCTGGAAAAGACACGGGTCTCTGTGCCAGAAAGAAGCCAGAGATAGCTAACAGGTTTTTGTAACATTCAATTATGTGTATATTTAAGGCATTTAGCAGATGGCCTTATCTAGAACAACTTACAAATCAACTTCAGCTTCAGGGGCAAACCTATGGTCAACAGATAGGAAGCCCATGAGATCTGCCGACACTGTGTCCAAAAAAGACGCAATGTGACAAAGCAATATGCAATAAATGCTTCTTCATGTTCAATATTTTATCTTAACCACCTATCAATGGAATTTAGTCAATGGTTTGCTTTTCTCTCTTGACATCCCTCTACTTATTTTTGTTTTTAAATGGATAGCTCACCTAAAATTCTATCACCTGTATATACAAATATATCTTTATTTCTTCTGTGGAACACAAAATAAATACTTTGAAAAATGCCTCAGTGCTATATTTTGTCCATAGAATAAAAGTCAATATGGTCCAGAGTTGATCTGGACACAGAAAAAAAGTTTTTCCACTGAAGAAAAGTGACAAAGATTGGGTAAATTATAATTTTTATTTATTTTTATTTTTGGGTGAACTATCCCCTTAAATTACTAATAGGTAATGGCAACACAGTTAAAAGCACAATTTACAATGCGGTTAAAAGCATAATTTGCCATGTTTTCCATGTCCTCACTCCTTATGAGGTCAAAATCAATCACTTTTTGTTGATCATACTTGTATTTGTTGGCTTATGGCTTAAAATAAGGCTTGGGATTAATGCAGTAATGAGATGGTGATGACGTTCTTGTTTCTGTGATTGTCTTGTGAAATATAAAATGCTTCAACAAATTCATCTGGCTTATCGAAGTCTCAAGACAAAACTACTGTTCTCGCCATTCGGCTTCCAGGAAACACTGAAAAGCAGGCGGTGCTGTGGAGATCTTCTCAAAACTGCTTTACCCAGTGCTGGCGATTAATAACAGCTATCAACACGCACATATTATTCCACTGACTTGAGCAAAGACTAAAAACACATACACAAACAGAGCAGAGACGACAGTCCTCCCACATTGGCAACGAGACACATGTGGAAAAGTAATTTGATTGATTCAAAAAGACAAAAATAAACATTCAGTTCAAAATATGGATTATAAAAGAAAAGAGTAAGTGGCTGCTTTAAATGGTAAGTTTGTGTAAAAGATGATGATCATGCTATCCAGCTATGTTTGAGAATAAACCAAAGAGCATCTTGTGCTTCATTGGAAGCATGCAAGAACATCTGACCATCTATATGAAGACATTCACGATCAATTTTATTTGATTAGTGACCTAGAAATATTGCTGAATCTTCAATATTTCTCTTTGAATCCTAAATCTAGGTCATTCGTGAGCATTCATATAAGCCAAAACCCACTATCGCGAGTCATTTTTCATGAAATTGTTGAGTAACATCCACAGTTTTTTTAAGGTCAATGGGACAATAGCTCTGTAAAAGATACAGTTCCCTTTATCGAAAAAGGGAACTTCGAGATGCGTCGAACGACACGGTGGGAACGCCTCTTGCGTGATTGCGTCTGAAGCATCTATGCCAATTAGTCCAATGGAATGAGAGAATGAGCGTCACGGGCGGGTGACGTCATGAACCAGGAAAGGATAAGAGCACTTCCGCTGCTCGCCGGCATTTAGCTTCTGTTGCCTCAGCAAGCGATCTGTGTCAAACTGTCTCTGTCTATTTATTGTTGTCTGTTACAATATTGTTGGAAACGTGATGGCGAAACAAGTTTACAAGCAGTGTGTTCCTCCCTGCCCGCGTTATTTAACGGGTGGGGACACACACGAGCTTTGTGTGATTTGTTTGGGATTTGAGCATGCAGCCTCAGCCTTCGAGGGGGCTGAGTGCCAGCATTGTGAGAAGCTACCGCTTCGCATGCTCAGATCCCGCCTGTCACTCTTTGATAAACAGAGTGGGCAGGCTCGCGATCCACAAGGATCAGGACCCGCGTCTGCCGAGGCAACGCGGAGAATGCATTCTTGGGGATCGCAGTTAGATCTCTCAGAGGGGTTGGAGACGGGTCCGCGGACCTTTTCTCCTTCCCTACCTGGGAGATCTAGCTCTCCTCTCCCGGTGTCGGAAGCACGCTCTGCGGTTTCTCCCGCCCGGGAAGAGAGCTCTCCCTTTCTGCATTGTTCTTCTTCTGAGGAAGTTGATGTTATGAGTGTTGAAAGTGAGAATGCACACACGGGGGAAAGGGATACACAATTTATTTCCCCGGCGTATGATGAGCTGGTGGATGTCATGTCACGAGCTGTAGAGAAGTTAAATATTGAATGGCCATCTGAGAATAAAAACACTCGCCCTAAAAGCAAGTTAGATGAGCGATTTCTCTCTTCAGCCACATTATGTCCACCACGAGGGCTCCCATTTTTCCCTGATTTACATAGCGAAATATCTAGATCTTGGAATAAGCCATATTCATCTCGTGTTTTTAGCCCTCAAACCACCACTTATTCAAGAATTAGAGGGCTAAAAGAATATGGTTATGAATCGATGCCCCAGGCTGAGCAAAATTTAGCGAGTTATCTCGCGCCTGGTCCAGCATCGACTATGAGAGCCCCAGTTTTGCCCACTAGACCGCTCAAAACTACATCCACTTTAGTGGGCAAAGCTTATGCGGCGGCAGGTCAAGCTGGAGCGTGTTTACACACCATGGCGCTGCTCCAGGCTTATCAGGCTGACCTGCTGGGGGATTTGGATAACAGTGAGGGTGTTAGTCATGACGATGTTCGAGAACTTCGTAGGGCTACCGATCTTTCTCTCAGGGCTACTAAAGAGACCGCTAGAGCTATTGGGCGGTCTATGGCAGCTTTGGTAGCCACTGAGAGGCACTTATGGTTAAATCTTTCTGAGATTAAAGATAAAGATCGAACTTTTTTATTAGACGCTCCTCTTGAACCCTCTGGTCTCTTCGGTGACGCAGTCCACGCTGCAGTGGAAAGGTTCCAGGAGACTAAAAAACAGTCTGATGTATTTAAAAAGTTTATCCCTCGCCGTGTCCAGCCCCCTGGGGATGCTGGGCGTGAGCAGCCCCAGCCGCATAGCTCATCATATCGTGTGCAACAAAAAGAGAGTGTTGCGTCTCGTGCACCTCCACGTAGATATTGGAGACAGACGCAACCCTCTCAACCGAAGTCGACTAAGCCTAAGCCGGATCTAAGGACCGTTCTTCAGGCGAAGAAGGCTTCGGCTCAAAAAAAAAAAAGAGGTCCTGATGCTTAGGCACCAGGCCTGTGGGGACAGCCCCGACCGAAGTGGAGTGGTGTTCACCTCATCACACGGTGCCCGTTCCACTTCGGGGTCCTCACGAGGCCCTCCTGCCAACCCTGCCACCTCCGGTGCTTCAGGGCGCAGTGGTCTCCAGCGAGTCAATGATGCTGTGTTGCGGCACAGCATCGGTTTCGCGCCCTCTGAGGGGGGCTTTAGAGCAGTCAGGTCAGGTAGTTCCTGCCATTATGTTTCAGGCTCCAGATTTGGCTCTCTCAGTAACACCAGAGACCAGCCTCGAGAGGCTGGTTCCCTTAGTAAATTTTCTGGCAGCGTGGAAACTTCTGCCGAATATTTCTCCTTGGGTCCTGCAGATTGTAGAGATAGGATACAGAATCCAGTTCGGTTCTCGTCCTCCTCGTTACAGCGGGGTGCTGCCCACAGTGGTGCGTCCCGAGCAGGCTCTGGTAATGGAACAGGAAGTAAAGGCCCTGTTAGCAAAAGAAGCTATAGAACAGGTGTACTCTCCCGACAGAGAATCGGGTTTTTACAGCCGTTATTTCATTGTTCCAAAGAAGGATGGGGGGTTGCGTCCCATTTTAGATCTTCGCCTGTTGAATCGGTCAGTTCAGAAACTCAAGTTCAAGATGTTGACCATCAAACAGATCGTGACCCAAATCAGATCCGAGGACTGGTTCGTCACGATAGATCTAAAGGATGCATACTTCCATATCTCCATCCTCCCTCAGCACAGGAAGTTCCTAAGGTTTTCTTTCAGGGGCAAAGAATACCAGTATCGGGTTCTTCCTTTCGGCCTAGCTCTGTCACCCCGCACATTCACGAAATGCATGGATGCAGCTTTAGCCCCTCTCAGGCTTCAGGGCATACGCATTTTGAATTATATCGACGACTGGCTGATTCTAGCGGAATCAGAACAGTTGGCGGTTCGACACCGAGGTGTCGTTCTCGCTCATATACGAATGTTGGGGTTGAGGCTCAATGCCAAGAAGAGTGTACTTTCTCCAGTACAGAGAACCACTTTCCTTGGTGTGGTATGGGATTCAGTGACGATGAGGGCCAGCCTGTCGCCCGTACGTGTAGCTGCTATCCTGTCAGCCATCAAAGAGCTAAAGCTAGGTCAGTCACGCACTGTAAAACAGTTCGAGAGACTGTTGGGTCTACTGGCAGCAGCGTCCAACGTGATACCTTTTGGCCTGCTGTACATGAGGCCTTTACAGTGGTGGCTCAGAACCAGAGGGTTCTCCCCGAGGGGAAACCCGTTTCGTATGATCAAGGTTACGCGGCGATGCCTTCGTGCCTTAGAGATATGGAAAAAACACTGGTTCTTAACCCAGGGTCCGGTGTTGGGAGCTCTTTGCCATCGAGTAGTGATCTCGACAGATGCTTCTCTCACCGGCTGGGGAGCGGTAATGGAAGGCCGCTCGGTTCAGGGTCTGTGGAAAAGCCATCATCTTTCTTGGCACATAAATTGCCTGGAGATGATGGCCGTCTTCAATGCGTTGAGACATTTCCTTCCGGACCTAAGAGGCCATCATGTGCTCGTTCGAACAGACAACACATCAGTGGTCTCTTATCTGAACCGCCAGGGGGGTCTGCGCTCGCGTCCGCTTTGCAAACTGGCGCACCAGATCCTCCTGTGGTCTCTGGGGAAGGTACTCTCCCTGAGGGCAGTGTATATTCCTGGGGACCAGAATATAGGAGCAGACATCCTGTCGAGGCAGGAGCTGAGGCCAGGGGATTGGAGACTCCACCCCGAGGCGGTGGAGAAAATCTGGGAGGCATATGGTCAGGCAGAGGTGGATCTGTTCGCGTCTTAGAACACGACGCACTGTCCTCTCTGGTATTCTCTGACGCACCCAGCCCCCCTGGGGCTGGACGCCATGGTGCAGACGTGGCCGAGGCTACGTCTGTACGCCTTTCCCCCTGTTGCTCTGCTCCCAGGAGTTCTGGAGCGGGTCCGTCGGTATGGAATAAGCCTACTGCTAGTAGCACCACGCTGGCCAAGTCGGATCTGGTTTGCGGACCTGATCCTTCTGCTAGACGGGCCTCCATTGGAGATCCCTTTGAGGAGGGACCTTCTGTCTCAGGCCGGGGGCACAATATTTCACCCTCGGCCAGACATTTGGAATCTTTGGGTTTGGCCTCTGAGGGGGCCCAACTTATAGATAGTGGTCTTTCAGCTGAGGCTGCTGAGACCATCCTAAGCTCCAGAGCTCCGGCTACGAGGAAACTTTATGCGCTTAAATGGAGAGTTTTCTCCTTATGGTGTCACCGACACCAGTGGGATCCAGTTAACTGTTCTGTCAACACAGTACTCGAGTTCCTGCAGGAGCGCTTTGTGTCAGGTCTTTGTCCTTCCACACTAAAAGTTTACGTGGCAGCCATTGCGGCTTACCATACTATGGTGGGAGGTATATCTTTGGGTCGAGACCCCCTGATTACACGTTTCCTTCGTGGCACTTTGAGGCTGAGGCCTGCAATCCGCACTAAGGTGCCAGCTTGGGATTTGACTATAGTTCTAGAAGGCCTGTCTAGGGCCCCATTCGAGCCCTTAGATTCGGTCTCAGAAAAGTTCCTGACTTTCAAGACTATCTTTCTGCTAGCTATTTCGTCCCTAAAGAGAGTTGGCGACCTTCAGGCTCTTTCGGTCTCCCCCACCTGCCTTGAATTTGCACCGGGGATGGTCAAGGCGTTCCTATACCCAAAACAGGGATACGTCCCTAAGGTTCCAACCTTGACTCCGAGGCCTATTGTGCTGCAGGCTTTCTGTCCTCCTCCATTTGCAACTGCGGACCAGGAAAGACTGCACCTGTTGTGTCCAGTGCGAGCATTCGACACATATGTACATCGGACATCCTCAATCAGAAAGTCCGACCAATTACTGATTTGCTTTGGATCACCTAAGAAAGGTCTTCCTGCTTCAAAACAGACAGTCAGTAAGTGGATAGTCGAGGCTATTTCACTGGCATACGAGTACTCGGGCCAGCCTTGTCCTTTGGTGGTCCGAGCCCACTCGACCAGGAGTATGGCGTCTTCTAAAGCCATATTGCAGGGGGTATCTCTTCAAGATGTTTGTGATGCGGCGGGCTGGTCCTCTCCGCTCACATTCGTGAGATTTTACAGTTTGGACCTGGATGCTGCCCCAGGTTCTCAGGTGCTGAGTGCTTAGATCAACAAGAAAAAGAAAGACTGACACTCAGGTACTTGTAATTATGGCGGGTTGGGTATTCTCGTTCCCACCGTGTCGTTCGACGCATCTCGAAGTTCCCTTTTTCGATAAAGGGAACGTCTCAGGTTACTATTGTAACCATAGTTCCCTGAGAAACAGGGAACGAGACGATGCGTCCCCCTGCCATACTTCCTGCGTCCCTGCGATCGGCTTGCTTCGGCAACTGTCGAAGCTAAATGCCGGCGAGCAGCGGAAGTGCTCTTATCCTTTCCTGGTTCATGACGTCACCCGCCCGTGACGCTCATTCTCTTATTCCATTGGACTAGTTGGCATAGATGCTTCAGACGCAATCACGCAAGAGGCGTTCCCACCGTGTCGTTTGACGCATCGTCTCGTTCCCTGTTTCTCAGGGAACTATGGTTACAATAGTAACCTGAGACGTTTTTTTCTCAGAGCTCTTTTAACCACAGAACACCATGAAAGTATGGATATCCCACTGTTTTCCTCATATGAGTGAATTGTTTTGACAATCCTGGCAAAGGACACAAGACATGGAGAAGATCAGCAGTAAATGTGACGCAGCTGCTGGATATTATGATAAGAGATACTCAGAGAGGGAGAAATAAAGAGGTCAATGGAAAAAAGTGGTCGGTCGGTCTGTCTGTCTGTCTGAAATAATTTACTTTTGGCTGTTGAACTAGAACATTTTCTAAATTTAAAACCGTCTTTACAATATTAAAGCATTTTCATAATAACATTTCCATAACTCCATAAAAAATGACTGACTACAAAACCTGTTCTTACCTATAATGTGAGAAATGTGGTGTTCAGCGTTCCTGAATGGCGGTTTTATTACCTCTGTCAAGATACACAGGCTCACACTGGGCCAGAAAAGGATTATCTGATTTACAATTATGCTGTATATTCTGTACAATGCTTGTGAAAAATGAAGAGGCGCTTTGAATTATAGGTCTTATGAATTCTATTACACCTTGTGCTTATCATGACACCATAAAACACTCAACTTAAAGGAGTAGTTCACTTTTAAAAAAACTTACTCACCCCCATGTCATCCAAGATGTCCACGTCTTTCTTTCTTCAGTCGAAAAGAAATTAAGGTTTTTGATGAAAACATTCCAGGATTTTCTCCATATAATGGACTTCATTGGGAACCAAACGGTTCAAGGTCCAAATGAGAGTTTCAGTGCAGCTTCAAAGGGCTTTAAACGACTCCAGACGATAAATAAGGGTCTTATCTAGGACCCTTCGAGTCATGACTCGAAAAAAGATTTGTTAATTTTGACGAACGAGTTCGAACAGGAGAGTCACGAACGCTCATCACAGAACAGAGCAAGGAGAGCATTTGTGCTTAAAAAACTTAAACTTTGTTATTTATTTTTGAAATGACCGATGGTTTCGCTAGATAAGACACTTATTCATCGTCTGATATCGTTTAAAGCCCTTTGAAGCTGCACTGAAACTGTCTTTTGGACCTTGAACAGTTTGGTTCCCATTGAAGTCCATTATTTGGAGAAAATCCTGGAATGTTTTCATCAAAAACCTTAATTTCTTTTCGACTGAAGAAAGAAAGACGTGGACATCTTGGATGACATGGGGGTGAGTAAATTATCAGCAAAAGTTTTTTTAAAAGTGAACTACTCCTTTAAGCAAGAAGAAACTATTCTTAATAAACACAGCAGAAAGAGACAGAGATGAGGGTTACAGGACATTGTAGCCGAATATATATTAAATGTTCTCACACAATGGTCCTCCGAGCCAGTAGCTATGAAGCGACCACAGGGTGAGAAGGCCGCAGTGCAGTGATGACAGCGGTTAACATGGCTCTCATAGCGGCGAACACACCTGACAGAGATGGACAGAAAGAAAGAAAGAATAAGATATGAATTAGTTGAGTTTTGTCAATAATTCTACAATGTGTCAAATTTACATTTTTGCAGCTGCCGAAACTGGTTTGCTGGCGCTTTGTGAATAATATCCAAGTGTTTGACATTAAATGCCATACGCTAAAGTGGCCCAATTTTGCCCATTATGCTTTAATTAAAATATTTATTCAATAGGATCCACTGCTTTATCTCTAAAGCAGCTGGAAAATACATTTCTAGACAGTATAAATGACTATTACTAAATTTGAACACATTCACAATATTCACAATTGACTTGACCAGTCAGAAATGATTATCTGAAAGAAAGAAAAAAACACTCAGGAAAGTCATCATTCCTTAAAGTGGATCTGTTTAAAATCAGCTTTTCATTTCCAGGCATTTTGTCTCTTTCTGTAGACATCACCTCCTTTAGAATGTAAATATTCATTTAGCAGATACCACTCATCCAAAGCAACATACAGCACCATATTCTGGAACACTGTGATGACTAAGAAAACATCAAGTAAGTCCAAAAATACACAAAATAATTTTCAGTGGAGTAGGGCAACACATCGGGGGCCAGTGATTTCTCTGAAGGTGCTATCAAACAGTCAGGATCCTTGTTTTATCATGTGGTCCAGAGGGACTATGTAAGCTAATGTGAGACGATGCTTCACTTCATTACTCCCATGCTAGGGGCTGTGTTTGCAATTGCTAGACCACATTTCCCTGCATTCTTTTAGTTTAAGTGATGGAGGTAACATTTCTGCACATACATACATACATACATACATACATACATACATACATACATACATACATACATACATATATATATATATACACACAGTATATATATATATATATATATATATATATATATATATATATATATATATATATATATATAATTATTTCCTTATTGAATTCCATATTGACCTACCATTTGTCAATATGTTTCAATTTGTTACGAATTTAAATGATATCCCTACTCAAAGAGAATAAAACCATTCGTAACAATACTGTATAGATTTAAAGGCTAATCATATAGGACAGCTTTCAGGGTCAATGTGGGTAAGATGTAACAACATGGAATTCAAACACATGCACATTTATTGGGAATTTAGGGTCTGCACGGTGAGCATCCACAAATTAAAAAGTGCTATTTCAAAATCCACAGATGGGGAATTACCTGTAGAGCCTAACCTGAACCTTTTTTTCTTTTTCTTTTTTAAATATAAACCTATGATTTGTGCCTAATGAGATCATTATGCCATTATGGAAGTCACAAAATGGGCATATAAATTAATTTAATGCTAGCCACATGCCTTTATGGAGCAGCACAAGCATAATAAATTAACTCTTTTAATGAGACTAGACTGCCAAAGCAGGCTGTTTCTGTCCATGCAATAAAAAAAAGCAAAAAAAGCTAAATAAATAAATAAATAAAAATGAAACAACACTGGCATAGACATAACCAGAAAATTTAAAAGATAATAATATAAAGGTTAAAATAAATTGGAGTGCAACAGAAAAAGCATCATGGCACATCATGGAAGAGTTTGCCTGAGGTTCTTGCTCATTACACGAGGTCGGATGTTATGTTCACTCTGATTGCTTTGCACGCCTTAATGAATCTAGAGTCCTTGTCTGAGGATATGGGTCTCAATTCCCATTCTGTACAAGCAAGGTTAATCTGCTTCTCATTACGAGGAAAGATTATGCTTTAAGAGAAAGAATAAACAAATTTATTGTGTAAAGCCCACATATTTTCTTCACATTTAGTCAACCACCAGAGCGGAAACGAACAGAATGCCAACCTGAGAGCCACCACAGACTCTGCGAGCACCTTCAAAAATAAGAATGAAAATACCAAGCAGTAATCACCAACAGTCACCTAAAACACTCTAGCAACTACATAGAAGCGTGCTAAAAACCACATAACAGCATCTTCTCTGACTTTAGTAATACCCTTTTCAAGAGGTGGACTTGAATGACTATAAAAAAGCTGCCTAAGGACATGATGGCTGTTGAGTGAAAAAGAATCAACTCTGAGGCACAAGAGTCGATTTTAAAGGTCGCAGTTGTTTATATTCACTCACTGATTGATTTGAGGATTCTTTAGGTTACATCATAATACCTGTAATTACTTGTACAATGTAAAAAATCAGTGTTGTAATTAGCTATCACAACTTAAAATGTATTGTTGGAACTTTCCTGAATTTAACTTGAGATAACTCAAATATCCAAGCTGTCATTTATAGAACTCCACATTTAAACATAACACAGAACTCCACATTGACTAAACTTAAAATTTTAAGGTAGTATGAACACGTACTTGTAAATGTAAAGTTAAATTTACTTTTTACACTGTACCAACATAAATTCTCCAATAAATAACTAAAAAAGCTTTTTTTTTTAAATGGCAGCTATGACAGAAATAAATTAAGGATGTCAAAACCCTAGGAATTTTTTTGAAACAGTGGCTAAACTAATGAAAAATAATACTACATTATTTTGTAGTCTCCCTGACGAAAAATTTGATTCATTCATTGCTACAGGACAGGGTGATTTTTATAAACTCGTTAAATCATCTAAATCGACAACATGTTATGTTAGACCCTATACTGACTAAACTACTGAAAGATGTTTCCAGAGGTCATAGATCCTCTTCTTAATATCATTAATTCATATTTGTCATTAGGATACGTACCGAAATTTTTTAAGCTGGCTATGATTAAACAGCTTGTTAAAAAACGCAACTTGATCCTACAGAACTAGTCAACTACAGGTCGATCTCAAATCTACCTTTTCTGTCAAAGATACTAGAAAAGGCAGTATCTTCGCAACTATGTTCCTTTTTAGAAAGAAATGGTATCTGCGAGGATTTTCAATCAGGATTTAGACCATATCATAGTACTGAGACAGCTCTCATTAGAGTCACAAATGATTTGCTCTTACCATCCGATCGTTGTTGTATCTCTCTATAAGTGTTACTCAATCTTAGTGCTGCATTTGACACTATTGACCACAACATTCTTTTAAATAGACTCGAAAATTAGGGTTAGGTTTTGTAGCAGTAAATGAAAAGATGTATTATCGGTCAAAAGTTCAGTATGGTGTACCACAAGACTCAGTACTAGGACCGCTGCTGTTCCCTCTGTACATGCTACCATTAGGAGATAAGCATGGCATTAGTTTTCACGGTTATGCTGATGATACTCAGCTCTATATTTCTTCACGCCCTGACAAAACTTACCAATCCACAAAATTAACAGAATGCATAGCAGATATAAAAAACTGGATGACTTGTAATTTCCTACTGCTTAATTCTGAAAAAACAGAGATTCTAATTATTGGACAAAAAACATCCTCACGTAATAACCTAGAATACTGTCTAACACTTGATGGCTGCTCTGTCAAGTCCTCGCCGTCAGTTAGGAACCTGGGTGTGCTCTTTGATACCAATCTTTCATTTGAAAGTCACGCGTCTAGTATCTGTGAAACATTTTTTCATCTTAAAAATATATCTAAATTACGTCATATGCTCTTAATTAAAAATGCATAACAATTAGTTAATGTGTTCATGACATCAAGGCTAGATTATTGTAATGCTCTACTTTCAGGCCATATCCAGATCTGATGAAGGACCATCACATGCACACGACGACAACACATCCCTGAAGTGCCAACCTGATCAGTCCTGTGAAGGCCTCATGGACACTTCAACAAACTCGACTCCATACCGGCGTGATGACTCCGACCCCCAACCAGATGGAACTGGATAAATATTGTGAAAGTTCTGATCCAATCTGACTTCTGACCTATAATGCTGCCTGAATCATAATCATACACTGTTCATTCATTGGCCAGAGGAGAACAGCCCCTTACTGAGCCTGGGTTCTCCCAAGGTTTTTTTCTCCATTCTGTCACCTGATGGAGTTTTGGTTCCTTGCCACTGCCGCCTTTTTTTGCCTTTCTTCACCTTTCGCCATTGGCTTTTGGCTTGCTTAGTTGGGGACATTTAATTTTATATTTAACAATATTATTACAACATTATTTTCCTGTTATCGCTGTAAAGCTGATTTGAAACAATCTGTATTGTAAAAAGCAGTATATAAATAAATGTGACTTGATTTACGAACACTGAAAAATGCTTTAACAGTGTGTTGACTGAGTACCAGGGTCCCACCGGAGGTGCCCTGACCTCCTGTGCAGCTGAAGACAGAGTGATGCTTCATAAAAAGATTTTTAGAAAGTCTTCATGAAGCACTTCAGATTCTCAGTATTTCTCATACATAATTCAAAATCCAGAGGGCTGCTGCTCCCCTCTTAGCCTGAAATTCAAAATACTACTGTATACCTATTAAGGCAGCATTTTCATTGTCATATGCAAAACATACAGTCCCAGAACAGGTAGAGAATGGTGATGTGGAAGATCACAAGAGCTTCCAGAGCTCCTTGGCTTTTGGCTGAAGGTTTTGTCTTGGCCTCTGGAATGATGTCACTTGTGCTTTAAATGAAGTCTTGGGGAGATAAATCCATTTCACGTGCTTGAAGTTGGAGCACTGTTAAAGAGCCAGCCATTGGACAAATGGAAAATACACATAAAATGGCTTGCGCCGAAAGACTTCATTGCCAGACCTCAGTTTGTCAATGACTGCAGACAAATGATGTGACTAATTCTCACATATGCTCCTGTAAGCCCGACTCAATCGGCCCAAAGGAGGCATCCGATCAGTGGGTGAAGGTCTCTGCGCATTACTGTCTTTCTGCGTGGAAAAGTGATTTGATTAAATGAAATAAATTTCCTCATTCTTATTAACTCGTTATTTCATCTGACTCCATAAATTAAAAAGGTTTTAATGATATCTGTGCATCAAGTGTGAGCGAATGTTTGACTATTCTTTTTAAATCTTTACTGAAAATAATGTCAGAGTCGATTAGAATAAAATCAAATGTTTACAATTTATTATGTCAGGTAAATGTATCACGCTAATTGCATAATCAGTTCAAAGATAATAGATACAAACATCAAATGCTCTGGAATAAAGAGAGAAGATGCAATACCTTGACATTATAAAATACATAATGGGCTATTCTGGGTTACCGAATTGCGCCGAGCCTCTCGTTGTATTTCATTATATAGACAGACCAAGGCAGAAACCTCTTTTTAAATGTAAACATGAGTTCACAGTGGGAATTTACATTAATCATCGTCCCAGACTTACTGGGGGCAGAAGTTGATTTACATGGAACCATTTTCTAACAATGGGAATTTGAATTGAGTTCACACTTTCTGAGAGCAGGAGACCATTTGCCTGGAAAAACCCACCCTCCTCTGTGAGCAAGTTATCTCTAAAATCTTAAAAACTTTATTACCTTTTGGTTTGCTTCTTTGGGAATGAGACCTTTGTACCAGTCGCACTGAGACATTTCAAATGATATCAAACACGTGTAATACTGTATGATAATTATTCACATTAACCCATATAGATTTTTGGGTGAATTTCAGGTGATCTCAGCATGATAGAAAGAGCGAATGGGGGAATGGGGGTCAAGGGAAAAAGATGTAGATTAGGCTTGCTTAGGTGGTGCACAAGAGAGAAATTCAAATGTTAATTTCCTTTTTTCTCAGAGAGTTGCCCTCACTTCCAGTTCTTCCATTTTCTCCAGTCTTACACTCCGGTCCATGTTTCCCGTGTTTGACCTGCATTTATCTTTAGTATTTTCTCTTAAGTGTTTTTAATGGTTTCCTCCCTGTAACAATTTTCCTTTCTAATCCGGTTCTAATGAACTAATCCTTCAAAGAAGTGAACAAATATTCTATTCAGCAAGGTTGTTTTTAGGCAATCAGTGTGATGATACCATTTTCCTGCACTTCAAGAGTGATTAGTCATATGGTTTTTACAACCAAGAAACATTTTGTGATTTCATGGGCAAAAATGTCAGAATTCGACTTAGCAATAGCAGAGTTCGTACTTCAGGGGGGTCATGTGGCAGGAGAAAAACTGCCATTGAGATGAACGGGAATGCTATCCGATGCTTTCTCTAGGTATTACAAACCTCCTTGGGGAGGAAAGTGTCAGTTGCGAAACGTACAGCATGTTTGCGTAACATATCAAACTCTTTTATTTTAAAGCAGAGAATTCATGCTTCGTTAAAGACGTTAGTTTCTGCAGGGATGGATGAAGTTGTTATATGTTGCTGACCAGAACTTGACTCTTCCCTCTGTGCAAATATTTATCAAGGCAAGTAAAAAGTATTTGACACTTTCTTGAGTTTTCAAGTAAGAGCAGGAAGATCTAAGATCCAAGCATAATAGAATAAAGGATGTATAAGTATAGAAGCAATTCATACCATTTCACAAAGTGAGGGAATTAAAAGTCTTTCATCGCTTACTTCAGCTGTCCTTATAAGGGAAATAAAACTAAATGGAGAGGATCAGGTGCAGAATATCACTAAGTTCCGAGAAAAAATATATTCAGAGTCTGGAACTTTCTGCACAGATTCCTGTACCTGCAGTTGTTGTCTCTGTTCTAGTTTTGTTTCCAACTTTCACAGGACGACAAATGAGTCCAAAATGCTTTTCCCACCCTGATGCATTTATGGACTGTTCTTAAAGGAACAGGCCATTCAAAAATAAAAATCTGTCATCATTAATCTCCCTACGGAGCCCCTAAAGGGACGCGGTGGTGAAAAAAATAGGATGGGAGAATTTTTTTTTTCAAATCTTTTGCGTACCCTCGCAAAACTTTCGCGTTCCCTCGCAAGACTTTTCTCTCTGTTATTGATCCGAGAACTTTGAATCTGTGAATAGGCCCTATTTATAACTCCACCTTGAGTTAAGCACTGACCGCATTTCTTTATATTTGAGTCCAAGTTCAAACACTATGAAACGCTCCATTAACTTACGGATCTCTGAAGCACTGCCAGTGGGACATTAAACAGGAAGTGTCTGTCCGAGCTCAACAGGTTTTGCGAGGGAACGCAAATATCTTTGCGAGGGAACGCAAAGTTTCTCGGGGGAACGCAAAAGTTTTGCGAGGAAACGCAAAAGATAAAAAAAAAAATTCTCCCATCCTAAATTTTTCCTGCCACCACGTCCCTTTAGGAGATCCGTATCTGCCACTCTATCACTAATCTTTGTTTTTCCAAGCCAGTGTGGAACAGTAGATTTTTTTTGTGAAGAATATCCATCTTTTCCATTTAATGAAAGCGAATGGGGCTGGGTATGTCAAGAGGATTTGATAGCTAATAGTCAGATGACAAGTTAGTAGAAACTAATGAAAAGCTACAAGAAAAACATCTATGTTAGCTATGTTATGTTACAGTACAGTATGTATACACACACATCTACATATACAAAATTGATACAAGATTAGGGTGCGTAAATTATGACAAAATAATTTGAGTGAACTGTCAAGTTAAAGAAATAATTTCTGACTAATCGGTCCTCCTACAAGGAAAGAAACAAAACCAGGACAGAGACAGAAACTACAAGTACAAGAATATGTGCTTAAAGTTCCAGACTCTAAAAACTCTGAAAAATGTGTTTGCAACATCATGGGTGAAAAGATGACATTATGATATATATTACTTTCAAATAATAAATTGATAAGAAAACACTAGCACTATACAAGCACAAAATTAATTTTGAACTAGAATTAATTCAAATATTATTACATTTAGAAGTACTAAAAGGTTTATATTTCACATAGCGCTGGTTTCGATGTCTATTTATCTATATATTTAACTTGGTCGTATAGAGACCAACGAGGGCCTGTAAAAGAAACAGCATTGCTGAATTCACTCCACATAAAGCAGAGTGGTTACTGTTAGGTCAACTGCAGGGAGGGAATTCTTTCCAGAGTCCTTTTGGCAGAGGGCCGGGCAGACTCAGCTTCTAGAGAATCTGGAAATTTTGGATTCTTCGTTTAAATGATGTATGTACCTTTCTGAGTGCCCCTAATCCTGGTTGTTCTCAACGATCTTAAGGGCATTATGTAATGTTAGTATCCCGCAAGCCTATAAACAACCTGGGATTTGACTGTTATTCACTTCTATGAAGGATATGTAATCAGCGATTTACTGAGATGAGGGCATGAAAATGTATGCTGGAAAAAACATAACTTGAGCAACATATGTAGATGGCCAATTACTCAATAGTCAATTTTAAATCATCATAAATTTTAAAATGGCACAAAAGTAGACATTTCATCTTTGGCTCAAAGGTGATTTATAATAATGTTCTGTAAGCCAAAGCATGGCAGCTAACTAAATCTTTAGAATATTGTAATATTTATTAAAAGAGAATTGCATAATTCAACAATTAGGTGTTGGTAAATGGGGTGAATTTTATGCAGTCTTGCCCTCTAAAGGTCTCAGAAAGCCAGGGAAAGGAGATGAAGGGCCTACCTAGCTGTGCGCAGGTCCCACAATTTCAGACCGTCCGTTATGGCACTGCTCAGGAAGAGATTGTATGATTCCAGGGCCTGTGTACAGAACAAGGACCCCTGCAATAAAGGAAACAGAGGAAAGAAATTGGCATAATAAAAGGAAAATCAAATATCCTGAATGGGGAAACATTGGCAAAATGGCCAACGATGGAGGACCTACAGGAGATACTAAAGGACAAATGTTCATTGTCTTATAAAAGTCTTTAATTAGCCTGATATTCAGAGAGAATATAGCAACTTTTTTAAGTTTTACTTGTGGTTTAAGCAATATGTGAGCTGCAATATCACATCGGTGATATTGACATCAAAAGTTTGGGATTTTCAATGTTTTTGAAAGAAGTCTTTTATGCTCACCAAGGCTGCATAATTGATCAAATTACAATACAAATTTGTAATATTGTGAAATAATATTATAATATAAAATTTAAAAAAAAATCTGTTTTAACATTTTAAAAGGGAGTTTCCTGTGATCATCACGGCAAAGCTGAATTTTCAGCATCAGTGTCCAGTCTTCAGTGTCACATGATCCTTCAAAAATCATTATAATATGCTGATTTGTTGCGCAAGAAACATTTCTTATTATAATCAATGTTGATAATAAAATAGTTGTGCTACTTAAAATACATGCTTGCAGCATCCTTGTTAAATTTAGTTGTCATAGCTGTTGACCGGTCATAGAAAGAGACATGAATTTGGCAGGAGATTGCAAACAAGCAGCACGTGTACGCTGAAAGCGTGCAGACTTTCCAGAACTGAAGTTCTCTCGAAAAGCCAGAAAAGTCCACAGAATGGAAATGTTTGTCATACATTGTGGAAGCCCAGTCAAACCATCTCTCTCCGGCCCTAACACAAATAAAGATGGTTTAAAGTGTCCTGCGTGATTACTTACACACAATTCATCAGAAATATTCTCTACGAATGTAGCTTTAGAAAGAGGAACATGTTGCCCACGGAGGAGAATGTAGAGTAGCTGAGAAGAGAAAAGGTTTGTTGTAGCTAATTCACAGCTGGCAGGAATTCCCAGTGATCAGCTCTCCTGATCCCTCTAGGCGTCTCTAATGCATGGGCTTCTTGTTGGAGGATCCCATATGTATGTAAGAGCCAGGTTGTGTTATTGTGAAGAGATCAGACTCACAAGTACAGCAGACAATGTGTAGCGTGACTGAAGGTTGGTATGCTGGTATGGAAAGTGGCCGCTCAGGGAACGTGGGAGAGTGCCCGCTAGCTAAAACCATTATACTGCATTAGATTAGTTATTCCAGTCCACTGTCCACTTGTGTACCCAACTAATCTCAGTTGACCCTCTCAAACTGGGGAGTATCTGGGGCAGTGAATTTGCAAATCACGTGATACACTGCTCTCACGTCATACAAGACATGAGAGCGGAGGTCGGTAAGGGCAATATACCCTACAAAAGCCTTAGTTGAATGTTTCTTGAGCAGCAAATCAGCATATTATAATGATTTCTGAAGGATCATGTGACACTGAAGACTGGAGTAATGATGCTAAAAATTCAGCTTTGATCACAGGAATAAATTACATTTTACAAATATTAAAATAGAAAACAGTTATTTTAAATTGTAATGATATTTTTACAATATTCCAATATTCACTATATTTTTGACTAAATAAATGCAGCCTTCGTGAGCATAAGCGACTTAATCTTACTTTTAGGTGAATGGAGTGCAATAGAGGAGTCCATGTCAGTCCAACACAGTTTCACAGAGGCAAAGGGATAGTATGCAGATGTTCATAAAACATCACCCTCTACAGACAGAATATGCTTACCCAACATGCTTGGCTTAAGCGAGATCCTCCCTCAACTTATTTCATGTTTCCGTCCTAATCTGTAAACCTGAGGGATTTAGACCAAGATACTCAGCTAGATAAATGGGACACGCGAGGCCTACAACTTAGGCCCACCTTGGAAAACCTCACACAACTGTGGTTTGGATTATCCCAACTAAAACGGTGAACTTTTATCCTTCAAATAAGACGACATCATTTCTTGCATAACGTTCCGAAAGGCCTTATATAATCGGAGGATGGGAGTGCCAAACGTCAGAGAAAATTTGGTTTGGAAAATGAACTTAAGCAACTCCCAACACGAGCTGAATCCGTTCATTATCTTTCACTCCCTTCAAGGATGCCACACATTAAGGTTGAGGTTGAATTTGGATATTCAGAATAATCTACTTCTTCCTGACTACACTGAGCTCCTGTTCAAAGAAGCCTGAATAAAGTAATATCTGGGTGTGGACAGTAGTATTAGTATGGGCCCCATTTTCCCTCAGTATGATTTCCCAGCAAACAAAACTCATCCAATCAGCTTCATTAACTATAATTATCTTTAAGATGAGGGCTCAGTCAGTATTTCCTTGGTATTGTTTCTGAAAGTGACTTCATCAAGGTTGCCATGGATATGAGGTTAACCCAAGTAGCAAAGTGAGTCAGAAGCAAAGCATATTACTTTGGGTTTACAACGAACCCAGAGCACAGTCCAGACACACAACAAAAATACATACACAACCCACAAACAGCTTAAGTGGTTTGTAATTCCAATTTTAGTGTTGTAACTCAAGGGTCACCACCAGTATTGAGTCGTGTGCATCTTGTAAATGACCACTGAGGTCAGAAAATTCTGAGTGAAAAGGGCACTAGTCTCTCTGCAGCATGAGCGTCACTGTTTTTTTTTTTTAAATGGTGGTCACAACAAAACAAGTTTTAGAGGGTTGAGTAAAAGGATGGTTGTACATACTTTCCCTTGATATAATATACACGAACATTCAAAAGGTTAGCCAGTAAGTAATGTTTTGAAATAAGTTTCTTATGCTCACCAAGACTGCATTAATGTGCTAAAAATACAGTAAAACCGTAATATTCTGAAATATTATTACTATTTTGAAGAACTTAACTTATTCCTGTGATCATGGCAAAGGAATCACTGCAAAGGATCATTACTCCAGTCTTCAGTGTCACATCATCCTTCAGAAATCAATCAATCAATATGCTAATTTGGTGAAAATAGTTGTGCTGCCTAATATTTTTGTGGAAAGTGTGATATATTTTTTTTCAGTATTCTTTGATGAATAGAAGGTTCAACAGAACAACATTCATTTGATTTTTTTTGAGCATTTTGGCCAAGTCAAAACTGCAAGGACAATATTTTTCAGTAATATACAAAAAAAAACAATATAAAATAATTTTTTTAGTTGTTAAATTTGTTTTAAGTTGCCAAATAAGAAAACAGTACGGAATATTTTAAAAGGTAGTAAAATATTTGTATTATCAAATTTTGTCATTACAAAAGATTCTACTTCAAATAAATGCTGTTCTTTTGAACACTCTATTCATCAAAGAATCCTGAAAATAAATTGTACACAACTCTTTTCAACATTGATAATAATAATGAATGTTTTTTGAGCATTAAATCAGCATATTAGAATGATTTTTGAAGAATCATGCGGCACTGAAGACTGGAGTAATGATGCTATAAATTCAGCTTTGATCACAGGGATAAATTACATTTTAAAACATATTCAAATTCTCTTACCTTGTTCTGGCTGAGGTGGTGGACAGCTCTACTGTGGGCATCAGGGATCTGAGTGGCTATACAGCCCTGGTTCATATCGAACACCTGGATGGTGCGGTCAGCGCCAGCAGCCAAGATGATGTCTGATATACTGCGGTTAAAGAGATACACTGAACATACATCTCAGCTTAAGTCCTGTCACCTTTAAAGAAATCCAATATGGTTAAACAACTATTTTCTGAATAGTTCATGACTTTTATAGCACTACCAAAGAGGGCATGAGATTACCATATATTATAATCTGTACAAGCTTTATATTTCAGAAGTACACTTTGAATTTCAAGCATTTAATATGCTTTTAGTAAGTAGTTTGTTGACAAATATAACAGGCTTATTCAGAATATTTTGGTACATGGCACATCATGTACCAAAATATTCAGAATAAGCCTGTGCGTTTAAGGAATCTTCTATTGCTCATGCAATGACACCTTCAGCTATCGCTTTTTGAATTGTGCAAAGCATATATTCTCCGTCAGGTTTTTTAGGATACAGGAGTAGAAGTCATTGATCGCTGACATTGAAGTAATGTCTGTTCCTGACTTCATGCTTAATTTACTGGCCAGTTTGGACTTGCTTCTTTGAGTATACCTGTGTTATAGGACAAGGAAGAGCAAAAAATGCTTAAACACAGTCCATAAATCTAATGAAATATAAATGTTTCTATGGATAATAACAAAGCATTGCAGTAGCAGTGTGGACATGAGCCTGATGTACAAATATATATTGTAAACATAGGTAGCACACTCATTTTAATCCTGAAGTGAAACAATATACAACCATTCAGAAGTTTATATTAAGCAGCAAACTGCTTTCAAGATAAATACGATTTTTTTTCTTGAAAAAGCACTAATCAGCATGTTAAAATTATTTCTGTAGATCATACTGAAGACTAGAGTAATGGCTGCTGACAAATCAGTTTTGCCGTTACAGGAATAAATGACAATTTAAAATATACTAAAATAGGAAACAGTTATTTTAAAGGTGGGGTATAAGATTTTTTTTTTTGACCATTTTTTCAAAATCACTTGAAATCCTATTCCTAACCCACTTACAGCCACTGAGTTAGAAGCACTGAAATAAAAATTAAAAAATTTAATCATCTGTGGAACTGGCAGGACTCGAAAAACTCCAGCCAATCATTTTCAAGACCGTCTAGAATCATTGGACAGTCAGTGCGTCAATCAAACGGTCGTACCATACCCCCCTCCCCATGCCCCTCTTCGAATGGGTGGAGTGGGTGGAGTCAGGGAAAGAAGGTAGGACCTTTTGAGTTGTGTATTTTCAAAATCTGCCGGCTGTTTTGCAAATCACATACCCCACCTTTAAATTGTAATAATATCTCACAGCAAGTCAGGCAAAAACGACACTCGGTTACTAACGTAACCTCGGTTCTCTCTAGAAGAGGGAACGAGTGTTGCGTAAGCTAGCTTACGCTACGGGAAAACTCCTTTTCTCGAGAATACTGAAGCCAAAAAATTATCCTTTAATTTTCTCATATTTAAAACGCATGCTTGCACAGAGCAGACCTAGAATAGGCAGCTCGTGCGCCTATTGGCTGCTCTGCGGCAAGATGCTGCAACCTATCGGTGGACTGGGAGTGACGTCAGCACCAATAGCAGCGCGGGTGCCCGAGTGCGTCACGTCCCGCCAGAATAGGCGTGGCTTACCTCTACATAAGCCGGTCCAGATAGGGTGTTCTTTGGTTTTTCACACTGAAGCGAAATAAGAACGCAGCATTAACACGGCCGGGTTACGCAACACTCGTTCCCTCTTCTAGAGAGAACCGAGGTTACGTTAGTAACCGAGTGTCGTTCTCTTACGAGAGTACTCTCGTGTTGCGTAAGCTAGCTTACGCTACGGGAACCCAGTTTAAAGCGCCGTGTATGCTGAGACCATTCACATTAAGTCCAAGGGCCAGTGCCCGGGGAACACGTAATAGTGAAGATATGTGGGCCGACACAAAGTGAGCCCTAACACATATTGACCATATGGTGACGCCTCATATGTATAAGGGAGTGCATAACACAGTATAACAGTCAGCGTGTATGACAATCTCATACAGATAACACTTTGGCCTGCAAAGCAGGGACCTCCAGGTTATAAAACCTTATAAATGTAGACAGAGAGGCCCAGCCTGCCGCTCTACAAATATCATGGAGTGAAACACCACTAGTCCAAGCCCATGATGAGGCCATACTTCTAGTGGAATGGGCTCGAACACCTAAAGGGCATTGAAGGCCTTTAGACTTGTAAGCCAAGGCGATAGCATCAACTATCCATCTGGAAAAGCTCTGTTTCGAGGTAGCTAGCCCCTTCGTGCGGCCACCAAACGAAACGAACAGCTGTTCTGACTGCCTGAAGGCAGCGGTTTGTTGAACGTAAACTCTTAAAGCCCTGACCGGGCAAAGGAAGTTTACATCGCTGTCACTGTCGGTTCCCGGAAGGGCCGGCAGGGAAATGACTTGCGCTCTGAACGGAGTAGAGAGCACTTTGGGGACATAACCGTGTATTGGTTTGAGCGTAACTTTAGAATCATTAGGCCCAAATTCCAAACATGACGCTCTCACAGAGAGCTCGTCGCGGGACTCGTGTTTTCAGCCAGCGCTGGAGGGGGTGCATGCGCAGCAGACCCAACCGAAGCACTGCAGAGGCCGCATACGAACCGACGGGGGGCGCGGCGGATTCATCCTTCTAGCTCCCCTAAGGAAGCGGATGACCAGCTCATGTCTTCCCGGTGACTGACCGTGCGTCGATTCTGCGAACGCCGCCACGGCCACCACATAAACTTTGAGCGTGGATGGGGACCTCCCCTTATCCATCAGCTCTGGTAGGAAAGTGAGCAAATGCGCAACCTCACACGACCGTGCATCCAGATCTCTGTCGGTGCACCACTTGGAGAACACTGACCATTTAGACGCGTAGAGCCGTCCCGTGGAAGGAGCTCTAGACTGCGTGATCGTGCTCATCACTCTTTCTGGCAGGGTAACGAGTACCCGTTGATCAATCATGCGTGCAGAGACCAGCGCTCTGGATGGGGATGCCAGATCTAGCCGCGAGCCTGAGAGAGGAGATCTGCCCTCACCGGAATAGGCCACGTAGCTGCATGTGACAGCCGTACTAGTTCCGGAAACCAATTCTGATTCTCTCAGTGCGGAGCTATGAGGAGCACCGAGTGGCGCGTTTCCCTGACTCTCTTGATTACCTGTGGTAACAGAGAGACCGGAGGGAAAGCATACAGAGGGAGGCTGGGCCAGACCTGGGCCAGGGTGTCCTGGTTCTTCAAAAAGAACATCGGGCAATGAGCATTGTCTTTTGACGCAAATAGGCCGACTTCCGCTCTGCCGAATAGGCGCCACAGTTTCTGGACCGTTTGGGGGTGCAGGGACCATTCCCCCAGGGGAACGTTGTCCCTGGACAGTTTGTCTGGACCGTCATTCGAATGGCCAGGCACATGCGCCGCCCTCAGCGAGCACAGGTGCATCTGGGACCAAACAAGGATGCGTTCCGTCAGATTGCAGGGGTTCCTGGATCTGACACCACCCTGACGGTTTACATAGGAAACCACAGACATGTTGTCCGAGCGAACGAGAACGTGTTGGTCCTGTATGAACGGGAGGAAGCGCTTCAGCGCGTTTTCGACCGCTATCATCTCAAGACAGTTTATGTGAAAACA
Organism: Chrosomus eos; assembly: GCA_036326025.1. Classification (NCBI taxonomy): domain Eukaryota; kingdom Metazoa; phylum Chordata; class Actinopteri; order Cypriniformes; family Leuciscidae; genus Chrosomus; species Chrosomus eos. The sequence continues at coordinate 24,054,046 of CM070833.1, read as the reverse complement.
CTTCTCTTGGTCTGACCACTGGCCAAAGGCCGGTCTGCCTTCGAACAGCGCGCCCCAACTCGAGTTGGACACATCTGTCGAAACTACTTTCCAATAAGAGAAGGTTCCCATCGTCACTCCCTGCTGGTACCAGTCGGCTACTAACCAGGGCTGCAGAGCCGCTATGCAGGTCTGAGTCACTCTGATTTTCTGGCCGCCAGAAACCCAGGCTCGGCGAGACGCGCAAGCATTCAAACAGTGATGGAGCGGGCGCATGCGCAATAGGCCCAGCTGGAGCACCGCTGCAGCTGATGCCATACAGCCCAGCATCCGTTTAAACGTTTTCAAAGGGAGAAAGCTGCCCTTCTGGAAAAACGCGGCTAGGTGGCAAACACAGCCAATATCAGCCAGTCGTCCAGATAGTTCATTATTCGCAGCCCCTGAGTTCTCAGGGGGGCGAGCGCTGCGTCCATGCACTTCGTAAATGTATGGGGTGCTAGAGACAGGCCGAGCGACAGGACGGTGTATTGATATACCTGACCGTCGAAGGCGAATCTCAAAAATTGCCTGTGACGGGGTGATATCTGAAACAGAAAATAGGCATCCTCCAGATCTAGAGAAACAAACCAGTCCCTCGGGCAAACGTGCGCGAGGATTCTCCTGGTTGTAAGCATTTGAACGGTCTTTTGCAAGCACCTTGTTCAAATGTCTCAGATCTAGGATGGGCCTGAAAGCTCCGTTCTTCTTGGGTACAAGAAAATATCGGCTGTAAAAGCCTGACTCGCTAAGAGAAGGCGGTACTTTTTCTATAGCCCCTTTGCACAGCAGTATTGCTATTTCTGCGTGAAGTAGGTGTGCTACTTCCGCATTCACTATCGTCGCGGACCGGGCTCGAAAGCGCGGGGGAGGGCGAATGAATTGAAGTGTATAGCCCTGCTTTATTGTGCTGAGAACCCATTCTGAAATCCCTGGGATAATTTCCCACGCAGCTATGTGAGCCGCTAGGGGGCAAATGGCCTCCGGGTTCAGATCGCAGCCGTTTGCGGGCTTGTGAAACTGAACCGGAGCCGAAAGCGCGGCGCGCGCGCTCTCGGGTCTGGGCAATGGCTGCTCACTGAAAGCCGAGACCGGCTGATTTATGTGAGGAGTCCCAATCATAAGGGATGGGGAGCATTTTATTCTCACTTTTTGACGCGCGAGCAGCGCTTTGGGCGGAAAAGCTTTCTGTAAGCGTGAGCGCGTGTGCGCGGGCACGAGACTTGCAAGTGTATGTGACGCCCCGATCATAACGGATAGGGAGCGTCAAATCAATGCCCTGTGTTTCGTTTTAACACGCGGGCGGCGCCCGGGGGGAGGTGTGTGTTAGTAAGCGTGAACGCTCTCCGGCGGGCACGAGACTTACATTCATAACCTGTTTTATTGAACGTGTAACAGAGCGGCCAGATAGTGGGCACGGACCTGTGGACACATTTCTTATATTCAACACTCGAGCGGCTTCTCTGCGCTTTATGAGAGTGTGCTCTGTGAGTGACACGAGATTTGATGTGCTTGTGTGTAGGGGTGAACACTGGGGCGTGGGCACTTGCACTACACTTAAACACCAACGGCGTGAGCCGGATAACCAGACAGTATACTCCTTTGAGATTTCTCTGGGTCGCCGTGTAAACGGCGTATGTGTGCAGGCGAGAGGGTAAATGAACCGGCTCGTTGGCTGCTAAATGGACCACTGCAGTAGCCTTTTTGAAGGGGACTGACAGGGAAATAAACTTTGACTGTGGTCCAGCCGTGAGTCTTTAGTGATAGAGCGGGCAGAAAAATAGGCGTGGACGCGAACTCGCGGACACATTTCCTACGTTCAACACTCGAGCTGTTGCCCGCTTTAAGGGAGTGGGCTCTGTGAATAACACGAGCGTGCTTGCGTGTAGGGGTGAACACTGAGATGTGGGCACCTTTCTACACTAAAACACCATCGGCGTGAGCCGGATCTGCATAAATGTTATCTGCTGCGGGAGCCGGGATCGAACACGGGTCTCCGGCGCGAAAGCTTAGGGTTTATGCCACTGAGCCACAGGGAAAACAACGTAAGCTTTAGTTGCCGCGAGCAGATAAGAGAGAGAGAGAGCGTCATCACAGTTTTCGTGTGTGTGTCGGCACTGTTTACAGGCGTGCGTGTATTACAGGCACACTACTGCAGTATAGACATTACCGGCCGCTCGTACTAGGAGGAGCTGGAAAATGTTTGAGAAGAAGAGGGAGTTTGTCAGGCCTCGGCGGGACAAAAAAAAACACACTTTCTTTCGACGGTGACGTCTCGGTTCGCGCGCTCGCTTCCTGTACGTAAGAAAGCTGGTCGCGAGCTCAGAGAGGAGAGCTGCATAAATTTTTTCTACTGCGAGAGCCGGGATCGAACACGGGTCTCTGGCGCGAAAGCTTAGAGTTTAGCCACTGAGCCACGGGGGAAACAACATAAGCTTGAGTAGCGCGAGCAGCCACGGTAGCTCCCTTGTAACGTAAAGGAAGCTAGCCGCGGTTAGAACAGCAGTCCATTGATGCGTGTCCCTCAACCTCAGACGCGACGGCAGTGAGGCTCGTGAGCGGCAGCTGCGCGTCGGTGAAGGGAGGCGCGGAAGGTGAAAAAGCGAGGCTCGAGGGAGGCTTTCCGGCGAGCGCGTCGCTGTGGCTATAGGCTCCGGCAGCCCTTGGGAACGGCGCTTATCACTGCGCGGTCCCACAAGGGGCAGAGTGACTGCTTCTGTGGGGGCGCGCTAGCTTCCTTGTAACGTAAAGGAAGCTACGCGCGGTTAGAACAGCAGTCTATTGATGCGTGTCCCTCAACCTCAAACGCGACGGCAGTGAGGCTCGTGAGCGGCAGCTGCGCGTCGGTGAAGGGAGGCGGGGAAGGTGAAAAAGCGAGGCTCTAAAGGAAGCTACGCGCGGTTTCGTCCCGGGCGGGAAGCGCACACTTTTTTTTTTTTTTTTTTTTTTTTTTGGGTAGCCGTGAAAACGGCTTTTGTGTGCAGGCGAGCGGGTAACGTAACGGGCTCGTTGGCTGCGAAATACACTACTCCAGCCGCCTCCGTCGAGGGAGCTGTGAGAGCGATGCGTGCTGCTTTCAATGGCGGTCCGGCCGCGGCGAGACTCGCGCATTGTCGCTGAGAGGGGCTCGACACGAGCCGCATTTGGAAACTCGAGGCATTTGAAACAACGCCTCTTGCTCTTTTAGAATACTAGAGAAGGATATGGGCGCCGGATAGCGCATATGAAAAGGATATATAATATGAAAAGGATATGGGCGCCGGATAGCGCAGCAGGTACGGCGATGAAGCGGCGAAGGCGGCTTCCAACTGCAGTGCAGAGGGCTCGTCCCGCTGAGGTGCTTGTTTCGACGGCGCGGCTTCTCTGGAGAGTCAGCGATGTGAATACTTCGCTGAAGTGGAGAAAAATCAAAGAACACCCTATCTGGACCGGCTTATGTAGAGGTAAGCCACGCCTATTCTGGCGGGACGTGACGCACTCGGGCACCCGCGCTGCTATTGGTGCTGACGTCACTCCCAGTCCACCGATAGGTTGCAGCATCTTGCCGCAGAGCAGCCAATAGGCGCACGAGCTGCCTATTCTAGGTCTGCTCTGTGCAAGCATGCGTTTTAAATATGAGAAAATTAAAGGATAATTTTTTGGCTTCAGTATTCTCGAGAAAAGGAGTTTTCCCGTAGCGTAAGCTAGCTTACGCAACACGAGAGTACTCTCGTAAGAGAACTAAACATAACCCCTAACTAAACATAACCTAAATTATTGTATTTTTGAACAAATAAATGCAGCCTCGGTGAGCAGACTTTTCAAAAACATTATAAATTCTTACCGACTCCCAAATTTATTTTAACAGTATATCAACTGTGATTGCATATGGACCATTTCAGAGAAATATGAAAAAAAAAATACAGTCTTTATATAAGTAGCATAATGCTGAAAAAGGTCTTGTGCACATAATTATTCTCTGTAAGAGGGTTAGACGATGTTCCATCATAAATAGAATATGATGTGCAATATCTGGCTCATGTTTCATTTCCATCTCTTACAGGGATTCCCCAACACTTGTGTTTAAGCATATAAAGATAGGGTTTCTTCTCTGATTCTTCAGAAATAATTCATGGATTCTCCACTGACGAGAACTCACCCCTCTAGAACAGACATCGGTACTGTGATCAAGTATCCAGATCAGAAATTCAACACAGCAGGAAGCCTGAAGTAGGTGTTTGTAATATTAAACAGTGTTTTAAATTATGATTTTGATACATGGCTATAAATCTGATCGCCTGGCATACTTCCTTTTTTTTACATCCCTTGAACTGAACCTTGCTTTTGTCAGACCTGGGGCCTCATTTATAAAACTGTGCGTAGGATCCTTACTAAAAGTGTACGTGCGCCCGAAAGCCAAAAATGGCGTACGCAAAAAAATATTCAGACTTATAAAACCGTGCGTACGCCAGAACCTGCGCAGAATTCACTTTTTAAATCCCAGTCAGCGGAAGATTGTGCGCACATGCGTCTCCACCCCGAAATAACCATATATGGAGCTTACAACGCCTAGTTTTACTATGCATATCCTCATCTGCATATCATTTGCATCTGATTATTCATCCACGTGATGACATGTTTAACGGTACAAGACATTAGGAAAATATGAAATACGGATGTGCCGTCACATTACATTAATAAAAATCATTTAGTAGCCTATCCTTGATTTGTTTTTGAATAAATGAATCAAATAGTGTAAAATACTTTTCAGAGAAAGTTTTTCTCAATCTTTTCCACTGGCCAAATAGTATTTTTATATTTTTTAATGGAAACAGATAGACCTTGTTTTGCATTATTTGCATGAAAATATTTTCTCAGACAATCTGCTATTATCATGATAAGCAATTATCTCTGTATTTAAAACATTAAAACACAGCACGCCAGAGGACAAGTGTTGAAAAACATTGCATCCACAACAAATATTTATATTTATTGATGTATTCATTTTTTTTGTGACTTCTCAGTAATGATTTCATGTAGGCTAGTTTAAGTGTTTAACACCATGAGAATGGCGTATTTAATCTAATGTTTATATCAGACGTAAAACATAGTTTAAATCATTCTTTTATTTATTTTAACTGTTATTGTGAACATGCACTGTATTTATGATTAGGACTCATAATGAAGATTTACGGTTGTCCTTCATCATGCCGTTAGATAGGCTATACATGCGTCAGTTTCACTAACGGCCCAACGCGCTTGCTGGCGCGGACATTTAAGAAGGCATGGATATTTGCTTCGAGTAAAATTTCTTGGTGAGTGAAATTATATTTGTATTATCTTTCTGTAGGCTATATGTATAATTTTCTTTAGATGTTCTGTCTAAAAGTGACCAAAAAGACATTTAACCAGCTAACCATCGGTGTCGCCAAACTGCTCCGTCTCCAAAACGTTCGTACGCATGGGTCAGAGTTTGCGTGCAGGTGCGCACATTTTCCCGTCAAGTTTGTTTTTATAAATCACAATTTATGCGTCGGAAGTAGCGTACGCATATTTCAGGGCCTGTTTTGTTTATACGCAACGTTTATAAATGAGGCCCCAGGGGCCTCATGTATCAACACTGCGTAAGCACAAAAACACGGCGTACGGCAGCTTTCACGCTCACGGTCGGATGTACTAACCATAGACATCATATAGGTAGACGCCCTATTGAGTGCTACTGCCTATTGGCACGGACGAGAATTGGAGCCGCCATCTTAAACCGGTCATCCGCTCCGCTCAGTGTAATCTGAATGGCAGGTGAAATGAGCTGTCAGCGCATTAAATTAATCATATCTCACTGAATACTGAACTGATTTTCACACGGGTTTTTTTCCTGCAAAGGTAATTCATGTAGCTATGATACATGACTATGGTTCGGCGTATTTTAATATCCATAGTAGGCTTAACAGTAATATAATATTCTGATATAAGTTATAAAGTGACCAGACACAATATGTGTGATGAAGGATATAATGTATTTGATAAATCACACACTATAAATATAATAAAGAAGCAGAAACAGATAGTTGCAGTAAAGTAAGATATTTTAATTTAATTTAATTTAAGATATTTAAGTTGAAGAAACAATTTATGGTATGTGACACGCACATACACACGAACAGACACACAAACAAACACGAACAGACAGTCTCTCTCTCTTTCTTTCTCTCTCTCTCTCTCTCTCCTCTCTCTCTCTCTCTCTCTCTCTCTCTCTCTCTCTCTCTCTCTCTCTCTCTCTCTCTCTCACACACACACACACACACACACACACACACACACACAGCAGCCGCGAATCCACCGAATGCAGCCACCTATAATAAAAATTGAGAAGATCGCTTTTCAACGTGTTTGCATCAGTAAATTTCTATTAAGACAACATTAAGCCTATACTTTTTTTATTGTATGTGGATGTGGGAGGGGAAAATGTCGAGACCAAAGCCCTATTCGGATTAACTTTACAAGGGTAGATGGAGTAAGTTAATGATGTAATTTTACCACAGGACTTCTGTAATATCAATAGCCAAATCGCATGTGATAAGATATAGGTTATCAATAAAACTAGAAGTTGGAGGGGTAACTCAATTTGTGCATCGCTGTCATGCGTGTATTAACGTTACATTGCTTCCTGATATCATGTGCGCAAACACAAATAACCTATACAACAGGGCAGTTGAATGCTTATCTGATAACCTAGAAGCTCTTGTAATTATTACTTTAACAGTTACTTCACCTCTCCATGCCGGGTGAACAGCGGCTGATGCAGTAAACAGCATTTCACAACGATTTCAGTACACTAATAGCAAATATCCTTGCTCCTTCTCAATTATCTGGTAATATTCTATTCACAAAATACAACCAATAGTACAGTAATATTAAGACTTACTTGTGAAAAGCCCTATTTTCGATGGTCCGGCGATTAGAACAGGAAAATGCTCCACAAAGCTCTGGCATCTTATCTGCTGCCACGCAATGAAACTAGGAATACGACCGGTTCAAGATGGCGGCCGGATTTCTCGGTTTCCAGCGGCCAATAGGGCTTCTAGTCTCTATATGATTTCTATGGTACTAACAGTGAAATTAACGCGAGAATGTGCGTTCCTTCACGCCGATCTCATGTCTGGCGTACGTACATTTCTCATAGTTTTTGTCCGTTGGCGACTCTTACAGGCAAATGTACACAACGAATTTTTCTACAAGTCTATCGCACCACCACATGTGGGAAGCATTGCTATTAATTTGCAATTTATAAAATAATTATAAATTATATAAGATCTATAATTCTGCTCGAAGGGGGTTTCGCCCAGGGTGTAATTCAAAGTAGAACCGCCACTGTTTGAGTCTGTTATTAATGGGTACACGCATTTGCCATAAATGCAATGGATATGTAAAATCTCTGGTGTACTTTTGGTCAGCTACATTGCATGCATTTGAAAATTAAATAGGTAGCTATGTGTACCAAAGTAAAAACAAATGAGAAATTGGTTACCTTCGTGGCAGTCCTGTCCAAATACATTATATCCTTCATCACACATATTGTGTCTGGTCACTTTATATCTTATGGCAGAATATTATATTACTGTTAACTAAGCCTACTATGGATATTAAAATACGCCAAACCATGTGTCCTGTATCATAGCTACATGAATGACTTTCGGTGCGCAGCAGTTCTCCGTTTAACGTCCACCTTTATATCAGACCATTTCTATTTAAGGTAATTTACAGCGACTTACAGATCAAACGCATTGACGGCATCAGCCAGACTCTCACACTGTTAAAAAGGCCCATTGTATAATTTGAGTCTGTGAGACTTACTCTGACAACATGCTCTGACATTGGCTGATTGCCATAGCAGCAACGTGAAGACACTAGGCTCCGCCCATCCTCAGCAGGTGTCATTGATTAGCATTTGTATTTAATAGCTCTGCATGGTGTGAGTGTAGCAAACAGACTCTGTGCTTTCTTGCCATTTGATGTGTGCGTATATTATACAAGTAAGTTGTATTTCAACTCATGTTAACTGTTTGATGAAATCAATTTATTTGTTTGATATTATTTGTCTATTCCTTGTTTAAGAATACTTCACATAGAAGTAGAGATTTGATTTGTGTTCACGTATTCACATGATGTTACTTATGTTTCATGGAAGCATTTCTGCTACATCTCATTGTATGTATTTATCTTATTGAATTGTTTGTTATATTGATTATATATTATATGCTTTGTTTTAGACCACACCCAAAATCATGGCAACTTGACTGTATTCATCTGCACTTATGGGCTAAACCTTTATTGAAGCTTTATGGATTTGTTGTGGAGAAAATAAAGCTACAAATAGAAAACTTTCTGCTGCTTCTTCATGTCTCTAACCGGACATCTGTGGTGAACTAGTCCCCTACTGGCAACCCCAAACTGATTGAGAGTCACAGTTTTCTACATGGTCCTTCGAGCCGGAGTCAGAGTTTTCCACAGTTATGGAGGAGCAGCTATCAGCTGAAGTCCCAGTTGTGCGGCCCAGGATACAATCGTCTGTTCCAGCACACTTGCAGGATTATGATTTGACTGGTTATCAACTACATAGATCCATATCACCACCCAGCTATTCTCACAAATCTTCTTGTGCTGCATCTGTTGACAAGGATGGCAGGATGGACACCCCACAGGCATCAGCACAACATAGTAATTCTCATAGTCCAGAACGGTGGTATGTAACGGATCAGTGGGACCAGCAAATGGAAGCCCTGCGGGACGAGAATGCTGATTTCAGAAAACTCCACTGCGACCTGATTGTCACGGTTCAGCAGCTGAATGAGGAAAGAGATGATCTTAAGCAGGCCAACACTAAGTTCACGTCACAGATGTCTCAACTGGAAGAAGAGGTGAAAGAATTGTTAAGTTGGCGAAATCAGCAGTCGAAGTTTCCTCAGATATTATCTCCACTTCCAGTATCTGGTCCATCAAAGAGCCGAGACCGCTCTAGACCAGTACCAGCCCCACGAAGGTCCAGAGTAAATGAACCAGTATCAAGTGAAAGAAATGCCCAGGCATCTCATCAAGCATTCCAAGATCGCAGAACAGCGGAAAGTTCGGAAAGCTCAGAGGACTCAAGTAGTCAAAGTTATTCCTCTTCTGTTGATGATGGCATGAGAAACCTACGCCTGCGCTCACCCAGGCACCAGAAGGTTAACACCAGTCCACCGATTGACAGACAAATTAGTAGGAGTCAAGATGGAAGACCTAAGGTCAACATGGTTCCAAGAAGTCGTGTCAGATCACCATCTCCACAACTTCTCATCAGGCCACAGGACAAGTTAGCATCTAGGAGTAGTAAACACCACCACTCTCCAGGTTTATCGGTTAACCAAGAAAGAGTATATCGTGGACCTACTCCTACGATTCCTGACCTGATTCACCCAAACCCCAGAGAGTTTGCCCGGCTTAAAATTGCTTTGGAAAACATTCTGCCAGTTGATTCCACAGAGCACTTCAAATTCCATATTCTGCTAGAACATCTCAAGCTAGAAGAAGCTCAGCTAATTGCTGAATCTTACAGCAGTTCACGTCATCTTTATACCAAAACCATGGGTGCCCTCAATAAGCAGTATGGCCAGCCACATCAGTTGGCTTTGCAGCGCATAGTGGAATTGATGGAGGGATCAAGCATCAACACTGGAGATATCAGAACCTTCCGAATGTATGCTCTGAGGGTGAGATCCTTGGTGGGAATGTTGCGACAACTAGGTAAGCCTGGTAAAGTAGAATTAAAATGTGGATCTCATGTGTCCAGACTTCTGGCTAAATTGCCACATGATCTGCGAAGCAGTTTCAGAAGATTCATCTATCCATTCGATGTAAAGATTCCTACCCTCTTGGACTTCTCAGACTGGTTGGAATATGAAATCCAAGTGCAAGAAGATTCCACAAGATATGCAAGCCACTTTGGTAGAGGGTACTCGACCAGGTCATCCTGGGACGAACCACCAAGGAAGACCAAATCATTCCACAAAGGGACAGAAGTTCTACTTGGCACTGAGAAATACCCTTCAACATCTCACTCACCTGTCACAGTTAAGACCGCAATGGCAAAACCTTACTGCCCTTACTGTGATAATAACAAACATTCTTTGAATAACTGCGCCAATTTCTTGGAACTCTCCAAATTTCAGAAGCAAGATAAAAATTAAAGATTAAAAATATGCCCTCTCTTCATGCACCCAAAGCAGCGGTAATGCCTCATCTAAGAAGCCTAGAGCGTCGCCTCAGTAAGTTTCCTGATCAAGCAGCTATCTACCAGGCTGAGATTAAACGACTGGAGCAAGAAGGTTACATTGCTGAACTTCAGTCAGGAGCTGAGGACACTCCAGTAAGTTGGTATATCCCACACCATATGGTTGAACACAATGGGAAACATAGAGTAGTTTTCAACTGTTCATTCCAGTTTCAAGGAAACAACCTCAATGAATTGTTACTTCCAGGACCTACACTGACTTCCTCCTTGCTGGCTGTGCTACTAAGATTCAGAGAACATTCTATCGCTATTAGTAGCGACATAAAAGGAATGTTCCACCAGATAAGACTCCTTGCTGAAGATCGACCCCTTCTCCGTTTCTTATGGAGAGATCAGGAAAGAGAAGTTCAGCCCAGAGTTTTGGAATGGCAAGTTCTCCCTTTTGGGACCACTAGTAGCCCATGTTGCGCCGTCTTTGCCTTGCAGAAGCATATCTTGGAAAATAGTCAGCCTGGTGAAAAGATACAGGATGCTGTACTGAAGGCATTTTATGTGGACAATTACCTGCGAAGTCTGGCCTCCGTAGATGAAGCAAAGCTCATGGTAGCCCAGTTGCAGAGTACCTTGGCGGACGGAGGATTTGAACTCAGGCAATGGGCCAGTAATGCGCCTTCCACCATCAGTCATTTCCCAGCAGCCTCCAGATCGGACAGTGCTGAGCAATTGATTGTCAAGGGTAATGCCTCAAACCATGAATCAGTGCTCGGATTGCAGTGGAATTGTCAAACTGATGCTTTGTCCTATAAGTTCCGTGCTGTAAAGTGCCAAGAAGTTACTATGCGCAATATATATAAGGTGCTTGCCAGTCAATATGATCCTCTTGGCTACATCGTCCCGTACACCACACGGGCCAAGGTGATTGTGCAGCGACTATGGGACAAAAGGAGAGATTGGGATGATCCCAGGTTACCAGAAGATTTGATGAATGCTTGGAACAGATGGACAGAGGAGCTTAGTGACCTACGAAAGATAGCCTTACCCAGATGCTATTGTACTGCACAGAAAGATGATCTTTTCAGCCAGCGAGATATCCATATCTTCTGTGATGCGTCTGAGTCAGCTTATGGGTCGGTCGCCTATCTTCGAACAGAAGACCAGAAGGGAGAAGTGGAGATCACATTCATAGTGGCCAGATCAAGAGTGGCTCCTAAGAAACGGCTGTCAATACCTCGTCTAGAACTATGTGCAGCCCTGACCGGTGCACAGTTGGCCAAGACCCTTCAGAAGGAATTGACTTTGCCTATTCGACAAGTTTTCATTTGGACTGATGCCACCACTGTTTTGTCCTGGATTCGATCCGAATCCTGTCGATTCAAGGTTTTTGTTGGGACAAGGGTGACAGATTCAGGACCTTACCAGCCACTGTGAATGGCGCTATGTGGCTTCAGATAGCAACCCGGCAGATGATATCACCCGAGGAAAAAGGCTGGCAGATCTAGGGCCACAAAGTCGTTGGAATACAGGGCCCCTATTCCTTCACCTTTCACCTGATCAGTGGCAAGTTACACCTCCATCCTCTTTTATTGACACTGATGAACTAAGAAACTCTACATTCTGTGGTCTGACTAATACTGCACATCATTTGTCGATGCCCGATCTAAGCAAATTTCTAACCTTTCAAGAGCTACTGACAGCTATCGCAGGTTCTCTCAGGGAGGATGGGGCCAGTGTATCAGCTGAAGACTTTCAACAGGCTGAGATGGCTATCCTTCAGCAAGCCCAATGGGAAAGCTTTCCCTCTGATATGGCACAACTTACAGCGGGGAAACCACTGAATAGCAACAGTCGGCTCCTTAGCCTTGCTCCCGAACATGACTGTGTAAGCCACCTCCTTAGGGTAGGAGGTCGTCTTCGCTGCTGTGAAGAAATTGGGCCCGAGTTGATGCATCCTATTGTGCTGGATTCCCATCATCCTCTCACTAACCTACTCATTAAGGACTATGATACAAAGCTGCTTCACCCAGGACCTGAGAGAGTACTGGCAGAAATGCGTAGGAAATACTGGATCCTTCGGGGTAGGGAAGCAATCCGACGTTATCAGCGCAAGGATTGTTTAGAGTGTCAAAAGCTTCGTAAAAATCCACAGATACCCAGAATGGCAGATCTGCCTCCAGCCAGACTACGTCTCTTCAAACCCGCATTTTATTCTACTGGTGTTGACTGTTTCGGGCCATACATAGTAAAGATTGGACGCAGGAATGAGAAACGCTGGGGTATCTTGTTCAAGTGCATGACTACTCGTGCGGTGTACATCGACCTCCTTCCAAGACTTGATACAGACTCCTTCCTTATGGCTTTCAGGCGGTTTATAGCCCGATATGGGAAACCTTTTGAAGTTTTATGCGATCAAGGTACAAATTTTAAAGGAGGGGAAAGGGAGCTACGACAGGCATTTGGCGAACTAGTTCCAGAACTCCAGGAACAGCTTGCCAGTCAGCAGATTATCTTCCGTTTCAACCCACCTCATGCTCCACACTTCGGTGGGTGTTGGGAAAGGGAGATTCGTTCCCTGAAACAAGCTCTACAGGTCACTCTGGGAACTCAGACCATACCTGAGGAAACTCTTCTCACTACACTCATTGAGATCGAAGGGATCTTAAATTCTAAACCTCTGGGGTATACCTCCTCGAATGCCTCTGATCCAATTCCTATTACTCCTAATACGCTCCTTATGGGGCGGCCTGATTCGTCCCTTCCTCAAGTGATATACCCTCAAAGTGAAATACTGAATCGACGTCGTTGGCGTCATAGCCAAGTCCTAGCAGATCACTTTTGGAAGCGGTTTATCAAGTTCTATTTGCCTGGCCTTCACTCGTGGCAAGTGGCAAAGAGAGTCACCCGATATCACAGTTGGAACTACAGTTATGATTGTGGACCCTCAATTTCCCAGGGCCCTGTGGCCCACTGGTCATTTCTCGCAAGTATTCCCAGGGGTGGATAATAAAGTCAGAACTGTTGAAGTGAGAATCAAGGACAAGTTTTATGTGCGACCTGTGGCTAAGGTCGCACATAACTTTAATTGAGGATAGTAAGTGTGCTCGAGCTTTAGATACTACTTTGGATGCGCCTAGCATAGTGAACCATTTACATGATTCGGTTCCGGCTGAGTTATTGCCTGTGCAGCCAGGCAGATGGGTGTCGGTGAGAAATCGCTCTAGTCGCGGATCAAAAAACCACTCTTCTGTTCCGGTTACCATAACAAATCGATTTGCCCCTCTCAGTGAAACACCCACTGAGAATGCTGTTGATTGTGCCCTGGTAATTGGCGATTCTATTACACGGAACGTGAAAATAGAGACACCAGCCACCATAGTCACATGTTTGCCGGGAGCCAGAGCGCCTGACATCAAATCAAATTTAAAAGTGCTGGCTAATGCTAATCGTAAATTCTCTAAGATTGTTATTCACGTCGGCACTAATGATGTTCGACTTCGCCAGTCGGAGATCACCAAAATTAATATTAAAGAGGTGTTTGAACTCGCAAGTACGATGTCAGGCACTGTAATCTGCTCTGGCCCCTTCCTGTTCGAAGGAGTGATGAGATAGTTAGTAGATTGTGTTCACTCAATGGCTGGTTGTCTAATTGGTGTCCGCAACATAATATAGAATTCATAGACAATTGGAAAAGTTTTTGGGGCAAGCCTGACCTGTTGAAAAGAGATGGTATTCATCCCACCTGGGATGGTGCTGCTCTTCTCTCTAGTAATTTGGCTCATAGTCTTAGAGATAAAACATGACAATCTGGGGCTCAGGTCAGGAAGCAGACAAACTGGCTAAACCGACCGTCTGCTAGCGGCCTCACGTCACCAAGGTCAGATAAATCTCATCACATAGAGACTCTTTCACCTAGATATCATCATATAGAGACTGTGTCTGTTCCCCGAATTTGGAAATCCAAAAAACTGCCAAACCTTTCTAAGGTTAAAAATCTAATTGATGTTCAACAAATAAAAAACAGATATAATACAGATGAGCAAACGATAAAGCTTGGGTTGCTGAATATTCGATCCCTTAATTCAAAATCGCTCATAGTTAATGATAAGATTAAAGACTATAACCTAGATGTGCTGTGTTTGACAGAAACCTGGCTAAAACCAAACGATTACATTACTTTAAATGAGTCCACTCCGCAAGATTATTGTTATAAACATGAGCCTCGTCCGAAAGGCAAAGGGGGAGGTGTTGCTGTAATTTATAGTAATATTCTGAAAACCACTAAGAAATCTAGTTTTAAATATACTTCTTTTGAAGTGTTGGTGCTTAATGTAAAAATCTATAGTGTAAACAATAAATCACGTTTGAGAATTCTGCTGGCTACTGTATACAGGCCACCAGGGCACCATAAAGATTTTATCAAAGAATTTGCTGACTTTCTATCAGAATTAGTATTGGCTGCAGATAAAGTCCTAATTGTTGGTGATTTTAATATACATGTAGATAATGAAAAAGATGCATTGGGATTGGCATTTAAAGACATTATAAACTCAATTGGAGTGAGACAGCACGTGTCAGGACCTACTCATTGTCGTAATCATACTCTTGATCTAATATTATCACATGGAATAGATGTTGATGGCGTTGAAATTCTACAGCAGAGCGACGACATCTCCGATCACTATCTAGTCTCGTGTAAATTACATTTAGCCAAGGCTGCAAAGCCGACTCCATGTTATAAATATGTTAGACCTATCACTTCTGCCACTAAAGATTGCTTTATCAATAATCTTCCAAATCAGTTTCATAATCTCAGCATCCCAGATAGCTTAGAAGAACTTGATATTGCAACAGAAACTTTTAACTCTCTCTTTTCCAGCACTTTAGACACAGTTGCTCCGCTGCGCTTAAAGAAAATCAAAGAAAATAGTCCAACGCCGTGGTACAATGAGCACACCCGGGCCCTTAAGAGAGCAGCCAGAAAAATGGAGCGAAACTGGAAGAAAACAAAACTAGAGGTATTTCGGATTTCATGGAAGGAGAGCTCGATTGCTTACAGAGAGGCCTTAAAAGATGCTAGAACTAATTATTTTTCAACCCTATTAGAAGAAAATAAACATAATCCTAGGTATTTATTTGAACAAGTGACTAAACTAACGAAAAAGAAAGCTTCAAGCCCAGAAGTTTATAAGAAACACAGCAGTAATGACTTTATGAACTTCTTCACTTATAAGATTGATAATATCAGGGACAAAATTATAACTATGCAACCGTCTACTACAGTATCGCATCAGGGAGTATATTGTAGTCTCCGTGAGGAGCATTTTGATTCATTTGTTGCTATAGGAGAGGAAGAATTTTGCAAAATTGTTAATTCATCTAAATCGACAACTTGTATGCTAGACCCTATACCGACTAAGCTACTGAAAGAGATGCTTCCAGAGGTCATAGATCCTCTTCTAGATATCATTAATTCATCTTTGTCATTAGGATACGTACCAAAAACCTTTAAGTTGGCTATGATTAAACCGCTTGTTAAAAAACCGCAACTTGATCCTACAGAATTAGTCAATTACAGGCCGATCTCGAATCTGCCTTTTCTGTCAAAGATACTAGAAAAAGCAGTATCCTCACAACTGTGTTCCTTTTTAGAAAGAAATAATATCTGCGAGGATTTTCAGTCCGGATTTAGACCGTACCATAGTACTGAGACTGCTCTCATTAAAGTCACAAATGATTTGCTCCTATCATCCGATCGTGGTTGTATCTCTCTATTAGTGTTACTTGATCTTAGTGCGGCATTTGATACTATCGACCACAACATTCTTTTAAATAGACTAGAAAACTATGTTGGCATTAGCGGAATTGCACTAGCATGGTTTAAATCATACTTATCTGACCGATATCAGTTTGTAGCAGTAAATGAAGAGATGTCTTATCGATCACAAGTTCAGTATGGCGTACCACAAGGCTCAGTACTAGGACCGCTGCTCTTCACTCTGTACATGCTACCATTAGGAGATATAATTAGGAAATATGGAATTAGCTTTCACTGTTATGCTGATGATACTCAGCTGTATATTTCTTCAAAACCTAACGAAACTTACCAATTCACAAAATTAACGGAATGCATAGCTGATATAAAAAATTGGATGACCAGTAATTTCCTATTACTAAATTCTGAAAAAACAGAGATTCTAATCATTGGACAAAAAACTTCCTCACCTAATAACCTAGAATACTGTCTAACACTTGATGGCTGCTCTGTTAAGTCTTCGACGTTAGTTAGGAACCTGGGTGTGCTCTTTGATACCAATCTTTCATTTGAAAGTCACGTGTCTAGTATTTGTAAAACCGCATTTTTCCATCTTAAAAATATATCTAAATTACGTCATATGCTCTCACTGACAAATGCGGAACAATTAGTTCATGCGTTCATGACCTCAAGGCTAGATTATTGTAATGCTCTACTGGGTGGTTGCCCTGCACGCTTATTAAACAAACTACAGCTAGTTCAAAACGCAGCCGCTAGAGTTCTTACCAGAACCAGGAAGTATGACCATATTAGCCCGGTTCTGTCAACACTGCATTGGCTGCCTATTAAACATCGTATAAATTTTAAAATATTGCTGATTACTTACAAAGCACTAAATGGTTTAGCTCCCCAGTACTTGAGCGAGCTCTTAACGCATTATAGTCCTTCACGTCTATTGCGATCTCAAAATTCTGGCCAGTTGATAATACCTAAAATATCAAAATCGACTGCTGGCGGTAGATCCTTTTCCTATTTAGCACCAAAACTTTGGAACAATCTTCCTAACACGGTCCGGGAAGCAGATACAGTCTGTCAGTTTAAATCTAGACTAAAAACACATCTCTTTGGCTTAGCATACACATAACACATTATAGATTTCTATAATTCAATGTTAGGCTGCATAGATTAGATCAGCCGGAACCGGGAACACTTCCCATAATTCCTGATGTACTTTGTACATCATAAGAAGGATGGCGTCTACGCTAATATTAGTCTCTCTGTTTATCCCGAGGTTTACCGCAGACCGCCGGATCCAGGGCATATCCAGATCTGATGAAGGACCATCACATGGACACGTCGACACGCATTATCAGGGCTGTGAAGGCCCATGGACAACTCACCACTCATCTCCTCACCGGCCGGATGACCCAACCCAACCAGATGAACTGGATAATATCGTGAAAGTTCTGATCCCATCTGACTCCTGGCATTATGCTGCCTAACTCATAATCATACACTGTTCATTCGTTGGCCAAAGGAGGACTGGCCCCCCGACTGAGCCTGGGTTCTCCCAAGGTTTTTTTCTCCATTCTGTCACCTGATGGAGTTTTGGTTCCTTGCCACTGTTGCCTTCGCCTTTTGGCTTGCTTAGTTGGGGACATTTAATTTTCAATTGAACAATACTATTACAACATTGTTTTCCTGTTATCTCTGTAAAGCTGCTTTGAAACAATTTGTATTGTAAAAAGCGCTATATAAATAAAGGTGACTTGACTTGACTTGACTAAGGTTATACAGCTGCCTGAGATTCCAGACTAAAAATTGACTTTGACCCTTTTTATAATGGACAGATTTCCTCATTCTTTAGAAATCTGGGGGCGGCTGTTAAAAAGGCCCATTGTATTTGAAGCCATGTCCACACTAATACGTTTTCGTTTGAAAACGTATATTTTTTTCTCCGTTTTGGCCTTCCGTCCACACTGAAACGGCGTTTTAAGTCAACAAAAACGTAGCTTTTGGAAAACGCTCTCCAAAGTGGATAAATTTGAAAACGCCGTTTTCGCGTTGTAGTGTGGACTGTGAAGCCGGAGGTATTTGAAAACGATGACGTAAGTTTAGTCATGTGATCCATGTTGTACCAATAGATGTTTACCTGATGTTTACCGGTATTGTGCCTGTTATGTGCTATTCACTTTCACACTGTTGCTAAAATATGTTACTTTGCACACTTTTCATATCACAGTACTGCACAGATGACAGAAAATGTACTCACATTTGCTGTCCTGCGGCAATACAGGAGAGCAGTCGCGTTTTAGACAAAACATATGGTGACTGAGTGCGACCTGGACGCATCAGTGAATGGTGAGATATTTTGCTAAATAAAATTATCATGTTAGAAGAATTGCGCGATACCTTTCTTTATTTTTCCATCTGTCAGTGAGCTTTTGTGAGGTTTCACGCATGCGCAGTAAGGTGAATTTAAGGTTCTCATCCACACTGAAACGTCTGAAAACGCCTGAAAACGCTAGTGTGGACGGAGAGCGTTTTTAAACGAAAACTCCGTTTTCAAATGTATCCGGATTAATGTGGACGTAGCCTGAGTCTGTGAGACTTACTCTGACAACATGCTCTGACATTGGCTGATTGCCAAAGCAGCAACGTGAAGACACTAGGCTCCGCCCATCTTCAGCAGGTGTCATTGATTAGCATTTGTATTTAATAGCTCTGCATGGTGTGAGTGTAGCAAACAGACTCTGTGCTTTCTTGCCATTTGATGTGTGCGTATATTATACAAGTAAGTTGTATTTCAACTCATGTTAACTGTTTGATGAAATCAATTTATTTGTTTGATATTATTTGTCTATTCCTTGTTTAAGAATACTCCACATAGAAGTAGAGATTTGATTTGTGTTCACGTATTCACATGATGTTACTTATGTTTCATGGAAGCATTTCTGCTACATCTCATTGTATGTATTTATCTTATTGAATTGTTTGTTATATTGATTATATGCTTTGTTTTAGACCACACCCAAAATCATGGCAACTTGACTGTATTCATCTGCACTTATGGGCTAAACCTTTATTGAAGCTTTATGGATTTGTTGTGGAGAAAATAAAGCTACAGATAGAAAACTTTCTGCTGCTTCTTCATGTCTCTAACCGGACATCTGTGGTGAACTAGTCCCCTACTGGCAACCCCAAACTGATTGAGAGTCACAGTTTTCTACACACACTTATATTTTTTTTCCTTTTGTTATTAATTCTGGAGTACAAAGTTCCAAATAAAATATTTTTTCTCGTTTCTACCTCCGATAGTAGCACCTCCAATTCACTTTCTGTAAAGTTTCGTTTCTTGCCGCTTGCTTTAGCCATTTTCTTACTGCTTTCTTTTGCCAAAGTGGGCTCATTACCATATTTAAATTTATTTAATTAAGGGTGGGGCATTGTGCTCGTGCACGTGCGCTAAATTTTACGTCAATTGGGATGTACAAAGAGAATATGCGTGGGATCCTTTGTACGCAGAGATTCATACATCTGTTTTTTTTTTGTGCGCACGCACATTTACAGCTTTGTCCGTACGCAATGTTTTACTATGAATTCAACGCAAGTCTTTGTACATGAGGCCCCAGATCTTCAGATATTGTATACGGCCATCAGTACCCTGCGTTTACCCTTGCTCACTGTCTAATAACTGCTTGTGTGTGTGTCCCGTACCTCTTGATGTCATCTTTTGTGGTGTCCAGATGGTAAAGGTACAGCATTAGATTTGATCCTGACGCCAGCAGTAAAAACTTGTCCAGATAATAAAACTGAGCCGTTCTGATGGGCTTTGTGAACTGCAAAAGCATGAAGTTAAACAAACAGTGCATAAACAGACAGTCAGTAATTCACATCAACATCGCAGTTTATTAATAGCCTTTAAATAAGTGCTAAGTGCATTCATATGTCACATCGTATAAATTACAGCACCATATCAGTTTAAAATATCAAGATCTCAGTCATTCTCTCTTTTTACCAAAGATGGAGTGTGAAGAGATAAATGAGGATAGAGGAACATAGGAATGTTGTTTTTTCTGTCTGGAAAATATGAGATTATTGAACGTCAATGAGAGACAATTTGGTGAGTAGAATATGAGTGCTACTGGATATTTAGTGTATGCAAGTATGTGAATGTATGTAGTTTCTAGCTCATGATTTAATGCATCGTTGCCTTTTGAAATGTGCGCAACTATGTGCTCTATTATCATCACTACCACAAGGGCCCATATTAGTGTAAACTGTCTGCTTTTATTATGCTTTGTAAAAAATATATATATATTACTTTTTACTTATTTTTATGCTACCAGTCAAACCTTGACTCCCTGTCTGCAATGTGCTTGCCAAACATTTGTCCTCGTTTGTTTGCATATTTACTTCAGTGTATTTCTGGCCAAAATGCCTAAAATGTATTTATACTTTCAACATGAAGTAGCCCTGTTTCTTATTGCAGACTCAGGATTTTCTCTTTAATATAAATGACACAAACACTGATACATTGGGTCATATTTGGCTCCACAGATACACACACAGGTGCACAAGTCTTCAAGACTGGGTGGGAAGACACCAGAGAGAAACTGTAAGCCAGAATGTGATTCGAATGAACTTCAGTTGTGTTGGGAGTTCTGGGAAAGAGTGAAATAAGGGTTTAGAGAGGTCTGCCAGTGTTTAGAGCACTGATGTGCTGACCAGGGGACAGCACAGATGCCTTTGATGTTCCAACAGAGGAATACTGCCAAGACAAACACTTCTCACAGGAGTATGCATTCAAATGCAAATGAATTTCTTGAATCTTAAAACTTTTCTTCACATACTTTGCTCATTTGTTCACTCTGAGCTGGGCTTGACTATAATTATTGGTACTGCAAAAGCTCAAAACTAATATAACCTTTTAAATTGCTCATGTCAGAGCGAGGACTGTATTTGGCTTAATTGTTGATACGTTACCATGGTCAGAACAGGTTCAGAAGCACTTGCAGTCCAGATGCAAAGGGTGGGGTCCTCAGACGTACTCAAAAACCACCGCCTACTATGACTCCAGCATACAGTGTTCACAGCCTTATTGTGCCCTGCAAACAGAAAACAACAGTCAATTGAGGAACAACATATCTCTAGTTTAAAATTATGATGCCAAGGTCACCAAAAATGATGATCCCCTTGCAAGGAACCCTCTACTAAAACTATGCAGGCAGCTATGAAACTATATTAGACTAATTTATACTGTTTTCCAAAAAATAGTAAGCCTGAAATTATAAAGACATTTCATTTCAGTGCATTCCTGTCTAAAACTCTCCACAAAAGCATATGAGGACTGGTCATCTGTTATTGAAATGAATGACATGAACTGTTGAGTGACAGGAGCTGAAAACACAAAAATATGTAGGCATATTTTGATATATATAAATTGAAACACATGTGTGGACTGTTGTTACGCTCTTCCTTGTTTATAACAATCTTTAGCCCAATGAAAAGAACGTCTATTTCAGGGACAAGAAAGGCCTCCAAATAACAGAATTCCCCAACTGTCAGTTTCAGCTGGCCTGTCAGAATGGCATGTAAAAATTCAAATACTGAATCAATTCCTTTGCGCCACTCATTCAGGAAATGAAAATAATAGACATGCGAAGGAATTTTACAAAAAATAAACACTACAGATCTGAAGCTCTCCCACTACCTGTATAGACAGCTGGGTTACCGGTGAGTGGAGAATTATACAGCAAAACCGAACTGTCTCCAAGACCACACACAAGCTGCTTTCCATCTCCTAGACACAAAAATAGAAGGTTAACAGACAAAAACGAAGGCATAATTAGTTCAAAAATGACGCTCCTGAGGCGAAAGTCTAAAACTAAAGCACTACAGCACTCTTAAAAACAGGCGCGCACAACTTTATTGTGTTTAACTCCAGGAGTCTACTCTGCTTTGCTGCTACAGTATATTGCATCTTTATGTGAGACCACAGGAGAACCAAAAATGCAAATAATCAACAGGCAAATGATCGTTAGCTACTGCTATTAAGTGCTGTTGGTCATGCATGAAGCTGGAAAAGAAACTGTGTGCTATGCAATGTTAACTTAAGCCAATAAAATGACAGAAGGTTACTAGTGCAGTAGGGTTACACTTTGTGTAGAAGAAGTTTGACCTTAAAAAAAACCTCACATGCTTGAAACCTAGTGTGAACGTACCGTTACTCACCTGAGTACTGTAGAGAGTTGATTGTGGTTGGAGTTGTGGAAACCATGAAATGAGTGTAAGGTATACTCGGTGCTTCAAAATGTGATGGATACTCATTTAAGAGGCCTTTTCTGTTGAAAAACAGCACATAGATTTCAGCAGAAGCTAAAATGATCTAATTGAGTACTGCTACATTCTTGAGACTGGCAAAATACTTACGTATTTGTGCTAGTTGTTGAGGCAGAGTGGGTTTTCTTCTTAACGTTGGTCTTTGGTCTAAACATCGTCCTACTATAAAAGAGATATATGCTATAGTTTATAGTCTAATTCATGAAAAACCCCAATAGAACATACCCTAGTTACTTGAGCTAGCCACAAGCAATGCAGAAACCACATTTGTGACCGGCTTTGAGATGAGAGTGATTCTACAAAGATAGTCCTTAAATACATCATGAAGATACTTTCCCAAGGACCTCTTGTTCCTTCACTACATAATATTGCAACAACAAAAAAATCTTGAGTCTGAACAGGCCTGTAGGTTCCGTGGTAACGGAATTAAACAGTGTTTAAATCAATATCATGCAAATGACATCTCCAAAGTTACAGGATGGAAGATATTAGGTATGAGTACAATAGAGTAATTTGATGTAAGTCACATTTTAAAGCTACCAGAAGAACACAGCCTGAGTAATATTTTTATTATAATTCTATAGACTTTCTTAGTCTATATTAATGTTGTTCCTAAAAGGAAGTTTTGACATATGCACTATTTTATAAATATCTAAATCTCTCATTACACTCACTGAAGGGATGAATTTCACACATTTTCTAAATGTTGTACTCAACAGAGAGCTTGATAGCTTACAACTTTCAAAGCCTGAAACCATGCAAACTATATGCCCGCAAACCTGAAACCGTAAAGTTTGTTAGACTTCTGTTCTGACCCTAAAATGCATTTCTCTGTGTCGTCTACTGACTTACTGAGGAGCTGCATTGTATCCTGATGACTTCACTTGTGTGTGAAAAACTAAAGCCTGATCCTTCACACTCTTCTGACAGCTCACACCTAGAAGACAAAAAGAGATAAGGTCAGTCATATAATTAAGATCTACCTATATGTAGTCTGAACATTATCATAATCGTGAGGCACCAACACTATAATTTGAAATACGTTTGATAGATGGTTACTAAAGCGTGTAATAACCCAACTGCTGTTTAGCTATTTTCATAACTCTCATTTCACTCTTCAGTCTCTTTCCACTCACATAATAAAATAAGTTTTTCTTGCCCATATATTTATTTGGTTAGAAGCTCTGCTTGATACTGTACAGTCAGTTGGTTATTATGGCAAAATATACCTCTTCAGGATGACATTTTATTTGGGTTTATTTTGTGATACTGCACAGTTGACTGTACATTTTACCTGACTAAAGCGTTATTGACCACAAGATTTATACTAATTGGAACTTATTCAAATAAAAAGTCATATTACAGTAAAAAAGATGTCATATGATACAAATCACAACCTGAAGAACTGACATTTTTCCAAGTTTCCTTCTCTTCAGTGAACTCATTTTTTCCAGCTCCATTAAATCTAATGCACACTTTTCCAAAAATGGTTCCTCTGTCAACCACAGACTAAATGTATATTCTGAAAAGTGGCTTATAAATTCAACTACTTCCTAAAGCAGGGGTGTCCAGTCCTGCTCCTGTAGGGCCAATGTCCTGCTGAGTTTACCTCCAACATGCCCCAACACACTTGCCTGGAAGTTTCTAGTAATCCTGAAAAACTTGATTAGCTGGTTCAGATGTGTTTAAAATCAGTTAAATTCATTATTGTGCAAAAATCTTTTTGGACATTATAAAAAAAGTCCCTGTAATGAGTTCAGTCAATAAGGAATCATACTTATTTCTATGGTTTCCTCAAATTGTTTCATTTTACATTGGCAAATGGTACAGACACAGTGTACCAAAGAGAAGTAGTGGTTTCGGTTCATTGTCAACAAACCACATCCTGACATAACCCATTCTTCAAGAATGTTACTCTGTTCTGAGAACAGTGGTCAGCCTGTTATCAGACCTTTAATCACACAGACTAAACTGCTGGATCCTGACTAGTGCATGTCAAACCCCAGCAGTAGGAAGAAAATGAGTCGTCCTAGTTATGATATTGACTTAGGCCCCAGAAAGAGCTATGGAATAAATTTAAACCTCTGAGGATATGTAACTCTAGTAAGGAAGAGAAATAATGCCCAGATGGAGATGGAAGAAGAGCCTCCCTTAAGGGAAAAAGAGAAATGATGATGATGATGGATTGCTTTTACATCTATGAAACATATAAGAATCATTATTCAGTTAAACACACATTCAAAAAATGAAATAAAAGAGCTTTAAAAGTTTTTTAGAATTTTTTTGAATCATTTTAATTTTGAAAATAGGAGAGAGAATTGAAGGACAACTGTAGGTCAGTACGTGGGCCACATATATTAGTTTTTGCTGTATTTTTGATCAAATAAATGCAGCCATGGTCAGCATAAGAGGCCCGACCCCAAACGTTTAAATGCTTATACTGTAGTATAAATTAATTTGGTCAGTTTATTCAATTTTAAACTTTATAAACACACTACCACATTTATATTTATGGATACATTTTAGTCTTTTGAATAATATGCAGTGATGAATCATGCAAATTAAGACCACGATCCTGTGTTAAGGAAATAAATAGGGTACAGTATACAAAAAAAATAAGAATAATTTGAAGTTGGATTTTGTGACATAGTTTGGGGCTTGTCTCTTCATTCTGTGGTTATGAAAACCCTGTATCTGTGTGACTTCAGACACCAGATGGCATCAGATTGTTTTACTGAAGATAAATATTTAAGAGTGACATTTTTATTGGACGGTTTCCTTTCCATGTATTTCAAAAGTATTTCAAATAAACCCAAATATCTCAAACTGCAGTCTATAAAGAACGCTGCTGTGCCTAATGACAACTTTCTTTTGAAAAATTATATTGTGGTACAGAACTTTCGTCAGGCTAGAAAGATTAACATCTTGGACAGTAATTCGTTAGCTTCATAAATTTTATCTTAGAGGGGTGTCAATAACACAACGGCACCAAAGGTGGCGTTTTTTTTATTTGGCAAAAAAGTGTGTGTGTGTGTGTGTGTGTGTGGTTTTGTGAACTCCAACCTATTTTTCTCTGAGGTTTTGGGTCCTGTTTTGCCAGCTCAGCATTCAGAGGGGACAGAGTCATCAGAGGAGAGCTGAAAAATGGTGAATATAAAGGAAAAAGTGGCAGAAAATCAAGCACGGAAAAACAACATAAATAGACTTCTATTACTGGAAATAATAAAATACAGAATTTTCCATTGTGGTAGTTGACTCATCAAGAACAGACAATATATCTACTAAAGATAGTTCTAGCTAAAACCAAAATCAAACAATGAGTAAATTATTCTTGGATGTTGTTTAAAATGATACCCTGCATATCCTTAATCCAAGACCAGTGGCTGAAAGATACGTTTTGCTACCTGGGCACGACTGAAAGATTTTCTTCCACAGAGAAGCTCTTCGCCATCCTAAAGCAGAGCTCGTCCAGCGAGGCACTGTTAACTTCAAAAAGGACGACTGAATTCCCAAATAGAGAGGACACCAAACAACACATCTAACCAGAAAGAGAGAGAGGATGAGGGTAGTCCTTATGTCATACTGTGTCGTACACAGACATCTTTCCTCCCAGAATGCAAACCACAGCCAAACCTTGTAAAATCTTTACATCCTAAATAATCTGGGCTTTTAGAAACTGTAAACTGCTAATTGCAGGGCTGTAAAAATACCAAAGGTGCTAAACATGTGAGCTCTAGAGTGGCTTAAGGTTAACTACGGGAATCATTAAAAAAATAGCAAGTATAGGACTTCTATGAAGGTGATCCTCAGAGTTTGCCTGTAATATGGAAATTTATTCTGTTAAACAAATCATCATAAAAATCTATCAAGAGCTGTACAGACGTGGAATACTGTAAATCAATAAAATATTGTATTTGTATACACAATGCATTATTCTACAGACACCAAAAATGTAACACAGTACTTACATTGCCATCATGTCCATGGGTGATGGCCCATGATTCTGCTATTGAAATGCTAAGGTCACCTGTCAGGGGAAAATGCAAACCTTCAAAAGATCTAATTTAGATTTAGAGATAACCAGGCAAATATTTCATGACTACTGTAAGCGCCAACATGGATCTGGGAATCTGAAGGATCTGGAGATATTCTGTTTGGAGGAATGATCTCTGATCTCTTGTCAGGTTCTCCAAACTCATCAGGCATTATAGGAGAAAACTCAGAGCTGTTATCTTGGAAAAAGGAGGTTGCAAAAACTATTTAATAAAGGGGGGCAAATAATTGGCAAATAAAAGCATCTGCTACCCTCTGGATTTGGATTACGGACGGGGCCTACGCCAAAGAACTTTATCATTTCATCTATTTGATGCTAATTTGCAAACAACTGTTAAATAAATCGTATTCATACTTTCATTCACTTCCTGAGTCTTTCTGGTAGAACTAATTTGACCAACTAACAGTTAGTTAGGGGTAATCATTTTATTTTTCAGTATAGTTTTTTATATAACTGACTTGATGTCTAACTTGTAAGACTACTCTTAGCAGTTTACGCAACCAGCCAAATGAGAAATTAATGTATTTGAAAGAAGACAAACAGAAATTCTTAACCCTCAGAAACCCAAGTATTTGTAATTGATGGTGACTGTTTAAATGTATTCCTAGGAAGCCACTTGTTATAAAACAAATCATGATGTTTATACATATTTTTGAGGTGAATTTTGTTTTGAGGTTGCAAGATTTTACCAATGTTTTCATTAAGTGTACAAGTACTTACGCACTGACTTTCTAAAGTTTCCTAATCCTGGAATATTCCAAGTTAGAACACTGAAACCCTAAATGGTTTTCTCATGGCAGTTTGGTTAGGTTATGCTAAAAAATTATTTATAACGTGCCTTGTACAATGCATAACATTCAAATGGTTGATCAATATGACCTACTCTTGCAGTTATTTGTATTATATTTATGCTAATTAAGAGTACTTTTTTTATATGTTGCCATTTTCTACTAATAAACATACCAGAAACTGAGATAAAAAAAAAATAACAACAGGTCAAATAGGTTACAAATGGGTAAATTTGAATCTAAAACATGTTTAAGTATCTTCAAGAGTGAAAACCTATTATGCCTTTGAGTGGAAGAATCTTGAAAAGCTCTGAAGTATCCAGGTCAAGCAGATAAAGCCCATCAGAACTTCCGATCCACACATAACTTCCTCTATGGAAAAAGTACAAAGAAGAGACTGTTTGCCAAAAGACACTAAAAGGAACTAAGGCCTGGTTAATGTAATTGAGTACAACCGAAAAAAAAGAAAAGAAAAAAAAGATCTCTATTCTATAGGTCTACTGTAGTGTAGTCACAAGTTTATATAATAGAGAACATCTATATAAAAGCCTGTCATATTTAATTGAGAATACAGTGGCAGACTCTATGATTAGAGATTGATCTAAAGGAAAACTGCACTAAAGCTTTGAAAACTTGATTTAAGTCAGTGTTCAAACAGCAGTGCAAATCATAAAGTGTCAGGGGTCAGGGGTCATCTCTCCTGTCTAATAAACTAGAGTTGTTGAGGTAACATGTTGTTTTCTAAGAATCACTGGGACAATGCGAAGAATTCAATGCACAGTTATAACTAAGCACTTTAACTAAGCAAGTAAAAGAAGAAATTCAGATAATATAGTAATTTATATTGTAATAAAATTAAAGGTTTTTGTCCAAGTGGTTAGTATTAATGCTTTAGAAAACAAAGAGTTTTTTGTGACCTTGCCAATTCCAGTGAAGACTATTGGGGTCTGCAGACATTTCCTTCAACAATGCTTACAAATTAATTTCATATGATGACATGATTTTCATGTCATGCTAAAGCACTTATGTTCACCTCTGAAGTCAGCAGGGCCGTCCCAGGCTCTGTTGGTGCCCTAGGAGAGAGTTTAGATACTCTGACTAACTTAAACACCTATGATTGGCCATTGTGTTCAAGAGATCAACAGACATGTCTGGAATTGGCTTCATTGCTCAACGCTGCAAAAACAAGTAAATAGAAACCCTTCTTAGATGCTCTCCTGAGCGCAAACACACATATGCACTGCAACGAATGCCAAATCTGTTACAGTGTTACTATTACAGTATCATGAAACTGTGAGGGCTCTTGCTTTCGTTTGCTCTTTGCTTCCAACCTTCTTGTTATAGCTGTAACTGTAGTTTGGACAGCATAAAACCAGAAACAGGGGTATAACGACTTCTTATTGTGGTATGTGCAATCTAACCTTTCCATGTCTGCCTTACATCATTTCTTACCCTAGAAATTCCACAACTGCACAACCAGATAAAGGTGAACAACAAAAACGGGCCAAAGACATACCCCTGTTGCAGGCTAGCATGGCTTGACTGTGGTCTCTGTGCCCAGATTCTCAGAACAGGCTTTGTTGTCTCCACTGTTCCTCTCACATCATTACGAGTCGTTCCTAGCAAAGCAGATGAAGCTTACACTGAAGCAGATGTATCGTTTTCCGCAGTGAGGTAGGCACAAGAAAAACAGCACTCATACGCAGTCTGAATTGTGGCTTGTGGGTTTTTTCTAACCATCTGTTCCATTTTGAGGTGGGTTGATTTTCCTGAGGTTTCTCTCATGCTTCTGTTCAAGCTTCAAAAGGTCCAGTTTTGTCACCAAGCGACATTTGTGGTCCACAGGGAAAGTGTAGCACCAAACCTTGAATCACAGATATTCCAACATAAATAAGCGATATATGGATTACACAAAAGAGGCTGAAAGAGTGTGTGTGTGTGTGTGTGTGTGTGTATATGACTCACCTGTCCATCACCAGACCCTGTGATGAACTGACTGTTTTGCTCCATGAAGAACAGACTAAGCAGTGGATACGCTGTGAAACAGAAACATCTTCACTACATATTCTCTCCATTTACAGGCTATAATAAATGAAGAATTTCAATTTCTGTTGTATAAATATTGGTGTTAGAAATTATACACCAACCTGATAGAACAGCAGATTCAAAGAGAATATCCCCCTTCCTCACATCCCATATCTGATACAAAAAAGAAAGCCATTTATAACAACAAGTATATATATATATATATATATATATATATATATATATATATATATATATATATATATATATATATATATATATATATATATATATATATATATATACACACACACACACACACACACACACACAATATATATATGCTAAAATTTGATGGGTACAATAAATTGTTATAACCCGGTTGAGCTGTTGAACTGAAAGAAACTTGCACTGACATATCTTTATACATTGTCTGAAGAAACACACCAATAATGTTTTTTTCTAAGGCATGTTTACAAAAGCTACTTAAATATCCTAATTGAACTAAGGCCTAATCCGGGCTTAATCTAAGCCCTTTATGTGAAGGTTTAATGCAGAAGACATTACCGCAAGTCTATGTTGATTTGGAGCTCAAGAAGAATTTCCTATTATTATCAATGTTTAAAGCATTTTTGCTGTTCATTTTTTTTAACATCTATATTTATATCTATATATACATTTCTTTAAGAATTCTTTGATGAGTTAAAAAATATATCTCTGATCCCAAACTTTTGAATGGTAGTGTGTGTGTAAACACAATAATAAAAACTTAGAAATAAAGTAGGCTTATTAGTACAGGTACAGTCATTATATTACGGTTTGTATAGTATCTGTACCTTGAATGTTCTGTCTTCTGAGATTGAGATGAGAAGATTAGCATCCCATGGACAGAACTCTGATGCAGTCACAGGACCAAGATGAGCTTTCAGCACTCCAAGCACTTCCTCTTTCTATAGGAAACAGATATACAGTGGCCTCAAGTTTCGTCTTTATTTATCTTAATGGAAAATATGTTTATTGTTTTATAATTTCACTGAAAGGTGTTTAAGTACATACAGCAAAGATGATCGTATTTTTTTAAGTTAATACATTTTTTTTTATTTTTTATACAAGATAGAAGTGAGGGGCTTATTCTGATTTTTTTTTTTGTACACTGATTTACTGCTGGTTTCATGTGAGTATTTCAATGTAATCTCTCAAACTTTATGGGCTGGTCAATCACAGCCTGAGTAACGGAATGTTCTGCATGCAGGCTTTGTTCAGCATTTCATCTGGAGATGGGTCAAAAAGGCTTCTTGTTTTTTTCTCTTTTACCGTTTCAGCATAACTGTTTTTGTTTTCAATTCACTGAACAAAAACGGTGTGCACCTTATTTCATACCTCTGCATTCAATAGAACCACTCTGGAGCCTGAGCATGCTGCCACTTTCCAGCTCAGTGGACATAGTGACAGATGCACCACCCTGCCGAGCAATGTGCCAACAACTCTACCTGAGGCAATTACACCTGGAACACACATGTCATGGTTGTGAGATAAAAAAAAAACAGACAGACAGAGAATAATGGCTACATTCTTGAGAGGCAACATTTAAATTTCTGGATGTTTTTGACTCTAGGTGAGCAGATTTTTTAAATGTATTTGTATAGGTCTATGGGCACTTATTACCTTCTTTGATTTGTCTGTAGCAGCGATAGATGTCCCAGACAATCACATAATCTTCAGAAGCACTACAGAGGATGAGACGATCACTCACTGTCCCAAACACCATGGCAGACACATCGCTATGGTGACCAGTAAGTTCCAAGGGAGACTACAGGAAACATTCAAATTAGTTGTTTAATCCTAAATATATTTGATAAAAATACAGTATTATTGTAATAACGTGAAATATTATTCGAATTTAAGCAAACTCAATTTTATTTTAAACATTTTAAATTATTTTGTATTAATTCCGCTGATGCAAAGCTGAATTTTCAGCATCATTACTCAGTCTTCAGTGTCACGTGATCCTTCAAAAATCATTCTAATATGCTGATTTGGTGCTGAATTTTTTATGTTTCGTAATGTTGAAAAAAGTTGTTGCTGCTTAATATTTTAATTGGAAATTGTGATTTTTCAGGATTCTTTAATGAATAGAAAGTTCAAAATAACTGCATTTATTTGAAATCTTTTGTAACATTATAAATGTCTTTTGTGTCACATTTGATAAATTGAATGCATCCTTTTTGTATAAAAGTATTAATTTCATTTTTAAAAAATATATACAAAAATGTTGTTAATCCAAACTTCTTAGAGTATTACAGTTTCTACAAAAATAAGCAGCACAACTGTTTTCGACATTGATAATAATAAGAAATGTTTCTTAAGCAGCATATTAGAATGTTTTCTAAAGGATCATGTGACATTGACGACTGGAGTAATGGCAATGTTGCCATCACAGGAATAATGTACATTTATAACTATAACTAGGCCTGTATTATTTTAAATTTTAATAATATTGCACATTATCTTTTTACTGGATTTTAAATGCAGCCTAAGAGACTTCTTTCAAAAACATCCAAGTTTAATTTTGGCATTCGTTGAAAATAGATATAAGTGCACAAAGACCTCTAGGTTGTTGTTTTCATAAATCCTTATATTCTTGCCCTGCCATGGGACAGCACAGTGGGAAGGACAGCAGGTCAGCTGCAGGTGGGACACTGGATTATTGCAAGTCACAGCGAACCTCTCAACAAAATACTGCTCTGAGGTCACAGCAGCCATGGAGTACCCAACAGTCACCTGTAACAACACACAATGAGATGTCTGAAAAGAAAACATTGCTTAAAGGTGCTCTAAGCGATGTCACACGTTTTTAGGCATACAGCACACATAGCAAACATCTCCTCACTATCCGCTAGCTGCCTGTACCCTGAACACACTGTAAAAAAACACGGTCTCTGCAGACACCCCAGGCTCCACAAACGGCAACAAAAACAAACTGGGCTAAACCACACCACGAAACATAAACTGTTCCAGCCAATAACCAACCAGAAGGATTTGGGGGTGGGTTTGGGGGGTTAGTGCGCGGATGAGGAGGCATGGTCTAGCTAGCTTTTTTTTTTGATAATACTTCAAACGTCAACAAGAAGTGATGTCACCTGACATCTCTAAGAGCACCTTTAAGTGTTCAGCAGGGAAGGATGACATCTACCAGGCCTAGTAAAAAGGCAGTATTAGTAATTACTGTTACTGGATGGAGGTTTTAAAATAACAGCCAATTGCCAAGCACACATGACCATAATTTTAACATACTCGGTTGAATTAAAGTTATGGGTGGCTATTTGTTTTATGAACACTTTTTATTATACTGGTTGCAATCGATAATATAAGTGGTCTCAATATTAAAACATGTACATCTTCTGTGGAAGTCCCAGGACAAAAAATTGTTTGTCCAATCATTGCAATTTGGGAGCCGTAAACAAGCAGCAGTCTTCTTTTACAGTTCCTCCTGAACCAAATCAACCAGCTTATGCTGCGTTCACACCGTGTTGCAACCATAATTACAAGATGGTAACCCATGACGTCCTAGAGCTGTTCACGTCCTCAGACTGGGATTTATCCATTTCTATGTCAACAATATCAACGCAGAAATTAATCTGCAGCAGTCAGGTGGTACAAGTAAGAGCTCTGTAAGTTGTTTATGTTCATTATTATTTTAATGTTATGTGCTTAGAGATATGCCGTCTCTTATGACACTTTGCTGAATCTGCTCTGGCTGTGTGAAACCTGCGCGTTTATGTGTTTTTAATTTAATAGGGGAAACGAGAGTAAAACAAATGATTATCAGTTTAAACTAAAGGTTGGACTCAATATAGTGTTCCTTACAACTTACCAAAGATCCAGTGATCCATGGATATTGACATGGAGCCAGGAATTGTGTTTCCTGACATTTATATGTGTCTGATTTTGATGCCGGGGAAATACATAAAACACATTTGCCTGTGAATGCTTTATATAAATTATGCAATATAGGTAGGTCTAAATCCGGATCACTTCATCCAGCCCTAAAACTTAAAAACATCCAATTATGCAGAATATATAATGGTAAATTTTAAATTTTGATATAATTATAATACAACACAATATTTAGGGTATTATTTTACGCTTAAATTCAGCATATTGATACAAAATGATAAATGCAAATCCACCTTTCTGGAGTCTAGTATTTTTCTATAAATTGCAGCGATCCATTTGCTTATCCGTAGCTTTCGGCAGTCTGTAAAAATATACCTCAGAATTCTTGTCAAATCTAGTTGTAGCCTACAGTCAATAGCAAAGCTCTTTCCCAATTTAGATGTGCTTTGTGTGTTTTTCGTAGCATTCAAGCTGAAAACCAATAGCCTGGCTCCGCCCTCCTACGTAATTCCGCTCAATTTTCATTTTCCTTCAGTACTACGCCTGGGATTGTGCTGTAGACTTTGTTTTTCTCCGGTCAATTTTTTACCGGGCCAATCAACAAACAGAGGGAGTAGCTGAGAACGATGACGTTGACGTCGACTCGTGCGTTATTTTGAGTTGTAGTTCAGTAATGGCAGCGGAAGAAAGATTCGAGCGAAGCCATATTCGGTCCGTTGTGGCAACGCTGCTGAATATCAAGAAGTTAAAGCCGGAGAAAGAACAATCTTTGCTTAGTTTTGTTGGTGGCCATCCTCCCACGGGGTACGGGAAAAGACCAAACGTTCTTCGTTCTTCTCTCACGACCAAACGTTAGCGATTGGTTATGGCAGATAGAGTGACTCAGGGCAGATCCATTAGTTTTAGACTTCAATAGAATACCCGCCTACAAGGAAGTTAACACTTGTCAATGGAGCGGTGCCAGACTCTATGTACAAATGAAATGAAATGTAGGAGAGTCTGGTGGGACCAGGCTAGAAAACCAATGCTGCCGCTCAGTCTTTTTGCCACTCAGTGGGCGTAACCGCAGTCACTCCAACAGTGACATCACATGCATACCCTGCTAGCCACAACGAAATTGCCAACCCTACCTTTAATATTCAATCAATGTAATATTGATTATTCACTTTAATTAACACAAGTGTATATTTAACTGTGTCCCACATTTTATGTACACTCTTATTTACTTTTTAAACATTCCTTACAATTGTGACGACACAGAGGTAACGTCATGTAATTTGAACCAACGATAGAGAATGCAGGAAGTAAATAATTACATTCAATTAGATTTTTTTCCCAATTTTTACACAAATTGTCATTTTGACTGTATTGATCGAAGTCCTATTAACTGTTAACCAAGTTACTGTACAGAAACAAATAACGTTAGCCCTTGAGAGAAACTTAATTTACTCTTTAAAAAACTCAAAACCTGCTCTCACTTACAATTTGTTGAAAACTAGCTCTACGTTCTTTGAGTTATAGGCCGTGTTTTGTAACGTTAACTTACACTGAATTCATGGAAAGTGCCAATGACATCAGCTTCAAAAGTAAGTTTTTTCCGTTCATCACTCACCTGAAAGAAAATTGCGTTTGCTGGCTAAGTATACATGGTTTAATAATATATGTAGTAGTAACTGAAGTTCAAACATTCGTGCATTTCAGTTTTTAGCCTGTGATGGTGATCCAGTAGTAATTGCGTCCTTGTTGCTTTGGAAACGGGATCTTTTCTGGACGGCACACCAGAAGGGACAATTGCTAACGTTTGTACGGTTTGTACTGATGTTTTAGGCGATTTTCAATAATTTATTAATTTGTGATTATAGTCAGTGCACAGTGAAAAAAATCATGTGTCTCTGCTTATTCCAAATATTTTTTAATGTCTATAATAACAATATTCACGTTGTTAAAGTCTAATATGAAGAACAATATAAATGACGAGTTGACTGATTGATTATACTTGGATACATCCGTATTATTCATAGCGCAGCAGATCTGTTGCCTCTGATTTTGTATTTACACAAACGGCCCAACTTACACACACCGTAGAGTTGGAAACACAGTATTAGTTTAAAAAGGGAATTAATCTTCTATGCAATAATGCCCTCTGGTGGTAAACTGCAGTCAGTCAGTCAGTCAGTCAGTCAGTCAGTCAATTCACATTGAAATCAAGTTGCAATCAATGAATGAACAATTAAAAAACAATAAACTAAAGCAAAATCAAAACATGAATAGTAAGAAAACGTCAAAGATTAACAGGTTATTTTCTGTAAAATAATATATAAAACATGATATTTGGCTGATTAGGTTATTGTATATATCTTAACCTAAGCTCAAAACAAAAACCTTTATAAAATGGGATACATTTAGACATTATACATTTGTGAAAATAAAATTATACATTTTAGCATGTTGTCAATACTTTTATCATCATATTCACAATAACAAACGCCGTCTTTCATAAAGTTATATAAAAGAGATATTAAATATTTCCAATTTTTTTTAGTACAATTTGACAACCAATAAAAAAATAACTTTTTCTATGACTCTTCTGTTGTTTCACGGAAGAAAAAAAACACCTTTCAAAAAACAAAATGTATTTTTAATCT
Source organism: Chrosomus eos (assembly GCA_036326025.1). Classification (NCBI taxonomy): domain Eukaryota; kingdom Metazoa; phylum Chordata; class Actinopteri; order Cypriniformes; family Leuciscidae; genus Chrosomus; species Chrosomus eos. The sequence goes on along the minus strand of CM070833.1, from coordinate 24,018,285 downwards.
TATTTGAACGTTACAAATGCTGAATGGTGTTTTTAGCAACAAAAACGTCTGCTAGTCCACGCCCATATAGGTTTTCCGCCAATGAGTCTCAGCCAAACACACTGAGCTATCCAATAATCAAAGCGTTATCTACATATGTATCCTCTTGGACACGCCTTTAATCTCCATCGACCAATCAATCTATTGCTTTAGTCAGTCAATCAACTCTCCCCGCCCAGTTTCTCTGACGGAACGGAAGCCGACATGGGCCAAACCAGCCCATCCGGATAACATAGACAAACTTGGCAGCGAGCGGATGAACTGGTTGGATCTTTGTTCTTCACAGCTAGACTATCAACCTCTTTATATATTTTTGCGTATTGTCACTCATATGTATCACATTTATATCAAGATATAAAATACTCCTCCTTTGGGCACGTAGCTTCAGCACAGGCAAATACTTTTGGGGCTAGCATATTTTTCCTAGTGTTTTTAGTTCATTCTTCCCTCCACCGACAAGGTTTTATTGGACCAAGATAGGCGGCGCGGGCACCAAGATGTCGAACCGGATGGTGTGCAGAGAAGCGAGCCACGCCGGCAGCTGGTACACGGCCTCAGGTAGAGCCAGAGAGACAGCGGCCCGGGCCTGAGGTCCGGTGTCCTGCTTAACACCAGTGTGTGTGTGTCTGTGTGTCTGGCAGTGTCTCAAAACCCGGTGAGCTGCCTATCTAGACAGCATGACTGGGATGTTCACCACGCTCCTATGATAGCCAAAATGCTGCCTAGATAGGCAGCTCATTAAGTTATTTGACACAGCCTGTGCGATCAGCTGGGAATTATTAAATAGCCGAGATTAAAATTGTTTAATGACCACAGGGCGCGTTTCTTTACATTTATACCTTTTTCCTGAGCTGACATCCTTTTAAAAAACGAACTGGCTTTTGTAATGCAAACTATGGAAACTAAAACATGTCAGCTTAATTTAGTTAAAAAATATTATAAAATGCTGCATCCCAATTCGTCTAATTTTGTAAACAAAAGTGCGGCATTTACTTTGCCCTGTCATATAAATTGTCATTTCATTAATTAGTTTATATGTTAGAAATAATTTGTAATTATTTCTGCTTTTCAGGGAGTAAACTAAAACCACTTGCATTTAAATACATGGGCCATTATTTATATCGACCCGATTCTTGTGTTTCTCTCATATTTGCCTGTTGTTGTTGTGTATTTTTGCGTCTCTATTGTGTGTAGCTTCTCTGTGTATCAGCAGCTGAGAACAAAAACAGGCCAGCAGTTAACGTTAGCGGGTTAGCCTGTGTGTGAGTGTGTTTGTGTGTGTGTGAGAGAGAATCTCCTCTTATACACAGTACACTAACTAATACCACAGATTAATATAGCATACACACTAACTTTACCCAGCCCTACTTTGCCGGATCAGTAAATCCAGATAGAGAAACTGCCGCAATTCAGAAGACTGGATTGTTCCTGCTAACGGCTAAAGCTATTTGATGAAGTTCATATAACAGCTGTACATGACAGCTATGTTTTCATGGAGAATCAAACCCTATGTTTCATTAATACTGATGTCAAGTAATACTGTTTATTGTTATATCGGTCAGCATTTACTTGTCCAGTTCCATTCCAACAAATACAGTGAGCACAGTCAGCACATGAAAGTCTTTAGATGGCCGATGATGTTTTTTTTGTCTCTCTCATGCAGTAACAAAGGATGCATGACAAAAGCCCAGTGCTACACACACACACACACACACACACACACACACTCTCTCTCTCTCTCTCTCTCTCTCTCTCTCTCTCTCTCTCTCTCTCTCTCTCTCTCTCTCTCTCTCTCTCTCTCTCTCTCTCTCTCTCTCTCTCTCTCTCTCTGCTGGTTTTTATGACCTGTGTACATGATGACCTGTGTTCTGCAAGCTGCCAACATATTGTTTTGTAAAAACCAAAAAAAAAAAAAAACACAACACCAGTCTTTTACATGTGTATTCTATCTAGAAGGTCTATTTCCAGCAAATAACTAATGTAATTTATTTAAAACAGTCTAGTGGGTCCTTATGTTTTGTTTATGGATTCCCACATACAGAGTTACTGTGGCATAGACTACTATAAACATCCTTAGATTATTATATCTTCAGTTACAGTTATTACCTGATTGGCCAATAATAAGGTGAAAGATTGAAAATGTACAGACAATGTTGTCAATGAATCTCTCTCTCTCTCTCTCTCTCTCTCTCTCTCTCTCTCTCTCTCTCTCTCTCTCTCTCTCTCTCTCTCTCTCTCTCTCTCTCTCTCTCTCTCTCTCTCTCTCTCTCTCTCTCTCTCTCTCTCTCTCACATTATTATTAAATATGTTTTGTATTGTATAAAATGAATTAAAATGTCACATTTGTTGTCTTTAAATTGTGATTAATAAAAAAAAAAAGTATATATTTGCAATCAGCCACCCTGCATTCTAAACAGTTATAGGCATATATTTTGTTGAATTCTCATTCATTCCCCAAGTCATTTAACCATATATTACTATGTCTTTGGAAGCAGTTTGTCTTTCAAACTCCTTTTTATTTTAATTTTCATTATTTTGAAACTATTTATTTTAATTTTACATTTTTATTGTTTATAAAACCTGACATAATGTTTAATGCACTTTATGTTGATAAAAAAATATAATTCTTTTTTTGCATTTTTATATCAATATGGTACACTATTATCCTATTCAGTTCAATGTGTTAAACAAGTTAGGTCAAAAGTAATCTGAAAGTAATCAAAAAGTAGTCAGATTATATTACCTAAAATGTGTATGTATAGTAATTACTAATAAATAACTTACTAATAAATGACTTACACTACTAACTACAAATGTTGACTGTCATTACTGTATTATATAAAACAGAACTGTAGATATTAGTGTCCGCATCAGCCATTAAAAGCCAACACTAAAATGAATACATTTGCACATTAATCAATATTTTTAGATGCTCTTGGGAATATAATTTGTGGTAATAGTATTCATTAGCTACAGTTTAGAGATTTGATTAACAACAACTGTTAAAATTTGACCAATTTGGTTGTATTGTTGCTATGCCTTCACAGAATCAGCTGGAGTTCATCTGTTCACTGGTTCTCATAACTGTTATCTTGTCCTGTCAGAACAAGAATTTTATTAGAATTGGGACAATGACACTGTCTGAGACTGAAATATTGCTGAAATCAACATCCAGGACAGCAATTTGAGCTATTTATTCATTTTTGTTTGAATGATTGCAGTAGAGGAATCCACAGGGGAATGCTTTATTATAAAATTGTTTACCATGTTGTGGTACTGAGGTGATGCTATGATGGATGAATATTAAATAATATAATCTTTTTACTGCATTGCAGTAATTCGATTACCGTATTATTTTTTTGTTGTTTTACGCCAATCGAAATTAGGGCTGAAAATTCTTATTTTTATATTGCTGTTTTTATTTATTCTTTTTATTTCTACATGACCAATTATTCTAGACAATATTTGTCATGAACACAATGCATAAAGAAAACCACGATTGTCCTAAATAGGCTTAATTTTCTTACTGCCTTGAATATTGTCCAATCAAAGCACTCACCGCGCTCGCCCTGCTAATAAGGTGCTAAGATCTAGAAGATCTTGAACATTGTCTTGACAGATTTTTGAGGGTTTCACCCTTACATTTTATGTTGTAGTTTGTAAAGGGAGACTTGTAATACTGTTGATTGAATAAAATGATTTCTACATAGTACAAACTACATCCTTGCTGAGTTGTCCAAGCTGTCAAATTATGTCTTTATTTCTCATATTTGCTAATAAGGTTTTCTTCTATCTTTGCGTTTAGGATCCCAGCTTAACGCACAACTTGACGGCTGGTTATCTCAAGCACAATCTACAGTGGGTCCAGCTAGAGCCATAATAGCACCGTATGTGGAGTCAATCCAGACCGACATCTTTTTTGCTTCAGTTTCCGTTTGTGTTCTTAAACAACTGTCTTTTGCAGGCACGCTGGCTACACCTACTGCGGCGCGTGTGCCGCTCACGCCTACAAGCAGGTGGACCCCTCAATCACGTAAGTGTCCCTCCTGTCATCAGAGCTTCTTTAAATTCTCTGGAAGTAGCCGTAATGTTGAGTTTGCCGTGGGGAGAGAGGTAACCGCAGCACTCTCTTATTCATCAGTCGGAGGGTGTTCATTCTCGGCCCCTCTCACCATGTGCCGCTGTCTCGCTGTGCCCTCTCCCCCGCCGAGGTCTACAGAACGCCACTGTATGACCTGAGGATCGACCAGAAGGGTAAGGAATCTCATTTCCTCCCTGCCCAGTCTCAAAACAGAAACCTTGGGAGGATTAAATACGGATTGAATAAGAAGGCACAGAAAGGTGTTCGCCCAGATTGTTTTTACTTCTGGCTCATTTGCTCTCAAACTGAGCTTTGCAGAAGTGATTGCAACATTTTCAACTCGTAAATGACTATATTTGTTATTGCGCGATAGTTTTCTAATCATGACAAATGTGCAACACAGAAATATGAGGGATAATCTTTTTATTTCATGGTGTTGATGTTAATGAGGGTTTGTGTAATTATCATAAAGTACCTGTTCTGTTTGTAACTCCTCAATGAAAGCCTATTAGTGAAAACACAAGGGCTTTAAATCCCCCCGTTTCTCTCTCACGCAGTTTACGCTGATCTGTGGAAAACGGGCATGTTTGAGAGGATGAGTCTGCAGACAGACGAAGATGAACACAGCATTGAGATGCACCTGCCTTATACCGCTAAAGCCATGGAGAGGTAACAACCAGACAATGAACATATTCATCTAGACCTTTAAAGGAACAGTTCATTCAAAACAGAAAATTCTGTCACCCTGATGACAAACCTGTATGCATTTCTTTCTTCAAAGTCACTTGTGTTTCAATGTGTTGTTTTGAAACCTATTGACTTTATATGGATAAAAGCAGTTGAAATATTCTTCAAAATATCTTCTTTTGTGTTCCACTGAAGACAGTCAGTCATACAGGCTTGGAACAACATGAACTATCCCTTGAATACATCAAATTCTGTGAAGAATTGATACATTTGAATATATTATATATATATATATATATACACATAATATATACATTTTTGGTTTGCCCTACATTTTTTCCAGAAGTTGTTTTACTCAGATATACCTCACAATAGGCAAGAAAAGACTATCGCAACTTCTATTTCCTGCTGATTTTAAGTGACTGAACGCCAGTGGGTGGGACCTATGATGCGATGATTTATAACTATTCACTGATGTCTTGCTATAGAGTTATAAAAACCTCCAGGATGCTTAAATGGTACAAAGACCTCATCTTATATGTCAAACGATCAAAGAATATTTGATTTCTCGTGTCATGAACGCTTTACACTTTTTAGTAGTGTATATTACTTTGGTCACATTTTAGATTAGGGTCCAATACTCACTATTAACTAAACATGCAACTTGTTAATAGTGAGAATTGGACCCTAAACTAAAGTGTTACCATGATGTCTGTCTGGATAAAAATCTAAAATGTAAGTGATTTCTTTGAATATTAGAATATTAGTGGTACTGGACGTATTAACATATTTAACATCATCAACTATACTATATCAAATATCACGCATTTTGCTTGAACGCAACATTGACACAATGTTAAAAAGCAAAGGGTGAGACTTTTGTAGTTTTATAAAAACAATAAAACTACAAAAGTCTCACTCTTTGCTTTTTAACATTGTGTCAATGTTGCGTTCAAGCAAAATGCGTGATATTTGATATGGTTTTCTGTGGTTTCCTCAATGTACCTGGTTTTTACATTTGGCAAGTATCTATCCATGTTTCACCTCATCTCTATGCAGAAGCCATGAGCAGCATTATTGACCCATAGTCCCACTCTAATGCTCATTCATCTCTGCCAGATCCACTAATTATGTTGTCAGGATCGGTTTACTTAGTGCTGTGCCTCCTAATTAGTTTGCAGTGATGGATGTTCTGTTATTTTTTAAAACTTTTTTTTTATTATTAATGCAGAAGCCACCAACCACTTCTGTTATGCCATTAAAACATTACAATATGTGGGCATAGGGAAGTTGACATCCCTTCAATTTGTTTGATTAGACATTTGGGTATTTTTTTCCAAGCAGAGCAATTAGTTGATGAGCAACTGTAATATGTAAAAAAAAAAAAAAAATCCTCCACATTACTCTCAACTTAGAAATTTGGGTAACTGAAAACCCTCACAGAGCTATTGATTTGGCATGGCCACTGTTTTAATGAGTGATGTAAAACTGAATTTTAATAAACATGCAAATGTCAAATTTCCATCTGGGACTTGACAAATGATTCTCTGCTGTGCTTTGTTTCTCATAAACAGCCATAAAGATGAATTCAGCATTGTTCCTGTGCTGGTGGGAGCTCTGAGTGAATCTAAAGAGCAGGAATATGGCAAGCTGCTAAGCAAATACCTGGCTGACCCCTCCAATCTCTTCATCATCTCCTCTGACTTTTGCCACTGGGGTTTGTGTCCACTCACACACTTTAATTTTTCAACTGTCAAAAAACGGAAACTAGCCAATATCAATTACAGTCAGTAATCTGTGAAGAATTTCCTGCTAGTTGAAATGAGATGTACTCCTGACAAATGCTGACATCTTTTCAGCAGTAAATCTACTAGGGTTTGCACCGACTAGTCCTTTAGTTCTGGCACAAGTCAGCGCATTGGATCTATTATTGATTATTCAAATGATTTTGGTAGTTCTCGTTTGCGTGTAGGGTCCAATTCTCTGTATTAACTAGTTGGTTATTAGCATGCATATTACTAGGATATTGGCTGTTTATTAGTACTAATAAAGCACATATTAATGCCTTATCCTCCATGACCATATTCTACATCCCTTAATCCTAAACAATACCTAAACATAACTACCTTACTAATTATTAATAAGCAGTAATTAGGAGTTTATTGAGCCAAAAGTCATAGTTAATAGTTAGTTAATAGTGAGAAATTAGACCCTAATCTAAAGTGTGACCCCAAAATACACATTTTATTGTGTGCAACATGCATGTAACAGTAACATATGTGCACATTTATGCATATAATACGAAAAGCAGCACTTAACACAAACTTTGCCAATTATTATATATAAAGATTTATTTATTAATTATTTTTTATTTATATATTTATTATATATTCCAATAATCATTAAAGGGTACCTATCATGGAATTTTGAAAATTACCTATCATGTAGTGTGTAACATAGATCTAAGTGAACGAAAACATCCTGCAAAGTTTTAAATATGAAAGTTCACCGTATACAAAGTTATTATCTCTCAAAAGTAAGAGTCGACTCTGAGTCGTTGATATGAATCGATAGACGAACGATGCATTTTCTCTAACTTTCGTACGTCACTTGTACAAGTTATTTGAATAAGATACGCCCACTCATTGCATTAGGAGACACCAGGGAAAACATCATGTCGACGAGACGCTGCTGTGTTTTGAAGTGCGACGCAAAAGCAAACTTTTTTCATCTGCCCAGTGAGGAGCATTTGAAGACTAAGTGGCTACAGTTCATAACTATACCACAGAAGTATTATAGCCCGAACTTGTTCTGTGTTCGCGTCATTTTGAAGATGATTGCTTCACAAACCTAAATGCTATAAAGTATGGATTTGCATGTATTATGGCTGATACTGAAGGAGGGAGGTTCAGTACCGAGTTTATTTGGATCAGCTTCCTTCTCCGAATCACAATCTGTAAGTAGGCTGTTGCTTTTATGTTTGTATCATGTTCTATGATTATTTTGTGTGTTGTGTACGCACAGGCACAGCGCAGCTTCTAGCAGCTAACTTAGGTCTTCAATGTCAATTGTATTGAAATATGTGAAGTGTTTGTCGTTGTTAATGGAGTTGTCACAGGGCTCTCGAGTGTCACGCATCACGCATTGAGCGTGACAGTCACTCATTTCGGTCTTTTGTCACGCTCTCCGGCCACACATTGTATTTCTCACGCTGAAAAACTATTTGTAATATATTTAATATGCCGCAGTGCCCAAAACTCACTCACTGTGGAACCGGCAGGATTCAAGCGCGTCTCCTCCAGTGTTGCCAGGTCTGTATGCCTGCACTGTTTCCGCGGGTTGTTTGTGTAGTGCACGCTGGTTGACGCGATTGTTTTATCCACTGGGACATGATTGTTATTGAGGAAACACCCGGGAACGCTATTTGAATATTTTTGGCCGTGATTGGGTTAGTTTTGATGAGCAATTGGGCTGGTTTTGTTGTGCAGACCTGGCAACCCTGGTCTCCTCTGGTGTTGTTCGTCTGGTGTTGTTAGCCAATCAGAAAATAGCACTGTTGTATCTGGGTAAGATCTAGCGCAACAACCAATGACACCCCATCGGCTGGGTGTCTAACATATCACCACAGATTAGCGTCACGCAAAGGCGGGGTTTGGAAAAATGACTCGCTAAACGATTCATATGGGAGTCGGTGAGCAAATCAGGTAAAAATAAATGCATATTATAAGACAACAAAAGTGTTTTTTTGTCATTGCATGCTTGTAAAACTGTTGTTGGGGACTCCCAGAACAATATTAGGAACATTTTAAATGCCATAATAGGTACCCTTTAAAGTGGAGATTGAGAGCATGATATTAGTTTGATATAGCAAACCGCCCTAAATCAAGTGTCGCTCAAATTAATGATAGAGAAAGCAGCATGTAATCTGTAAAGGAAGATATGCACGCTTTCATTTCTCACCCACGTCATCTCGGGAGCACAGACATTTCCTCCACTCTCATTCTCCGTCAATGTGCTGGACTTGCCAGAAGCACAAGCTGCCTGCTTCCTACATAGACTTGGCAGCATCCAAACGGAAATAAACCTTGTAACTTAAGTGAGTGTTTTGAAATACTCTACATAGGTAGGAACTCGTACAAATATCCCAGATGGAGTTTTTTTTTTTTGTGTGAAAGGTGCCTCCTTTGGTTAAATGATTAATTTGAACTCTTTTCTTCTATTCTGCAGGTCAACGTTTCCGTTACACCTACTACGATGAAAGTCAAGGGGAGATCTACAGATCAATCGAGCATCTTGACAAAATGGTAAACCAATTTCTATGCCCTTTCCTTCTGGTATCTCACTTAATGTCTGACATATGAGGTTTACATCCAAGTGGCCCATTCTGCTTTGGGATACACAATGTGCTAATCCTATTGGTGGTTCCAGAAAAAAAAGGTGAGGCATTTTTCTCCAAGCTACAGAGTTATTGTCATGGTTACTTTGACGTGGAAGTCGGTGATTCAAAGACTGATTTTAATACTTTCCACCCATGACAGTGTGTCAAATAGCAGATGTTCTTAGCAACCCAGACCTCATTAAAGGCCTACCAACCGGGCAAAGTACTTCGGTAGAGTCATGTCCTATACAAAGATCTCGTTTGATCCGGAGCTCCTTCGAGGAAATATCCATTAATTACTGTTATTAAAAATCCATCTTGCTTTTTGAAAGTGTAATATTTTATGTGTTGTGTTGTACAATTAAACTACAGCAAATGTCTAATGCAAAAATTAAAAAATATCACATAATTAATGGCAATAATGAGAATGTTTTGTTTGTTTGTTGAGTGAAAATATATGCATATTTATTTCTTTTTTTAGGGAATGGGAATTATAGAACAATTGGACCCCATCTCCTTTAGCAATTATTTGAAGAAATATCATAATACTATTTGTGGTCGCCATCCCATCGGCGTTCTTCTAAATGTAAGTACCCAATGAATGATTCATATGAATTTCCCCCGGGACATTTTATTTAGCAAACCATTGATGACTCAATAAAGCACAAGCAAAATAACGTGAATAATGGCTAGTCCGTAAGCATGGTAATTAGTCTAGCACTTAACAGTCGGAGAGCTTTTATTAATGTCTTTTTTTCCCCTCCAACTAATGTCTTGCCAGCTTTGTAGCTTTTAAGATTACCGTTAAGTATCTCTTTAGTGTTAACTCTCCAATGATTCTCCTCTCTCCACCAGGCCGTGACGGAACTGAAAAAGAACGGCATAGACATGAACTTCTCTTTCCTAAACTATGCGCAGTCGAGCCAGTGCCGAAGCTGGTCCGACAGCTCAGTGAGTTACGCTGCTGGAGCGCTCATCGTTCATTGAGGTGAACTCTCCAAGGAGCCAACGGAGCCTCCTAGAAGACCCCATCCCTTCCCACACGTCCTGTTCCTGACCACATATCCCCATCCCTTCCCACCTCTTCTTATAGGATGGACATGCAAAGCTTGTCCCAGATGGGAATCCTCCCAAATCCCGAATCCAGATGTAACGTTAGATACTAACCTCCTCTTCCTACAGCTTTCCCTGTACCCTGTTTTCCACGTGAGGCAACCCGGATGATGCTATAGCTTGAAGTTCAGCCGCAGTTTTTTTGGGTGTTGCAAGGTCAGATGTTTGGTTGGTTTTTTTGTTGTTGTTTGTTGGGGGCCTTAATGAGGCAGGATCAGCTTTGAGGGCTTTAGGTATCCAGGAGCCCTTGTGTAATTTAAAAGCAAGACACACTTAAAGTTTAAATAAAGTAAAAGAAATAAAACCATCGACATTTCACTCTTTTTGCAAGTCTGCATAATCTACGTGATAAACGACACGTCTCACCTAATGATAAATCATTTGAAAAAGGAAGTTGACAGACTGCAACATGCCCATGTACACCCTGAGAATTGCATTGGTCCTGTTGTAGTTTTTAAAGGGCTACACAATACCCACTAACCCTCCACTGTACTGGTTATACAAAAAAAAAAGTTTTTCTTTCATTTAATCTATATTATAGTCAAATTAAAGTCTTTTTTTCTGATCCTTATATTTTGTTCTGTTTATTTTTACTTTGTGATTTACCATTATTTAGTTTTCTAGTTTTACTGTGTTTGATATATAATCTCAAACTGTGTGGAAACATTTAGTAGTATATGAAGTCTACAGACTGCAGTAAATGTTTGACTTAACGCTGGTTCAGTTTCAGACTGCCTCAAAGTAGCCATGCTTTCCCATCAACTCTGAAGCTTTAAATGCTATTTTTGGGGGTATTCTTAAACAGTTTTATTTTCTCATGCAAGTTTAGCAGCCATGTTTAACAGCTGACTAGTAGTTAGTGATGCACACCCGTACAAGGAACTGCCAGAAGGGAATTTTCTGAACGGCGTAGGCATTTTGTCTTGCTTTCCTCTTTAACTCGTCCCACCAAGGTTTGAATGTCTCAAACCGGATCCTCAAAACAGAAAACAGACAAAGCATTTCATACCACGCAGATGTGCCTTGGGTCAGTGTTAAACATGATTTTCTATTTTTTTTTTTGTCCTTCACCTATACTCGATTTAGTCTGTCTATTTTTAAAGTAGGGGAAGAGAATCATTAGCTCCACCCATCACAACAACTGTTCTTGTACTGTTCAGATTTTTTGTTAGTGCCGTTTATTATTCTAACTATTATTGTGGAGAAAATAACAGTTCACACGTTGTCAAATCTATGTCAAAAATGAATCAAAGTGCTCCTCAGCGGAGTGATTTTTGAATCTCAGGTTACATTGAAGCATTACAGAATTCTCGCCAGATATGACAAGGGTCATGGCTGATGTTGCAAAGAAACAATAAAGTGTAATGACAAGTTACTATGCTGTGGTGTTTCTTTTACTCGTCTTAGTGTTTGTGATTCCCTTTGGTGTTTGTGACATGTTTACGAGCAGTTTGTGAGTTTGTTATTGAAGTGAGAGTTGGGCAAGATTAATTTAAGATGCCATATATTATAACTTGAGTTATGTGCTTCTCTTTCATTTTTGTTTTTCATTCATGTGTTCCACAGTCATTGTGAGGATGTTAACAGTACATCTGCTATGGCTACAGCTAATAGGCTATGGCTATGGAATTTTGCATTTGTTTTTTTTTTTTTTTTTTTTTTGCAACACCTTTAAATGTAACCATGTTTAACTACTCTTGACACTTGCAGAACATAATGACTCACTGCTGTTCAAAAGTTTGGAGTCGGTAAGATTGTTTTTTTTCTTTCTTTTTTTAAAAGAAATTGATACTTTTATTCATCAAGGACATATTAAATTGATCAAAAGTAAAGACATTTATAAAGATATTTAGTTTCAAATATGTTCTTTGGAACATTCTATTCATCCAAGAACCATTAAGAAAAACATAACTTTCCACCAAAATATAATGCAGCACAGCTGTTTATATAATAATAATAAATGTTTCTTGAGCAGCAAATCAGCATATTAGAATATGTATTAGGTGACACTGAAGACTGGAGTAACGATGCTGAAAGTTTAGCTTTGCAATCAGGAATAAATTATATTGTAAAATTTATTTAGGTGTAATATTTCAGAATTTTACTATTTCTACAGTATTGTCGATAAAAATATTAAAAACGTATGAATGGCAGTGTCAAGCCTTAAATTAATAAACGTGGACTCAAATGAAAAACCTTTTCCTTAATTACTTTTGCTGACTAACTTTTATATTGAAAACAGACCTGCTTGCTTTGCCAGCTTCATGCAATTGTCACATTATTGCGGATTTATTTTAAATGGGAAGAGCACACGCAGTGTAGTGCATCTGCATGGCAGACCAGTTTACCTTTTAATTTTGTGTGCTATGCAGCTGAATTCCTGTGGGATGAGAACTTCCTGTTTATTTATTTTTTTCTTTAGATAGATGTTGACTGCTTAGATATTGTTTAATACCATTAAACAATCCCAGGTTCTTAATCAAGGAGATTTTGACTGAGGCAGGAACTCAGGAAATTAAAACAATTCAAGAAAATCTGAATCTGCATGCGATTTGTTAATACTGTTTAATAGACAAAAGTACAAAGAAAAGATGTTCAAAGTTTTCACTGACCAACTTAGTTGTATTTTGTAAATATAAACAGATTTTGATGGCTGTCCCAACACACTTTTTAATTACTTGGGAATTGAGGATACTAATTGTTGCAGTTTTGCAACTGAAATATTTGCCCAATGTTGCCAGACAGCTGCTCAACAGTCCGTGGACGTCGTCGGATTCTTCTTTTCATGTTGGGTCATACATTTTCAATAAGAGACAGATCTGGACTGTTGACAGCCAGTCAAGCACATCCACTGTATGGTGTAGAGTGTTTGGGAAACATTAGCATGTGCAGAATAAGGCCTATTTCTTGATGCAGTGTTTAAGTGAAAACAGTTTTCCAAAGTACACCGGAGCCCACGTGGCTATTTTTAACACTAGCATGATGGTTTCTCATTCAATTACATCTGAGGGCTCAAAGGTCACACACATGCTACTTGAGGACTGTTTTAAAATAATTTAACTTGAATATTCTGTAATCTTTTCACTTCATGCATCTGTCCCAACTTTTTTGGAGTGTGTTGGAGCCATCAAATTCAAAATTTGTTTATATTTAAATTTAAATTAATTATTTAAATTAATTATTAAATTGTCATGTGTGTTAGCATTTATGTGCATGGCACTTTTTATATATTAGTATTTACCTCAGTTTGGTGGAAAAGCTATTTGTGATTTCATGTGATTTTGATTGTGATTATACGATTCATCATGTGTCTTTCACTTTACCACGCCAGTGTTATTATGGTGGATGTCAGTATATGATAAAAGTAGAAAACAGATTTAAGTAGCAACACAGCTATGCTAATTTAGCTGAAAGGGGCTGTTGGATTTACTGGTTTAAAATGTATTTTAAACTATTTTTTTAAGTTTTAAACTATAAAATGTAGGCCTACAGGTTGTTCTGTTTACATTTTCACTTTGACTGAATTATTCTGGCTACCACAGCAGCCAGTTTTTTGTCTGTAAAAAGACTGATTACTTTTAAATAAAACGGTAAAAGCTTTAAAGGCAAACATCTATAGAGTCTGGTGTGTTGTGCAATGTCATTTACCTGTATTCACAGCTCACACAATTGTGGTTTTCACTTTTTAGAGTTCAAATTAAAAAAAAAAAACCCTCCCCCCTCCATTTTCCCTGACCCTTCTTTGAAATAGGATTTGTGAGGTGATGGTGGTTCCCATTAATTGGCCCAGCTCAGCAAATATCACTTCATCAATCTGTTCTCGCTGTTTAGCAGTGTTGACATTTCAAATCTCCTGAGCCGTTTCAGGTCGCACTGAACGCATTAGGGTGAGGAGAACGTTGTTGAGAATTAGTTTGGACACAGGTGTCAGCTGTGGTGACTGAAACTTTCTCCCCCAGAAATGACTTCAATGTTGATCTCCAGCTTACATCATGCTCTCAAAAACAAAATTAAGAACTTGTTCTAAGTTAATTGGGCGAATCTGGTATGATTTTTATTGTCTTTATTTTCATTTTTGCAGAGCAGGTTAATAGGTTTTTGTAAGTCAACATTAAACAAGATTAAGTTGCTTAATGTGCACTGTTCATTTTTTAATTAAATTAATGCTAGATGGTTATTTTAAGATCAATTTATTAGTCAGGCTGTAGGATTGTATTATTTTAAGTGTTTCTTTGGAAACATGATTTAAAAGACTTGGATTTGTTGCGCACCCTGTTGTTTTAAGTGACTTTTATTGAGTGACTGCTTTACACTGGGGACATAAACACGGAAAGGTTATTGGTAATATGGATAAATGGTGCGAGAGGAAACACTTCCTGCTGTTTCATGTAGTTCTCTACATACACAGAATCCATGCATTAATCACCATTCTCAGCAGGTACTCCCTTAATTACAGGAAACAAACTGTTGCAAGCTAAAGAGGTTTTCTGAAAGTGAACAAATTTTTTCATACGTTCTAAAAAAAATCTGCAAATTTAGGGAAATACTCCTGGCTTATGTAAAAATGTTAGTCTCACTGTTTCACTGTTTGGGGTTCTTCAGATCACTGTACTGGGGAACAAAAAAACAAAAAACAAAAAGCTGTCAAGTACACAAAATGTATATATGTATAGTATTTGAGTACTTGTCACAATACAAGGGTGTATGCATAGCAGGCAGACAGACAGATGAAGACTCAAGATTAATATACTTCCAACACGAAGTTTAATACATCCACATTGGCAAGAATATGAGTGGCTTCACATCCCGGTAGGGGATCCAGGGGAGACGGTGTTGGAGGACTGGCTGAGTTCTGTGGTGGTGGTAAAACAAGACAAGCCAAAGCCAAAGTCAGAATGACACAGTCAATGCATGCAGGTTAATGAAAATAATAATTCCCAGTCTATAAACAGAGGTAATTCCAAACAAACTGACAGATAGTCCAAACAGTTTTCATTGTGCAATGAAGATTCAGATACCGGGTGGGAGTCGACAAGTCCCCAGGGTCAGATTCACCCTGGGGATCCACTTGCGGGGCGATGCCAAGCTCTGTCCTCTTGTCCACGGGCTCTGGCTCATTTGTCGTGGCGGGTGGTGCTTCTCGATCTGCGGGTGGCTCATGTGATTTCACCACAGTCGTACGGGATGAAACGGGCTCTGGGTCTGGCTGTGCTCCGAATCGGGATGCGATTCTCTCCAGACACCTAATGATGGTTTCCCTCCAGTCCAATCCTGTGGTGTTTTGGAGGTCGAAAGGGCAGTTCAAGGTTGACCCGATCCAGATAGAGGTCCTCAGGGTCTCGTCGTTGAGGGAACTGGTGACGGCCAAACAACAAAAGTCTTTGGCAACTGAAAATAAATTATGTCTCTCTTGAGCCAGGACGATTATTTTTGCCATATTGTCCATCTTGGGTGGTTCAATCATCTTTCACAATACAAGGGTGTGTGCGTAACAGGCAGACAGACAGACGAAGACTCAGAAGATGAATATACTTCCAACACCAAGTTGAATAAATCCACATAGGCAAGAATAGTCAATGAAGGCAGATAAGCACACTTAACGTGAACATGACCGAACAGAGAAAGAATGTGAGGGATCAACTTACACTCACCTAAACTCACCTAAAGGAACACCATACTAATACAGTGTTTGACCCCCTTTCGCCTTCAGTACTGCCTTAATTCTACATGGCATTGATTCAACAAGGTGCTGAAAGCATTCTTTAGAAATATTGGCCCATATTGATAGGATAGCATCTTGCAGTTGATGGAGATTTGTGGGATGCACATCCAGGGCACGAAGCTCCCTTTCCACCACATCCCAAAGATGCTCTATTGGGTTGAGATCTGGTGACTGTGGGGGCCATTATAGTACAGTGAACTCATTGTCATGTTCAAGAAACCAATTTGAAATGATTTGAGCTTTGTGACATGGTGCATTATCCTGCTGGAAGTTGCCATCAGAGGATGGGTACATGGTGGCCATAAAGGGATGGACATGGTCAGAAACAATGCTCAGGTAGGTTGTGGCATTTAAACGATGCCCAATTGGCACCAAGGGCCTAAAGTGTGCCAAGAAAACATCCCCACACCATTACACCACCACCACCACCAGCCTGCACAGTGGTAACAAAGCATGATTGTTCCATGATCCATGTTCTCATCCTGTTTACGCCAAATTCTGACTCTACCATCTGAATGTCTCAACTGAAATCGAGACTCTTCAGACCAGGCAACATTTTTCCAGTCTTCAACTGTCCAATTTTGGTGAGCTCTTGCAAATTGTAGCCTCTTTTTCCTATTTGTAGTGGAGATGAGTGGTACCCGGTGGGGTCTTCTGCTGTTGTAGCCCATCTGCCTCAAGGTTGTGCGTGTTGTGGCCTTACAAATGCTTTGCTGCATACCTCGGTTGTAACTAGTGGTTATTTCAGTCAAAGTTGCTCTTCTATCGGATTGAATCAGTCGGCCCATTCTCCTCTGACCTCTAGCATCAACAAGGCATTTTCGCCCACAGGACTGCGGCATACTGGATGTTTTTCCCTTTTCACACCATTCTTTGTAAACCCTAGAAATGGTTGTGCGTGAAAATCCCAGTAACTGAGCAGATTGTGAAATACTCAGTCTGAACGAGGAAGACACGTGACAAATGAAAACAAGTCCATGAATAAAAAAACGAACAAAATATAATTGTGACAGTACTATTATTTCAATATTAATATTAAATAATATGATGTAAATATTTAAATTGAAGTTCCTTTAGTGCACATTTGAGGCACCTTCAAAAGATGCCCATAGGTTCTCTGATGGTTTAGTCAGAGCGAAAATGTACGGAAACCTAAATGGTGCCTCAAGCATCTTTTTATTTTTACAGTCTGAGAGGAGATTTCCTATTGAAAAGTATTAATATGTATGCCAAAACAAACACAAAAGGGAAAAAAAATGCCCATTTACCTCACTGAACTGTAAACACTGAACTCAAAATAATTAATTTGTTTAGGGTAAACTTAAATTAAAACAAATTAATTCAAATTAATTTAATCAAATTAACTTTTATTAGTATTTAGAACTTTCTTTTTCTTTTGAGTTCACAAAACTGACATTTTAACTTGTTTCTTTTAATTTAGACAAACTTAAAATTAACCGAAATTGGGCTGGGATTTCTATTTTCCAGCATGCTGTATCATGACACTCTAAAGGGAGAATAAATGCTAAAATTAAGTGCTATATGATGTTTTTTGGTAAAACTTTACAATAAGGTGTCATTTGTTAACATTATGAATTATCAAACATTGACAATGAGCTATATCTTCTGACCGCATTTATTAAACTTGGTTAATGTTAGTAAACAAAAATGCTCATATTCATGTTAGTCACAGTGCATTAATTCATGTTAACAGACACAAAATTTGATCTTAAAAATGTATTAGCAAATGCTGAGATTAACATTAGCTCAAATGAATAAATGTTGTAGAGGTACTGTATTGTTCATTGTTATTTCATGTTAACTAATGTAGTTAACTAATGTTAACAAATGAAACCTTATTGTAAAGTGTTACCGTTTTTGTGCAAGACCAATGTTAAGTGGGAGATTTAGTAGTGTTTACTGATTATGCTAATTTAGAAGAGTTTCAGCTGTGTGTGTTTTTTTGTAGGGTTACCATGATGGCGACGAATGGAGCATGAGCTTGGTTTGAGAACAGATGTTATGTACTACAGTGTCGTACTTATTGCTATGCTAATGCTATCTAAGTATTGTGTTACATCCTTCTGAACACAAAATATACAGGATTAACAACAACATGGTCTTCTTACTGATGTAAAAAACAATAGCCAAGCCTCACCTACATGCTTGTGTTTGGATACCATTCCATCACATGAAAATCGATGCTTCCCACCAGTGCATAAGTGAAAAAAAAATCTCTCGCAATATGTTAAAAAGGGAAATCTGTTTGAAAAAGGCAATCTCACATTTCAGCAGGGTGCATACTGTCGCATGATCAGGATTCGGCTCTCCCTCTGCTTTTGGGGAGGAGCTGCTCTGAGACGCTGTGTTTGCTCTGGTGAGGGGTTAAGAGGGGAGATACAACATTAGGCTCAAACCTGGTCTGGAATTGGACAGATACTCAACCTCCATGCAGTGCCAGGAGCTTCTCGTGCAGGGCCTGAGTTTGGGGATGATCCTGGGTGGGGTAATGCACTTTATATGCCTCAGGAAGTCTCACGCTGCCTATGGGCGCTACGTGGACATCTCGGGCAGCTCCATCATGGTGCCCGCAAGGCTAGCCTGGTTCCTCCAGGAGCTTCCCGCTCTCTTGGTGCCCCTGCTTTTGATGCTGATCACGGATGGAAAATACAGCACTGGGAAACACCTGATGCTCTGGACCTTCTGCTTGCATTACTTCCAAAGGTAAGCTGTGTGCCTGATGAGACAAACATTTTTACAAACATAAATGAAAGATCACTAGTATAAAATGCAGAAATTATAGGCCAGAGTGGATGACTGCATATATATTATATATATAAAATACTGGATGTATTAGCTCACCCAGAACAAATGAGAAAAAAATAACCCTTAATCCAAAGACAAAAGGGAACGGACTGGGTGGAATGTTCCGGATTCCAGCTTCTTTAGCAATCATGCTGTGCTGACAATAAATGAAGGTTGAGGAAATGTAACATAATATTTGATTTGAGTAATCAACTGAATCAAAAGCAGGTGATTGACGTGAGAAATGCTTGGATTTAGGATTGTGAGCAGGTGTTCGCAGACACACAATAACGGTTGAAATGTAATGCACTGTAGGCAGATAACCCTAACATACAAATCACATTCTGGTTTCCAGGAGCTGCATCTACTCTCTGCTGACCAAAGGGCGGCCGTATCCGTTCAACATCATGTTGTTAGGGATGGTGTTTTGCTCCATTAATGGCTTCCTGCAGGCACACTATCTGCTGCATTGTGCTACACACAACAACACATGGTTTTCTGATGCCTGTCTGGTAGCCGGTAAAACTCGTTTACTGAAATAATTATTATAATAAAATTTTGTGCTTTTCAAAATTATATATATATAAATCATTTTTTGCTTATCATATTATATATATTTTTTAATTAAATTTACTTTAGATAAATTGCTTGTTAATGTTTATATAAAGTTATACGTTTATTAAACTAATTTTTAAACTGTATTTCTCTAGGCCTGATCATATTTTTCATAGGAATGGGAGTCAATATTCACAGTGACCACATTCTTCGCAGCCTGAGAAAACCTGGAGAAATTGCCTATAAAATCCCGAGAGGTATTTGAGGGTCTTTTTAAATGTAACACTCATCATTCACTGTCTTTATTTCTGTCTCTGAAAGCAAACTGCAATTAGCTTCACTGAATAAATGCTGAGCTGATTTATGTGTTTATTTTATCTGCAGGCGGCTTATTTGAGTATGTTTCTGGTGCAAATTTCTTTGGGGAGATAGTACAGTGGCTGGGTTACGCTGTTGCTACCTGGTCCTTACCCACATTTGCTTTTGCTTTTTTCACAACTTGCTTCATAGGCCCAAGAGCCTATCACCATCACAGGTAAGTAAACCAAAATTCACAAATCATTTCTAGAATTATTAAACTGTAACTCTTCAACATGTTTTCAATGGTATTTGATTGATTTAGAAACCTACATGTGGTTTCTCTGTGTTCCAGGTATTATCACGAGAAGTTCAAAGATTTCCCCAGATCAAGAAGATCTCTCATACCCTTCATCTTCTGAGCAGATAAATGTAGTTGCGTTCTGACAGAAATAAATAATTCATCTTCTTAATTGCTACAGTGTACACCCGTCCTTTTGGTTTGTTTTCATTGCCTGATTTAGCATACCGTAAGTGGGAATTATTGGCACAAATAGGAACATTTATGACTTGAATTTGTTACCAGATTGTGTGTAATGGTTTTGACTTCCTGTATGATAAAGGATTAATCATGTAAAAGGACACTTTACTACAACTTAATCTTTTTTTATTATTTCTACAGTATGTTATTGCAGTTGTTAGTATATTTGTGTGTTACTGTGTGTAACTTTTATATTACTTCCTCTATCCCAGCTTAATATGTAGAGACAACTGTAAATTGGTTGATTTCCTCAAAAAGTGTAAACTGTATGACTCTGTGGTACTATTAAAACATGAACATCTCAGCCATTCAAGACAATTGCATGATTTTGTGTTTACAAGATTATCTGTTTGCTGAACAATGCTTGGTGTTTACACCAATTGTTGATTGAAAATCCTTATTTAGCTAACAATCATAATTTTGGTGATGCTAATGATGCATAATTTCACATCATATTTAAAGAAGAAAATATAATGAACAGAAAAATGAAACCATGTGTTTTGTTTTTTAATAAAATGCTGTTAATCTAAAGTGGTTTAAGGTGCACTATGGCCCTCTGTTGGTTAAACAACAAAACTGCATGCATTTTGCAGAAGAACATTGTTTTGGTTGTGCTTCGGATCTGCATGACTGTGCCAGGACTTTGCAGTGAGACATGTTGTACGTGCTACAAACAAGTAGGTCTGCACAATGAATAAATTTACCACACAGTTTTGCATGTGTGTGAGACAGAGATGATGGTTTGTCTGCAGCGAGTTTGTTGTGTGCTTGTTTGTGTGTTTGATTAATCTATGACTCTCCAATATTTTACTAGTGGTGATTGTCAATCACAGGCATGACTGTTGAAAAGAATGGCCAATCAGAGGTGATAACTATAGGTTTTCGTGTGAGTGAGCTCAGACTCACTTTCTGTAGGCTATATAATAATTTATTAATTTGAAAAAGCTTTTTGTTTGGTTTGCCATGCAGAGAATCAACGTCCACGTATACTGCAAAGTTTTAGAAGTGACAGAGGCATTTAATATGGGAAATAATCTGTGAAATTCTTCCGTAAATCAAATTGATATGACTGAAAGTGATAAAGTAACAACAGACGGCAAATGAGCTGAGTGGACCTCTGCAGCCATCTACTGGTTGTAGTGGTACTTTTGTCGTCATCTTTTCGAAAGTGTTTGTTTTCCACCAGATGTCTAAAATTGTCCACTAAAGCATTATACGATCCGCTTTGACAATGTCTCTCAACATTGCGTAATAGCTTACGCTTTGGGGAAACTCCTTTTTCCGAAATTACTGAAGCCTATTGAATCACGCGATTGCAATAGCCAATGACGCTCGAGCACTCGCACGGTGGGCGGGCCCAGCTGCAATATAGGTAGCACAGAGTGGAAAATTATCTTAGAATCTTTCTCCATCACTTCACTTCGGAGCCTGCTTCGCCATAGACCTGCACGAGAAGAGCAGACAATGCAAGAAGCAAACCACTCCTGTGATCCGATGAATCAATGAGATGTAACTCTAGGATTCCGCATGTAGGACGGGCTCATAGAGTTCCTGGACTCGCCCGACGACTCTGTGTTGTGCTTTCGCCCACGGCGAAGCGGTGCTAAGAGGATCTGATTGCCATCCTGCGAGGATCTGCCTATCAAGATTCTCAGCACGAGGCTCGCTGTTGTGCTCAACGGCAGCCTGCCAGCACTCCTGAGAGGCCGCAAACAGCTCCCTCGGGAAGCTCTGCTGGTGAGTTAAAGGGGGGGTGAAATGCTCAGTTTCACTCAATCTCATGTTAATCTTGAGTACCTATAGAGTAGTATTGCATCCTTCATACCTCCAAAAAGTCTTTAGTTTTATTATATTTATAAAAAAAAAATAGGCTGTACCGAGTCTTTCCGAAAAAACCCGAGCGGGTGGAGGCGTGCCGTGTGGGCGGGAGCGCGCGAAGCTTTTGCGTGTGTTGTAAACAGACAGACTTGTGGTTTATGAGGACATGATTTAGTTTTACAATAAACAAACTGACACCTACAGTGGCCAGCTAAACAAATGGATTTAAACACACACACACACACACACACACACACACACACACACACACACACACACACACACACACACACACACACACACACACACACACACACACACACACACACACACACACACACACACACACACACATCGCATGCTCCATAGATACATTAACTGTAAGTGATCATGTTGTTTACTTGCTGTGCTTAACGCCGATAGTTAACAACTCACAGACATTTGAAGCAGTTTTACTCACCGCCTGCGGTTCCAACGCACGACCGTGAACCTTTATCCTTGGGACTGCTCCATCTTTAAGTGTTAGGCGATCTGCAAATCCGGCGTCGAACTGAGCCTATAACGTTAACTATAACCGTCGAAATGAAGGAAACAAACAAGAACACGTCACTTGCACAACTCCGTTGCTGCTCTGGAAAAACAAAATCCATCCACAGGTCCCTTAACGCTGGGTTCTTTGGAAATTTGTGCAGTGTTGTATTGCCCTGGCAACCAAAAACACACTTTTTTGTGCCTTTTTTTTATTGCAGCGCTCTGATGGCATAGGACTCTCACTCTCGCACGCACTAGGCTACAGATGCACTTCCGGGAGAATTGCCCTTAAGACCCGTATAAGGGAATTCCGCACACTCTGACGTCGCGTAGAGCCGTATTCGAAAAAAACTTTCCGAAACTTGTGACAAACCGGAAGGAGTACTTTTGGAACAGAATTACTCCATCAAACTTACAACTTCATTTTTAAAGGTCCCGTTCTATGCCCCTTTTTACAAGATGTAAAATAGGTCTCTGATGTCCCCAGACTGTGTCTGTGAAGTTTCAGCTCAAAATACCCAACAGATAATTTTTTACAGCATGTTTTTACAGTCATCTTTTTTGAGGACTCAGAAAAACAGGCTGTTTTAGTGTGTGCCCTTTAAATGC
Organism: Chrosomus eos; assembly: GCA_036326025.1. NCBI lineage: Eukaryota > Metazoa > Chordata > Actinopteri > Cypriniformes > Leuciscidae > Chrosomus > Chrosomus eos. The sequence goes on along the minus strand of CM070833.1, from coordinate 23,995,109 downwards.
AAATGAGCTGCTGCTGCACGACACAGGAGGCGGAGCTTCAAGAGCTCGCACTCAGACTCTTAGGACAATTTCATCTCATGGAATAATGATAACATCAGAAACTCTCAGTAACTGTGTTCATTTCGAGTCGGACAATAATGCCTACAGAGTCAGAGGGCTGTATACAGATGGAACAGGTATAGTTTAGTAGTTTAATTGCGGTTATTATAACGTATTTGTCATCTGCTTGAATGTATCCAGCATTATTAATAGCCTAGCTACAAGTCTGCTGTGTCGGACCAGGTCCGAATGATGATCAAAAATATACTGATGAGTTTAATAAAGTTTATTGTACATCACACAAAAGATGAAGCGTCAGTTTTACTTCTGAAAATCACCGTAAGAGCTGAGTAAGCAGTAAGTTATAAGAAGTGCGCGAGTTGAGGGAGTATTCCTGTGGGCGGACGTTAGCAAAGAGTGCTTTGACGGCGTTAGTCAGAGAACTGTTCTACTGACGTCATTAAAGACGGAAGTAGAGGGATGTAGTCCAAACCGGCCGTTCGCTGTAGGCGACTTCTGTTAAATAAAATATCTCGCTTGGCATTGAACTTTGAGCTTTATAATTTTACAGATATTATTTATACTCTAACAACAACATTACACACTAACTTAAGTTTGAAACATGGGATCGCGAAGAACGGGACCTTTAAAACTTTGTCCATGTTTAGCATGGGAATCCAACTCTTTAACAGTGTAAAAAACTCACTATGCATGAAACAGCATTTCACCCCCCCTTTAACGCCAGCCCAGCGCCCACGTTCTCATCGCCCACCAGAGCCCCCGGTCTCCTATACTAAGCACAGCCTCTGCCCTTCTTCTGACGTGTGGGACCTGGTCTCTTTTGGCTATGGAGAAAACGACACAATGTCCACCAACGCCTCCAACCCAGGTGCCTGGTCTGAGGCCCCACTCCAACTTCTCTGGACAATGATGTCATGAATATTCTTTTGGAGGTCGTGGCCAATATGGCCCTGGAATGGTCAGTCCCAGAGCAGCCGGTGAAAAAGTGGATGGACGGGTCTCAATGCAGACTGCCAGTCGGATGCCCCGCAGAGACCAGCTCCCTTCTTCCATGAGCTCTACGATGAGAGAACAACAGCCCACATCACGAGAAGGCATACATTTCGGCTGGGCACAAAGCACCTGGCCCTTCATACAATGGCGATTCTGCAGGTGTTTCAGACTAGACTCCTGAAGTCCCTGAACTGGAGTCATTTCGGAAGCTGTGCACAGCAGTAGATCTCACCCAAGGAGTCAAGCGCAGCATGAGCAACCTGGTAGTGCTGGCAGCCCCTCAGCTCCAAGCATGCTCCATAATCCTAAGCCGCCGATGTGTCAGAGTCCTGTTATGGCCCAAAACAAGTTACCCGCCAGTCCAAGAGCAGGACCAGAAGCAGAGTTCCTGAAGGTCCTGTTTGGAGGAAGAGAGCGATGCCCGTGGAGAGGCGGACTGCCTTCTAAGACAGCACGTTCCTTCTCACCGTTCCCCCTGTGAGTTGCAGCGAGTGCAGAGAAATGTTTGAATGTTGTTTTACCACTGCAAAGGGTTGTAATAAACACTAAAACAAACATACCTCAATATCAGAGCTCTTTTCCTCCTCACCACTGGAAGAGTCACAGCAGAACATTTGAGTCTCCGATTACCACAATGGTGTTTCGTTCTTGAATGATCGAGGTCATTTTCAGCGCAGTGGCAGCCCCTCTGCTCCAAGCATGCTCCATGATCCTGAGCAGACTCACAATTCTGATATTATAAATCACAATTGCGACTTTAAATCGTGCAATTGTGAGAGAAAAAAAGTCAAGATTGCGAGATGTAAACTACCAATTGTGAGAAAAAAACCCTCAGAATTGTGAGATAAAAAGTCACAATTATCTTTTAATTTTTTTTATTCCTTGTCAGAAACAAGTTTCCATATTTAATAGAAATCAACAGCAGTAATGTTTGTACTGGAAAGGATCTAAAAATCAAAGACTACACCCAGTGTGGGGAACATCATGTACAAAACACACACTCGTTGTTCTTTTTTTGCAATATATGATTTCCTAGAGTAGATAGTTCTATGTAGGTACATTACCCCTGAAGCTACCAAAGGCACAATGACGATGACTTAAGCAGGACCTTTTGCCACACCTAAGTATTTCTTTGTAGCCACAAAACCTTATTTTGCTTAAATTAAAAGTTTGCAGATTTGGCCGTTTGAATGTTTGCAAAAAGTGCAGGTCACTGATAGCCTGGCATGCCAGACCTACATCAAGATGTTATGTCTGGGAACTCTCCATTGACATGCCTCAATCCGAGGGGCGGGATAAACGGTTACCTTTCAAAATCCCTCTGCACGCAATAGGACAGCGCTACAACCAACCAGAGCAACAAACGGTTGTGGATGAGTGAGTCCCATGCGTTTTTCCACCAGCGGAGCTAGTGATATATTAAACTTTTGCCGTATCAGGTCGGCAAAACTCCGAACACATCTTCCTTTTTTAAGAATGACTTAAGTGACGTTCTCTTAACTCCAAGTCCTCCAGAGCCAAAGCCGATTTGAAAGACCGCTGCATCTTCATTGTTTTCAAGTAGCAGGGAAATCACCTATGGAAATCACGCGGAACGTCATGAACTGTGCCGTCATTGTGTTAAGCCCGCCCGCCGACTCTATATACACGATGTGATTGGCCTGACCAGTTTTTGTTTTTTTTCCAGCTCAAAAGCCTATGGAGAGTTGCTAGACCACACTGGCTGCGAAATAATTTTCGCTGCCGCTAGGGTGCGTGTAGATTTCTAGGCTAGGTCACTGACACTAGCAGCATCAAATACAACTTATAACGTCTCTGGTTACTCACGTAACCGTAGTTCCCTGAGAGGAGGGAACGAGACATTACGTATGGGGAAATCCATTTTCCTCGAATTATGAAGTCTGATTGAATAACTCTTTTGCTTGCAAATAGCCAATGGCGATCCCGCCCTCACCTGATTGGCTGACACTCCTCAATCTCTGTGTTCTTCATATTTAACTCCAAGTCCTACAGAGTCGCGGCCAAAGCGGATTTGAAAGACTGATTGGCTGACACTCCTCAATCTCTGTGTTCTTCATATTTAACTCCAAGTCCTCCAGAGTCGCGGCCAAAGCCGATTTGAAAGACCGCTGCATCTTCATTGTTTTCAAGTAGCAGGGAAATCACCTATGGAAATCACGCGGAACGTCATGAACTGTGCCGTCATTGTGTTAAGCCCGCCCGCCGACTCTATATACACGATGTGATTGGCCTGACCAGTTTTTGTTTTTTTCCAGCTCAAAAGCCTATGGAGAGTTGCTAGACCACACTGGCTGCGAAATAATTTTCGCTGCCGCTAGGGTGCGTGTAGATTTCTAGGCTAGGTCACTGACACTAGCAGCATCAAATACAACTTATAACGTCTCTGGTTACTCACGTAACCGTAGTTCCCTGAGAGGAGGGAACGAGACATTACGTATGGGGAAATCCATTTTCCTCGAATTATGAAGTCTGATTGAATAACTCTTTTGCTTGCAAATAGCCAATGGCGATCCCGCCCTCACCTGATTGGCTGACACTCCTCAATCTCTGTGTTCTTCATATTTTGGTTTTGGATGTCTAATGTAAGGAATATTTAACGTGTACTTTGTCACATGAAGTTGTGAAGAAAAATAAGTCTCGGAAAAATATTTGATTATAAAATATATCAAACCTAGAATCTTTATTTAAGCACAGTTCATTCATTAAAATTCAATTGATATCCTTAATTATATATTTTACATCAAGAACAAAATTAGCCATCTCAACCGCCACATTCAAAGCATTGAGCTTGGCAGAAAACGAATCTAATATTCTGGGCTGATTGTCAGTGTTTTCCCGAAAAACAGGAGAGAAAGTGTGGCACGCTGCATTTAATGGGGTCTTCTCCAAGTCGGATCTGTCTTCCACCAGACCACAGCCACAGGTTTGCCTAGCACTGGTTAGGGGGTAGATATCTGGGACCCATCGGTGAGCATATGTCAGGTCAATGAGACAGTCCTGCCCGTCATGCTCTAAGGAAAGAGCCACAGCGTGCAGAGAGCTGCAGAATGCCTTGACTGCCATGAGAAACTCAGAGTGAGAGACGCCCAGAGCTGCAGCTGTTGTTGCGGCTGTGGACTGATTCTGTGAAGTAAAATGACAAAACATTTAATATAGCAGGCAGCAAGCAGAAATTACAGGGCACACACCAATAGAGTCAAACCCTGGAAGACTAATTCACCAGTGGTTCCCTTGACATTTTCCTATGTGTTTTTATAATGAGGTTTTTCAATTTATGAGTAAAATAAAGTCTGTGGTAAACCTAAGTTGACGATACTTGGACGTTTTGTTTTACTACGTAAATTACACACACTTACTCCCCAAACATTCTTATCTAGTAACTTGTTAGAAACACGTTTAAAAAAAATAAAAAAAATAAACATAACTGCTTCAAAATGCACGTTTTCGATATGGGTGCGTTTAATTTATGTTGTAGAAAAAAATGTCCAAGTGTCGTAAACTTATGTTTACCACAGACCTTATTTTACTCATAAAGTATAAAAAATCATTGGAAAATCTCGAGGGAACCACAGGTTTTTACGTCATCAACACTGTGGCATGAGGATTGTAAGGTTGAGCAGATGTAACCCCAAAGAGCAAAGAGGGGACTTCAGGACTTAGAATATAATACACTTAATGACACCTTTAAAATTAAATGGTTGATAGAGTTTTTCAAGAATAGATAAAGTCTTTGCAATGCATTTCCTAATTACATATTTAATAATGCAATAAGGATATAAGAAATGCTCTTTGTTCTGTCTTTTCCTGCAGCAAGATTTTTTTGGTCTTCTTTATTTGGTAATATGTCTTGGGTCAAAGCATGGAACTTGCCACATAAGTTTTGTGTTACTAAAAAAAATAAGGAAGTGTCTTAAAAATACTTCACAGAATTTATCCTGCCAAGCATGTTTTGGAAAGATTTAAGCATATTACTTCATATACCTGTGAATTTTGTACACTAGAAAAATAAACTATTTTTGCATCTGTTTTTTCACTGTATGTACTCAAGATTATTTTGGAAAGATGTAGAAACCTTTACTAGTAGAAAACTGAAGTGTATTAAAGAAATTTGTGTATTTGATGTGCTTTTTATACTAAGAATGACAATTTGTAAATAACAACATATTAGAGTTATTTATTTAAAAACACATTTTAAAAATGACTTTAAATTATATGTAAATCTTTTGGAACAAACAAAAAACAAAAAAGTGCTGAAAACATGTAATACTTTGAAAGCACTAGATTTTATGTAATTTTTCTATTTTTAAATAGCTCTTGTTCTCATGGCATTGAATTAATAAAAAAATAAAAGTAAGGTTGAGCAGATTTGTTTGCTCATGGCTCTCCTAGTGGTCATATTAAGTAGGTATGAGTAGATTTGCCACTAATTAACAATAAATATTAAACATTAAAATAGGCTAAATTGGCATCTTCTAATTTTGTGAGAACTGGTCTGAATATGAACTGAACTAGTTTTTGTGAAGATTCATAAAACCTTGTCAAATCATTTAATAGCTTTTGACCAGCATGGCCTCAAAATTAACAAAGAAAGGTGGTAAATGTCATTACACTGATATTAAAGCTCCAAACATTTTTATTACAACCAAGATTTTTTTTTCAACCAGTTAGGTCTTCATAAATTTCACCAGGTTGTAATAATATTTATTTATTTTTTGCCAATTTGGGTTTTGGATGTTCACGCCAATTTATCCACTTCTCTCTTTTATTTGTTGCTAAAAAAGTAGATTTTAAAGTAGAATAAATTTAATTTCACAATTCACATTATGACCAGTATTAAATTCTTATTTCACGATATGAGAATTTTTATTTCACAATATAGTTCTTTTTTATTATTTTATCTCATTTCTGTAATTAAAAATAAGAAAAAGAAGCAAATTACAAACAATAGGATAAATACAATATAACAAAAATATGACTTAAATTAAGTTTTTCCAGTACAATATGTTTATTTAACATACTTAGAATTACTGCAGAAATAAATAAGTAATAATCAAATGTAAAAATAAAATATTGCATAGTCTTCACTGTATGAATAAAATATAAATGTATTCTTATTAAAGCTGAAAACAAAGTTATTCAGTCAAGTCATTTTCTCTTTTGTTTGATTCACATTAATGACAGAGCAGCAAGTAGGTACTATAGTAGGCTGCTGTCACTTCAAGACCAAACGCACGGATCCATTATACTGATACACATCTGATTTACTACAGTGACCTGTTTACTTCACTGGAAACATAACCGTCTGTGTTTACATGAATACTCCACATAATGGGCATTTTGACATTATAGTGTGTGTATTCGACCACTCAAGCGCAATAAGACGTGAAAAAGAACTGAATTTGGGATCGCATATCGAGAGACGTGGATTTCTGTGCACGCGTTTACGCAGTGTGTCAATCAGCGCGAGCAATGAATTTAGTTTTATTTCACTGCTTATTGTGCTTAACACTTTTTTACATCGAGCATGATCTGAGAGAGGCATATATATATATTTTCATACCGCAATATACACGATATAGCAACAGACATTTTATACTGTAGTAACAATATACCGTCATTCCGCCCAGCCCTAATTCACAGTCAAGAAATGCATAATGCATGCATCTTTTCATACCATTTTGACTAGTAAAACTTAGTCATCTAGTAATCAATATTGTAGAAACGCAACTGAATGTGTATGTGTAACTCAGTGGAACAGAATACCATGTGTGTGATGTGGGTGGCCAGCAGTGTCTCTGTGCAGCCTCCTCCAAGCAGGGCGTAGGGCTCCCTCAGAGTCAGTCGCAACACATGTTCTGCTCTTTGGCATGTCATCTGTCCAACAAATGAAACAAATGTTCATCATATGAGAGAAGTGAAAGAGGGGATTGATGCAATAAGTTTGAATAAATAAATGTGAGCCCAGTAAATCTAGAAAAAGTAAATTGGAACAAAATAAATAGCTTGGAGAACTGAAAGGGAAGAATGCTCCCAAAATAAACCTGACAGAATGGTACGGCACAACCAGGGATTATTAGTAGAGCGGGGGAATACATTGAACCTTCATAAAATACACTATAGTGCTAAAAATATTGGGACACCCCTCTAAATCATTGAATTCAGGAGTTCGAATCACTTCCATGGCCACAGTTGTATAAAATCAAGCACATAGGCATGCAGACTGCTTCTACAAACATTTGTGAAAGAATGGGTCGCTCTCAGGAGCTCAGTGAATTGAAGTGTGGTACCGAGATAGGTTGCCACTGGTGCAATAAGTCCAATCATGATATTTCCTCACTACTAAATATTCCACGGTCAACTGTTAGTGGTATTATAACAAAGTGGAATAATTTGGGAACAACAGGAACTTTCAACTTTAAAATTGCAGCATTCGTGGATCATTTTCTCCAACCATTAGTCACTTCTCTTCCATCCTATGTAATTATCAGATGAACATTGTTTCCTGGTGACTATGGACATTGAGTCTCTTTACACCAACGTACCGTTTGAAGGGGGGCTAAAAGCAGTAGAATTCTTTTTAAATCAGCGCTCCAGCTGCACCCCAAGCACTTCCTGTATTGTGGACCTCATTGAAATTGTTTTCAGACATTCTTGTTTACAGAGACTTGAATAGACTAGGATGTAACTTATACCGAAAAAGCACTGACAGAAATTCTATTCTTCATGGAAAAGCTTTTCATCCCATTCCCCTCAAGAGGAGTCTGCCTTTGTCTCAGTTTAGTTGCACTGCCGGATCTGTAGTTCTGATGGTGCTTTCCAAGCCCAAGCAGTTGATTTGGTAAAACGTTTTCAACAATACAAACATGAATGGATTACCCAAGCACGTAATCATTTTGAAAATGCATCACTAATTGACTGTCTCAGCAACACCAGACCCAGAACTTCTGAGTCTAGAGTCAATTGTATTGTCCAATATTCACCTCTTGGCAGAGAGTTCGAATCCATCATTAAAAAACATTGGCACATTACTGACTCTGATTCAGCACTTAAATGTTTTACTACATCACCCCGCATTGTGTACAAAAGAGCACCTAATCTCAAAAATATGTTGGTGAGAGCTCATCTTCCACCATTGACTCCACCACATTCCCCATTCTCCACCACACTCCACTCCATTCCCTTTGGGAATTACAGATGTGGCAACTGCACTCAATGCAACTTCACACATAAAACTACCACCTTCAATCACCCATGTACTGGAAAACTTTATGATATCAAAGGTGTGATTACTTGTAACACAATTTTTTTTATTTATTTACTTAAATGCCCGTGCGGCTTGGCCTATGTTGGTAAAACGACCAGGCCACTGAAAATAAGAATCTCAGAACACAGATCAAACATTCATAATCATGACACCAAAAGCCCAGTAGCGGTGCACGTTTCACAAGCCTCTCATAACGTTTCTTCTCTCAGATATTGTGGCATTGAACTTGTGAAACAGCCCTCCCGTGAAGGAGACGTAAATCATCAGTTACTTGAAAGAGAAGCATTCTGGATCTATACCCTGGACACTTTAGCTCCAAAAGGGTTGAATGAAGACTTTGACCTGAGGTCATTCCTGTAAATAACTCCTGTCAATAATTTTTTTTTAAAAAAGTTGTGCGATCGTTTTGCTGACTTGATATATGATATATGTAACACACCATTGTGGTATCCTTTATGTATTTACATTCTTGCTCATCTATCATTATACAGTGGTAGAGATACTTTTTCAATAAAACTTTTTAGGCTGTGCTTTAAGCACTGCAGGCTTTTTTTTAGCTACTTAATATATTTCTAATAGATTATTTTGTATTATAAATGTTGGTATATACTAGGGGTGTGCAAAGCAACCGGTATTTGTATCTGTATTTGTTGAGGGGGGGGAAAGTATTTGTATTCGTATTTGTATTCGTATGTGTATTCCGGGGGGGGGGCTAGCTTTCATGACGCACACACGCAAGGTCTCTCGCTCTCTCCCTCACTGCCATGCACGCTACACGGTTTGAAGCAGTTCTGTCTCGCATGCGCGCTCTAGATTTACGGGAGATTTGAACTAATTTGCGGGTTTCAGGGAGACTTGGGATGTCTGCGACTCTGTCAACTGCCTATTGTCTGAATACCGCGCTAACAGAGCTACGTAAACAGAGCGAACATGAGAGCATCCGACTGCAGACGTCAATAATGCAGCGTAATGGAATAATCTCCTGATAAAACTCCGCTTCCCGAAAGTTATAAACTGCCCACGGAACCCAGTTAAGGTACACAAATCTATTCAACAAAAATAGTGATGCAGTTAAGTGTTTTTTCGCTCAGCCGAGCCCTCTCTGTTGCTGTGTGCAGCTGTCAGTCACCTCTTCCTGAACGTCACGCACTCTAACTCACTTATCCGGGCATGCACTGCGGTCTCGTGAGAAAACGCATCTTTTTGATATAAAGTTTTTCTTTTTCCCGAATACAAATATTTTTTAAAGTATTTGTTCGAAATAAGTATTCGTAAAAAAAACGTTATTTGTGCCTTTCCGAATACCGTATTCGGGTTCGGCTCCACCCCTAGTATATACTTCTTACATGTTTTTATCTGCTTTTCTGATGTAATTGCTTTTTCACTTGATTGGTCCTATCATTGATCATGTGACCATGCATGGCTGTATATATGGAGGTGTGTCTCCCCACTTGATCATGTCTGATGAAGGGCTTGGGCCCGAAACGTTACATGTGGTGAGCAACTATTAAAATCGCTTAGGAGCATTTTCTGGTGTGCGGACTCATTGTTTACTTTAACAACAGCAACTCAGCCACAAAGTGGTGGGCCACGTAAAACCACAGAGTGAACCACAGAATCACTGGGGAGTGAAGAATTTGGAGTGACGAATCACGCTTCTCTGTCTGGCAATCCGACGGATGAGTCTGGGTTTGCCGGTTGCCAGGAGAATGGTACTTGCCTGACTGCATTGTGCCAAGTGTTAAGTTTGGTGGAGGAGGGATTATGGTGTGGGGTTGTTTTTCAGAGGTTGGGCCTGGCCCCTTAGTTCCAGTGAAAGGAACTCTTAATGCTTCAGCATCCCCAAGACATTTGGACAATTTACTGCTCCCAACTTTCAGGGAACATTTTGGGCATGGCCCCTTCCTGTTCCAACATGACTGCGCACCAGTCCACAAAGCAAGGCACATAAAGACATGAATGAGCGAGTTCCCTTTCGAGAGGTCTCTTGTATTGCACAAGTAGCTTACGCTATGGGAAAAACTCCTTTTCTCAAGAATATTGAAGCCAAACTCAGTGCAGCTGCACAGCATCTAAAGCGGCCATTGGCTGTGCTGCGACAACTGCACGAAACTATGGCGAGGCGGCTCAGGTCGCTTCCCGCCCTGGCGAGTCATAGCCCGCCAGAATGGGCATGGCTTATAGCTATATAAGGCCCTATTCTCCGCCATACAACCAGATTTAATCTCCTTCAGCAAGTCTCCACTTCGCTGACCTCCGGATTAGAAGCGTTCTTCGCCGCCATCAAAAAGCCTTTCACTGGAACAAGCACCTGCAAAGCAGTCTGAGGACGCCGGCTCCTGTTTCTGTTCTGCTGTGAAGAACAGATCGCCACATCCTCTGTGCTTCCTGCCTAGGCCCCGACCACGCTGAATCTGCACTCTCCAAGGGTGGCTGCCCGGAGTGCGATGAGATGGCGCTCTCTACACTGCGGGCTTGACTGGCTAGTTTCGCCACCGACGACCCCAGATCCACTCATTTCCCTTAGCTCGAGCCGCGCAAAAAGAAGCACCGAGCACAAAGGATGACAGAGCGGACGATTACGCGAGCACACGCCGGCCCCGTCCCCACGTGCCTTGCTCTCTCCCAGAGAAACCCCCTCGCCGGTCCTGTTCAGACAGACAGACCAACGCCCCTCTCAGCAAGAGGCCGGTCACATCTCTTTCGGGGCATCAGACTAGGAGGACGACAATGATGACAGCCTTTCTCTCGGTGCATCCGAACACGAGGAATGGACGGGCTCCGTGACGGACCTCACCCCCTCAACGCAAGCTAGCACGAGTGATGTGAGGTCCAGCCTCGACGCAGAACTTCTCCTCGTGCTGACTAAGGCCGTTGAGCCCACGCATAGCAGGTTGGAACAATGGTTCCTGCAGGGTTGCTGACAGGCCCCTCAGCGGAGGCCTGCACTTTTCTTCCCCGAGGTACACAATGAGCTAACAAAGTCGTGGAAAGCGCCACATTCAGCTCGTCTAAAGCCTTCATTTTCCTCAGGTTACGAGGCGATTCCTCCCCTCGAGGAAACGGTGGCCACTTACCTCTAACCGACCAACACCACGGGATGGAAATCTAAAGCGACTCACCCGTCCAAGCCTTGCCATGTCACTTCAGCTCTCGCCAGCTGTGCATACACCTCCGCTGGCCAAGCTGCTTCAGCGTTTCACACCATGGCTGTCCTCCAAGAAAAGGCTAAAATTTGCCGCTCAAAAAACAAGTCTGGACCGGAACCGGAGGCTTTTAGAGACCTGCGCAGTGCTACTGATCTAGCTCGGCGAGCTACCAAGGCAACCGCACAGGCGATTGGCAGGGACATGGCGATCTTGACACATTCAGATAACGCCCCATCACAGGCCATTCTTGAGATTCGCTTTTGAGAGGCAGACTTATCAGTACACGGTCCTACCGTTTGGTCTATATTTAGCACCCCGTACATTTACGAAGTGGATGGATACAGCTCTCGCCCCCCTGAGACAACGGGGGATGCGAGTGTTGAACTACCTCGACGATTGGATGGTTATAGCACAATCGCGAACGCAGTTAATAACTCAGATCCTGGCTCCTCAGCCATCTAGAGTGCCTAGGCTCAGGAAGGATCAATACTTCCAAAAGCGCACTGTCTCCCAGCCAGAACATTAACATCCTGGGAACAGTCATAAAAACAATACAAATGAGCCTAGACCATTCAGCACCTAGAGCATGGATGGGCAACTTCGGTCCTGGAGGGCCACTGTCCTGCAGAGTTTAGCTCCAACCCTAATTAAACACACCTGAACAAGCTAATCAATGTTTTCAGGATTACTAGAAAGAGTTGCAAACCTGTATGCATTTATTTCTTCTGCTGAACACAAAGGAAGACATTTTTGTTGTTTGATAGTTGTTTGGCACCATTGACTTCCATAGTATTTTTTTTTCTACTATGGAAGTCAATGGTGCCAAACAACTGTTTGGTTTCAATCGTTCTTCAAAATATCTTCCTTTGTGTTCAGCAGAAGAAAGAAACTCATATAGGTTTTCAACAACTTGAGGGTGAGTAAATGATGACAGAATTTTCATTTTTGGGGGGAGTATCCCTTTAAGAGGCTATATGCAACACTTATAGTTTTTTAAGGGATTACTAAGGGGAAAAATAGATACTTAAGGGAAATTCTTACGGTGAATGACTTTTCACCTAAAGAAACCCTTAAGTAACACTTAATAGTTATTTTTTTGCAACACCCTTAAGTTTAAGCCGCAGAGGTCTTCAATCCTGCTCCTGGAGGGCCACTGTCCTGCAGAGTTTAGTTCCAACCCTAATCAAACATACCTGAATCAGCTCATCAAGCTCTTCAGGATCTCTTGAATATACAAAGGCAGGTGTGCTGAAGCACGTTGGAACTAAACTCTGCAGGACAGTGGCCCTCCAGGAGCAGGATTGAAGACCTCTGAAGGGAAACCTAAGGGCGTTCTTAAGGGAAAATTACACTTAAGGTGCTATATGCAACCGGGAACAGGCCTTCTCGTCTATCATCAATGCATGACCTTACAAATGCGCTTCTAGAAGAATGGTCAAAAATTCCCATAAACACACTCCTAAACTTTGTGGAAAGCCTTCCCAGAAGAGTTGAAGCTGGTATAGCTGCAATTGGGTGAACCAACACCATATTAAACCCTACGGATCAGAAATGGGATGTCATTAAAGTTCATGTGCAGGTAAAGGCATACATCCCAAAACTTTTGGCAATATAGTGTATCTGTGATGATTTGACTGCCGATATATAAAAGTGCGCATTGTGAACATTGCGATGATTTTAATGCAGCTTTTATTTGGCCATTATGTTTCCTAAAGATCCTTTTTTGTCTCATGACTTGGGACAATGAGAGCATTAAAACAGATGTTTTTAAACACATCTAAGACAGATGTTTTCGTAAGCTTGATTCAATTTGGTGAATTGTTTCAAACTGTGTGTTTAAATTAATTGGTATAAAAACTGTTATTGGTGCATTTAAGTGAAAATAATTAAAATAATTAAAAGAACACATAAAAAACTTTAACATGTTTGACGAACCTTCAGTTCTTCAAGCATAGTTTCATTTCTGTGGCAAAGCACCAAGGTGTTAATTGCAGCATCTTTAGAAGGAAGAAGATGGAGCAGCTCTCTGGATCCACATGACTGGAAACAGAACCCTCTAACCAGCCCGTAAGCTTCAGCCGGGAATGGAGAGCAAGGAGAAGCAACAGCCTGAGCACCTGAAATGAAAATAAAATGAAGCCTCTAAGAATGTAGACTGACATTTCTTTTTTAATACTATTGTATCGCACAATGTTGTTATATACCATTATTAGGTGTAACTCATTACTAAGTAATTACTGTAATTTAATTACTTTTCTTTTGAAAAAGTAAAATAAGGGATTACTCTAAATTTTTCTGTAATTTCATTACATTTTCAGTACTTCTGATGTAATTGCATTAAATACAGTACAGACTATAGCACAATTATATATCAAACAATAGTGGATTTAACATAAAAATTGTACATCTAATGAAAAAATGTATAACCTTATCACTTTAAGTACTTTGGTCAGTTCTGATATAAATATATTTGTATATCTGATATATATCTGAATAATTTATGGAATTTTTATATTTATTTTTAAAGAATTAAAAGAGCAGTTTCATGTCTATCCTTGTATTTATTCCTGTGATGGCAAAGCTGAATTTTCAGCATCATTAGTCCAGTCTTCAGTCACATGATCCTTCAGAAAACATTCTAATATGCTGATTTGGTGCTTAAAAAACATTTCTTATAATCAAAGTTAAAAACAGTATATAATAATATTTTTGAAAATGGGGATACATTTTTTCAGCATGAAAGTCAAAAAGAATGGCATTTATTTAAAATAGAAATAGAAAATATATTTTTGAACATTAAAATAGTCTGTAACTTTTGATCAATTTACTGTGTCTTTGTAACCTGGCTAGTGTCTTTGCTGAATAAGTAAGAACTCTAAGTTGAAATTGTGTTTATTTTCTAAGGAAATTAGTTAACTTTTTTTTTTTTTTTAATATTTTCTCAATGCGTATTATGTATTTCCATAAAAAACCTTTTCATTGAATGTTAAGTGTTATTCACAAAAAATAACTCGTTTTTAAATATATATTCAAATGACTGTCATAGTAAAACTATATTAAACAATTTAGAAAATAGCAATAAATTAATATTAAATTCTATAAATATTCTAAGATATCTACCTGATATCTGGATAAGCGGCTCCATCAGGGCAAGTCCAAGTCTCTCTATCACCACCACTCCATGTTCCCTGAAGTAGTGCTGAAGGACTGGATGTACTACTTTCTGACAAGCAAATAAGCTCACTTTGTCCTTAACAACTTGTTCCCCAAGCTTCAGGAGCTGCTGAAGGAGATCAAGCTCTGGATCCACTCCCCTATGGATCTCCAATGTTACATCTCCAACCTCAGACATATCACCTGACAGTGATGCACTGAAAACCACCACTTTAAATGGACCAGATCCCAGTCTCTTAAGATCTGCAGGTTGAAGCATCTCAGGAACCTCCACCAGCAGTCCAGGGAAAACAGAAGAATCGCTCACCGGTTGGCCCTCAATGCCGATGGTAACTGTCCTTCCAAAGCAGGCCACACCAGGAGAGTTGCAAGGGATTGAATACAGAAAGGCCTGTGCGATCAGTGAACTGATATGCTGTGTCTCCCTGCTATTCAACATGCAGGCTGGTTTGCTGGTGATCATGCTGCGGGTCAGGGTAACGAGTGCATTACAGCTGCTGAAGTCTACCGAGACCTTACAACCACAAGAGTCTCCTTTAAGATACATGTTGCATTC
Source organism: Chrosomus eos (assembly GCA_036326025.1). Taxonomy (NCBI): domain Eukaryota; kingdom Metazoa; phylum Chordata; class Actinopteri; order Cypriniformes; family Leuciscidae; genus Chrosomus; species Chrosomus eos. The sequence goes on along the minus strand of CM070833.1, from coordinate 23,979,892 downwards.
TTCCACGAGGTGTTTGTATGACTTGGCTGCAGCAACTGTTCTTAGGTTATATTTTTGAGTATTTTCAATAAGTCTCAGCATGAAAATCCCCATAAACAGCCCACAGTCACTGTAACATGCGGTGTGATGTTGAACAGAAGTTGAGATCATTTTGAGAAGCGGCTCAGACATATCTACTCGCTTGAGCAGCACTGTAGAGGTTGAAGTGGTCAAGACGTGGCCCCCAACATTGTTGTGTATTTGTTTCAGTCTGCCAGTAGGTCCATAGGCAGTACTGAGTATATTTCTCAACAGAGCTATCTTTCGGCAGATGTTACTGTCGGAAAGTGGTTCATCTGTGCACACAGCAGGTTTCTTCTTACAAATGCGAGACATTCTGTGGTTTCATTCAAAGAAATTCACAGGTTATCGATACAGGTCAGTCACTTCGTAATAACACTTAGAACATAATAATCACATGGGTAATAGTACAATATTATGATTTTATGTAATGATTGATCAATATTGTAGTAACATAATATATTTGATTTAAACCAACATCAAGATTTTAGGTTAACATTTACTTACAGCATAAGAGTGTGTAAGGTCAACGTTTCTCGACCTTTTAACCTTTAATAGTTCATTTTAAATGGCCCTGTGGCGTCAATAAGTATTTTATAAATAGTAACGTTATAAATAGTCCGTAGACAAATAATATGAGGTCATAAAAACTGTTTACGTAGTGTTTTACGTCAACAACCTATTAACATAATCGTACTAAAACGACTTGATGGCATTGTAGAATTATTTCATATAACAACTCTTGCTGCTGATTTGTAATGAAAAACAAGCCCAATAGATGATAAAACGCGAGGAGACGTGTTCAATTTACTTAACGAGGCTCGTACATTCCCCAAAGTTAAGCTTATTGTTCAACGAAAACTAACCAAAACATAAGAAAGAAAAACCAAACCGTCCGATAAGCCAAGCAGAAGCAGATTGTGTTTACGTCTCACACATGCTCTTATGTGGTAACCAAACATGCCAGTTAAAAAGTATTTAACAACAGAAACCATTAAAACAACCATTGGCTTTTACATCGCCAACATTACACATTCAATGCGGAACTATAATTTTGTTAGGATATATAACATCATGGATATTTCGCAATTTACGAATAACGATCATGACTGTCCGGCAAAATATGTAGCCTCCTATATCCGACTGCGTCTCTATGACAACTGTACGCGCTGGGGTCCTAACATGACAGGGCAAGTTTCAAACCATCGGCGGGAGAAACCGATTCAAGCAAGCTTATTTCATTATCATTATTTTAGCGTTTATTTCGGACACATTTTAATTATAAATATTAATTTTATATCGCAAATTATATCTAATTGACCCAGAATGTCATAAGAGAAGTATGTGAGCGCTATTTTACCACCATTCCTGCTTTGTGTTTTGATTTGGGCTTTTCTTCAGCTGCTTCCGTCACAAACACGTGAGTATTTCACTCTATTGATTTGTGTTTCACTGTATGTTCTCACTTCTCAGCATTAAAAATGATTTAAGTTTAGTTTCTTTAATTTCTAATCTCTTTGATTTTTTGCAGTGTTTCATCAGAATGCAGTCCTCTAAATTTGTGGTTAAGGTATGTAACTTATTTGATCTTTTGGTCATTGCTGCAGTATTTCGTGTTCACGTAATCGCTTTTAGGTTGATTAAATGTGATTTTCTGCCGACACATGAGAAAAATTCAAGTTTGTCATAATTATGACATATAAAGTCGAAACTTTTGTATTGCAAATGAAAGGTTACAGATATTAACAGTACTGCTAATAAATAAAATAGTTAAATATTAAGAGGGGTATACGGACATCACAAGAGGTTATAAATATGACGCCACAATATAACATTTTGTCAATATGAAAAATGAAAGGACTCGATGAGGTTAAACGTTTTTAAAACCTTTTTTTTTTTGACATGTTCTTATATAGTCAAATCTTTTTATGTCATAATTGCGACTTTTATTTAATCATTTTAGACTTTAAATGGCCTTTTTTGTCATCATTTCACATTTTTTTGTCATAATTTCGACCTATTATATCTTTTACTTTTATATCATTTGGACTTTTTATGTCATCTTTTCGACTTAATTTTTTTTGCTTAACCATATTATGGCTTAGGCTATTTCATCATTTCAACTTTTATGTCAGCTATGACTTTTATGTAATTTATGACTTTTGTATTTTTATTTCGACCTTTTAATTGTGACTTTATCTTTCACTTTTATCTAATCAGTTGGACTTTTTATATCATCGTTTCGACTTTGATTTTTGACAACCATATTATAGCTTATGTTAATTTCAACTTTTATGTCATAACTATGACTTTTATGTAATGTATGACTTTTATATTTTTATTTTGAACTTTTATGACAAAATGATGACTCGTTTTCACAGACAAGGCTTAAATATAGTCCCAGACTGAAATGAATGTTTGAGCTGTTTTAACGGAAAGCAACTGGCACAGACATATCTTAAACATGTCAGTACCATTGTTTTGTCTCCAGATGCACACCAGTAATGTTTTTTTCTCTAACTAAGGCACGTTTATAAAAGCTACTAAAATGCCATATGCCAGCGGCCATATCACCCAAGACTGGTTGCCAGCTGTTAAGCAGGGCTGAGGCTGGCCAGTACTTGGATAGTAAACCTGCTGGGAAAACGAGGTTACTGCTAGAAAAGGTGTTAGTAAGGCCAGCAGGGTGCGCTCACCCTGTGTTCTGTTTGGGTCCTAACACCCCAATAGTGATGGGGACACTATACTGTCAAAAAGCACCATCCTTGACTCCTTCGGATGAGACGTTAAACCGAGGTCCTGACTCTCTGTGGTCATTAAAAATCCCAGGATGTTCTTCGAAAAAAAGAGTAGGGGTTTAACCCCGGCATCCTGGCCACATTTGCCCATTGGCTTCTGTGCATCATCATGGCCTCCTAATAATCCCCACATACTGATTGGTTATATCACTCCGTCTCCTCTCCACGTATAAGCTGGTGTGTGGTGGGCGTTCTGGCGCAGTATGGCTGCCACCAGGCACGTGCACAGGTAGGGCTCAACCTATGCAGAGCACATGCCCTTTTTGCTCTTACACTCAAAGTGCCCTTTTTTTTTTTGGTGGTGTTTTTTTCTTCTTCAATAAATCAATGCTATTGGTCACCCTTTACGCCTGTCTGTTTTAAAAATATTTAGCCAATGAAAGTTCTTAAAAAGAGCTTGTGTAAATCTTGTTCATCCTCAAACGGTCAGTAAACCTGATAACAAACTCCGCCCCATCAATCATCTGTCGACGTGACTGAATCAGGACTGAATGAACTGAAGCTCCGCCGCAGCCGCACAGCAGACAGCAGCTGAACGAAGTTTTGCAAGGGTAAAAAAATAAAGATATTGTTGTTTGAATAAGTACTAAACACTGTCTATAAACGCTCATATTTTATTTATTTCATGTCTGACTGAAACATGTGGGACCTGAGAGGGAGGTCTAGGCTAGCAACGTTAGTTATCAATACATAGCCTACACTTAAATATAGCCTGTGCATAAAGTAGCATTTCAGCTTTTATACAATGCGATTTTGGCCAAATGTATTTTACAACAGGAAAAACTGAGCGCCTAACAAACTAGTAATCCGTTGATGAAAATGTAATTTGATGCCGCCGGTGCCGTTTTAATGACGGACAAAATGCACATTTGCACACATTCGCTGGTCAAAAACCCCGTAACTGTATTTGAGTTTGACTTTTGTAAAATGTTAACAATATATTCATAATTATTCATAATACAACAACATATACTTTGTTTTTACCATCGGAAAATCATAAGCACAGGCGCGCCCCCGCGCTGTTTTATACTGAAACTACACAAAGCGACGAGTGATCCTCGTCACCTAGGTAACATATTTTTCTAAGAAATTTTCTTCTTTGATTTATGATTGCTGATACAATTAACATGTATTAACATTTCATCTTGTTATGGTAATATTAAATTATGGTTAATTCAAGGCTGTTGATATGCACGTGCAATGTAGTTTTTTTTATTATACTCTCCGCTCGTCCTCACCTGTATAATTGTAGTAAAACATGGTTTTACTCCAGTAATGTTGTAGTAGTAAAAAAAAAAAAAACATAGAAGACCACTGTGAAATCTTTATATTTTATCATGCAGAATGTAATCCATTATTTAATTCATTCCAATGCTTAATTTATTTGATCCAAAATACAGCAAAAACACTAATATTGTGAACTATTTTTACAATCTAATTTTTAAAAAGTAATTTATATCTGTGATCAAAGCTGAATTTTCAGCATCATTACTCCAGTTCAGTACTCCTTTTCACTGCAACTGTATTTTTCACATTGTTTTATTTATTTATTTTCATTGCTGGCTTATTTTAGGGAAACTGTATGAACAAGGGACCATCAAGAGACTAACATTCCTGGTCCTCCACAGTATACATTTTTTGCCAGGTAGGCAGATGTTGGATATGCTATAGTAATGGCATGGCTATAGTTTCTTATAATCTGGAATTGAGTTGGACATAATTATTTAAATTATATTTCAAAATAGTTGGTCAAAAATACTTGACTCATGTTTATGTGTGACATTTAGAAGAGGGGAAGGTAGAGCAATTTTAACCAAATAATACAAATTAGCTTATTAAACCAAACAGAATAGCTAAAAAAATATTTTATTGAACTTTGTTCTGCAGAGCAGAGAAAAATTATATACATATATATATATGTATATAACTTGGTGGGAAAAAAAGGGAGGGGGTGCCCTTTTTCAGTTTCAGCACATGCCCCTCAAAAGGTCTGTGCACGGCCCTGGCTGCCACATTAGTGGTGTTCGAGGAGATTCCCCCCTTCCATATGTAAAGCAATTTAAGCGCTGAGAAAAGCGCTATATAAATGTAATGAATTATTATTATTATTATTATTAGTTGAACTAAGGCCTAATCCTGGCTTAATCTAAGCCCTGTCTGTGAAGCTGGTCACTTTCTAATTTTTAATGTCATAGTAATGACTTAATTGAATTTATTACTTGTGATTTACCAAAGCATGATTTTTTTCTTATGTAGTGGAAGTTGGCTTCCCGTATTATAAGTAACCTAAAGAGATTTATAGAGACTCAAGGTCAACTTAAAATTCAGAGCTGTTGAAAAAATGTAACTACCTCATTTCTAAACGCTAGAGGGGGTAGTTGCCTCAGCAAATGAATGTTATCAGCATGCAGCTGTCTGAATGTATTCATTTAGTAGTTTTACAGAACATAGCTCCCACTTTTTCATGTTCTTTGTGTGTGCTCATTACATGTTTTGTGACAAACCATGCCTAAAAAAAAAGTCCAGATTTCAACATTGCGTTACGCTGACTTTATTGTATTTTCCATACCACCTCAGTCACTTTCTTTTACAATACATTAGTTTGATGTTTATAATTTGGTGCATGCATCTCTCCAGCTGAATGTCTCCCCGGGCCGTGTTTCTCGGCAGCACAGATCATGCTGGACCGGCCCTGTCTATTCATCTTCAGGCCAGATGAATGTCAATGAATGTCAGTGCTAATGCATGTCAGATGTTTCTATTAAGTGCTAGAAAAGCCCTGGGTCTCTTTCTTTGTTGATGTTTCATATAGTGAAGGCTTTAAGTCTAGTTCCTGGACGCTGATGTGGATCACACACATCCGTGTTTAGTGCCAGACTTTGGCTGCATATTTCTCTCTTTCTGTCTTTCTCACTCATCATTTCTCCCGTCTTTGTTTTTCATTGTGGGAGAGCACCACTCACCAACTTCACCCTCCCAGTCTGCACATAATGATACTGTTATATATGTTGCTCTCCCTGAGAAAGGAACTGTCATGCCCAACACTGTGACCACAGGGAGACATTTAAAACGGGGAGGCAAACAATACCATCAGCTGGCCCAGTTCTCAGCTAAACTCTTGTAGGCGAGCATAAGACCAGTGTCAAAATATTAAAATACTTCATTCTTTTCTATCCCAGCTGAAAGGGATAGTTTATCAAAAAATGAAAAATCATACAGGTTTGCAATGACATGAGGGTGAGTAAATGATGACAAAATGTAATTCTTGGGTGAACTATCCCTTTAAGAAAACTGTAAGTACAAAAAATCTGTAGAAAATCAGAAAATGTATTTGTAATTTTCTGGTAGGACTTCAAGAAAATTCCTTCATATTACCACTGTACATGGTACCCTATTCCATTATAAAATGACTTTTATAAGCCATTTGTAGATTGATTGTTTGAACACCCTGACACAGCAACATTAAGTTGAATGTCATGTTTCCACGGTGCGGTGCAGTTAATGTTGGAGATGAGATACTCCCACGTAAATTGACCCATGCTTCAAGTCGAGGCCCTGACTTAACGCCTCAGTAGACACTGAATATTTACACAAGACCTGCCACACCACTCTGCTGTTATACCCATTTGGTGCAGGAGATGATGGGAGAGCGTGATTCTTTGTTTTTGAGTATGAACATTAAGTGCCGGGTAGTATGACAGATGTCTTGGCTCTGGTTTATGTGCTAGGTCGACTTCCCTGGTAGATACGGACCACACACTTGGACCTCCAAGCATCCTGTTACTGTCATCGGATCAAGGAAATATGTTGTCATTTCTGAAACGCAGAGGGAAAAATGGGATGTATGCAGCTTAACAGACATGGGAGGATCATGTAATAGGATTCTAATCATGTCATTTTTTTGGAAATGTCCAAGAAATATTTCAGTTTGTTAATTACCACTGATGTTTAGATTCCCCAGCTTAATCTTGGTAGTTTAGCAGCATTTATTATAAAAACCATGTTTTTTTTTTCTCCCAATACTTCCTTTTTACTATAAATCTTTGGATCTTTCTGATATTGTCCAATTGTTTGTAGAGCTTTACCAGGTGATATTCCTGCCTGTTCTTGCAGTTGGAATTTTGCTTCTGGGTTGTGTCCTTATGAAAAAAAAGAAAAACAAAATCCATTCAGGTGTGCTTACATCCAGAGATTAACTCACAGAGCACCTCAGAGTCCCTAGAAATAAAGGCCAGCTTAGTCATAATCATGCTGATTTATTAGTGGTTTGTGTTAAGGTTTTCAAATCCCCTGACCCTTAGCAAGGGCTCCAGTCTAAAAAAAAAAGATTCTTTTTGCACCTATAATACACATTTGGATTTGAAAACAAAACAAACTAAAAAAAACCCCAGCTTTTATTAAACAAATATTTTTGGGGGTAGAAAAAAATACAGAATTGCTAATACTTTTTTTTTTTTTAACAATATCACAATTCAGAACTCATTAACCTCAATGAACGATTTACTGGCTGAGTGAGTAATAAAATATGATATAAAGAGAGTTCAAAAAGATAGTTTTTTTTTATAGATTTTTTTTGTCTGCACTGTTATTTTTACAGGGAAAAATAATGCTACAGTATAAATGCTACAGTAAAAACCTGAAACTTTAAGTTTCATTACATTGAATTTTTTAAAAACCTGAAACTTTAAGTTTTTTATTACATTGATTTTTTTTAAATGGTTTAACATCGCGTTATATGTAATTTTACTTTGAAACGACATTCCTGCATTTATATAAATAGAGTTTTTTCTTGTTTTTGTTATCAGTAATGGTTAGTTAATATTTATTGCATTATTTTAGTGCAATGTGTGTTACCTTGTTTTGACCCTGTGTACTGTAATTTTTTACTGTGAATTTCAGGCAACCACAGCTGCCTTTTTAAATTTTATTTACTGTAAATTTTAACAGGATTTTTTTTTTTTGCAGTGTAGATTTCAAATTATTTAGTCACCTTTTGACCGTTTTAGTTGCAGTCTGGAGCCCTGCTGCTATATTTAAGAACTTAAAGGGATACTCCACTTTTTTTGGAAATAGGCTAATTTTACAACTCCCCCAGAGTTAAACAGTTGGGTTTTACCATTTTCGAATCCATTCAGCCGATTTTCTGATATTTAGAAGAATATCTGTAACCAGACAGTTTCTGGTCCCATTGACTTCTATAGTATATATTTTTCCTACTATGAGAGTCAATGGGACCAGAAACTGTCTGGTTACTGATATTCTTCTAAATATCAGAAAATCGGCTGAATGGATTCGAAAATGGTAAAACTCAACTGTTTAACTCTGAGGGAGTTGTAAAATGAGCCTATTTCCAAAAAAAGTGGAGTATCCCTTTAAGGTTATAACTCATCCCACATTCGATTTGATATGCTGCAAATTTGAATGATGTCTCAAATCGTTTGGCTTATTGAAGATAGGTGTGCTGCTATTTTAAATGCAATAGACCTTCATTGAAGGAGAGAGATCAGAATATCTTAGAGAGCTGGGGGTGGGCAACTTTTCCTTGAGCCAGTAAGAAACCACCACAGAACACCTTAGCAACCACATAGTAACCCTAGCAGCCACCGGGATCACACTAGCATCAGTGCACTGAGTTTTGCATGCAAAAATCTAGTTAAACTTGTTTGTGCCTCATGGCTCTCTTGCTGACAACGCTAATGTTGACCCTCTTGAAGGAACGTCAGGTGACTCACGCCATACAAAATCAGCAAGTCAAGACCAAAGATTTAAACTTTTAACAGGCAACACCCATAGATCTAAAGAGTTCCCTTAGGCTCCGGAGACTGTTCGTCGACCTGCGACGCTCTTACAAAGACAAAGACGGAGCTAGACAGATGGGGGAGTTTTATTGAGTGAGACTGCTTCTGCTGCCCTCTGTCTCTCATTCTCTCTTTCTCTCTCCCAGCATAAACATCTGTGGCTGGTTAATGTTAGCCCTGGAGCTAAGTGCAGAGAAAGGGGGTCTGGTTCTCACAGCAGCGATAGCAGTGGTAAAAGGGCAGGGATGTGTGGTGGCGAACAGGCAACTGCAGCACAAACGCTTCTGGGCCGACTGCCCGACACTAATCAGAGTGAGGGCAGGAGAAATCTCAGTTAGGGAGGGTGAAACTGATAAGAGAAGGTAACATGGGAGCATCTTGGGAACTGCAAGTGATGCAGAGCAGAGCCAGGAGTCCAAAAAGCCGAAAGCAACCCTTTTTGCCTCATGTGTTTTCTTAGTGATTGGGAGTAGAAAATAGCACAGCTTAGCCGTGGACTTCGGTCAGAGCGGCAGGGACTGATTTGGTACTGTTCTGTTTTACTGTTTGTTTGGTTTCAGGGCCTTTGTAGTGTGTTTTTGGCAGACCATGCTGATCTGATAAAGAGTGAAAGGTAAGAACGAGTTTAATCAGGAGGTTATTGACCTACAGAAAGCCTCAGGTGTATTCAATGAGGATAACAAACGAAAGGATGTCGAAAAAGAAAAATCTGTTCTTTGCCTCAAGCCCTTTTTACAATAATACAGTGAAGAGACTGAAGACTGAAAAAAGCTTGTATGATAATATCTGCAAAAGATTTCCCGAAGACAGTATCATTCTTCCTCTAGAATGTGACACAGAGCTGTCAAGATTGTCATTGCACAACAGTGAAGGATTTGTTACTCTGCGAACAAAAGAAATTCTGCAAACAAACCTAGATAACATTTCAGAGAAATTTAATGTATCTGCCAAGGGATTGTTTAACAGAGGTTGTGTAGTGGGCTAGCGGCTTAGGTCAGAGATCACCTCTTGGTTCAGCTGTTTTCTAGCAGCTCCAAAAAAAAGACTTTAAGGCATTCAACAAAACCTTTGCAAAAGTAACGGCTGCAAAACTCATGTTTTAATACCATTCTCTGCAAATTCAGCCAAGGATTTTCTTGTTAACTGGCATATTATAAGACTTTGGATGGCCATAGTATCTGTTATTGTGTAATTTTGCGTAATAACTATTTTTAGATTTCTTACAAAACAAATATGAATCCAAATCTCCTGGATTATTTCATTGTAGCCTGGTAATGCAACCGTGTTTAACTTGCTTCTATTCATGCAAACAGTACAATTGTTAAATGTGCAAAGTCCTTTCATCCAATCAAACAGGTGTTAAAGGATAGTTCATCCACAAATGAAAAGATCTGTCATAATTTACTTACTTTCAACTGTTTCTTTCCCATGCAATGAAAGTCAATGAGGTCCAAAACAAAAAAAAAGTTTAGCAAAGTATCTTCTTTTGTGCTCCATAGAAGGAAGAAATGCATGCAGATTTGAAACAACATTAGGGTTAAGTAAATGATTACATGAGTTTCAGTTTTGGGAGAACTATCTCATTAGTACCAATGGCATTAATCCTTTCACAAACCAAACCTCATTATTCTTTCTAATCACTGTATGTCAAATTGACTCAACTGCACATTTAAAGACAGACCCCCATATTAGGCAAATCCATTTTACTGGTTCTCTCTGTCCCATAGTCACACAGGGCCTGGAAAAGCCGAGCGAACATGCCTCTCAAACACTGGGAACATTCCTACAGTCTACTGTAATGGCATATTTCGGATTTCAAAAAGAAAGTGGAGAAAAACAGAACAGCATGCGATTAGTGTGGCAGTTCCAGAGGCAGCGTAAGAAGATGATGCATTATGGGATCATCGAAGCCAAGCTCCTTTTCACCGCCTGATTGACAGTTCCTGTCCATTCCCTCCTATTCTTTCCCACGCCACGGTAATTGTGCAAGGTTGTCAGCCGAAACCACTGGTCAGTTGCAGAATGGGCACAGCACAAAGACGTGAGGAGAAAGCCGCCCAGTGTTTTCTAAAGGATCTGCTGTCCTCCACATACACGCATACATAAAGATTCCTCTGTTTCTTCTTTTAGCTCTTGTCTCCGCTTGCCCACAAAGGATTAACTTGGCTTCAATCGCTGCATCGGATGAGATTTATCACGGATATTGGAATGAATGTATCTGTAATGATCCCAATGAAACGAAAACAACCTTGACACAGATCCTAACAGAGTTGTCTCGTATGTCACCACCACCTATATATAGCTGCTTATCTTTAACACACTTCCATAGTCTGACACAAGGGGGCAGTCTGTCCCTCAAGTTCAACACAGCCACCATCAAACTAACCCTCATGTACACAAAGCAGCAATTAGAGGAAAATATGCTTTCATGTCAAAAACAAAGCTATTTGGCAGCACGATTTGGCCTGTCTGTGTGCTAATAATGTGCCGTAATCCTGCTTGACTGGAGATGAATTCGGAGGTTAGAAGCCAAACGAGAACGCTGGAGACGTTTTATTTACTCAGTCGCTGTAGATTCCACCGGTATGGGGAGGCATAAATCATTGCTTATGTGATGAGTGAGAAAGAGACAAAGATGTAAAGAGAGAGAAAACTAGTGTAGCCATAGAGCGGTGCTAAACAATGGGCTTTACCCAACACACCCTTTTAATTCACTTTCTCACGTCATCCTTTCCCAGCTGGCCTCGGAGAAACACGGACCTAGAGCATTACCGCCTGGCCCGAGCCACTTTAGATCCTCTCCAGGGCCCACTAAAACACACTCGCTCATTCGTGTTCTATCAGGATTTTATCAGGCACTCTGGAAGTGCTCTAGAATGTGTTCTGGACTGTGTCTTGAAAAGGGGAATTTCTTTCTGTCTGCTCCCCTCTGATGTCATCAGCTCATTTCTCCTATAGTCTATCAAGCGCTTGCGTCGCCTCATCATCAATGCGGCCACATCTAGCTTTGAGTTCAGGTGTTGACATGCTTCAGCACCGGCTCCTCTTCGTCCTCTTGCGGGTGGTCCGGGAAAGGCCTGTGTGAGCGGACCGGAGCACAGTGACAGGCTCGTTCTTGCGGTCATGTGTAAAACATAATCAGGCCAGTGTGGAGTGGAGATGTAACAAGTGCTTAAACGGCCGTGACTGCTCTGGCTCTCCTACTTCGCCGTGACTTATTGTCCCTGACGTGCTGATGCAGCGCTCCAATAATTCCACTCTTCGGACGAAGTTCTGGAGCCTCCCTGAACCTGGCCCTCTTCTCGTCACATTTCCATAAACTAACAGGTTACCGAGGTCATCCTTTAGCAAAGCCTGCAAACGCTTTGCTGTGTCAGTCCTCTGTACGTCTTTAGTTTTAACACCATCGTCTCAGGATCAAGTGTATCTGGTTACTGACATGATGCTAATGAGGTGCGTTTATAAAGCTTGTAAACGTGGTGGGCAGAGAGGGGGGACGCAGATGCACAAAGACAAACGGAAGAGGATGGTGTGACTTGCCTTCAGCTATGGATTTAAAGGTGTCATTTAATCAGCTCAGTGATGCCTTTTTTGTTGTATTTAAAACCCCATCTTTTTCTCTTTCTCTCTCAAAGTGTGGGAATTTCGCAGTGCTAGTGGATCTTCACATAATGCCCTTAGGCAAAGAAGACAATGCCAGCTGGTTCTCTGCAGAGCACAGGAAGGTACGGGAATTAGGGTGTGTTTGTGTTTGTTTGTGTATGTCCTCTTGCACTACAATTGGCTGATACTGCAAAAATCTGGAATTTGGATCTACTCTTGGGGATCCCCCCCATCCTCCTCCTTCCTTTATAAGATATGTTTTCATTGGCCCACACAGCCAAAAGGCTTTGAATGATTTTCGCTCCCAGGTTTAACGCTACATGCAGCTCTTCTAGTTAAATTTGAGCTCCATATAAAAGTTTTAAGATAAAGGTCACCTTGGGAGGTTTGTATTTGTTCTCAAGATTGCAAATATGTACGCAAACACTTATGTGTTTGTATTTACAGGAAGTCAGCTCTCTGATAAGAGATGCATTGGAGCCGAGGGTGAGGCAGTTTCAAGAGGCCAGATACCAGAAGATCCAGCCCAAACAGAGAAAAGATTTCACCCTGATTGCTCCACTCTGTCTAGAAGGTAAAGCACACATGCGCTCTGTTCCAAAACGTCCAGAATCACATATTATCTAGTAGGTACTTACTTTATAGAACACTTTTTTAAAAAAGTGTTCTATATAGTATGACTATGAAAATGGGTAGCATTAATGAAATTTGGATATACTGTATCCGCCATGTTTTCACTGTCACGTGACCTATCATTGTCAGTTGTTGCTTCACTGCCATTCACAACTGCTCTTCTGTGACCTAATTCATCAGATGGGCACTTCAGAATCTTGCTGGAAGTACTGCTTTATGAAGACAATGAATCCAGATATACTATTCGTTTCGCATACTGTTTTTCATCTATTATTATATAGTACGGAAGTAGGAATATTTGGATGCAGCCCCAGTGAGCTCCTTGCATTGGCAGCATTTCATAGGTGTGCTTCTGACATTTAGCCAATCCCATAATGCATTGCAGCATTGAGTGTAAAATCTGCTGCAGGTGATGAATGAAGCGAGATAATTAACTTTTTATAGTGTTTTTAACGGTGATAATGTTGATCAAATAAACAATGGAATCAGTCTATTCTCATGCTAAGTAGAATAGGGTGCCATTTTCTTATTAACATGGTTAACATTCACTAGTTTTGTGAGGAACACTATTTGAGGTTTCTTTTCTATTTGGATGTCACCTTAGAAGGCATTTAAGCAGTATACAGCAAGGCAGCTCACTAGATTTTGGAAAAGAGCTATGATGTTTTGGTCATCTTTCTGCATTAAACTTGTATTAAAAACATGACTGTAACAAACATTTTAGAGTTGTTGCTGTTTATTTGGCAATGTTTGATATTTAACGCCATTCTTTAGTTACACCATTGGCATGTGTTCAGAAGATGGTGAGGTACAGATCCGTTCCTCATGTTCATTAATGTCTAATAATGTTAAACTATATTGATTTTTTTTCTTTCTGTCTACTTTTTTGTACCCATTTGAACCACAAATACCACTGTGATATTCCAATACAATTACGAATGTACCTGTCAAGGTATGTTGCACCTGAATATTTGACAATTTGCTATAGGCTATTGAAATGTATAATTACTTGTGATGAAGCTGCAAGTAAAGACTTGTGTCTTTCCCTCACACCTCACACCTACTTTAGAAACGATCTCTCCTTCATAAACATGAGACATGTCACACTGCTTCACAACTTGGGCACTCTGTACACGGCTGTCCCATAGTTGGACGGGAAAGGTTTCAAAACAAAGTGGAGAAATCATGGTCATTCCTGCATGCCAGCAAGAAAAAAAAAACTAACTTTAAATGTATACAAAAGAAGAAGCAAGCTGTTTCAAACCACTGAAACTAAGTCCAAACTAACTTTGTTTTAGCCAGATTTAGTTTGAAATGACATCACTCCCATTCATTCTTCGATTTCGCTTGATGTGTATTGGGGCCTTAAGGGAGGCGGTTCTGTCTACACAGGTAGCACTTAAAGACTGTAAAAGGCTGACTCACTGCATGGGCCAAGTCCCGCTGAGAGAGGTAGATTACAGGGCAGTTAAGCTCATAAAAAGAAATTTCTCCTCTTTAGATGTTGCTGCCCCTCTCACGGCCCGTCAAGGAATGGCTGCACCGGTGCAGAGGTGCTCATCTTTATATGTTCTTGTTGTTCAGTGCTAGTATTACATGCAGTTTTTCTTGTTTTACTCACACCTCTTGCTGCTGTGAGATAAGTCAGACAACAAGATTAAAAAAAGCAAGGAGGCTGATTCTTTATAGTCTGGCATTAGCTATTAGGGTTTTTAGGATCTGTCTTTCAGTAGCTGGTTTCCCAGATGAAGATTGACTTACCTCAAATTTCACTCATGATACGGTGTATGTGCCCATTACCTCTCATTAGAGAATGATTTCAGATCTGAAGAGCATATCATGAGTCACTGCTCACTGTGTATATAGCAGCTGTGAGAAATGCAATGTCTCGCCCTTGGTCCAGGTGAGAACAGGGTTATTGTCTAATATATCAGAAAGACTGACTCATTATCTCTGACAGATAAGCATAACAAATGAGGAAATGCACTCACAGGGTGTGTGTGCATGGACAGGCTGTCTCCTTCACTTGTGTCCATAAACCTTGAAGTTTAAAAGTATTTTTTAGGCCTCTGGCAGGAAATGGAGCTGAACTGTGACTGAGAAATAAATGCAAGGGTCACATGCTCAATGTTGAGGTCAAACACTAACCGGCTGATCTCCTTTTCTAGTGCAACATACACACATGTGAGGGTGCTCACTCAGCAGATATGAAGTAACTTTTATGAAGAATGTGTATTTAATATGTATATTTCGTTTTTTTTATGTGATATTTTATGTATTATATATACACTCACCTAAAGGATTATTAGGAACACCATACTAATACTGTGTTTGACCCCCTTTCACCTTCAGAACTGCCTTAATTCTACGTGGCATTGATTCAACAAGGTGCTGAAAGCGTTATTTAGAAATGTTGGCCCATATTGATAGGATAGCATCTTGCAGTTGATGGAGATTTGTGGCATGCACATCCAGGGCACGAAGCTCCCGTTCCACCACATCCCAAAGATGCTCTATTGGGTTGAGATCTGGTGACTGTGGGGGTCATTTTAGTACAGTGAACTCATTGTCATGTTCAAGAAATCAATTTGAAATGATTCGAGCTTTGTGACATGGTGCATTATCCTGCTGGAAGTAGCCATCAGAGGTTGGGTACATGGTGGCCATAAAGGGATGGACATGGTCAGAAACAATGCTCAGGTAGGCCGTGGCATTTAAACGATGCCCAATTGGCACTAAGGGGCCTAAAGTGTGCCAAGAAAACATCCCCCACACCATTACACCACCACCACCAGCCTGCACAGTGGTAACAAGGCATGATGGATCCATGTTTTCATTCTATTTACGCCAAATTCTGACTCTACCATCTGAATGTCTCAACAGAAATCGACACCCATCAGACCAGGCAACATTTTTCCAGTCTTCAACTGTCCAATTTGTGTGAGCTCTTGCAAATTGTAGCCTCTTTTTCCTATTTGTAGTGGAGATGAGTGGTAACCGGTGGGGTCTTCTGCTGTTGTAGCCCATCCGCCTCAAGGTTGTGCGTGTTGTGGCCTTACAAATGCTTTGCTGCATACCTCGGTTGTAACGAGTGGTTATTTCAGTCAAAGTTGCTCTTCTATCGGATTGAATCAGTCGGCCCATTCTCCTCTGACCTCTAGCATCAACAAGGCATTTTCGCCCACAGGACTGCCGCATACTGGATGTATTTCCCTTTTCACACCATTCTTTGTAAACCCTAGAAATGGTTGTGCGTGAAAATCCCAGTAACTGAGCAGATTGTGAAATACTCAGACCGGCCCGTCTGGCACCAACAACCATGCCACGCTCAAAATTGCTTAAATCACCTTTCTTTCCCATTCTGACATTCAGTTTGGAGTTCAGGAGATTGTCTTGACCAGGACCACACCCCTAAATGCATTGAAGCAACTGCCATGTGATTGGTTGATTAGATAATTGCATTAATGAGAAATTGAACAGGTGTTCCTAATAATCCTTTAGGTTAGTGTATATTAGGGGCGTAATTATATTCATACTGAACCAAAAAACTAGATACACCACCCACAGTACGTAACGAGATATGGCGTCCCGACCCGAACGCTCTCAGCCCTAGCCTATTGTTGAGGTTGAACTCACTTTACCTTGTGTGACAAAACAAAATTTTCTTCCTTCTGACATTTGATTAAATGGTATTTAGGGGTTTAACGGTACACGTATTCGTCCCGCAAATTTCCGTGTGTCCTATGTGTACAAGACGAATACAGCGTTGTAGCCTAACCATCAATAATCGCAATAAGCTCCGCTTTTTGTTACTTTCGATAAGAAACAAGTGTCTATTTTATCACGAAATTCAAACAATAAATTCCATTTTGACGCTCATTAATGTGGCGTGACATCACTATATAGGCGCCTTAGTTTAAGCAGCTGCATGTGCGGAATGCGATTCTCTTCCTAATAAATGTCAATGAACATCTGAAGGTATGTTGAAAGATACGTTTCAGTAAGTTGTACTGTATCTCGTGTAATCGCTCAATTCGTGTTTCAACGGCAGAAAGTCATCAGTAAAGCAGCTTGTAAACAATTTCCAAAGTAGCATTATGTGATTTACCACAGGCAAGTCATTGTGTCCACAGCTTGTTTGCTAGAGAAATGAACTCTTTCACTAAATATATGCACTATATTAGCCTATATATTAATTATATTTTACTTAATCTGTTAGTGATGTCTTGATTATTTAATGTATATAAAATTAAAATATGCATGTTTTATTTAGAAATATAATTTTTTTGAATGTATAATTATATATTGGAACTATAGTAAATTAATATAATTGGTTATACTCAACCCCTACATTTAATGATAGGGTCCTTGATTGATCCTTGATCCTTGATTCCTATATTGTTTGCAGAGTCTGCTGGACTGATTATACACACTCCCTATGGTTTGTAATTCCAATACAATTTTCCAAATACCTTGTGAAGTCCACTTCGCGACACACACTTTCAGGCGATTGGAATGTACCCAATGAGTTCTGCGATTTTCCCAGTCACAGAACATGTGACCACTCCAGCTGTCGGCTATCAACAGCTATTAACTCTCCCCAGATCCTTTTGTGTGAACTCACTTATGCACTAGAGATATTTTTCCCTCTCTTGTATGTGTTAGCCTACATGGTTTCATCATGCATGCATCAAGCATGGTCTTTTGTGTTCAGTCTCAGCTTAGATGTGTCTATGGTCAACCTCTGTGTGGTTGTTTGAATGTGCATGTCACATTTATCATATCCAGTGAGCGTGTCACATGCCGACACATTTCCTGAGCAGTCTGCTCTGCTCTCAGCTGCAAAGGCCATTTTTCAAGTGTCAGCCCTTGTAGCTTCTCCCTGACTGGCTACCTCATGCTTCCCCATTCGCTCATAGTGAGTTGATTTATTTATGCTTTGGAGAGGGTGGGAAAGGGGGAACTTTTCCCACCAAATGTCTTGGCTTGGTGGAAGCACGAGCCGGACTCTTGGCACACTAACCAAGAAAATGTTTTTTTTTTTTCGCTGGAAGACAGCAGATTGCAATGTTTTATGTAGTCATTTGTTGAAGCATATCTGCCCTGAAAATGGCAAAAGTAAGGTTTCTTTATGACTTTTCCCCCTTATTAAGAAATAATGATTTTTAGAGTGAGATGAAACCGTATCCAACCCTTTTAAAAAAAATTTTATTTTAAAAAAAGAAGTCACTGCAGCCGCTGCATGACTTTGTCGGTCACCCAGAGAGTCTGTTTGCTGCTATGTTTCAAGTGCTTTAACCTAATATCTGATGCTACAGATTCAAAATAGTTATTAGGTTTAAACGGAGAACATGAGATAATTAGATTGTTGCTCAAACTTTTTGTGGGAAATACCCACAAGTTAAAAGATCAATCTCCTGCAATAGAGTTCGCAAAAGCCAAACCAATTTAATCAGTTTCAGCAAGCATACACACATTTGAGAACTTAATGAATGATTCACTTCGCATTCTTTCAGTTTGGAATGTAACTAATTTGTGTGAAATCGATTTTGTGTGAATCAGTGTATCGAATTTGGGCACTAGCAAAGATTTTGATCGACTAAACATCGGGACTATGATGACTCAGTTTACTTGCAACACAATTATATGGTTACGCATGAAAGCGCCACTGGCATTTATAAACAACATTGTTGTATAATATGCCAGGACCGAAATCCAAGTATGTTTCTCCGATAACTGTTAAAAAAAGACTGTCATCGTTCATCGTGTCATGTGCACTCCTCCTTTTATATCAGCTCAGCAAAAACGTGACAGTTTTTGGTATGTGAACCTAATTTCTCTTTCAAACCATGTACAAATATTTCTGTACTTTCTAGGGATCGATATCATAGTCTATCATAGTCACCAATATTAATATTTTATTCATAAAATAAATCCAAAGATATCGATAGATCTAAACAAATAAGTAGTGTATTGTATATGTATTAAAAATATTATAAATGGACAGTGTGATTGTAGTGGACATTAAGGCAAACTATTGTAACTATACTTTTTTGTGCTGGTCGTTTCTCATTAGTTCTTAGTTTCCTACAGATTGTAAGGGTTATTTGTTCGAAGTAGCTCTAATGTTTTTTTTAATGTTACTGTAGTGTCACACATAATAAATTTCAAGTAGCCCTCCATCAAGTTCAGCCACTCTGAGGCAATTACAATTACAATGCAGCTGTTTGCACTTTTTGGTAACTCTGACATCTACCTGTGCTTGTTACCCCACGTCAGTGTGTTTGATCTGATTAGCAGGTCTTAATGGATGAAGGGGAGGAGAAAAGAGGTGGGTGGCTGCTTCATACCCCTGCTCCTCGCTGAGCCCCTTCCTCTTTCCCACAGGTGCCATGGCTTACAGTGCTGGTGTGGCAGAGGGGGAGGGAACACCTGGCAGGCTGTTCCCCCTGATGGTCTGCCGGGTTCAGATGCATTTTCCCAGGCTCCCCAGATGAATGGTCACTAATAGCCGTGGGAGAGGGCTTTGCGAGCGCTGCACAGTGTACCAGGCTGACTCCTCTTGGCAGGCCCTGTGAGGAGGGCTTAAAGCAGTGCTGGCTGCCTGTGACCCATCCCTATAGCCAGCGCAAGTGCACTGCAGCAGATAGCCTTACCGCTGGAGAATGTGTTTACAAGGGCACAGAGGGAGTGAGATCTCACTCAGTGAGTGGAGGGATGTGGGGCCGGCTGCGGCACTCCATTCACTTCTGATTCACTCTGGCTGTCTTCACACAACAGCAGCAGATTACGGTGTTGGTATAGAGTGATAAATATGGTTACGTTCACATGCACTTCCTTGTGAAATGAATTTGATGCTGCTGTCAGCTAATTTAAGATTTGACTAATTGACTTGTGTTTTGATTTTAATCTAGTTATGCATGATATATCTATAACATATAGGTTATCAGCTGATGTCAAAGATTTCAAAATTATTCTATATCAGTAGATATTGAATTACACTACAGTTCAAAGGTTTGCTGTAGAGTTGTCAAAAAGTACAGACTTCGGTACTAAAGGCCATTGCACACTGAGTCCGAAATTCGCATCCGAAATTTTCACGCGTTAAAAAAATAAATACGACCTCACGTTATGTCAATCACGCTTGCACACTGCCTCCGAAACTTTCGTCCGTCATAAAAAAAATTGGATCGGGTTTGATTTTCTGTGTTTTTCGCATCAGTAGCAAGCAGTTTGAATGGTGTTTGAAAGGTGTTTTGACAATTCAGACTCAGAGCCACTGAATCACAAATACGAAAAAACGCATACGAAAATTTCGGACTCAGTGTGCAATGGCCTTTAGTCGATACCGAAATTAAAAAAATGGGGCGCTGTTGAGCAGAATCGTAAACACCTCTGATTGGCCATTGTGTTCACGCGCTGGTGCCAATCACAGCCAATCACAGACATATCCAATGAGCGCGTGAATACAATGGCCAATTTACGATTACGCTCAACAGCACTCAAAGCATCACAATTTTTAAATTTCAGTAACATTATTTGGTACCGAAGTCTGTACTCTAATTTGTGGTCAGTAAGATTTTTTTTCTTCTAATCCTAGTGTGTTCTATTTAAAATGTTCTTGTTTAAAGAAAAAAAATCTCTCTTATCAGTCTCCCTCGATCTGCTTCACCTCTCCAACAGTTTGCAATAAGAGTGTTCTGTTTCTGCCCACGTGCCCCATAGCCTTTAAATATAAAGCATGTGGTGGCATTAGCAGCAGTTACCTGCCCTGGAACATGTGAGAGGGACTAGGCAGGATTACCAGCATGGGAAATGGAGAGCTGGGAGCAGGCACTGTCGAAATTCCCTGGGCTCTTTTGACTGCCTGTCAGTCTGTCTGTCTCCTTGTTCTAGAATTAGCCCTTGATGCTTTGTCATGTTGCAGTTGCTGTCCAAATCCACCTCCTAAGTCCCACGTCTCACTGTACAGAAAAGCCCCTGGACAGCCGGACTCTTTCCGCAGACCTTTCTCCCACGCTTTCACACACAAACTTCCAAATACACAAATCTAAACCACTTTAACACACCCGCCTCTGGCCTGTAACTGATGTTTATACATTCAGTATGACTCGATCTCACCACACACACCCCTGTCTTTCGTCCGGGGTCAGCGGTGTTCCTCTGGTGCTGTCCCACCACAGGGCTCTGTATGCAATTAGGGATTGGGGAAAGAGAGCTTGATCAGTATGGGATTCATGGGACTGTTTCTCAACCACAATCTGGTCAGGCAGACTCACACTCACATACAGACACATCCTCCGTGAACCCATTCTATACATGCTGCCTGACCAAACTTCACTTCAGGAATTACTAAATCGTTTTAGAGGATCACCCTGTTTTTTCCCATTCAACGTTTTCATTTCAAGGTCCAAGAGCAGATCAAATGGCAGGTCATGTGGTCAGGGTTAATGGTGCCTTATTTTTTGGCTACTGTTATATTATAACTATGCGTATATTTGCCTGGGAAAGGAAGTTTGATCGTTCTTCCACTAAATGGCATATTTCGTTATTAAGGCCTTGCAGGCACCATTGCGCTGTCCAGGTGAGTCAGTTGTAATGCACACACAAGCAGGATAGATTTATTAGGAGACAGGGATGAGGAGGTCTGGTTTCAATGACAGGCCTAGCTCAGGTTCAAAACCTTCAGCGCTGCAGAACAGCACATAAGTCAAGTTTTCAGAAGCCTTCCCCACATCATTAATCTGCTGGAATCAAACAGGAGGAATGTGTTTCTCTGCCCTCATTCACACCACATTTCCCTGTTTGCCCTTGTGACATCCTTAAGGGTCTCAGATTCCTGTATTTACTGTACCGTACCTGCATATCATTATGGATAGTTTGTACCAAAATATGTATATGCTGTGTAAGTTGTACTTACAAAAATGGTTATACAACCATAATTCATTCTAATTGTTGTCTGTTCAGACAGAACTAGTTTTCCCTGAGAAGGTCAGGCAATTTACTTGAACACAAATCAGCATATTGGAATGTTTTTGAAGTATCATGTGACACTGAAGACTGGAATAATGGCTGCTGTTAATTCAACTTTGCCATCATATGAAAAAATGACATTATTGGATTATTAAAACAGTCATTTTACATTGTAATATTTAATAATATTATTGTATATTTGATTGGGTAAATGGAGCCTTGGTGAGCATAAGAGAAATGTCAGACAAAAGCATGACGTCTTAGAGAGACATTGTAGTATTTAAAGTTTCGTTCAAGAATGCTGTGCTGGTGTAAAATCATTAAATGTTCTCACCCGTTTGCATAGAAATTATGATGTCATATATGTTTACAGTGCAGGTGTAGGCAATTAGTTAAGTGTTGCGTTAGGAGCTCTAATTAAAGGGAACATCTGCTTGGACAAGAGATGGGATGTGACTTGCTGTGTCATGTTAAAGTTTATTATAGGCTTTTGGTCGATAAATGTCACCAGGTTTTGGTCTCGGTTTTGATTATTTTGTGAAGACTATAGGAGGTTTCTGAAGGCAATTTAGTCCATTTGCTTATCTTTACAGTTCTCCTTTTGATCATGTGTTGCATCCTCCTGTTGGGCCACATTGCAGCATTTCATAACCATGCTGAAGGGGTCACCCAAATGTTAAATTGAACACTCATGTGCAAATATTGTTTCAGGTGGACGTTGAACAGAGTGATAAGACACACCGACCGCTCGGCCCAGGCTACAGTTACGCAGCCGGGTGTGATGTGCTTCCAGGAAAACCCCGCTCGGCCCTTCCATGTGGCGACCCCCGTGAAACACTCACACACATATGCACAATCGCCCGGGAGCCCCACCCTGACCCAGTAAGAGCGAAGGACAAGATCTTAGAGGGTGATCATTCACATCAAAGTGAGGAGTGAGAGAAAATATTTCTACAAATTCCAACTCGGTCACCTAGACACCCGCTCTTCACCCTCCGTCCCCGGTTTTCATGTATGTGTGATCGCTTCGAGATCGTCCGTTGCACACAGTAGCTATATGCTCGGATATCACGGATCGTATCAGAGATCGTATCAGAAATCATATCTGATGTTGTCCGTTTTTAGAGCTTGACGTGTTTAGATTGTACAACCTCTCTGGCTTGTCAAGATCTAGACTGTGGTGCTGAGAGATTATTATTATTCTTTCGCATGTTGAGCTGTCTGTGCTCTCCATTTGTTTAGAGCTGATGAGATTTTTATAGCTCGTGTTCTTCTTTGAACTCTGAATCAATGGAAAGAATTGCTCTAGTCGGAGACAAGGGATCACTCACCCCACTCTTCCATTTTATTTCACATTCCTCTTTACATTCTTCTGGTTTGTTGACTTTTTGTTCTCTCTATTGTTTTCCCAGGAAGTGGTAAAAGCTCCAGGAGGGGTCATGCATGCGTGTGTGTACTGATGTACTGTATATATTTCTGCCTTGGCTTAGTGTCAGCGAAGCCTTGCATGGATGTTGTGATTGTTGGAACGCAGGGCATCTCAATCGTCTCACATCACATGCTACTTACATGAAACATTTTCAATTTTAATTTAGTGATACAGATCTGGTAGAATGATATTTCTGTTTTTTATTTACAATTTAAAAGTTTTCTTTTCTTTTTTTTCTTCAGTAAATATATTATTTTCTTTACAAGAAGAAGATTTTCTAAAAGTACATTTTAGTAAGCTTAATTTTATGGCCACATTTGTTTACTTTTGCATGATAAGCAATCTTGATAAAGTGTTGAGTCGCCACAAATCTGGGTCCTGAATCAAAGACAGTTAAGAACCATTGCTATAAACATCAGTCTTTATCTAGATAACTCCAGTATTTTCTTTTCTTTAAGAAGGGGTGCTTTAGAAGTGCTTAATCTGCAAAAAGACACTTGAAATTCACATTTAGTATGCTGGCCTCGGCCAGAAGAGTTGGAGCTGCAAGAACTTTTTTTTATCAACCAACAGCTGATATCTCAAAATTAGCCTTTTTGTGGTCCTCTGTCGGCCTTGTCCTGGGAATTGCCTCTTTGAAGTGAAGGAAAAGAAGAAACACAAATGCTATTAAACTTTTTTTTTCTTTGGTTAGGAGGCGGGAGGATGGGTCAATTTAAGTTGGGATGGACATGAATGAAACAGACTTGACTGAAGGTTTTGAAGCACACAGGAAAGATGCCCATTTTTTTATCTCCTGAAATATGCAGATTATCAGTTTGTTGTTTATTCTATCCACATGCACTAGGCTCTTGATGCTTAGCAAAGAGACTTATGTTATGACCGAAGAATTTTATTTTCCCATAACTCTCCCAAGCTTTTTGGGCGGTTCGTTACATCCTTGAATGATTAGGAGCAGGAAAGATAAGACGCTGATACTGTCCACGCACTTTTTTTTCACCCTCATTGAATTTGGTAGGATTCCATGTGCCATCTTGATCTCTCTACCGGTGTTGCCTTTCTCCCTTAAGCGCTTTAAGGTCCAAGTCATCTCAAAAGCATATAAATCTGATATCGAAATCCTCCTCGGTTAATTCTTTGAGATGGAGAGGAACACCCGAGGGAGCATCTGATTCATATTATTAGTCACATTAACCTGCATTGCTTAGATGAACATTTCTGTGAATATAGGTGTTGCTGTTCCCACTAGTCTTGTATCACTTCCCTTAAGCAAAAAAAAAAAAAAGTAGCACCAATCGCCTGAAACCTTGACATGTATATCAACTTTAGGAGCCAGTTTGGCAGGCTCACCGGGGTTTCACTCAAGATGCTTACCATAGCCTATTATTCTCGTTGGTGGGATAAAATAACATTTGTGATAATTAGTTTGTATCTTGGATACAGTGACTTGAGTTTGGGGTTTAATAGGGTTTAAATGCTCTGTTTGTTGTGTCAATCAGTGTTTATGATCATGTTTGTTCCTTCAATGGAAGTTATTTCAATGCAAGTATGTGCAGGATGTTCTACCTTCTTTTTTTACTGTGACAGATTTTACTGTCGTTTCTACAGAGCAGTTAGTTTTGACTACCGATGGAGAAAAAAGGTATTGTAAATAATTTAAACAACTGAAGAGGAGCTGCTGTTAAGCAGTACTTGTGAAGTGAAGGAAAGTAAGAGGTAGGTCCATCAATCACATACTGGGGGTGCTGATGACAGTTTTGTGGCTGGCAGACACTGTAATTGCATATCATTACCTGCAGAAGCACACCAAGCTCCTGTTTGAGGACCTAGCTATCTGTTAGTGGAGCCAGCAATGACATCAGCTGGTAAATCTGTCTTCACTAATGCATTTCTGCTCATTTAACACATCTAACGCACTCTGACGATAGCCAAATGCTCTCGATGTGAGGGATCACGTTGAGGCTATTTTAGAGAGCACAGAAATGAGTTTGTTTTTCTGTATGGTTTCTATGATCTGAACCGATATGCTTAAGCACTTGGGGTCATAGGATCGTTGTCGGATCCATTTTGCGTGTATTTTATGGCCCTGTGGCAGCCTATGGCAGTCTCTCACAGACAGGCGAAGAGGCTGAGGGGTCTATTCAGGGCACAGAGTGAGAGCTGATGGATTCCCATGCCTGTTTTCTTGTTTACAGCTGCACCAGCAGATAGCTAGTGTGTTCACCAGGCCCCCCTCTCTTGACGTCAAATTCCTCCAGATTAAGAAACAGTGCTCTGCCTTCGCGTCTAGTGGATCTTGCATTCCTTGGACAATGACAAACAGATCTAGGCTGGATTCTTTCTTTGCCTCCTGTCTCTTAAATTAAAACAGAATGGTTGTGTCGTTGCTCCAACAATAGGAGGGTTGAGTGAACTTGTTTTCTTGGCATGTTAACAGTGAGTGGGTATGGTTGCCCCAGCAACTGTAAAAGTGAATGAACACATAATGTTGACATCACTAAATGCTTCATATAATGAAGGTTTTAAGTTAAAAATGAAAAGTGTCTCACTTAATTTGATTTTTATAGATGGCCTAATGAAAAAAAGTGCTGTGTAATATAATAAATCATTTTTTTTTTTGTGATTGTTGCGGACAAAATCCTTGATTATGCGGCACGTTTTCTTAAAAAAAAAATGCGATGGAATATGCGGGATATTTATGCAATTTTATGCAATGAAATTGCGGGAACTTGTAAAAACTGTGGGAACTTGCAAAAACTGAGGTTTGATGAAAAAGATAGAAAAAAGTGATTCCCCTAACACCCTGTTCTCACTAGGCTACTACCTTAATGTAAAGAGTCATTTCTTATTACTTCCTATGATAAGCAAGCATACTACATCACAGAAAGTGCTGGGAATATGTAAGTTCCCATCTTGTTTTATTTCAGACCTTAATAAACACATGGCTCAAACTTGTGCTTGTGTGCTCCTGTTTTACAGCTATTCGATGATGTTCACGTCACGTAATTACGTCACTTCCTAACGTTCCCATGGCGGAAAAATGGCTGCTCTTATGTGAAGTAAACGCTACATTTTTCAACTTTCTGCTAAGATATGTGACTTTTTTGCAGCAAAATGCGGGGATTATGATATCATGCAAGCCCCGCATGTTTTGCGTGGAAATCGGCAATTTATGTGGCGAAAGTGCGGCGTATTTGAAAAAATGCGGCCCCCGCATAAATATGCGGACGTTGGCTGATTATGCATTGAATCATGCGATCGCATAATCACATTTTTCTGGAGGGACTGATAAATACAAATATAAAAATAATTAAATTAAATAATTAAAATTAAATTTAAATGAATATTGATATTAATACATGCAATCTAATATATATAAGCATTACTCAGGTTCTTCGAACTGAGCAAATCAAGTATATATATTTTTAAATAATATAAAATAAATTATTTAATTTACAAGTTTTTTTATTATATTTTTATTAGTACATATATGGACTGTAAATTGCTTAATATAGTGTATAATATTCTCAGATTAGAAACTGCTTTCAGACCTTGGCCACAAACTAACTTGAGTCCAAAACAGAAGGTCTACAATAAAAATTTTTTTTTTTTTTTTTAAGAGTGTTTTAGCTTTGAAAGATGTTTTTGGTAATATCCAGAATGCTTGTTCTGTTCTGATTCTTTTTGAAGGATGTCATTCATCAGTTTGAATGGCCTTCGTATACACCCTATTTATTCACTTCTTCCTTTGTGTGAACATAATTGTGCAAACAGAAAATTTTATTATAAATCTTTTTTTATTCACCTGTCATCTTACCTTTGCAAAATAAATGCTGACAGAACGATCAGGTCTTATATCATAATGAAGAGGTTTATTTTGTGGTAATTACCTGCTGACTGTACATTATCCCACTTTAAATTATTTTATTATGTGAGAAAAACAATATCGCTGAATGCATAACAAGAGGCACAAAACTAGCAGTGTTATTCATCCATCATAGAGTATAGCAGTTATTATACTAAAATATTTGACCTCAGAATGCAGCGATAGACCAATCACAATTGAGTATTTCTTACAGTTGTGTAAGAATAATAAATAACAGTCTTCATCGCTAATTTTCAGCCTCTCATCCAGTGTTTAGGGATGTTTGCAGTCTAAAATACAGGTTATGCAGGCAAAGTGGCACATTATATGCTGTTCTTAAAAGTATGAAGGATGAATTCATAAAACTCTCTCACCAGTAGAGGCTGTAAATAGTTTCAGCGTTCAGTCAGTCTTGTAATGGTAGACTTCAAAGGCCAAGAAGCCCCTGGCACTGCTTGTGTTCCAGCCTGAACTATGATGAGGCTTCTTTATCATTTGCTTAAACGCTTCGGTATTTTTCAGACATTAAACCGCCTTGAGCGGTGTCATATTTGGCAGACATTTGAAGCCTTTGTTCTGGCCTTTTGCATGTGGGCCACATATAATTGATAACGTCCATGTTCAGTACAGTAGACATGTCACAGACTATTATTAATGCTGATTTGCATTTAAATTATTTTCCATAGAAATATGTTTCCTCATGCCTAAATGTGGATTTGTTTAAACAAACAGGCAGTCCCAAATGCGATTGTTTCATGATTAGCTTAACGTGTCAAGCCAAGTCAAGTCAAGTATATTTATATAGCGCTTTTCACAATATATGTTGTATCAAAGCAGCTTCACAGTATCAATCAAATAACATAACAATGTTTGTTTCTTAGTGGAAAAAACATCCACATTTGGTAAGGCTGATCAATGGAATTAATGATTGGTTAATTAATTTGAATATCCCCAACTGAGCAAGCCAAAGGCAACAGTGGCAAGGAACCGAAAAACTCCATCAAGTGACTAATGGTGTCCTAAAACTCCATCATGTGACCTAATGGAGAAAAAAAAACCTTGGGAGAACCCAGGCTCAGTCGGGGGTCAGTTCTCCTCTGGCGTTTATGAACTAGAGGCCGGATTTCCAGTAACTGAAAGATAAAAAATTTATATGAATGCCTGGTTGAAGAGATGTGTCTTTAGTCTAGTTTTAAACTGGGAGAGCGAGTCTGAGCAACGAACAATATCAGGAAGGCTATTCCAGAGCTTTGGAGCTAAATGTGAAAATGCTCTCCCTCCTTTGGTGGATCTGGATATCCTAGGTATAACCAAAAGCCTCGAATTTATTGATCTTAAAGAGCGCGATGGATTATAGGGCGATAGAAGATCCGTTAAAGATACAATATGTAACATTTTTGGCCACAAGAGGGCGCAGTTTCCAACAATAACAAAGGCGTATGTTTGACGCAGTGACGAACTGAATGACGGTACTTGCTGTCAAGCTGATGGATCTAATAATGTTTATGGATGAGTGAAAACACTCATGTTTTTTAACATTACAGTGTGAAGCAGGTCGCGACTGCTAAAGAGACAGATATCACACGCGAGTCCCACGGATATAAAGTATATTACGCGAGTCCTACGGATATAAAGTATATCACACGCGAGTCCCACGGATATAAAGTATATCACGCGAGTCCCACGGATATAAAGTATATCACGCGAGTCCCACGGATATAAAGTATATCACACGCGAGTCCCACGGATATAAAGTATATCACGCGAGTCCCACGGATATAAAGTATATCACACGCGAGTCCCACGGATATAAAGTATATCACACGCGAGTCCCACGGATATAAAGTATATCACGCGAGTCCCACGGATATAAAGTATATCACACGCGAGTCTCACGGATATAAAGTATATCACGCGAGTCCCACGGATATAAAGTATATCACGCGAGTCCCACGGATATAAAGTATATCACACGCGAGTCTCACGGATATAAAGTATATCACACGCGAGTCCCACGGATATAAAGTATATCACATGCGAGTCTCGCGGATATAAAGTATATCACACGCGAGTCCCACGGATATAAAGTATATCACACGCGAGTCTCGCGGATATAAAGTATATCACACGCGAGTCTCGCGGATATAAAGTATATCACACGCGAGTCTCGCGGATATAAAGGAATAAGGATATTTAAAGATACAGTATGTAACTTTTTGGCCACAAGAGGGCGCAGTTTCCAACAATAACAAAGGCGTATGTTTATGACGCAGTGACGAGCTGAATGACGGGACTTGCTGTCAATCTGATGGATCCAGTGTTGCCAGGTCCGTATGCCTGCACTGTTTCCGCGGGTTGTTTGTGTAGTGCACGGGTTGACGCGATTGTTTTACCCACTGGAACATGATTGTTATCAGGGAAACACCCGGGAACACTATTTGACTATTTTTGGCCGTGATTGGGTTAGTTTTGATGAGCAATTGGGCTGCTGTTGTTGTGCAGACCTGGCAACCCTGGCTGGATCTAATAATGTTTAGGGATGAGTGAAAACACTCATGTTTTTTAACATTACAGTGGTATGAAGCAGGTCGCGATTGCTAAAGAGACAGATATCACACGCAAGTCCCGCGGATATAAAGTATATCACACGCGAGTCCCGCGGATAAAGTATCACACGCGAGTCCCGCGGATATAAAGTATATCACACGCGAGTCCCGCGGATATAAAGTATATCACACGCGAGTCACACGGATATAAAGTATATCACACGCGAGTCCCGCGGATATACGTATATCACACGCGAGTCCCGCGGATATAAAGGAATAAGGACATTTAATTCTACAGAACTACACGCAAGTGCTGGATTACTCACACAGGTCAGTTTATTAGACGAATTAAACTTGTGAGGGAACGCAGTGCTGTTCCCTTTCAAGGCTACGGAACTTCGACATTACGGATGTCGTATATGGGAACTCTCTCTCATCCTTCACTTCCGCTGAAATCTTATTGGCTAACGCCAGCAACGCTGGCCAATTGACGCAAATATGCAAATACTAAAACCCCGTTGCAGTATAATGCAAGTGCAGCGTCAATTCCTCCTCAGAATCTCTCTCTTCACGCTCAAATCGTGTGCTAGAAAGCTGATACTACTACTTGGATTTTTGCTATCGTTGAAGGTGCACCGGAGATACCTGAACTGTCTCCAGCATCCGATGGCGACCGTCTGCAATTTATGCTCGGGCCCCATAGTGCCCCCCGACATGCACCTGCTCTGCATCGCGTGCATGGGGCTGGCCCACGCGGAGTCGGCCCTCAGGGATGAAGGGTCCTGCGACTTCTGTGCGGACATGCCCCTCCGAGCCCTCAAGGCCAGGCGAGACGAAGCTCGCGCTGCTGCGGGGATTGGGCCTGCTGCCGCCACCGAGCCGCTGGCAGGCCCCCCCAACCGCGGAGTCGAGGTTCGACCCCCGGTGAGTTTTCCGGACCCTTCGTTTCATCCTCCCCGCGACGTTGCGGACTTCGTGTCCTTCGGGGTGAGTGAGGAGGACGACTCTATGTCCTTGTCGGCCTCCGAGAACGACTACGGTGCGGAACAGGCCGCCCCTCTGGCACCCACGGAAGAGACCCCCGCGGATCTGCAGGAAGAGCTCTTCCGTATCCTCTCGAAGGCCGTCGAGGAACTGGATTTATCCTGGAAGGCTCCCGACGAGCCCTCAAAGAGCAAGTTGGACGCGTGGTTCCTCCAATCGAGCCGCCGTCAGGCCGCTTCGAAAAGGGGAACCCCGTTCTTTCCTGATGTGCACGAGCACGTGGTGAAGTCGTGGGTGGCCCCGCAATCGGCGCGCACCCTCACTTCGACCCAGGCCATGTTCCCCCCCGTGGACGAGGCGGGGGACCACGGCTACCTCCGCATCCCTCCTGTCGAGGAGACCGTCGCTGCACATCTTTGCCCGTCAGCCCCCGCCCTGGGCTCGGACCGCAGCCTGCCGTCCCGAGCCTGCAGGTTTACGGCTCACCAGGCTAACAAGGCCTACGGCGCCGCGGGGGAGGCGGTTTCTGCACTACACGCTATGGCCGTTCTTCAAGTGCTGCAGGCCAAGCGATTGAAATCTCTGGATGGCGCCGCCTCTGTCGACGCTGACGCCATCCGAGACCTCCGTTCTGCAACGGACCTCGCGCTCCTGGCCACGAAGCGCTCGGCCCAGGCGATTGGCCGTTCGATGGGGTATTTGGTGGTCCTCCACAGACACCTGTGGCTCACCCTATCGGACGTGCAGGAGGCGGACAGGAAGACGCTGCTAAACGCACCGATCTCCCCTGATGGCCTGTTCGGAGATGCCGTGGAGAAGGTCACCGAGCGGTACTCCGAGACTCAGAAGAAGGCGAAGGCGATGAGCCATGTGATCCCTCGGCGAGCGCCGCCACCGCCCCCGCCGCAGCGCCCTCGCTCTCGCTCGTCTTCCGCCTCGGGGCGCCAGTCCCAGGCTGCGGCCAGACATCAGCCAGCCTCCCGCCCGGGACCGGATGCCCGTAAGGGCCGACACGGGCAGTGGCAGGGAGCGGGAAACAAGAGACCGGCTCAGAGGAGCCCGCGCAGAAAACCCGCCGCGTCCCCAGCGAGGCCCAAGCAGTCGTCCTGACCGCTCGGGCAAGAGGAGAGGAGAGCGCACGGATGGCCCCGCTGCCAAGCGGCGCGCTCTAGAGCACGCGGTCCCTCTGCGTTCGGCGAGCGACGCGTGCAGTCATGTTGTGAATGTTGTGTGTTGTTCAATAAAGCAAATTACTTCTTCACAAACAGAGCTTTTTTCTCCTCTTGCACTTCACACTGTGTTACCCGCCCTGTCTTCGAGCAGCGCAGAGTCACGGTCATTAACTATAAAGGCGCCTCGCGGGAAGCGCGAGGTGTCTATCCCCAACCCTCACATAGCGGCGATGACCGCAGGTCTAGACCGGCCCACACTCAGTCGTTTCCTCACGGCGTGGGAAGCTATTCCGGGCATCTCGCCGTGGGTGCTGAATGTAATTCGACACGGGTACACACTTCAGTTCAAACGCAGACCACCCCGCTTCCGCGGCGTAATCCAGTCGTTAACTTTGCCCCAAAATGCTCATGTACTGAGGCAGGAAGTGTGCAGTTTACTCGACAAGGGAGCGATAGAGCCGGTTCCCCCGAGCGAGCGGGGAAGCGGATTCTACAGCCGCTACTTTGTAGTGCCGAAGAAGGGAGGGGGTCTCCGCCCCATACTGGACCTGAGACCCGTCAACAGAGCGCTTCACAAGCGCGCTTTCAGGATGACTACACTGAAACAGATCCTAGCGCAAATTCGCCCCGGGGATTGGTTCGCTTCGGTGGATCTAGAGGACGCTTATTTTCACGTCCAGATAGCGAAGCGCCACAGGCGATTCCTGAGGTTTGCGTTCGAGAATGCGGCGTACCAATACACGGTACTCCCGTTCGGGCTAGCCCTCGCCCCCCGCACCTTTTCGAAATGTGTAGACGCGGCACTTTCACCCCTCAGGTCGAGCGGGATGCGCGTCTTGAACTATCTGGACGACTGGCTGATTCTCGCGCAGTCGAGGGAGACATTGGTCGGCCATGTGGAAGCCCTACTTCGCCATTTGAAAACGCTTGGTTTGAGGGTAAACGTCCAAAAAAGTGTGCTCACACCGAGCCAAACTACCACATTCCTGGGAGTATGCTTGGACTCAGTGAGTATGAAAGCGCGTCTCTCCCCCGAACGAGCGGAGGCTCTGACTTCTTCGCTAGGTCTCTTCAGACCGGGCAGACTCGTCCCTCTGAAAGAGTTTCAGAGGCTATTGGGGCGGATGGCAGCCGCTTCGTCAGTGTGTCATCTGGGACTGCTACATATGAGACCGCTTCAGCACTGGCTGAAAGCGCGCGTCAACCCGAGCGCGTGGCACTCCGGCCGCAAGCGCATTATGGTCAACCGTGTGTGCGCCCGTGCCCTGGCCCCGTGGAAGAACCCGGATCTCTACAGTTCAGGTGTCCCTATGGGTATAGTGACGCGACGCGTGGAGGTCCTGACGGACGCTTCGTCCACCGGGTGGGGAGCGGTCTGCCTGGGCAAGCCCGCCTCCGGTCGGTGGTCAGAGAGGCAGATGGAGTGGCACATAAATCGCTTGGAACTGGAAGCGGTCTCTCTAGCCCTAAAAGTTTTCCGGTCTCGACTGGAACAGCGGCATGTGTTGATTCGAACCGACAACACTTCTGTGGTCTCTTACATCAATCACCAAGGCGGTTTGCATTCCAGGGACCTATTCAAGCAGGCGGAATCTCTCCTGCTGTGGGCGGATCGGTTCTTTCTCTCGGTGAGAGCGACACACATCCCCGGTGTTCTAAATCGGGGGGCGGATATGCTCTCGAGGAACGGGATTCCTCAAGGGGAATGGAGGCTTCACCCCGGGACGGTTCAACTGATATGGGATCGTTTCGGCAGAGCGGAGATCGACCTCTTCGCGACGAGCGAGAACGCGCATTGTCGGATGTTTTTCTCGCTGTCCCGTTCCCCCCGGGAGATGGACGCGCTAACTGCGCGATGGCCGAAAGCCCGTCTCTATGCCTTTCCTCCGGTGAAAATTTTGCCCATGGTGTTGTGCAAAGTCAGGGAGGAAAAGGCGGCGGTGACTCTAGTGGCCCCGTACTGGCCGAATCAGCCCTGGTTCGCGGACTTGGTGGAGTTACTAACGGAGCAACCGTGGGAAATTCCGCTCAGGAAGGACCTACTGTCTCAGGCGAGCGGATCGATTTGGCATCCCAGCCCCGGGCTGTGGAGGCTCCATGTGTGGCCGCTGCAGGGACGCTGAGCGGGATCGATGTGCTTCATTCGCGGGTTCAAAATACCATCGCGGAAGCGCGAGCCCCGTCTACCCGGCGCCTGTACGCTCTGAAGTGGGGTGTTTTCTCTAAATGGTGTCAGGATATCGGTTTAGACCCAGCGAACTGCTCGGTGTCGGATATTCTACGCTTCCTTCAGTACAGAATGGACGAAGGGAGCCTGCCATCCACCCTGAAGGTATACGTAGCTGCTATTGCTGCGTTTCACCCGCCTGTTGATGGACAGTCTATCGGTAGACATGCGTTGGTGACTCGGTTCCTTAAAGGAGCTAAGAGATTATGCCCTGCACGGCCGCCGTCCGTGCCGCCTTGGGATTTGACTTTGGTCTTGGAAGCTTTGTCACGGCCGCCCTTTGAACCCTTAGTGTCGATTGCAGTTAAGGAGCTTTCGATTAAAACGGCGCTGCTTCTCGCTCTCGCTTCGGCGAAGCGGGTTGGGGATTTACAGGCTTTCTCTGTCAGCGAAGATTGTATTCGCTTTGGACCCGGAAACTGTAACGTGACTCTCAGACCGAGGCCGGGTTATGTCCCTAAATCGCTCAATACCCCGTTCAGGGCGCAGATTGTTTCTTTGCCTGCCCTGTCTGTTGAGCCATCGACCTCTCTAGGTTCGGATGCTCAAAGTGCTATCTGCCCAGTCAGAGCGCTCCGGGAGTACATCTCTCGCTCGGCTGCTTTCCGAAGCTCGGACCAGCTATTTGTGTGCTTTGGTGGATGCAATAAGGGACGGGGAGTCTCTAAACAGAGGCTTGCTCACTGGATTGTGGACGCTATTGTTTTGGCTTATGACTGTATGGGACAGGAATGCCCCCTCAATGTTAAGGCCCATTCGACCAGGGCGATCGCCTCTTCGTGGGCCTGGACTAAGGGTATGTCTATTCAGGATTTATGTCTTGCGGCTGGCTGGTCTTCTCAGAATACGTTCGCCAGGTTTTACAAGTTGGATTTACCCTCTGTGGCGTCTCAAGTGCTTTCGGTGAGTTGAATTCTTGCACAGCATTTAGAGCTCTCTGCGCTTTGCTCATGAGTTGTTCTGTGTGCTTATGTGTATTAAGACTGTTGTCACCGCTGTGCGTTGGCCTTATTTTACTGTTGTTGTTGCCCTGTTGGTCTACAGTGCAGACTTCCCCCCGGTTATACTGTTCGGGATATGCAAATTCTGGCAGTGTTTTGTGAGTTTGTGATTCGTCCCCTTGGACCTATCAGAAGTTAGAGGCTCGCTATTGGCCAGTCTCGTCCTATCACAATGCTGGCATTCTGGGGGGGCGGTGTCTGGGTTTTGTATTGGGTTCTGTTCTGTGGTTTGCTTGCTTCCACGGCGGGATTCTATACAGTTCCCATATACGACATCCGTAATGTCGAAGTTCCGTAGCTTTGAAAGGGAACGTCTCCGGTTACTTACGTAACCTCGGTTCCCTGAAAGGCAAGGAACGAGACATTACGCTCGCCGCCGTGTTCGCTATTGATTTGGCGTTCTGTTCGATTCTGAGGAGGAATTGACGCTGCACTTGCATTATACTGCAACGGGTTTTAGTATTTGCATATTTGCGTCAATTGGCCAGCGTTGCTGGCGTTAGCCAATAAGATTTCAGCGGAAGTGAAGGATGAGAGAGAGTTCCCATATACGACATCCGTAATGTCTCGTTCCTTGCCTTTCAGGGAACCGAGGTTACGTAAGTAACCGGAGACGTTTCACTTGGTCTAACGTTACACTATCACACTAAACGGCATTTAAATGTGTGTTGAAAGTTATAATGTTATTCTACGGGTTAGTTCGTTTTCTATAGCCTACGAAACATAGCAGCTAACGTTAGATCAAGATTAGAAAAACGCACTGACCATATTCTAACATGTCATCATGTTGAGCTAACGTTAACATTGGTTTGTTTTATGTACATTTGCTCACCTGTCTAATAAAGCTGTCAAGTCGTGACTCGTGAAGCTCTGTCGAGTCCAAGTTAGTCGCGGAAGTGGAGCTCTCGGCATCTCAAAAACGCCCCGCTGATATTGATCCTCATTTTAGTTCTCCTTGTTTGTCCCAAAGTCTGCTTGCCATGGTTTATGTTTGAACGAAACAAGAACTTTGTGCCGCTAAACGTCACGCATTACGTAGTTGTCCATGTCTGTCGCCATGGTTACATCACGGCTATGGCATTTCAAGCGGAAACCGAGGATAGCGCGGATATTGCGTCATTGACAGGCGACATTTGTTGGCCGGGACCGCCACTTATTTAAAATCGGAATTTCTCTGAAATAAAAAATCTCTGGAGACTTTTGGGATATTGTAAGTACACAACTGCAGGAAATATATCACACTGTACAAGTGATTTTTGGATATTTTATTACAAAATTCCTACATATTGGACCTTTAAATAGACTGGAGCTAAACTATTTAGGGCTTTAAAAGTCAGTAGCAATACCTTGTAATTAATATGGAACTTTATAGGTAACCAATGTAGTGATGATAAAATCTGTGTTATATGATCATATTTTCTTGATCTAGTAAGAACTCTAGCAGCAGCATTTTGGACTAACTGTAACTTGTTTATTGAAGATGCAGGACAACCAGCTAATAAAGCATTACAGTAATCTAGTCTTGAGGTCATGAATGCATGAACTAACTTTTCTGTATCAGAAACTGATAGCATTACGTAGCTTGGCATTGTTTCGAAGGTGGAAAAAGGCTGTTTTTGTAACATATGAAATATGATTTTCAAAAGACAGGTTGCAGTCTAATAGAACACCCAGGTCTTTTACTGTAGAGGATAAAGTAACCGGGCATTCTAGATCCTACTATGTTAAAGTTGTGTTGTGAGAGGTTTTGCGGACGGTTTTTCGAACCGATAAGTATTACCTCTGTCTTGTCTGGATTTAATAAAAGAAAATTACGCGTCATCCAATCTTTTATATCTTTAACACAATCTGTCAATTTGGATAATTTAACATATTCATCCGGCTGTGATGAAATATATATTTGAGTGTCATCAGCATAACAATGGAAACTAATTCCATGTTTCCTTTTAATATTTCCAAGTGGCATCATATATATTGAGAATAATAGAGGGCCTAATACAGATCCCTGCGGCACTCCATAGTTTACTGAAGTTATGATAGATTTTTCTCCATTTAAATAGACAAAATGGTAGCGGTCAGATAAGTATAAGCTGGATGAACCAGCTTAATGCTTGTCCTTGAACACCAGTATAATTTTGTAGTCGATCTAAGAGTATTGTGTGATCTTTAGTATCGAACACAGCACTAAGATCAAGTAAAACTAGTATTGAGATACAGCCTTGGTCAGAAACTAAAAGTAAATCATTTGTGATTCTAACTACCGCAGTTTCAGTGCTATGATGTGGCCTGAATCCAGACTGAAACTTTTCATAGATGTCATTTTCTTGCAAGAAAGAGCCCAGTTGGGCGGACACAAATTTTCTAGTATTTTAGACATAAATGGAAGATTTGAAATGGGTCTGTAATTTGCTAGGTTATTTGGATCTAATTGTGGTTTCTTAATAAGAGGTTTTATTACTGCCAGTTTGAACGTTCTTAGAACATGACCTAAAGATAAAGACGAGTTAATAATATTGAGAAGAGGCTCTTCCACTACAGGTAACACTTCTTTCAGTAGTTTAGTGGGTATAGGATCTAATAAACATGTTGTTGTTTTAGATGAAGTGATACGTTTATTTAACTCTTTTTGTTCTATAGTTGTAAAGCATTGTAATTGTTCTTGCAGGGTGATAATTGAGGCTGAATTATAAGGTGCGAGCAAAGATTGAACGTTTACAATTGTGGTTCTGATGCAACTTAATCAGAACTCAAGCCCTCGCTGTTTCAATATTACCTGTTCTAAATGTGTTTTGATGTTAAACTGATTTGACCATAAAATGTATTTTCTTTTGCAGGTGGGAATGTTCGTCTGGCGGTGAACTTCATGAAACGACATGTCAACTTGAGATGCATAGTCAGGCAGCACTATAGAGGTAGTTTATTTCCTCTCCTAGACTAAAGAAAACTGATTTGAGTTTTTTTTTCCACATTAAGTTGCCTCATGAAACAGATGATTATATCAGAAGCACCTGTGTTGTTATTAGTTCATACAGCTGTCAGGCTCAGTCGGAGGTCACTGTCCGGATCGTTTTTATTTTGGAAAAAGTCGACTGAAATATGTTCACTTAGCTGGCAACTCAGAACATGGTTCAAAATACGTTTTGTGCTGAACTTGTGGTTTCAAGTCAAATTTATACAGATCTATGAGAAACTTCTTTGAAGAAACCACCCATTATATCTGGCTAGACAGTATGAGACGAATGCACTCCATCCTAATAGAGGCAGAGCTCAAAAGATATTTGAGACTAAAGCCAAGTCCACCCGAGCCAGGCTTGACAGCAGCTCACAGGGAAAATGTGGTTTGCTTATCATAGTAAACAAGTTTAGTCTAAAGTTTCACTGTATCTTTAGAGGTACAGTATGGCATGTCAGACTCTGTGAAGCAAGTTACAATCATCATTGTACAGTGTTTATATTTCTTTGAGTCGTGTTAAACATAAATCAAGTAGGAGCGTACACAGACTAATATGACTAATAAGGTATAGGTTATTTTAAGTGATCTAGGAAAAACAAAAAGAAGAAAATGTAGCTGACCAGCAATTTGCTTGGCCTTCATTTTTCAAGCTAAATTTGGCCATGTTTGAAGGAAATAAACCGGAAAATACATCAAACAATGTGGTTTGTTTTACTTGTATCGAGTTACATATTTGAAACTTTATTGACTGAGGGGCAGTGGGGACGTGAAGTCGCCAAGTGTTGACATTCAACTTTATGGCAACTTTGCCATTTTCTTAAAAATAACAAAAAGCTTTTTCAACAGTATTCAATATTTCCCATGAAGAGGGCATTGAGGTCAGTGTATGCTGTGGATGCTCCTGTAAATTCATCTTAGTCATCTTTGTTTTACTTCAAATGTCTGTGAGAATTTAATATGAATTTATCATGCATATCAACCTAACCCTTTCCCATTTCACCTTCGTTTCAAACTGAAAATGTATTGTATATTTTGCTAAATGGTTTCCACATCACTTTAGCTACAGCTCGATCAGTATTTTTTGTGACCTTCACAGAGTTGCGTGTGTTTCCTGAGCGTGTTGTAGTGTGTGCCAGTCCTCCAGAGAATTCTCCACTTCCCAGTGGAAATCTGAACCTGGATGTGGTAAGAGCTGCTTATGTTATGAAATAATGTTTATAATCAGTGTTGGATAAGCTACTTTGAAACTAGCTTGCCAAGCTACAGTTTACTTAATAAATGTAGTAATGCTACAGTAAAATTACCCTCTTTAAAAATAGTTGGCTACACTATAAGTTAACAAAAGTGTCTAACTATTATTGAGGGGGTAAACTGATTTTATCCTGTGCACGGTCTGTGGGCTTGAGATGGTGACTAGTTATTTTCCAGCTCTTTATATTATATATAACATGTGTCTTTAATGTATGGTGTTTCCCAATCTTGAACACATTCTCTGCAAATTCCATGAATTGGGTTCTGGACTCTGGATGTAGTTAATTCCTATGTGTTTTGTTCTCCCCTCTCGCTTATTATGGAGCGACAAATGAGTAGTTGGAAAGGGCTGATTGGTGAGGCTCTATACTGCTCTCTGAGGTGGACCACTAAATGCCTTTGGCCTAAGACATGGAGCACTGGGTTCTACACACCAGTGAGTGCAGCATGTAAATATGACCACTGACCGCATACATTGAAAGTTTATATCAGGGTTTCTTTTTAGCACCAAGAACCCCCTTTTTTAAAATCTAAAGGCACCTGTGTATTTTAGGAACCATGTAAACTTTGTGAAGAAAAATGGCATGTACACTACACACTGTTTAAATATTGGCAATGTGGTGGTGATGGCGCAGTGGATAAGACACATACCTTTGGTGTGAGAGACCCTGGTTCGAATCCACTGTAAGACACCAATGTGTCCCTGAGCAAGACACTTAACCCCTAGTTGCTCCAGAGGCATGCGACCTCTGACATATATAGCAATTGTAAGTCGCTTTGGATAAAGGCGTCAGCTAAATGAATAAATGTAAATGTATATTCAAATATTGTTTTGAAAACACAAGATTTCTGACCCATCTATAGAAAACACTCCTGATATGAAATTTTGTAAGTGTGTGTGTGTGTGTGTGTTTATATATATAGAAATGCTGGTGGAGGTAAAATAATGCGCAAGTAACTTGGGCTACTTATATAGTTTACAGCATTAGCTGAATTGGCTATTTTTATCCTTAAGAATTTTTCAATATAATTGTATTTATTTAATGACAGAGACATCATTTGTTCAGTAATCCACTGTTCAATAAAAAAGTATCAATTTTAGGTTTAATTTTCTCATGTTTTATGACCTCTAGTTTCTGTTTTACTCTGTTGCCCTCATCTAGCTTTGAAAACAAGAATGCATCTTTCTTTTGTGTATTTCTTTAAGAAACACATCCAATCAGGGTCAGATGAAGCTGAGATCAGCCTAATTATACAGGGCTTATTTAAAGGGCATTCCACTTTAAAGGTATAGTTCACCCAAAAAAAAAAAAATTTTATAATTATTTTCTTACCCTCATGTTGTTCCAAACCTGCATGACTTACTTTCTTCTGTGGAACATAAAAGCAGATATTTTAAAGAATGTTGGTAACCAAACTGTTTTGGTTAACCTTGACTTCCATTGTGAGGACAAAAAAGAATTCTCTTAAGTATCTTCTCTCTATGTTCAACGGAAGAAAGTCCGTCATACAGGTTTGGAACAACATGAATATATATATATATATATATAATATATATTTTAGGTGAAATATCCCTTTAATATTTATCCATTGTTCTTTTAAAACCAATTTGTTGAGAGGTCATTCAGGGAATGCACTGATGAGTTGATTGAAAATATGTAGTTTTATAAATCGCAGTAGAACATTTTATCCAGGATCCGCATTCTGAAATCTTAAGTTGCATCACTGGTACACAATGTATTTTGCCACGGAAACAAGACCACAGTTTTACTTGGCTCACACACATGCCCTCTTACTCGCCCACTTTTATGGCAACAGTTGTGTGTGGGTATGAATACTGTGATTTAGTTCAACAGGATACTCAGCGGTAGGATCTCCGGAGCCACAAATGTCCAAGTGAAAGTGTCTTTGTTGGACTTCCTGCTGTGTGTCCAGAGTCATCATCTGTCATCATCTTCGCCCCAATCAGATCTTCTTCAAATCTTTTCATGTCCACTTCTTCCCTTTGAGACTCTTGGTTGTATTCTACTCCATCTCCCAATAGAATCCTGGGAAATCTGCACAGAGCCGCCCACCTTGGGTGGACATCAAGGACGAAGACAGTCTCCCATCTATCCTGCCATTAATGTCGGTACTTTTTCGAGTTGAATCATTTGCCGTTGTTTTTCTTTGAGACCTTTTCTTTTTAGACATTTTTTCCTGCGTTGCTTTGGCTTTCAATGAAAGCATGAATTGTAATAATTCGAGTGAAGTTATCCAGTTCGACAGTGAAGAGTTCACATTGTGTAACCGCTTTTCCAGTTCATGGAAGCAAGGGCCCTTGTTTTTGCATTCCCCTCCTCAGGATGTGGTTCTCTGCTTGTATATGCTGCGAGGAAGGGTTAGCAGGAGCTTGCGGTGGTGCTCTTGCTATTTGGCAGATTGGAGGAAAGAGGCATCAGGAGAGTGAGCTGGAGTTTCTCTCATGACAAAACAATTATTTCATTTGCTCCTTTCTAATTTGTCAGTGGGAACCTTTTCATACAGTTTCTTTCTTTCTCTTTTTAGCTTGAAGTTAGCCAGGAAAGTTATATCTCAATAAGAATCTAAATAATCTTAATAAGAAATGCAGCTCGGCTGTATGAGTCACATGCGAAGTAGAATTTCTATTTGAAAATGATAATGGCTCAGTGAATTTGTTCTTCCAGTGTTGTCATATGTTTATGGTGAGTTTCTCTCACCGCAGAGCTTGACAGTGAGAGTCTGAATGACGCCACATGTTTTGAGGCAGTTTGGGAATTTGTCTGTGGTCCTTCCATTTGATTTAGTGCTCAGTTTGCAAAACAAAGTTTATATCAGCCGCTCAGAGCTGCCATAACACCTATCCAGAGGTCATTAGGTTAGGCTTTAAGAGCGAGCAGTGATGTAACACGTGGTTTCTTGCAGCAAGAGAGAGCGTGCAAAATATTTTTGGTTATATTTGGAAAGTCACCGGTTCAAACCCTGGAAGGGGTGTTTCATGAACTGGAAGGTGACTTGTATCCTCTGTCAAAGCAAGATTAACGGTTCCTTGAGTGATTCACATCCTGTGCTGTGGTCTGATGTTGGTCAAGCGGGAAGGATCCTTTATTGTTGCGTAGCAAAAAAGCGTTGCGGGTGCACAGTCAGCACAGCATCATGTCATCACAACTGAGACGGCAGACATATCTTCCTTTTAACGTACTACTGTCTGAAACACCTTGAGAAGGTGTCTAGTTTATATTGGGTCTGTATTTGTTCAAACATACTATGCACCACCTTTTAACAAAATGGGCTCTAAGATTTTTTTGAAAGATTTATTTGAAAAGTCTCTTCCCCGTCACCAAGCCTGACCAAAAATACAATAAAAACGTACTATTGTGAAACATTATCACAGTTAAAATAACTCTTTTCTATTCTATTCTCTTTTTTCAGGATTTACTAGGATCTTACTAACTTTTAAATCACAGATCCACAGAAGAAAGAAAGTTTAGTATTTTGATGGTGCCCCATCTGTACCTCTGGATGTATGCTGGAAGAACGGTGCAGATAGCAGCCTTGTAATGAAGCGGCGGATCAAAGCTCAGGGCAGATGTGTTTTTACAGCCTCCTCTCCCTTTGGGGAGAGCCACAGTGTTTATGGACATAACTTTATCCTTTCTTTGTTCCTCTCCTATCTCAATTTCTCACGGTTTCCAAAAGCAAGCCACACAACACTGTCATTCAGGGCTTCTTGGCCAAACTCATTGTCACATAATCTGGTTTGTATCCACAGAAACAAGGTGGATTTCTGGAGTGGTTATGGTTTATAGATACTCTTTATGTAAGTGCTCTGGTTTAGATGGCTGGAGTGTTGTTCTGACAGGTACTTAGAGAAGACATACACCATTCGTGTATTTTATCAATAAGATAAATAAAAGGTTGTTCTGAATTGTATTCATTGAATAGGCAAATGCTTTTCCTCAAGTTCATTGCATAGGGTGATGGGCAGTGAGGTATGCAAGGGTGTCTAGATTCTCTCCATTTCTTCATGTTTGTTTGCATTGTTCTTGCTGTGGTGACAAGAAATTTGGTTCAAACAACCAACAAAAACGAAGCTTCCAAGTAAGCAAGCAAGCCTGTGTCACATTAGACTCAAGCCTCCTCAAAGGTATCATCTTGGTGATGACAGCAATGTTACACAATGATGACTATGTTCAGACTTTCCATGATGGTAAAAAAAGGGTGAGGGTGCTGCTGTGGTTTGCTTTAGCCTCTTCAAGCATAAATGTTCTAAATGATCAGAGCACATTATTCATAATAGATGGATTTCTTGGCTACTTAAGGTACAAAAGACTCTGCCATATTGTAAATATAGTCATGGCCACAGTGTTGTGAGGCACGACAAACCCTTCAGCTGTCACTATTTTCAAATGGTTTATATATATATATATAGGCTATATAAAAAAAAAAAATTAATATTATAATGGGTTATTATTATTATACATGTATTATAATTATTATAAATTAAAATTATATGAATTATCTAAAATTATGTTCATAACATAAAAATACTTAAAACTCCAATGCCTTACTGCTTTAATAAATAAAACTAGGCCTATATAATAACAATATTAAGGATTCAAATGCTTATTACAACATCTTTTACAATCATAAAATACTCATACTATGATTGTATACTACATAAATACTACATTCAGTAAGCATTTTAGGACGTGGCAGGAGCAATAAGCAAACAAGAGGAATCTGTGGGAAGAAAACTGGTATCAGTAGGCTGTTCATTTAAATTAATTTTTTTAATTTACATTTACTCATAGTGACTACGGTACACTTGTTGGGACAAACCTTTTAGAGATACCTTAAGTTAAGTGCTTTGCTCAAGGGCATTATGGTCTCTGCAAATCAGTTCACGGATCACCTCTACTTGACTGATCTTTGTCCTGATCCGTAACACTGCACTTCCACTACCCGCATTGCGGGCCTTCAAGTGCTTGTGTAACGGTGATCTGCCTAACGGCTAATGAGTCCAGATCACGTGAATAGTGGTACATATTTGTTTGTTTACTAGTACAGATGAGTCATTGTAAGAGTGTCCTCTAAGCGTGCCAGCACTTATAGCATCAACTCAACCTCATTTCATGGTTGATTATGTACAGTATGATTGAGCTTATGGAAATGTGAAGGGTGAATGAGTTTGTGAAGACTGACTCATTTCCTTTAAAAAAATGACTTGTCGTTGATAGAAGACACTTTAGCTTACATTTTCAACAATCATTTAGTGTAAAGACAAATAGATGCTATTTTTAAGTGTTTATATCAAGTGTATGTGGGCTGCAGTCCTCCTTACTGGATTCTGCTTGAATTTGTTTCACTTTTAGCTAAGTGTTTATATGCAATGGTCATGGCTATTGTAACTGTAGAGGTCATGACACTGTGCCCCGAAAATAATTTATGAAACTATTTAATTTAAATATTGAATCAAAACTAAAAGAACCGTTTTCTATTTTAATATATTTTAAAATGTAATTTATTCCTGTGATGGCAAAGCTGAATTTTCAGCATCATTACTCCAGTCTTAAGCTGGATCCAGAAATCTTTCTAATATGCTGCTTCGCTGCTCAAGTAATATTTTATTAACCAAAAAAAAAATGAAACCATCTTGCACACTGCTCGAACTTGCTGAATCACTTAATGGCTGTAATATGCAAC
This sequence comes from Chrosomus eos, assembly GCA_036326025.1. Lineage (NCBI taxonomy): Eukaryota > Metazoa > Chordata > Actinopteri > Cypriniformes > Leuciscidae > Chrosomus > Chrosomus eos. The sequence continues at coordinate 23,934,893 of CM070833.1, read as the reverse complement.
TTTTCGGACAACAGACTTTCCTCAGGCAGGTCTGATATATATTTTAATTAAAAAATATTTAAAAAATGTAACTTTTTTTTTTTTGATTCTTTGATGAATATAAAGATCAAAAGAACACAATTATATATTATTTAAATATAATTATTTTTAATATTATACATTCTTGTCACATTTTTACATCAATTTAATTAATTATTCCATAACAAAAGTATAGTTTTATTTTATAAAACAAATTGACCACAAACTTTTGAACGGTAGTGTAACTTCACTAAATTTCTGCACTTTTTTCGTAGATACTAAGACACATTCACTGCTCTCAGTTCCTTATTCAGCTAACAAATCAATCCACCAACTTTCTGACCAAAATTTCTTTTCTTATCACTTTTTTCTGTTTCCCTTGTTCTTTGGAGACCAGCGGAGTACATGAGAGAGTTGCTTCTTGGGTGTTTCTCAGGGAAAGAAACACTGCTCCATTGTTGTTGTCTCTTTCATCTATTTTCCAAAGGTTTGTAAAATGCATATGAAGACATTGAAATTCAAATGTTCTTCCTCCCCTGTCCTCCATGTTTTTGTCAAGCGTGTGTGTCCGCTGTACCGTTCACGCTCACTGGGTGTGTTTATTTTCAGAGAACTTATCGTTAGTGAGTATGGGTGTGTTTTAGTGCGCTTGTGTGTCTGGATATCCCCCTAAAAACCATCCAGTCTTGGTTGCAGTGGGCTGAAGGACGTGGTAAATAGGGGGGACTTTCTGTACTGTTACTGTATGTGTGTAAGAGAGAGTTCGGCAGACAGTGGTCATGGATGGAGCACAGACTTTGGATGAGACAGCAGCTTGATCTCTCTGACTTTGGAAATTAATTGTTTTTAAACATTAGTGGCCCATGTTACAACATGATTTCCTATGAATTCTTGTCTCTGTGGGTGAACGGTGAACACACACTGCAGAGAATCTCTAGGGTTCTCAGATCTTCACATGCTTTACCATTCCCTGCACCTTAAAATGAACCTTCCTACTACTGTAGCTATTGATCAGCCCATTTAGAGTCAAGCAGCAATGTGCAATCCTGCTAAGCCAGTTTCTTTCAAACAGCGTGTGGGAACAGCTTTAACTGAGTTGGGCCTTTCGGTCTGTGGCTGGGTTTCCATTCCATTTTAGGGGTGGGTCATGTGGGTGATACACCACTAGACATGATGAACCGGTAGAAACTTGACAACCGGTATAAATGTTGTATTATTGTCTCTATCACGTTGACGCTCACGTAAGGTTGCAGTTTTTATTTTCCAGTTTAAAGTGCCCCTTATCAGTGTTGAGGAGTAAATAGTTACATGTAATAGAGTTACAGAATTTAAATTAAATTCGCTTCTTATGAAAATTTTAACGATTACAAAGTGGGTTACATCTCAATATTTTCTGTAAAAAGCTAGGATCTGTTGAATAATAATTATTTGTTGCTCCGCCTGTTTTTGATATGCACGAGGGCTCCTGCCATTTAAAGGCTGTTTAGTAAAGCGATAATCTTTTGATGCCTTTGATTGGCTCTTTTGTTTGAATTTGCAGCACACCAATTCTGCCAATTACGTCAATCCACATTGCCTCTGAAAGCTTTCGGCTACAACCTGCCTGAAGTGCTGGAAATGTACAAATAATTTCATCCAGAAATCTGTATTTGACCTCAGAATGATCTCAAAGAAAAAAGTAAATAAAATTATTATTATCTTAATTCATGTGATGAAGGATTTGAAAGTCTGACAGTAATCAGTGTCGAGTACTACTTTAAGGTTAACCCTGCCTGGTTTAAATGTTTGAAAATAATTAACAGTTGAAAACATTCGATAGAGAATTAGAAAAGTTATCAAATGTAATCAGTTACATTACTTTGATAAAGTAATTGAAATGGTTACAGTACTATTACAATTTAATAGATATCAATTTGATATTACAAAAGGATAACTTGTAATATGTTGCCTATTACATTTCCAAAGTAACCTTTCTAACACTGGCCCCTATTATGCTATTTTAAAGGTTCCTAATTTTGTTTTGGAGGTCTCCTACAACCGGTTTACATGCCTCAAAAGAAAAGAAAACACTTTTCTCATCATTTACATTGAACAGCACATTTTTCAAAGATTCTCAAACGACTCATCCGAAGATTCAGTCTCTCTAAACCCCTCCTTACCGAGAGCCAAACTCTACTCTACTCTAATTGGCCAGATCTTCTCAACATGGACACAACACCAACCAGCTTCAGTGTTTTGAGATCCGGTCAAAGTAGATGATGTTTGTTTGCAGCCAATGAAGACTATAGGTGGGCATTATGCAAATGAGTTACATTGTTACGTATGCAAGTTACGAAAGTAAGGTTTTTTTTGGAGACTAACTTTATCTTGCACTATGATTTTTAAAACTTTGCTGAACTTTTACATTCACATCACAAACAGCTATATTACACACTGCATGAAATGTAATATCTGAAAAAGCATAACAGGGGCATTTTTATGTTCCAAGTGATTTTAAATGGTTTAAGCCTGATAAGAGACAAAAGAGAACTCAATTTGGTAAGTGCACGCTGGCTAAATTATGGCAATTTTTGTGCTCAAAAGAGAATTTGATTCTGTATTGCGTGCTGCCATTGTTTTTGGGATTGTAAGTACCTTATTTCTGACAATATTCAAATATTCAAATATATATTCAAATTAATTAAACAATCATACCATTGATCAGCTCTACCAAACTTGGATGTCCTTTTTGGATGTCCAGTAATAAACAAACATTGTTGAGTTATTTTGATTGATACTGTAAAGCAGCTTTGATACAATCTGTATTGTGAAAAGCGCTATATAAATATATTTGACTTGACTGACTTGACTTGACTTGACAAAAATAACAACATAATGATATATGTCATAATTTTGAAATGAATTTATTCTTATTGTGATTTATTTTGGTCATATCGCTGTCTGAGTGTGAATTTTAGAATGTCATATTAAAAATGCTGGATTTTAAATGATACAAATACGGTTTACTGCAAATACTGATGCAAATGTAAAAAATGCACATAAAAAACATATACACTTGCTTGATTTGGATAAATGTTTTATTCAATTAGAAGACATGCACGTAAAAAAGTGGAAACACGTGAAACAAATCTTTTCGCAAACCCGTTGGTTGCTAGCACCATACTATACTGTTTGAGATAGGTCACGAATACTGTAAATTTAGATTTGGCTTGCAACCAATAACTTATTTTGTAATATTTTTTTGTCTTCATTATATTAAACAAAAAAGCACATGATTGAGGTTGCGCCACAATCACATGCTGAACCAGCTTCAGTGTTTGAGATCGGGTCAAAGTAGATGATGTTTATTTGCAGCCAATGAAGACTATAGGTAGACATTATGCAAATGAGTTACATTGTTACGTATGCAAGTTACGAAAGTAAGATTGGAATAACTGATGACACATTTGGCAGTTCAGAATCTTTTTTTGTTTTTTTTGGAGACAAACTTACTTTATCTTGCACTATGATTTTTAAAACTTTGCAGACCTTTTACATTCACAAAAAGCTATATTATACACCGCATGAAATATAATATCTGAAAAAGCATAATAGGGGCACTTTTATGTTCCAAGTGATTTTAAATGGTTTAAGCCTGATAAGAGACAAAAGAGAACTCAATTTGGTAAGTGCACGCTGGCGTTGTTTTTGTTAATTTTTGTGCTCAAAAGAGAACTTGATTCTGTACTTGCATTGCTGCCATTGTTTTTGCCATTGCAAGTACCTTATTTCTAACAAAAATAACAACATAATCATATATATATCACCATTTTGAAATGAAACTACTCTTATTGTGATATATTTTGGTCATATCGCTGTCTCTGAGTGTGAATTTTAGAATGTCACATTAAAAATGCTGGATTTAAACGATGCAAATACTGATGCAAAATGCACATAAAAACCATACACTTGCTTGAGGTGGATAAATGTTTTTATTCAATTAGAAGACATGCACATAAAAAAGTGGAAACACGTGAACCAAATATATTTGCGAACACATTGGTTGCTAGCACCATACTATACTGTTTGAGATACAGGTCACAAATACTGTAAATTAAGATTTAGCTTGCAACCAAGAACTGAGATTTTGTCATATTTTTTGTCTTCATTATATTAAACAAAAAAAGCACATGATTGAGGTTGCGCCACAATCACATGCTGCAGCATGCAGTAGGTGGACCTTCCTTGTGTGTTTCAAAATTTATTCAGCATGACTTGCTCACTACGCCTCAGCTCAAAGACGAGCAATATGGATAACAAGTCCCTGTTTTCATTTATCTTTGATGCTTTCTTTTTGATTGTATAGTACTGTTGGCATGCACTATAGGTTCCTACAACCTTTTGGTTACCATTCCATACCATTATCCACTAGGCCACACCAATCCTCTTTATAAAACAAGGCATTATATATGGGTATATAGAGACCCCTTCTTTAGGCCAGCGTCTGCACTTCATATGAAACGCATCCCTCTGCAATTTCCTCATTTCGCTCTAATGACTTGACGGACCTTGTGCTTATCTGGCCGTTTGCTCCTAAAATAGAACTAATAGCTTATATATCTTGAACCTGTTCAGAGGCTGGTTGGTAAACCTACACTTTTATGAAATCCAATCAGTTTGGACTGGAATGATTGTTTTGTGTTGGTTAATCGCAGTTCAATGATCCTGTGCCCCTAAAGACGGCGGCCACAAGCACCCGCTCTGTTCTTGCTCAGTCAAGGATTGTTCTGTTGATAGAGCTTCATTAGGACTGTTGAAGGTGTATGTTGGTGGGATTCAATAAGCTGCCTCGTCTCTTTATTCTTCTCAGCGCTGCCTACTTAACCATGGCTAGTACTAAAACAAGGACTTCAAAGTATTTGTTTAACTATTTAGGTGGTCAAGCCAGGTCCTGATACACACACACACACATCAAAAGACAATGGGAATATTATTCTGGAAATTAAATTCAGTTATCATTTAAAATGTAATGTTTTGCTCAACGTGTGACAATGATTGTCTTGACTTCAGATAAAGTCTAAATTCGGTATATGACCATATATACATTTGTGTGTGTATACATATTTAACCGTATTGGTACTTGTTTTGACATGCTTAATATTAACAAACATATAATATACAAGTTTGTTTCCCTTAAGCGCACAGCCACACACATTTTATATTTTGATGAACATGATCAGACATTTGAGCCAGAGAAAAGGAAAAAAGAGAGCTTTCTCTGAATTCTGGCAGTTGAACACAAGCTTTTTGCTTGTGTTTTTGTTTGGTCTCTTGGGTATGGCCATCAAAACAAAGCATTTCATGGATTCGTTCCCATGGCTACACCAAATATCCAAATAGTTCATTCATGTCAGTGCAATGGAAAAACAAGAAATAAACAATGTACTTCATAGTTTCTGTCAAGTGTTGAGAGAGTAGCTCAGACAGCATTCTAACTGAAACTAAACAATAAATGACTGGATATAAGCTGATTTATAATCAACATTTCTCTTTTTTGTCATCTTGAATTTAATGAATCTCTCTCTCTCTCTCTCTCTCTCTTTTTTTTTTGTCTGAACAGAGTGAACAAAGCCGATCAAAGTATTTTTCTAGCTCTGCCGAGACCATAGATCCATTACCCAACACAGCAACAAAAAGAGCTGTTCTTCAGAAGATGTAAGTTCTTATATAGCTTGATGATCTATCCTTATCTTCATTTAACATTTCCTCATTCTTCCAGTGCCAGGCAGGCTAACGTCCAACCTCGACAACACCAAGATAATCAAGAGTCCAGTTCAGACCAATTGCAAGTGGATGAAGCACAAAAGGGTTCTTCTAAAACGTGTCAACCTGTCCTGTCAACGGAGGAAGGGAAAGTTGCATTGTCGTCTAAATTAAGTAACGATAAAGAGGTCACTGAACCACACCTTGACGCTATCGGTCCGAAGAGACGACCAAGAACCCCAAGCAGCTCAAGAGAGGATGTTGACCGCCAAAAGACAAAAAGATTGCGTCTTGGAGACCCTGCAGCATTGAGCGATTCCAACAAGCTCTCTCCAGACGTTTGCAGTCCCCAGCCTGAGATTTCACAGGCTAACCGAAGCGGGCTGGCCACAAGTCTGAGAGGCCTATCCGTCAAGCCCGTATCCTCTGGCTCTTCTATTAGTTCCAGATTGGCCGCCAGAGAGGGAAGGAAGGGGGGCGAGCCCAGAACATCCCGATTACGCCGGCTCAAGAAGTCCTGAGGGGCGCAGCGGCATAGAACGAGAGAGGATATCTGACGCCACCACGATGGATGTTACAGTACACACTTCTACCGTAATGCTGTCTGTCAGCGGTGGTTGCACAAGAGTTCACCACACACAGTCTTTAGTGTTTCCCTTTTTGCCTTCAAAGTAAAAAACTCAATAGCTTATATTAGATTACCAAGAACCTCTCAAATATTTGGCTTCATTAGTAACAGCTTAAAAGCGACTCGTGCAAACAATAACTTTGCTTTTGGTTACGCGTTGTAGTTTGCGTTTTCTGCGTAAGATTTGTATTTCAGACTAACGGGAGCCTCCGAGCACACTGTGGCTTCAAGCCCAAATCTCTGGCTCCATCCGTCTGAAATCTCCACTCTTCCAGCTTCAGCTGAGCACATGATTGATTTCGCTGTGTTTTCACATACACCACGCTCCTTAAGCGATCAGGGGTTTTCACCGTTGGAGCCGACTGCCGTCTCCCTGCGGTTATTATTTGTAAATGTGTTATTGCTTTTCATAACAGCTAAAAGTCTGCTGTGGGATGACTGACAACGTTATGGAACGCTGTAGTGCAGCTCGTGGCCCAAATTTGGCTAATCAGGGGTGCAGTCGACATTGATGTAGTGCGTGATGGCAGGATAAATATATGTATTCGAGTCACATTCTCATGCTTACAAATCACTTGATGTTTATGCCTTTAGTATAATAGATTTGTCATACAAATTGTATCAGAATATACAAACATTGTGCTGTAATAATGCCATAACATTACAGTCAAAATGCTTCTGGTTTAGAGTTAGAACACATTTTAAAGTCATTTTACTGTATATTTTGATTTCTGTAATGCAAATCGAATCATTAAATTCTTAATCAAACAATGTTACTTGTGAACTAAATGTCCAAGAAATGCTAAAAACTGAAATCCTAACTGTTCATGCAATCTATTGTACTGCCTTGCAAGCTCATATTTTACTTTTACTTTAACATTAATGAAGAAATTATGTATTATGTAATCCTCAGAATGACATAACATTGGAGATTAACATTGAGCAAATTTAAGCTTAAAATTGCACTTGCAATGTGTCATTTTTGAAGCTTAAAAGCATCAGTCGCCATTCAAAGCACCATACATTTATCATCAAAGTGACTTGTGCTTTATATTCAAAGTGTTCAGAAGCTATATGAAGCCTTTGTGTGAGAAACAGACAGTCAGTCTGATTCATAAATCATTCAGAGAGGTTTTATAAAATGAATCACTGAAAAGGGACTTGTTACTTCACTCATGACAAGGAGAGCTAGAGTGGATTTCAAGATTTGTCCCTCTTTTTCTCACAGAAAGCTATCATATGACTTAAAGGAGTAGTTCACTTTTAAAATGAAAATTCTGTCATCATATACTCACCCTCATGTTGTTTCAAACCTGTATGAATTTCTTTCTTCTGCTGAACAGAAAGGAAGATATTTAGGAGAATGTCAGTAACCAGGCAGTTTCTGGTTCCCATTGACTTCCATAGTAGGAAAAAAATATACTATGCAAGTCAATGGGAACCAGAAACTGCCTGGTTACTGACATTCTTCTAAATATCTTCCTTTCTGTTCAGCAGAAGAAAGAAATTCATACAGGTTTGAAACAACATGAGGGTGAGTAAATGATGACAGAATTTTCATTTTAAAAGTGAACTACTCCTTTAAGAAGACTTTGAATATATGGCATGAGTTGTATGGAGCATTTTTACGTTCTTTTTGCGCCTTGAAAACTCCAGTCCCAATTCAGTGTGCTTGAAAAACAGCAACCTAATTCCTCAATGTCCTCTTTTACCTACCACAGAAAAAAGAGTGTGTACAAAACATGATGATGAGTAAGTGATGACAAAATTGACATGATTTATGACTGAACAACATTGGGAAACCCCTTTCTTTTGCTCATCACCATAAGCTTTGCCTTTTTCCCTGCAGTTATTTTTCTGAATACCTCATTCATCACGTAGGGAAGGTTTTTCAGTCACAGCGTCAGTCTTCACATGGTACCGAGTACAATCTGCACAGTTATACCATTTAAACGTATTTAAACGGAACTTGTGCCTCACGTAATATGACGTGACCGCAAGAGAGGATTCAGCTTCTCCCAAAGCAGCACAATAGAGCACAAATCGAAAAACAAACATTTAATTTTCCTTTTATACAAAATGTTTAATAAATATAACATTCAAAAAATATTGCCAGGAACAAACTAAAAAAAGAAACAAAGACAAATTTACAATAAGGTCAAATATGAACATTGAATATTGCCATGATCTCATAGAATTTACAAATGTGATGTCGGCATGTCGGTTTGGTGTTTTAGAGAGCCTCAATATAAAAGAACTACGAAAAGAACACTACATGTGCACAGCAATAGAAATGGACTCCTGAAAGCAAGGCAGTCATCTACAGTGTTTCCATTGGCCCCCTACTGTTCAAGTATTCACAGCCTAGCTTATGACATACTGCAAACCGAAGCTGAGGAGAAATGATTTGTGTGAATCAGGTTTACCAACAAGCAACTAAAAGACTCGTGTTCCCTTTTATTTTTTATGTTTTTAATGATTTCTTTTTTTTCTTTTTCATCCGTGGCAAGCAATATGTCTGCCACCAAGTATCCAAACAAAAAGCAGCCATGATGATGACATTACCTGCATTGAGCAAATACGAGTTGGCAAAATACAAATATTGAAATATTTGACAATGTATAAAAAAAAGAAAGAAAAAAACATTTCAGGCACACAAACGCCCGTCTTGTTTCTTAAAAAATAGACTGCTTTACTTGCTCTTTGAAATTTTGGTATGTGAAACATGAAACAAATGTTGTCCGAACAAAGCTATAGGCTGACAAAGCTATCAAAACCCTCAAAACTAGACAGGACATATAAATAAAAAGGAATGATATTTTAAGGCTCTTGATTATTAAGTTAATAAATCAAATATACACAGTGATTAATTAAAAAAAATATACATATCTACACTAAATTGACAATTCTTCATATTGGCAGCAAAATGCTGACCGACCTATCCCGCCCAAAGAAAGGAAAAATAAATAATTTTTTTGCTCTTTTTCTTTTTATACTCATTTCCGACAATTGCTGTGGTGCGTAACTGTGAAGGCACTTTCAGTTCAGAACTAGAAATAAAACCAACTAGAGAGAGTTTCCACACAGCCGCTGGATAAGGAAGAAACAACTACTTTAGCTTTGAGAGCATTGTCATAATGAACGAAAATAACACTTAAAACTATTTGCAAACACTATGCAAACTTTTCAGACTCATTGAGATACTCAAACGTATCCACAAAAATATAGACATTTGAAATGTGTACGTTTTCTTTTTTTACTTTTCTTTTTTCTTCTCTCTTTTACAAAGGAAAACACTGGATGTGAAACGCAGCATTTGGGTTTTCTAGGCATCCACAGCAACTATCAATTGCCAGTGTGAAGCCAGCTTGTCGAAACTTAAATTAACACAGGATTCTAGGCAAATAACAGCCTTGGAGTCCAGAACACGACTCAACAGTTTTAAGAAGCACAAACCTCCCCCCGAGACCCTGCCAAGTGACCGGTAAGTGCAACAGGGGTTCGGTCGCACGGCAACACAGCTGCCTGCTATACGATATACTCCATCCTGTTTAAGCTTTGTGCCGTCTCCAAGTCTCTGTTGTCCTGTTTGTTAGTCCAGTTGGGGTTTTTGTTGGGCGCGCGCTCCTCCCGCTCCACCAGCGTGTAGGCCGGCTGCTTAGTGAAGCGCGCTTTCTGCAGGTGTTTGTCCATCTCCTCTTCCTCCACCTCAGAGTTATGCGTCCTAATTTTGGCAATGATGGAGTTCTTCCCCTCGTAATCTTTTATGGCCACGCCATGGGCCGCATGTTTCTCGATGGGGTTTTTGATTTGGTTGAGCTGCTCGCGCACATTATTGGTGGTATTGTCCTCTGTTGCTGAGGTAGTTGTGTTGCCGTGGGTGTTCTGTTTCCGTCGACGGTGAATGCACCACATGAAGGCCGAGGCCAAGGCGAGGATCCAAAGCACGATGAAGATGGAGCTGAGCAGAGGAACCAGGTAGTCTGGAGAAGAAGAAGAACCAGAGGGACAGTTAGTCGGTGTTCAGGAGAATGACTAATCTTTTTCAAATATAGTTTTTAGAAATGTATTCATGTAGGTTTCTTTAGGTTTTGAAAAACGTTTGTTTAATGAAAATCAAATTTAAGGACAAAAAATGTCAAGTGGTGTAACCATTAAACCAGCGCATGATGGAAATTTCGGCACCAGAATAGTATGAGCCATGTCCAATTTTGTCTCGAAAACGAAACTAAAGAGACGGAACAACAAAATACTGGAGACTGCAACAACGACAGAAGCCCACATTGACGAACGCTGTGTAAGGGGATTATGAGATAGATGCAAACTTTAGTTTAAAAGAATACAAAGAAGTTTTTATTTATGGAGAAATATGTCCATAAATAAAAATGTATGGATAAAAATGTAACTTTCTTTAGTGCATGTATCAACCGCCTGCATTCAAGCACACTATCAAACGTAGTACACTTCATTTTTCTTGCAAAAAAAGAAATGTCATCATTGACCTAGACATTACAATAGAAACTTATCTTAAAAAGAGCTGCTGCATGTTTTATTCCTATTTACTGGTGAACATTTGTGCATTGGAAATTGGAAAATCTTGGAGTTATACAGAAGTGCTGTAGGGAAAAAATAGTCCACACATAAACTTGTTTTGGACAATACATACCCTGTTTATACCGGGTCCCCTGGCCCAATCTACAGAGGCTGGCGCACGTGTTTTAAAGGTTCCGTAAGTGAGGAAGAGACTATGCAGCTTGGCAGAAACATCGGACGCCATTTTTTATGAACGGCATGCATAAAGAGGGCCCTGATGTCTAATTGAAGTTCCATCCAACTGGCAGAGCTGATGTAACATTCCATGGCTTCAATGACTTAAAGCTTCTTTTGACAGTTAAACATTGCTCAAGCAAGACAGACCAAGGACAGACAGTTCAACACGACTGGCCTCGACTGTGGAAACCTTAATACTTTGATTTTCGACTACTTTCAGCAAAGATGGACCCAATGTCCAGTATGATGGGAAGATGCTTACCAGTTTTGGGGCTTTGTGGCTGGTGAACCCGTACACCAGTGATGGCTTTAATGATGGTACTGTTCCCATTTTGCTTGCTCACCAAGTCAATGATTTGAACCGTAATGTCTTTAATAGGACTCCTGTCCAACCTGGCCTCTTCTGTGGACTGCACAAAAAAAAAAGACTATCATAAAAATGTACTTTTCTACAAATTGGGGGGGAAGGAAGTCAGTGTGGTCCATACTGACTTTCAATGTATGGACAATAGAAAAAAGACAATTTTTAAAATATCTTCTTTTGTATTCCAGAGTAGAAAGAAATCAAACAGGTATGGAATGACATGAATTAAAATTATTGAGTAAACTATTCCTTTAAATAAGGGGTGTCCAGCTTCCTGACGAGTTTAGTTGTAACCTTAATTAAAAACTGAACTAGCAAGGTCATCCAGAAAACTAACAACTTGTGTTAGAGCTAAAGGTGGACCTTCATGAGCATCTTTAAATGTAATGTTATATCCATTTAAACCTTTTGAAAAGCCATACTTACTATGCTAACGTGAATCTCGTTGCTAGCTGAAGAAGATGGCTCACAGGTGATGGACACCGCATACTCTGCCGTGAGGTTCTTCAGCAGGTACCAGTGCCTCAGCTCATTACATACATGTTCCACACTCAAGCCCTGTCAGAATAGAAGGATCAATTAGGAGTTTGTTCATATTTAAACCCATTCCAAGTAAATAATTAGTGCACCATGCATCCAAATCCCCAAATCTTCTTTTTTGAATCAAAAATTGTTTCCCATAGCAAAGCAGACATGAATGAGAAGACCAGAGAGACCAGAATGAAAGATTTCGAGTCGGTTGGGAGAAAGTAAAAAAGAGACAAAGATGCTTATCAAATATGAATTCCCTTATCCTCCCCTGTTTCTGTAGCACATTAGAAGAAGAACTGTGTTTTTTTTTATGCCTGTCGCTGTCATGTGTTGCAGTCAGTTGTCTCTCGTTCAGCAATTCAGACCCGCTGGTGGGCAGCCGCCAGTGGTGTTTCTCAAACTCTGTTCTCATACAATGACTGCCTAAGTATTAAACCGTTACGGGATATTAGCTCAGGAATGCCTTGGTTCGGAAAGGGATACTGAGCCAGGGCTTATTGTACAAGATGATGTATTTCTTGCGCTTTTTTCATCTAAAGAAAAAGTGTTTGGATACGACAACAAAGCTTGCGAGAATCCAACTAGCCTGGAAAACTTCACCCACGAGGAACGTTGTATCCTAGATGAAGAGAACCTGATATTTCACGCCCCACTGCGCTCTCGGTTCTCCACCGAATTGGAGAAGGGTGGAGGAGACGTTTGGAAAAGGGGGAAAACGGCTCAAAAGCTCATAATTCAATGGCTCTCCTCTGGAAGTATAACTCACTTGAGGCATGTTCTCCTTGTTAAAGGTAAATGTGATGTTGGCACAGCTGTCGTCTTGGTAAGAGAAGCTGGCATGGCATTTGGAGGGTGGAGAGGGCGCAGGGGGCCAGCACTCTCCCAGACTAGGACAGGGTTTGACGAAGCAGTGCTCTTCCTTGATGGGAACACAGGATTGGCCAGCAGGACACCCACCTCTGGTCTTTCCTGCCCGACATGACTTTGGCCCACACCACATCTAAACAAAACAAAACAAAACAAAAAGAGTCAAACAATATGCTTTTTTAATGGCATAATTAAGAGAACTATTACTAAATGCCTCAAGAATAGGCTGAAGTGGTAGCTAAGTTACCATAGTGCAATGAATTCTTCCATTTTGACATTGGCAAAGGTTGCAGTTTTCCTCCCATTTGGCGCCATCAGCAGTTACTTGTCCATTAGCAATACAGGGTCTCCCAATGACTGTGAACGACACCAACAGAAGATTATGACATGGCAAGAAAGGGGGTTGTTTGATCTTTTTGAGTAAAAGGAGTCTTTTTGAGTCATAATCGTTCAGCCCAAAGTCAAATTTTGATGAGACTTTCTTTGACAACTTAATAAGTTCGAGTTATTGGTATAAAAATGAAGGATTTTGGAGGTGTTAATGCAGGTCTTGGATTTATTTATTTTTCCAAGAAGTAATTATGGTATCCCGAGGGGACAGGTGAGGCTGGTAGCTATGCGAGTTTGCTCAAGCTTATATAACTCTCACCTTCTTGACACTCTGGTCCTGTTCTTCCAGGTGGGCAAACGCAGCGGTAACCATTGATTTCATCTACGCAGGTGGAGCCAAATGCACAAGGAGAAGACTGACACTCATTTATATCTGAAGGAATGAAGAGAATCTGTTAGGAATCACACTCCGAATGCCCTAAAACCATTCCAATTGCAACAGGTACAGTCTTGTTTCCCCAGAAAAAAATATATAAAATGTATAGATTTACCGGTAACACTTTACAATTAGGTTCATTAAGTTAACATTAGTTGATGTATTAACTAACATGAACTAACCATGAGCAATCCAATTGTTACTGTATTTGTTAATCATTGTTAACGTTAGTTAATAAAAAATACAGCTGTTCATTGTTAGTTCACAGTGCATTAACTAATGTTTACAAGATTTTAATAAAGTATTAGTATTAAATTAAAGATTAATAAATGTTGTATACATGCAGTTCATTATTTTTGTTAAATAATGTAGTTAATGTTAACTAACGAACCTTATTGTAAAGTGTTAACATATAATAAGCAAGTCTGCTAGTGATATTAAAGACTTTTTTTCTAAGAATATCTTGAATCAAAATTAGTTTTTGCTTAAACCAAGAGAAAATTATCATACAGTCTTGCATATGAGATAAATATACATCATTAAGTGAGAATTTTGATTGAGACAAGTTCATAAAGTATGACTGTTTAATCATCAGGGTTTTCCTATCCTGATGGACTATATCATCTTGAGCTAAGCTGACAGTAAAGTCATGAGCTCATTTGCAAGTTTGGATGCATCAAACAGTAAAGCCTAAGGTATGTCTTGTGCAACCAGATGAAAGCTTTTCCCACAAGAAAAACGAGCTCTGTAATCAGTGCTGGATAAGCAGGCTGATTGGCTTTCGGTCACTCAGAGTAAGTTTTTCCCGAGGGGCCGTGAACATCAGCGCTGCAGAATGCAAGGATGGTGCTCGCTGTGTTGTTGGCATTCTGCCCAGAGGGCTGGCTAATTGGGTGGCTAGACTGCATTTTGCTCCAGCTCTGTTTGTTTTTGAAGAGATGTGTTGCACATTAACAGGGCTGACAGCCAAAAGGATCAGGCGTCATCTAACACTCACTTATGCGACAGTCTGGCCCGGCGAAACCCGGAGCACACTCGCAACGGTACCAGTTTTCACCATCCACACACGTCCCGGTGTTGTAGCTGTGGAGAGAGAAAGATGGAGGGTCAGGCACAGTTCAATTCAGCCACCATTGCAGCACTGTAAACAGGGTTCAAAATTAGCACTCGCCAAGCGTCAAAGGAGAGTAAAAGCTGGCATATTGACATGTTGGATCATGGGTTAGAGTTTGGTCGACTAAAGTTGAAAAAATAATCAAATCAAAAAGTTAAAAAGTTAAAGTAAAATATAAAATAGCTTAACAATTGTAACTGACCAGTAAATGTTAACTTTAAAGTAAATTTGCAACAAAATATATTATTTTAATCAAGTTGTAAAGTCCGACTGTCATTGATAAAAGTGAACGCAAATATTCAAAGACATGCAAACTGTCTACTAATAAAAACATTAGTCGCAGCTTGCACATACCAACAACTTTTACAACGACTATATAAAAAAAAGGTATGTAAAATAATTTCACTTGCTATTGGCAGCTGTTTAACCATAAGTTCATTTTAGACCCTGATTCCAAATGACACAAAATCTGTTTTGATGGGATATGTTATTGTGATTCCTGACAGCGCAGAATCTTGCTCAGACAAAATGTCAAAAGCACAATAGGCAGCCAGCTTAACGCACCCTTGGAATGACAGAAGCTATGGGAGTGCCTGTTTCCCAGCACTGAGAGAGTGTGAGAAAGTGCGGCACAGCTGTACGGGCCTGTTTACAGCGGCAGGCTGTGTGTAAATGTTTTGCCAGGACTTACCATGGGTGTGGGTTGCA
The DNA here is from genome assembly GCA_036326025.1 of Chrosomus eos. NCBI lineage: Eukaryota > Metazoa > Chordata > Actinopteri > Cypriniformes > Leuciscidae > Chrosomus > Chrosomus eos. The sequence goes on along the minus strand of CM070833.1, from coordinate 23,919,385 downwards.
GTCGTTGGTATCTGAAAAAGAGAGAGAGAGAGGAGGGTTTGTTTCACTTCACACCCATGTGAGCACATAAGAACGAACACAACAGTGAACATGTCAGAGCTTGTGTCGGTGTGCGCGTGCGTCTGCGTGCTCGCGTGGGCGTCCAGCTTGGCAGACTCGCTGATTGTTCGTTTAACTAACTGACTCGCTGTCTCCAGCTTTTCTTCTCTCTTCATTTTTTAGGACTCCAGATTTCTCTGTTCTCAAAGAGTGAGAGGTGTACAACAATACATGAGAAAGGCACATCAAGGGGGGGAAAAAAGAGAGAAGGTGGTGGGCTTGAGGAAGGGGGGGACATCTGTCTCCACTTTCCCTCATTTACATTTTTTCCTTCATAGCTGGCAGCAGTCGACAATGTCCAGCCAGGGTGAGGTGGGTTTAGAGAAAGAGAATGGAAAAGAACCAGCGAGACAAAGCCAGGAAAATGGCTCCTTGCTTTTATTCGCAGACCAAATGAGGGTTGAAAAATTGACTTTTATGAGTAAAATGACTCCCTCTTCCACTTTAAATCTATCTAGGAAGTTAACGCACTACTCACTCTCGGTGCAGGTGGATCCTTCCCAGCCTTCCTTGCAGACGCAGTTGAAGGAGTCGCCGTTGACCACACAGGTGCCTCCGTTCTCACATGGGTTGGGCAGACAGCTGCTGTTGTTGGCTGCAGAGGAACCACAAGAGAGGTCAGAACCCTTTGAACTGAACAGATCAACACGACTGCAACCACAACAAGACTGCCACACTTAAAACAGACCCGCTACATCTTGAAGTATTACCAAGTATAACATTTCCCAAGGCTCGTTCCAACTGAATTTCCCATCAAAGAATTGGAGCCGACCGTACGCCAGATATGATATTTTCTGCATCGAGCAAATTTGTGAAAAAAAAAAAAAAAAAACAAGTCCGTCCAAATTTTTTTACAGACTGTGCTATTTGAAGCAAATTACTGCCAACACATTGATAGAAATAGAGTGAGAGTTCATTTGTAAGCTAGAATGATCAAATGTTAAAATTTCTTTGTCTTGGGTTGCATTTTAAACCATACAATTATTTCTGAATATTCAGGGGGTTTTCAAACTGAGAGGGCCATGAAGAAAAATTGAGAGGGAAAAGTGAAGAAAAAAAGTTTAAAAAGATAAAATTATTGTATATAATTTTTATTATACATTTAAATTATATTTTATAATTTACCTAATCATTACAATTCTTGTTTTATTCTGTTTTTTAAAGATTAATAGAAAATGATGGATCCATCATCGGACCAGTATTTATTTAGCAGAAATACAAAACAAAAGACTAGTCTTACTTCTTACAGTACAGATAATATTTATATATAATATATCTATTTTATTTATTCACTTTTGTTTTAGACCTCATATGTTGTCTTTATTCCGTATGTATAATATCACAGTTACTATTTTTCTAAATTGGTTTTAAAATGTAAAGCCTTCAAATTTCAGGAGGGAGGTGGTAACATTTAGGGGTCCTTGGCATTATAAAGTTTGAACATTTAAATTGCCATAACATTCTAGGAAGGAGCAAATAAAAAAAAAAAATGTAAAATGAATGGGCGTCACCCAAACTGACCTATGTTACATGTGGCACCATCCCAGCCAGGTGGGCACCTGCATTTGAAGATGTCCCCTTCATCATGGCATGTACCTCCATTGTTGCATGTGGCTTCGTCACATTGGCTATCACCTGAAATTACAGTTGATCCGATAGTAGTTTAAAACTCCATGTGTACTCGCAAGCACGAAAACAAAAACTTAACAAACTGGGTGGGTCATAAAAATAGTCTTTCGTACGGGAGTGGCAGGTTTTTCCCTTCCAGCCATTTCTACATTCGCAGTAGAAATCGTTCACCAGGTCTTGACATGCTCCCTTGTTCAGGCAGGGGTTCAAGCTGCAGTCATCTATGTCTGAAAAAACGTGGAGAAAAGAATGAGAATATGAACTCAAAGAAGCACAAACATTTAGTATAAGTAGAGAAAACTCTATTCAAGTGAACATACTGATTTCGCAGTGAACTCCTTCCCAACCGTCAGCACAAATGCACTGATAAACGTTCACCTTATCGATGCAAGTCCCACCGTTGCGACATGGGTTACTTTCACAGTCGTTTATATCTGAAAAATGACCAAAGACACCATAGAATTTAGAATCATCTAAGATCATGTAAATAAATTTATTTAGATGAAACAGTCTAGGGTTTTATTATTAGGCATTTATCAGTTATCGGACTTATTGTAAAGAAGTGCAATATCAATGTATGCCTATAGTCCAATAATATGTTCAGTCTTACTTTCATGACAGTAGGTGCCTCTGAAACCTTCCTGACACTCGCACGTAAATTGGCCCCCGGCCTGGCTTCTGCAGCGCCCGTGAGGGCCACAGACGTTGGAGGAGATATATCGCACCCCGTCCGGCGTACTGTTGGATGCCACGGCAACAGTGCAGCTGTCAATCACTGTCAGGGTTTCAATGAAAGAACGAAATCCAGCTGTTAAATCTCTGGGTTCTTTGCCAATAAAATCACATAAAATCTTCAAAAGCATGTGACACTACCCATTCTTCCACTTAACAGCAATCCAGGCAATGTATTCAGATATTTAGTTTGGTTCACTTTAGAAAGCAAATCCAATTTTTACATCTGCTTTTGCAGAAAGATTGTGCAAGGAGGCCATTTAATGCACATAAGCCATGACTCTGCTCACAAAGAAACTTGATGGGCTTATCTAGCTGTGGGGTTTGCCTCTCCTCAAACACACACACACACACACACACACACACTTTAAAACATCCAAGGCAGAGAATCCCACCAAGTCATAACCACGGAGAACACACACAGAGCTGTTAAGAAGCTGGCAAATGTTCAGGAGGATTTGGGAATGGGGAAAGTGTTTGAGAGACTGTGTGTATGTGAGCTGTGCGTCCAGAGAGGTTACTGTCAAATAGCTCACTGTAGGCTGAAAAAGCCTCATGTAACAAAATATGAGTTCTTTTTTCTCATCTTTCCCCCTGAAGGTGGTGGGAGAGTCCACGGGCCTGTAATCTCGTTTTACTCAGCAGCTGAACAATGGCATGCAACTAGCAGATCAGCTTACTATGGGTTTTAGAGGCGCTTTACAAAGAGATACTGAGACGAGATCCGTCCCGGAGACTGAGATTTCTCACCTTGGCATGATGTGGTTCGACAATGGTCCTTCAGGTGAGAGCAGTTTTTTACCCTCGTAGTCATCGGGGCATTTGCAGAAGTAGTCCGAGGCCAGGTTGAAACACTGCGCCCCGTTCTGGCATGGGTTGGGCTGGCAGTAATCGATATCCAGCTACACCGGAGAAAGATTTACAAGAGGAGAAAAGAGAGCTCAATGATGAGGGGAAAATGATATCCAGGCATTTTTGGATTCATAGAAAACAGAGCAACCCTCAACAGCCTCGACACGGCGTCTGCCAGGAAAAAGCGTACTAAAATGCTCAGGAGAATAAAAACAAATAGAAGACTATTTTAAAGAGCTAGCCAAACCCGGCCTGTCTCAAACCTAGCCCTTCTTTCTTTGTCTCTCTCTTTCCTTGGGGTACAACTAGAGCTGGGTGAATGAATTGGGCGAATTACTAATTTTATTCGGCAAGGATGCATTCATTTGAAAGTAACACATTTATAATGTTAAAAAAGTATATATGTCTGTTCTTTTGAACTATCTATTTATCAAACAATCTAGAAAAAATGCATTACAGTTTCCACAAAAATATTTAGCAGCACTGTTTTCAACATTGATAATAATCAAAAATGTTTTTTGATGATTTTGCTGTCAAATAAATGCAGCCTTGGTGAGACATTAAAAACCATTTTAAAAAATCACAGAGCCCAAACTTTTAAACGGTAGTGTGTACCAATCTGCTATACCGTTTATAAATGGACAAATTTTATTCTTTATGAGAGCCATTTTGTTTGGATGCATCATGACAAGTGTCCAGTTTAGCCACAGTTTAACTGTAGATTTGCAGGGTGTTTATTGACGAGCAACGTCACAATTTGGCACATTTAATACAGAAATCAACTAAAGCAATTTTATAACTTTGAACTTTGTCCATGCAATCATATTTATATTTTGAGTCTTATTTTTAACATGAGCATTACATAATTTGAGGCGTCTCAGTACTGATACACGGTTTATTCATTGTTATGAGTCATTTTAAAATAAAGCTTTTGGGTTTTTTTAGGTCAGAAATAAATATACCGTTACTGTTATATAAGATTTTTTATACAAAGACCCTTACCCCCCCAAAAAAAAACAGGAGATTCTATCACCTGACACAGCTGACCCGAGAAGCCGGCAGGACACAGGCACTGAAATCCATTGACTTCATCCTGACACCGACCACCGTTCAGACAGGGACTGCTAGCGCACTCATCAACGTCCTTTTCACAGTGTTCACCCGAGTAGCCAGGAGGGCAAAGACAGCGGTAACCGTTCACCAAATCCTGTTAAAGAAAAGAGCAAGAATTTTAAAAAAAATTCCCTGAAAAAAAAAAAAAAGGTAAAATAAGCCCTCTGCCATAATCATAGACACTTTCCTGGCACTAACCCTAAACAATTATTATTCTGTTTAGAGGCCTTAAATTTTTTCGTGCAACACTATTGAAAATCAATGGTATTAAGATGTCAGCCTCAGACGACACACCCATGAACTCTACATGTTTCTGTTCTGGATGTTTACAGCTTCCAGGCTTCTACAATGAGCCCTTTTGAAGACAAACTACTGTAGTCACTGGATTTTTCAGTTTGAGAGGTTCATGGCATTCACTCTGAAGGGATTTGGGAATTTTGTTTGAAGCAGACAGTAGCAATTATACGGGATATCATTGAGTACACCTGTACATTCCACATTGTTCATAGTTATATCCGATTTCAGATAAACCCATATCTAAACATCATGTACAAAATAACTAGCTGTACTTGGCCGCTTTACGTGCCAGCTCCTTCCTGCTTAAGTGGGCAGATCTTGGACAGAATTTTACACTACCACTCATAAATTTGGTGTGGGTAAGATTTGTAATGCTGAGTAGCTAATAAAATTATTAATTTCTTACTGACTCCAAATGTCCGAACAGTAGTGTATATCAGTAATAAAGGGATACTTTTTTTATTGTTAAGGATCAAAAATGTTCAACAAAGACTTCTGAAAGTGAAGTCAGATCAGGAGATCTCCTACCTTGCAAGTTCCTCCATTCAGACACTGACCCTTGCATTCATTTATGTCTAAAAATGAGAGAAATGTCAGTTAATAACCCATAAACACAGTGCAGAAATAGCAGAGCTAAAAAGAAAAACATAGATATACTCACTTATGTCACAATTCTGACCCTTCCAGCCAGGGAGACACTCGCAGAAATAGGCGCCAATCAGATTGTGGCATGACTTGGCATTCACACATGGTTTGTCCTCACATTCATTGGCATCTTTTTTAAAAAAAATGTGAATAAGTTAAAAGCATGCACATGTTTGTGAAAAAAATATAGTTAAAAGATGAAGTAATCTCTCACCAATCAGACACATTTTGCCGGTCCAGTGAGAAGGGCAGGTACATTTAAAGCCATTGACCAAATCCTGACAGGTGCCTCCGTGTTTGCAAGGGTTGGGCGTACAGTCGTCCACATCTATGAGAACAGAGCAGGTTAGACACATCAAGTGTTGTTTGGCATCTTCTGTTTGGATTACTGTAAAAAGTGTCTTTGTGCGCTGCCTTACTGATTTCGCACGATGGGCCGATCCAGCCGACTGCACAGACACACTCGTAACCCTGACTGGTTTCCTTGCATGTCCCTCCATTCCCACATGGGTTGGACAGACAAGCGTGTTCAGCTGTGAATGTAAGCACATAGTCTCACTCGTTTGTGGTCTGCAGTTTCAAACACGTACAACTCTTTTGTGAAGACATACGATCATTAAGAATGGTTCTTGGGTAAAAAAAACGTACACTTTTTCAGCAAAGATGGATTAAATTGATCAAAAGTGATGGTAAAGACTTTATAATGTTACAAAAGCTTTCTATTCATTCAAAGAATCAAAGGTTTCCACAAAAATATTAAGGAGCACAACTGTTTTCAACATAGATAATAGCAATAAATGTTTCTTGAGGACTAAATAAGCATATTAGAATGCTTTCTGAAGGATCATGTGACACTGAAGACTGGAGTAAAGGCCCGTTCACACCAAGAATGTTAACTATAACAACAACAATAAAGATAAAGCGTTCTAAATATAAAAGACTTGGAAAGTCTACACAACAGCAATATTGATAACGGCACAGAGAAATGATATCATTGTAATCACGTTCAGAACTTTTTTTCCCAGCTGATTAATGATAAAAACAATGACAGCCAATCAGACTTAAAAGAGCTTGAACATTTAAAGCGGTAGACAACAAAACTGCAGTGCGCCATTTCCTTTTCCTTTTTATTCTTTGCTTTGAACTTTGACTGAGCTCACTCACGCAAAGACTCCTGTTATAATCAATTCATCTCTTATTCACATCTTATCTAGGCTACATTTTGTCTGTTATGATGACAAGATCTGTGATCATGTAGAACTCATCAGTCGAAGTCAGTAAACTTCCTGTGTTTTGAGGGATGAGCGCATTCTGACTAATCAATGGTAAAACACCTCTGATTGCCATTGCTTTCAACAGACATGCCTGTGATTGGCTACAATGCCCAACCCTGCAAACAAAAATATGCATTTCAGCGGGTGAAGAATTGAGTTCTACACAAATGACCTATTTTGGATTAAAAACAGCAAATTTCAACAAAAGGTGACGCGTTTGCATCCCTGTACATTAATATGTGAGCATGTATTTTAAAATGTATTAACATTTAAAATACGTTATTTTAAATTGTAATAATATTTCACATTTTTTCTATTTTACTGTATTTTTGAACAAATTAATGCAGCTTTGGTGAGCACAAGATCTATAGGTCTAATGTGCTCTCAAGTCCACCTCTACAGTGACCGGAGAATGTTGATCTGACCTTTGCACAGTAGTCACATGACTGACCCCATTAACTTAACAGTTAGTTTAGCTTTTATCTTCCAGCTCAAGACTGAACGATTCCTCCAATGGTTTGGATAGGAAAGATTTCTTCACATTGCCCCAGGAGGTTGTCACCACCCTAAAGGCTTGAATGTGGATCATATGAATCCGACAGGGGGATAGGGAGGGGGGGAAAGGCCATAACGGTCCATCTGGCAGATTTCATCACTATACCCATCCAACCATTGACTGTCAAAACAGACGAGATCCACTGGCAGGACATATCATAACAGAGGATTAGCAGACCTGGGCGAACTTCCTGACACTGTAGACAGTTAAGGCCCAGGCTCTGACATCATCTGATCCCCCATAAGGCTCTCTACACCCTTTCCCACTACAGTTATACCAGAATACAATGACATTGCTGCAGTAATTTGACTTGATGTCAATAGCATAATGGCAATGTGTATAAAAGGGACTCGGGAGTCGTGCCAACAAAAACACAGAAAGCAGCACATAATGACTATAATATTTATTAAATGAGACAATCAAATTCAGGCTGAATGACTGCATCTCTAAACTGCTCCGTGTATAAGGTTTCAAGCAGCTACACTGTCATTGTGTTTCAGAGTCATAAACAGGGAAAGATGGTAAATCTTTTGGGCAGTACTGCTACAATGAACACACTGTGGTGGTGGTGGTGGTGAAGGTTACAAAATTGTACCTTTAGCAGCTTGTTACAGGGGCAGTATCCTCAAAGAGGCAACTTATTTACCCCTAAAATGTTCATAGTAGTACCTTAATGGTACATTTTGGTTCATGTTACTACTCTAAGGTAGTAGTATGAATCCTTAAGGGGTAGATAAGGCATAACTTTAAGGGCACTGCCCGAGTGACAAGCTGTTGTACCCCTAAAGGTACAGTTTTTGCACATTTTTCTCTGATTATATTTAAAAAATGTGCACTAGCCAATACATCACATTTCATGCTTTAGTTATTCAGTTCCAATAGAATGACAAAGAAAATGAGTTATACTCTTTGCTACAGTAAACTCTTGATGAAACTTTTTCTCTGGAACTTAAATCTAATGACCAGAACCATCTCTAAATTCAAATCAAAATTCATTTAGAGCTTTTTACAAGCATTACAAACTTCAAACACACCATATTTAAATACATAATACAAAAGGGGAGACCTTCAAATGGACTGGTAGAAATGAGAATGACAACTATGATGAAAAAAAAAAAAGCCCTGTTCAAAATGTCACCCTAAACACTCGCGGTTTTCCTACGAGTCTGCACTTTCATGATGTACAGTAATGCCGCTTTGACTGCTGGGTAGACGTCTGCTGTGGAGCTCGCTTCAGTGCGGGCTCGCCAATAGTGCGTATCGAGGACGCATATTATAAACCACGAAGGGAACGCTCACAAACACCCTAAAATGAAAACTAAAATTACAGAAACCTAAAATGACAAATGGGACACCCTACGGTCGGTGCATATGATTGTAAGCGCATATGAAGTGTGCCATTTGGGACGGGGGCCAAAGAAAAAGAAACAGTATACTTCAGAAAGCTCAATACTGACATTTTTGCTGCCCAAAACAATCAGTATCAGCCTAAGACGGCACTGCTAACAGTTTGTTCACTAACTGATGCATGTTGCATAAAAAATGGCAAGAATCGCCATTTCCAATTGGTTTATTATTGTGATATCAACTATTTTAGATAAATCCACCAATAAAGTGCACAAAAAAACAAAACAATCCAGCTTTTTCATGTCAGTCAGACATATCTTTGCTGTCTATGTGGTCGTTCTTGTCCAGAATCTGCAAACTGAACCGCTACAGCATGACAGACTCACCTCGTTCACAGTTGACCCCGGAGTAGCCGTCTTCACAAGAGCACTGGTACTTGTCAGGCCCTGTATTGCTGCACGTTCCTCCGTTCAGACACGGCTGGTGCGTTCCACAGTAGTTTAGATCTGAGAGGTAAGAACATTCAGTATTAGTAATAAATGCTAGAAAGCAAAACAGAGTCAGAATAAATAAGATGAATGTGTGCTTACCTTTGTCACAGAGTTGTCCACCCCAGTTAGTGTCACAGAGGCACTGCCATGGTTCACCGCAGGTCCCGTGTACACAACCCGGGTGAGGGATGCACTTATCACAGTACGGACCCTGCCAGCCATACAGACACCTGAAAGCACCAAATATACCCTAAGGTAAGATTTTGCAACTGAAACTGTCACCAAATGCCAGTATATATACAGTAGTATATACCTGTGCATTTACTTCATTGTCTTTGCAAAATGTAAGTTTACGTTTATGTTGCGGATAATATGTAAGTTATCATGGACAAAATTAATAACAAGAAGTCAGTAACTTCATGACTAACTGTACAAAACTATTTTCTAAACAACATTACTTTAATGACATGTTATTTTGATAAACAGAGCAGAAAATGGTCTCGTTTCCTATTAAAATGATATTCACCAACACCTCTTTTAGAAAGAGTTTGCTTTTCCAATTCTCTCATGTTCTCAAAAGGCGTCAGGGGTAAATAAGTGTGTTCTGTTATAAAGGCAACACCACACAAAAACAACGTGTAGTGATTTTCTGAAGTATAATTTGCCATAATTTACTCAAAGTACTTTGAAAAAAATTTTAAATTAGTTTTTCAGGGAATTCAATGCTGAAAGGTTAAACTGCGTTTTAAAAGTTCGCTCCAGTCCACTGGGGAAAAGGGAACCGCCGACAACTTCTTGTCTGATTATTTAATGCCAAACCATGCAAACAACAAACAGCAGCTTTAAAACTCCACTGGGTCTTTTAGAGAGACTAACATTAGCTTGTGGAAGGACACTCTGTCTCAATAAAAGCGGAGCGGCTTGGCCCCAGAACAGCTCGGACCGTCTTGGTGGGGGGATTGTGTTTGCAGACTGCTCCACTGGCCAATGTATTTATGGCAGGTTTTTTTTTTTTTTTTTGCATTCTCACGCCTGTTCCCATGTAGCCATTCTCTGCCCCGGGAATGAAAAAAAGAGAGTCGGCCGCAGAATATCTCTAAGCCTGTAATTAAAAGTCATCTCCAAAACGTCTTAGAGGTAACTCTCCCCTACACTTCCTCTATATAGCGATAACCTGTTCCTTAAAGGACTCAGATGAGATAGTAAGTCGCTTGAGTGCTCAGCCGCAGGAAAACAGACTGCCCTCTGGGGAAAAAGGAAAACAATTAGCCTGAGGCGGCAGTTCAGCTGTAAAAATAAACACGGTGGTTGAGGAAACCTCTCTCTGTGATTAAAGACAACTATTCTTAAACGTGCGAGAAGATTTCACTATGAGAAACGTTCACAAAACAGGTTAGCAAGGTCTTAGAAGTGCCTTTTTTATGATAATAAAGCAGAAACGTTAAATCTGTATGGCTGAGAGATATTTTCACCCTGTAGGCCTTGACGGTTCCAATATAGCACAGTAAGAGCTCTTGTTACAACAGTTGCACAATTGCATGGTTGTGTGTTCTGGCAAGCTTTCAGTGAGAGATGAATAGGTAATGGGATATAATCATGCCAAATGCAACAAAGAGCTGAGGTTTTAGTATACATTGAATTCTGTTGACTTCTAGCATTGATTTTGAATGCTTTCATAGCTGTCACAATGACAAGAATTAGACAAACAAACAATAACTTCATAACAAAACATCACCAAAGTCAGGCTGTTGACCAGAACCAAGTAAAAACCTATAACTAGCCAATGAAAAACCAGAAAAATCTCAATCCAAAACTTGCCACGACTTGCTCCAAGCAATAGAAGATCAGTTTGTTGTGAAAGACATTCAATTTTCACTAACTCGATGCCCTACTCAACACAAATAAGTTACACATGATGCATTCCTTTATGACGACGCAAATAACTGTGGACAGCCTAGTTTCTGCATTTTTTTTTTTACATCGTACATTACAAAAGCAAAATATTACTCAAGAACAAAACTCAATAAAAAAGCTCCTTAGTGAAAATTTGGCTATGAAAGGATGAAAAAATGGCAAAATAGCTTAATTTAGTTCTCTAGGGAAACAACACAAGTTGTAGAATAAAACCACCGTGTTATTTTAATTCATATTATTAGACACGGTTTGTGTGTTATTTTTGATGTGCATCAGTGTTTCAAAAGAGAACAAAAGTATTTATTTGAGCTATAGCTGTATACGAACACGCACTTTCTCTTCCCCTGTGGCCAAATTCATACATCATTAGTAAAACAAGCAGTGCATTTTAAAAGCCAATTAAAGGTTCACCTTGGCAGATTATGGATTGTAGATAAGGCCTCGACATCTTGCCAGACAAAAGCAAAACATTAAATAGCTATAAATAGCTTTGTGCTTCAGTTGTCTCCACAACATGGCCTTATTGGCACCATCTCAGAGCTAAACGCCAGCCATGTTGGAATACTTGTAGGTGAATGTCTGTAATCTGTGCTTTCATTGTCTGTGCACCAGAAACAGAGCTTGAGCTATCAGACCCTGACAGGTCAAACGGGACACATGGATTCTAACAAGATTTAACCATGAGCCTTTAGTTGCGGTCAAAGCTTGCACTGTTGCATCATTTACTCTTTAACAAGGAGTACTTGTTGCTCAAAATGTTAAAGAGTAAAGCTGAGGACAAAATAAACCCGTTGACAGTGTAACTTACTTACTTTCTTGCAGGAAATGGCACAAAATGTTATAAGAATGAAGAATAAATGTGCAAATAACTCACTTGCAGCCACCTGGTTGCTTACAGGATCCGTGTTCGGTGCTGCAACCTTGTCTGCAGATAGCTGGAAAACAGAGAAAAGGGAAAGGATTGAACAACAGTAAGTTTGGCCTGTGTAAAATAACACCGTGGGCCTCAATGTCCCCTGTTCACCCATGAAAACTTTTTGGGAATGTATGGGGTGGGAATCTTTCAAACCCCAGATCAGATCACTGAATCCTACTCTAATTTGAGGCCTGTCGTCAGGCGTTGGGTTCTGCACTCTCCATTCACAGCTTATTCCAAACTACCCTCACCCATCAGCCTCTTAAAATGGCAACTGTCTCAATTGAAAGCATTCAAATCACAAAATTAACATAGAAATCAGAATCCGCAACATGAAACGCAATTTACAAACCATTTAATTAAATTATCAGATGTATTTAGGAATGCCCAAATCAATGAAATATGACTTTTTCTGCCTTCATGATTGTAAAAAAAAGTATAGAAATTAGACAAATTAAATTGAGAGACTTTTACATTGTTATACATTTATATTTCAAAATAAGGCTGTTCTTTCGAACTTTCTATTCATCAGAGAATCCTTAAAAACTAATAATAATAAGAAATGTCTCTTGAGCAACAAAACATATTAGAATTTTCAGGTTTTTCATGACCATAGGAACCATGTGTATTTGAAACAGGATATAGTAACAAGGTCTACTTGCTCACCTGTATTGCAGTCAGGACCTGTCCAGCCTTCCAGGCAGGTCTTGTTGCCATTCTGGTCACAGGTGTAATGTCCAAAAAACTCGTCACGTGGCCGGCAGAACTTGTTGCATCCAAAGCCGTAGTAGTGTTCGTCGCAGGTTACCCGGATCTGGTACTCAAACTGGGCGACGGGGCCGTTATGGGTTAGCCTTTGCCATTGTCGATTTGGGTTGATCATGCCAGAGTGGGACGCTTTCTCGATCAGCTTTCCACCTGAACAGTCAGTGTGTAAAAGTCAGAAAAGGCTTCACAAAACAACACCATTACATGATCAATAATTTATGACAACATATGTTTTTACATTGCTTTAACTCACCAAAAGTTAAGCAATTGAATAAAAAAGTATAAGTTATACAATATTCCCCCTTTTAAAGTCAGTTTAATGTAATTTAAGTTGAAATGACTTAAACATCCAAGTTTACTGCAGCAATTTTTTTTTACAATGTTGATATATGGTTGCTTATAGATATTGCTGGCCTTAAATGACCCCTCTTGTCTTAATATAGCAGAAGGAAAAGCCACATTCACTATTAATTACATTGTGCAAAATAATAAGTAATCCCACTGGCAGCCAGCACTCATGACATCAGTGAATAAACACACTCTCTCTTTCTCTCCTCTCTCTCTCTCTCTCTCTCCTCTCTCTCTCTCTCTCTCTCTCTCTCTCTCTCTCTCTCTCTCTCTCTCTCTCTCTCTCTCTCTCCTCCTCTCTCTCTCTCTCTCTCTCTCTCTCTCTCTCTCTCTCTCTCTCTCTCTCTCTCTCTCTCCTCTCTCTCTCTCTCTCTCTCTCTTCTCTCTCTCTCTCTCTCTCTCATTCACAAACTGGGCCACAAGAGGGCCCATCCAAAATTTCAGAGAGAAAAAAAGTTGGACAAACTATAGAAATAAATGTTAAATTCTGAATCATTTTGAGTTGGTTTGAACTTTTAGTTAAATTATAATTTATTTTGTAATTATTACAATGGCAATGTAATCCCAATTATTTTTTTTTTTTTATAACATTCAATGTAAGGAGCAATTCACCTAGAATGCAAAAATGTGTTCTGTGTGAATGGCCTCTAAATGAGTCTTAAAATATATAGCAGCTTTTATATTTATGGAAGGGGGTCCATTGGGATCATCCTTGGCATCGAGTTTGAAAACCCCTGGATTAAAAGAATAACACTAAATTTAGCATCTGGGAGACACTTACTGAAAAAAGATGAATGTTAATACTAGTAAACTACCTGTATTTCCTCAAACTCTCTGACCACAATCAAACACACACACACACACACACACAAACACAGATTTTATCCTTGAATTCTTAAAAAAGAACTAATCTATATTGTTGCAGTGATGTGAAATTTCTCCTACCAGAACCGCCCATCTCTATTCCCAGCAGTGCTGTTTCTAACCACAGAAGATGAGGTAAACTGACCGCTCATGGCTTTCACCATTTCACTCCCGAATCTGACTAGGACAAGGGACTGTGAAAAGTCTATTCCTCCCTTTCACATAAACACTTCTCTTTAAAGTTCACCTCTCAAACCAAGAAAGTTTCTTTGCAAACGTATGCATCATGGGTTGATTTTCCTATCATTCCCAGAGGCAGAATTAGTGAAAAGAGATGATATTATGGAGGCCAGGTGGGCCTATAGTTCATATGACTTTGGAATGCAGAGAGTCGTTGTGGCATTTCACTTGCACCCTGAGCCCTGCGGCCAGAGCCAAGTGTCACGTCTTTACTACCTGCAGCCTGATCCACTTCACTGTGGGGTGAGGAAGTCACATTAAACTGACACAAAAATCCTCAGGGCAAAGACTAAAGAGACGTGCCTTTTAAAAATGAATTTTTAAAAATGATTTTCTTACTGTATTCTACTAAGGACGGTTATATATATTACTGTTCAAAAGTTTGACGTCAGTAAGGTTTTTTTTTTTTTAAAGAAACTTTTGTTCAGCAGCATTAAATGAATCAAAAGTGACAGTAAAGACATAATGCTACAAAATATTTCTATTAGGCCCTACATGTTCTTTTTGTACATTTGACTAATCACATGAATCATCTTCATCAAAGAATTCAGAAAAAATGTATCGTGGTTTATCTTCAAATATATTAAGCAGCACAAATGTGTTCAACATTGATAATAATAATAAATGTTTCCTTGAGGACCAAATCAGCATATTAGAATGATTTCTGAAAGATTATATGACACTGAAGACTGGAGTAATGTCCATTAAAGCAGTTGCCATGCTAACTAATGTAAACAAAAGCTTGCTACGCTTGCCCCGCCTCCGGGGTCTTCTGATTGGTCCACTGTTTTAGAACTGACGTTGATGAATGGGACTGCGTTTAAAAGTTGAAATTCTGCAAAAGACCTAAAACGTGAGCACAATGGTCATACACCATTAAAAGTAGCGCATTGAAATGGAAAAACATGTTCTGTGTGAACGGACCCTAACTGACACATTTACAACTTATAATGCATTCAAGGTAATGTACACTGTACATCAGATTTATGACTTTGGTGTTTCTTGCGCCATGTTCTACTGTTTGAGTTGGTAAAACTTTAAGGCCAGGTTTCACAGACAGGGCTTAGATTAAGCCAGGATTAGGCCTGAGTTCAATTAGGATATTTAAGTAGCTTTTATAAACATGCCCTTAGAACAAAACAGTACTGGTGTGCATCTTAAGTCAAAACAATAGCACATACAGTATAGACATATCTTAAGATATGTCAGTGCAAATTAAAACAGCTCAAACATGCATTTTAGTCTGGGACAAGGTTTAAGCCTTGTCTGTGAAACAAACCTTTAGCCTAAATCTGCCTGAGATGAACGAAATGTTATTTTGCAATACTTGTAAAACTAAAGTATTTACAATACCTTCTCAAAACACAGCAAAATCTCAAATGTAGGCGAGGCTGAATTGGCAGCAGTTTGGGGATTTCCAGATTCTAATATTTCATTTAAAGATTTAAAGTCCAATAAACAGAAACAAATAACTCTAAAACGTACTGTAGCAGGGCACATAAGAAGTAGTTGAAGAGACAAAAAAATGACAGTTTCCAGCCTCAGAGAAACCATTAGCGTATGCCGTATATAACCTGATACACACACAAGACAAGAGCACAACTTCAACATAAGCTTTTCTGCAACAACCACTTTGAACTTAAGATATCTGGACATAGCTGAAAGTCGCTATATCAAAGTTAATGGTAACACAACCCAGAAGAGCTATTCAAATGAACTCCGCCAGACTCAGTTTAGTGTCTAAATGGGATTGTTTCTGGAGTGTTAAGCCCTGTTGAGGTGTAAGAAGAGAGAGGTTATAGCAAACATAACCTTGCGCTTGAGCTATGCACCGTGACAGAGAGGCCGTGAGACCTTGACTGCCAACACCTGCCATTAGTCATCAGGTATTCGGAAACATTTTCATAAGCATGAGGCCCCCTCAACAATGTTTCTCCACACACACACACACACACACACACACACACACACACACACACACACACACACACACACACACACACACACACACACACACACACACACACACACACACACACACACACACACACACACACACACACACACACACACACACAGTCTTCCTCTTCTCTCTTCCCTGTCCTGTCACACACCTGTCAGCACATTTGGTTTAAAGACTAGCGAGCTATGAGCGGAAATAGCACGAAAACTTCAGTTTGTTCCAATGTTTAAACTGAGGAAAAAAGAAACAAAACAAAACAAAAATAGAAACGGACAGAAACAAATACACAATATAAATCAAGCAAATAAAAATCCTGCTACTCACTTTCACTGGCGGTTTCGTTATTGAAGTCCAAGGCCTCCACTATCAACGTGTAGGACCTCTGCAAGAGAAAAACACACATGCAGTTAGCAATGAAACCAAAACAAAGAAACATCAAAGATCATTTTACATCAACAGAGCTTTAGTCTGGGACCTTGACTTGAAACCAATAAACACCAATGACAAAATATGACCATTGGGACACGCTGAGAAATGTGCCGTGAAAGATCAGAAGAACAACACAACCTTCAACTTATCTGGCAGCGCTCTCCTGAAACTTTGGTCAGATACTCTATCACCATCTTTATAGATACTAGATCTTTATAGACAAACAAGCATCCTTGTTTTGGTAATCTGACTATTGTTCAGCTAATCAAAAGAACCAAGCAGATCTCTGCCTGTCAGTCACTTTTGATTCAGTCATAAATATATTAATTTCAATTTACACGACACCATTATCAACCAAAACCAGAAAACTTTGAATGCTTTTTGGTCGTTCATTTACAGTAAACGACAAAAGCGTTTTGAGGGCCTGGACACGCTAACTTTTGAAAACGGTTTTTTATAGTGCAAGTTTTTGAAAACAACGTTATTGTCTCAGTGATACTACAAAAACTCAAATTTGTGAAACCGGTGACGTCATGCGCATTATGTGTTCAGTCTATAGGCGCAAAGTGTCATTTTCTCGGATCAGTGTGAACTGGGATCGTTCTGACATTGCTGTCGTGTAAACAAACCATAATTTTTATAGTGCAGTGACACTTTATAACATTATTTAATCAACTCATTTTTTTAATGAAAAATGGAAATTAAAACCAAGCAATAATTAAAAAAACAATAACAACAACAGATCGAAGCTTGTCATTGTTCTTGAACATTACAGCATCAGGCTGTTTCTTTTCATTCTGAACTTTTTTCTTAGATAATAATGAAATTTCCAGAAATGACAGAGCTCAGACGTTAAAGTGTGTTTATTATGTGTGAGGATCTAGTAGAGTTGAATCACTGGGTCGTGTTAGTCTCACTGACAGTTATGTGGCATCAGTTCAGCGGTCATTGTAAGGACATTAGGTCCAACATTTTGCACATTCAAAGAAGCCCTACTATCATAGTAATATATCTTTATTATGCAAAGCAGCCATTTAATTTGCAGACTGACAAACTGTAAGAAAACATCTATACTATTATGAATATCTAATGGGTGGGAAACACATTGATGGAATTGGATGGAGACATAGTTCTTAAATAACATGATGCTGAATGACTATTGTATTCATGTACTACATTTACATGGTACTCCAAGAATACCATGGTTTTTACACAAGAGGTCAAGGTTTAGCTGGCTATCATAACCAAGTGACCCCCTACTGGTAGATGCCGTAACTACACCATTTGCAGGGTCATTAGCTAGTGAACGGTTTTGAACTGTGCATGTTTTTGTGGTGCCATCAGAAAATCAGCAATGTCATGAGGATGTATTTTTGCTGAGACCATGTGATTAGTCAAATTACAATAGTGCAAATTCAAATTGTAGGCTTCTTTTCTGTACCAGTTGAGCAAAAGGAATGGTTTTCTCCAGGAATTATAGACTTTCAACCAAGATAGGTATAAAAATAATAATAATAATAAAAATAAAAAATTAATATATGTGTTATTTCTTCCACAGAATGCTTTACAGTTAAGGGCATACATACTAACACATTCCCACTAATGTCCATTCTGCATAATTACCTCACATATCTGACAGAAAGAGTTACGAGAAGGAGAAGAAAATAGCAGGTTGAAAGTGACTTTTTTTCTTTGAAAAAACCCACAAAAATCCCCTTTCACTTCTCTCTTTCAGGTCTTTTGTGTGCTGCGTTTTGTTCCTCTTTTTCCCCACGGAGAGGAATGCGGAGTGAGGATCTGAGGGAGTTGCGGGGGGTGCGCTGCTTTTAGCATGACTCCAATGCAGGCCGAGATCTCTGGAGGGCTTGGCTACATTTCAGCACTTCTGAAACGCTTTGTCTGACTTAAGGTCATCATGGCTCTCACCGGTATCAGGTAACAAGAGTCACGGAGAGAGAGATTACTCCGCCTGAGAGAATAAAATGTGCGTCCATATCTAGATTTCAGCGTTAGAAGTTGAACGGAAAAAAAAACGAAGTATATGAGAGAAAACGAGCGTGTGTGTGAACGTGTCTGTGCCAGAATTGAAGCGTCTCTTTTCTGGCACCCACTTGTCAGATTCACACTCTCGTACTCTTGACGAGGCACTACGGAATTTCCAACATCACCGAGCTTCTCATTGTCCATTTGCAGCAACGTCGGACCCAGAGTTCCTCACGCCAGACCATTGAAACAAACCAATGCGCAACACCTCTCGCTGTACAAAGAGCTAAAATTAGTCTGAGTCATGATCTCGATGACCTGAAGAATATCAGGATAACCATCGGGCCAAAACAAAGCAACCCCTTAAGTGGAAAATGTCAAGTGGTACTTGAGATGTGCCAAAAAATGTAATGTAATCATCGGTCTGATATGAAAAATTATTCCGGTTTACCACCCGATAATATGTGTTGATTGTGTGCCTGCAATAACTCACATGTGAGCAAGGGGTGCTATTGATTTTTTCAACTGGATGATGAAAATAACTTGAATCAAAGGAGCTCTAAAAGAATTGTAGTATTTTTATCTGAGGCTAAAGGTAGCATTCTTTAACTGAGGTTAATCTACTCGTGCTTCATGTGTTAACGATTGCGTTGCTGTTGACCATCTACAAATGTTAAATTCACAAATAATATCATATGTTTAGGTTATAACTGCATCTGTCTCGAAAAAAAGCAGCAATGATTGATTGTATTATTGTTATTTTCAAATGTACTCTCATTATAAAAATAACTATATCCACCTTTTGGTAAGGAGAAAGCAGAACTCAGGTACCTGAGGTGCTCAAATTAAAGAACCAGCATTAAAACTACCAAATACCCAATACCAAAATGAAGTACTCAAACTCACTAACCAACAACTCAGCCCCCACAAATCTTTTACAAATGCCATGTTTATGTGCAAATATCAGTTCATTTGATGCAAGCTGTGTCACCTCTGCAAGCTGTTGAGATACACCTTGTCCTTCCTCTCCTTCTCCATACTTGAACGCATTGTGAACACAAACATGCTGTTGATTCACAGCCCTCATTAAATTGTCAAATCTTGCCAGTTTATGTATACCAAGCGCACAGTTCATTGATTTCAACTGCCCTGTCCTTTCAAGTGCCCGCTGCTGTACATTACGGACATGTCCGGGCATGAGCTAGAACAACCTCCCATAAGACAGGGGGAAACATCACAGTGACTAAAAAAAGTTATGGATTAAGTAACCTAAACATTGTTTTACCTGTCTATATAGTTCTGTCATGACAACTCTCAGAGAGATTGGCATGGTAATGGATGTGGCAATGTTAATGTATTTGGTCTTGGCGGAATAGACTCTGCTAGTACAGAGACTCGCTACTGCCAATACATTCACAGACATGCTGCTGTGAGCATGTAAGACATGTTACGTACATGAAATTACCCCCGCAGCAGATCTATACAGGTGGACCTGGGGAAGGTGGAGGGTTTCTGAAAGCGCTGCTAACAGCAAACAATGCCACGTATTTGAATGTTGAAGCTGCAAGCTCATTGGCTGCTGATGCCACAGCATCAGAAATAAGAGACAAAATGGGAGTAATTAAGAAATAAAAAGGCTAAATGAATGAAAAACTATCACATATAACAAGAGTGCAGTTTTGGGGTCAGAAGAAGGGTAAGGGGCCGCAATGGATCTCACTCCATAACTCACAATATGGTTATCAGCTCTAAATGCCTGCTGCCGCCAGGTTCATTTTTCCCATGCTTGTCACTGACCTCAGTGTCATCGTTGAACTCTAACTATCCCCGGCACCAGTCTCCCAAACTTTACATTGTATTTGTCCTATCGCTCTGGACCTACATCTGATAAAGGTCTACACTTGCTCCCAACCCCCCTGATCTCTGATATTAGATGTTTTTGGATTCCACAAACCACTGAGGCTTCTAGTATGTTGCATTTTTTTGCTTTTATCACACCCACTTGCTGTGGGAATCTGTCGAGTGATGTCTCCCCAGGTAAAAGTGTGATTGTTAATAAGGAGAGGCTGACATGGAGAGTGACAAATGGTCTCAACAATGGCTCCGGATATACTCCGCCAGATTCCAATCAATCAAAGTCAACAGGGATACATTAGCAGCTCGGACAACTAGATTATCACCAAGAAGGTAGACACCCTTTTTTTGCCTCTCAGAAGGTGCAATCACAGAAGGAAGACTTTTTTTCCAGGTGATTCCTATCAGGAGTGGTGGCCAGAGATAAGAGGGGGCTCACAGGGAAAGCTTTTAGCAATCTTTCACTGCTCTCTCTGGCGTGGAAAATGAGACAGGCTTCCCTGATAACAGGTCTGTCAGTCACCTGTGTGCACACAAGCGCTACTGGCAGCCATCTAATCTCCTGTCACTCACGAAGGTGATCACAGGCAGGGACTGAGAAGAGAATCGGATCAAACGGCACATCAGCTATCAGATATCTAGTTCGAAATGTGAGTATTTAAGACTAGATATCTCAATAAAACAAAATGTTTCCTGGTAACATCATGAGTAAGTCATGTGTGAGGTGTGAGTAAAGTTAGCTAAACAGAACATTAGAAGCCCAGTGCTCCACTATTTTACAATGGCCTAACAATAACTCATTTAAGACCTTAACCAGGGCGAGAAAAGAGACAAACGATGCATTTCCCCGCACTATGGCTTGAGTAATGAGCGCTTAAGTGCCACATCAGAGGGGAATATATAAAGCAAACATGTCATTATCACATAGCTGTCGGTAGTGCTTTCCCTCAGGCTTTCGGACAGTTCACCTGCATTTTTATTCTCACACCAAACCCTCAGCCTGCTGTCTTTACCACACACACCCCAAAAATGGTGTAGAAACTATTTTCAATTACAAAGAATGAGGAAGTAGTGCATTGAATTAAATGAAAATACTATTTTAATCTTCATACTTCAAAATGTATCTTGTAAAACACACCAATAATCTTTGTTTTAAATTTGATAAATCATCTTTCACAGTACAGTGGGATAAGACAAATTGAGAGAATCCGATCAGAAAAGCATAAGAAAACGCACTCAGAAAAGCAGAATGAAACTTTAAAATGTGGTTTGGATTGCTTTTGTATTTACTTTGAAATGGACATGCATTAAATACACACATAAATACTAGTTTGGCTTTTGGGAAAGGGAACTGGTTCACAGACCATTAAAATGAATGGAAGATGGGACAGGAAAAAAGGAATTATCCAATTTGTTGGTGAACCAGTTTTTTGGCTCATGCTGAGCAGACAGGCCCCCAGGTGCATTCAGGGCCACGGGGCCAGAGAGCAGCGCTGTAATTTGCTGAAACGGCCAGTATGAGAAGTAAGGTCATGGTTGGGGCGGGTTTGTCTAGGAGCCGATCTCATCACTGCTGAGTCGAGCGCAGCTTCCTGTTGCTTGCCCTGGACCGGCATTATTCCTGGACGGGCTCCATTATGCACAGTAATCCTCCCTGTAGCCAGTTTGGCCCGGCTATTGTCACCCCCTGTTTCATGTTCGCTGAAGCTGGCTCTGTCTGGGTGGGCCATGCCTAAAACCCTCGCTCTCTTTTACTCTATACCCCTCTCTAAAACTAAAAGCACAGGGCAATCAAATGCAGTAAAAGGTGCGAAATAAATGGGTGGCATTCCTGTAAACGAAACATTTAACGTTTGGCGACGAGATTTGGCTGTTGTGTCTGGGAACTTGCTGAGAGTAATTACCAAGGGTTGCAAAGTTAAAAGGTGCAATACCTAGTGTCCAGTCAGCCGTGACTGACACAAAGCCTAAACTTCAACTATCCCCAACTGCCAACCGAAAAAATAATTAGTGACTGCCTGAAGTGTGCTATAACGTCATTTTGGATTTAATCATAATTTGGATGATTAAAAGAAACCATTTGTAGTATGCTTTAGAAGTGCACATCACAAAAATAGCTGAAGTGTTATATGATCAACAATCATTCTATCTCAAAGGCTGTGCGAGCAAGCTCACCTAGGCGAACAGTTCAAACAGGGACACGTTCGCTTTGTCAGACCGACAGTTTGTCCTTTGATTTTTTTTTTTTATCATTTTGACCCCACTGAGAATGTATCCACAATGACATCATCAAGCGAGCAGGTGCACGAAGGCACACGCCAACAGAACGTGCGAAAGGACAGTTCAACGTCCCCACAGTCAAGAGCTCCTGACAAATTAACATGAATACAAGGTTCCCACACTTTCTGAAAAGTGTATTTTCACAACTGGTCCATGACTTTTAGGATCTGACTCATTTACATAACTTTTACAGGCCCTGACATTTTCATGTTTTCCAGGACCGTGGGAACCATGTGAATATCTCAGTAAGCTATTTCTGAGAGGGCATTCCTGAAAAACTATATAGATTAATACCACTAAAATAACTCCAACTAAGCTAATGTTACCAAAATAAGCAGTTTAAGGTCACACTACTTCAAGGTTTTCAAATTTTACGATCCCCAACCAGACTCTCAGCTTACCTTGTGACCCTCAGTATAAAAATAGCTAGATTTTCTCAGACATGCATTATTTAATGGTTAACAGATCATTAGAAAATTTCCAAGTTCTCTGTTTTATCTACCTTACATTCTCCATTGGCCCCTTGGAGTAAGATCAGGGACCCCCAGGGGTCCACAGGCCCAACATTTTTTAGTTGATACGGCCTATGTGACCCTTACATTGGCAGACATCACACTACATACTACAGTAGGGATTCTATTATACTGGTGCATATCATAACACATAGGTTTACTGCAAATCACCTTCAGATTAGACTAGCTTGATAACACAGGTTATAAAAGCCCCTTAAACAGATGACTACCATTTCAAGAGATCACGGTCAACTCATAAATTCTTTAGAGCTGCAAGACAAACATTGGTAAGTCTCTCCTCTATGGAGCTTCAGATCATGTGCTTCACACCAAACACATCTTCTTTTATTTGCATTCTAATGCAGTGACACAAGTTAAGAGGTGCAAGCTAACTGTTTATTTGACATATTTATTTACCAAGTTAGCTGACTGCCAGAAACAACATTTAGGAGCCACTGAGGATAATCATCATCATGAGGAGTGAATTTACTGCAAGCCACTGTAAACAAGTGCTAATCAAGACATTTATAAATATTTTATAACCCAAAACATCTTTGTTTTCATTTATTTAACATTTAAATTGTATTTTAACATTCAATTCGACTTTCTTCAGCAGTAAATACATTCAAATAAGTGTAATGAACTTTGGCACCACCCTTGAAAATGAAATGCAGTGATTAAACTTAGGTTGTCGGTTTTAGAGGATTGTTGTTGTTGTTGTTGTTGTTTACAGTGCACATGCACACGACTAAAACAAGCAGCTATAAACTCGAGGGAAAACAGCACACGTGGATAGAAACATTGCTATGATGAACTGTATAATCAACGTTGCGTCATCATAACACGCTATGATTTCATTAAACATGCTAGTCTAAAACCAGAAAACGCCATGGAATGATAAAGGAGGGACGTCTACTCACCGGCCACGCAAAACTGAAGGGTAAAACAATCCTTGACTTTTCACTCCGCGTTCCCTTGGTCGAAAATTTATTCCCACCGATAACGGGCGTAGATCCAGTTCCGAAACTGCAAGCCCCGGCCGCGGAAACTCGCGATTGATATTCCTTCAGACAAACTTTAAAATATGTATCACATTCGTCCCGCGTGCATTTGCGATCCGCCGGGTTCCTCGCGCCGCCACAGCACGAGCCGTTCTGCAGCTCGCCGTTCGCGTTCTGCATCGATACGATTTCCAGCTCGAAGTGCCCCGATGCGTCAGACACCTGTTGAGAAGAACAAACTTTAAAGTCCCCGTGAACCGGAAGTTGCAAACGACTTTTCTCCAGTGCTGTGACGTATTTCCGAGAGAAACGGAATACTAAATGAGGCAAAATAGTGAGCGTGGCTTTTTTTTTCCAACTAGCACCTGATTGGATCTAGAAAAATGCACCTCCTCGCCATCTCTCCTTTCACACGCTGTGTGCCTGTCTAATGTCAGTTGGAGGGGCGTGATTACGGATGTTAAGCAGACACCTAAACCGTCAAGTGTACGTCATCGGGCAAGGTCCTCCAGTGCAGAGGGGAGGGGCATTTTCAGAATTTGATTAAAGATTACGAAGCCAAAAATTTTTTTTGTGTGGATTGACTTGCATGGATGAATTGTTCACCACAAAACGATCAATTTAGGCAAACAAAGTAAGTATGGTCAATTTTGATTTCATGGGGACTTTAAATCCATGTTTATAACGTACAGTGAGATCAAATGGTCTCATTTTAAACAACAGCAAAAGTTTGCAAAGTGTCTGCCAATCTGTCAATGTCAAATTGAAAAATACTGAACTTTTGTGCTGCGGGTCCAGGTTTTTTTTTTTTTTTTTTTTTTTAAATCAGACATACGATAGACATACAATAGCATACTATTTTCTAAATATATAACTTTATATATATTTATACAGCCTACATGATTTTTTAAAAATGATTTAAAACGGACTCACCTTCGTCGGCAAGCATAACAAAAAGGCATGAAGGTAAAAAGCAGAAAATGCTGAACTCCGTCGCACAATCATGCCTTCTTGTTGGTGTTGCGTTGAGACTCAGAAGTTCTAGCCGCCTCACGGCTCTAATGTACTCCACGATTTAACATGCACGGGTGGAGAACAACTTTATTTCTTTCAGAAGACTATTTTCCAATGTGTAGGAAAGTGCCTCCTATTATCCAAGCGTATATGAAATTCTTATCTTTCTTATTCTGCTTCTCTCTCTCAGCGGCGGGTATACATTACACAGAAGCCATGAGAGCGTTTGTCCGCGACTGACTGACTGCGCATTCAATACTCCAAGTTCAGTTAATGGGGGTGGCAAATGCATGCGTAATTTTAATATTCAAAACTTAAAGGGTGTGGCTTGTAGGAAAGCCACGCCCGTGTCCCCCAGCCCCGTGATGACGGGTTTATCTGTGAGACTTACAGAGGGCTAACCGCATGTTCTTACACTGCAAAACACTTTTAAAAGGGAAAGGAATGCAAAATACTACTGTAATTAGTGTACTACATACATACTTAACTACATAGGATAGGCTACTACATACTTATAGCCTACATACATACTAACTCTGTATATATTGTAAAAAATATTTTAAATTGCATACAATTGTACTGTAAAATGTTATAAAACCAGAGATATCTTATTAGCTTATATCTTATTAGCTTATTATTGAAGATAAAGATAGTTATATATACAGGCAATGCATGTTCTTTATATATTTAACTAAACAAGTCTATCTATCTATCTATCTATCTGTCTGTCTGTCTGTCTGTCTGTCTGTCTATTTCTGTGGATCAATATCTTTTACAGCAATAACAATAAATGCATCAGCATCTAAAAAAGAGGTCTTGCTGACAGAGGTCACATAGGCCTGCTGTTTTTCAGAATTATTTACATAATTCTTACATTTAGATACTCAGAAAGTAATACAAGTTATTAGTGTAGTAATTTTGACACAAAAAGCGTCATTCACCTCATAATGTCAACATTCAGTAAATGATTCTTTGAATGGCCATAGCATTTGATGCCTCTGGTGTGTGCATATATCCACATACAGTATGCTTGAGTTAATTGCCCCATGCTTGCTGCCCTCTTGTGGGCATGGGGCAAATCTGTAAAGCTGTAAAGCAAATCAAGGCTTGAGTATCTGCCAGATATCTTCTGTTCTTGTAGATATTTATCTAACATTACAGGTCATGCTACAGGTCATACCACAGACCTTAGAGCAAACAGTCACATGCGTTAGACATAGGTAATCAGTAACTAGTGGGTTATTTCACCACATCATTTTACAACCACTGTAGTATGTGAAACAGGCAGGATTGTGGAATGAAAGCTACTGATAAGCAACCCCAGTAGGAAAAGTGCATTTCTACATGTCAATCAAATGGCTTTTTAGTCACAGTGTTGTGAGCCTATTAATCTTGATGCTGAAAGACGGGTGAGGGTCTCTCTCTGTGTAGAGTAAGCAATACCACAGAAAGAAAACGAAAGAAAAGGAAGTACAAGTTTTTTTTAAAAAATAGATCCTTAATAGAATCACTGGTGTGGGCTTAAATGTGATGTTTATCAAATTTTGTGTTGCTATAGTGCAGAAACTCAGCTTGTCTGACATTGGTCAGACAAACAGATAGCTCTGCCCCAAACTCTCACTAATGGGTGAGTAAATGTTTCTGCTTTGAATGAGCCTAAGGCTATATACTGTAGACCTTATGAATCCTCGCCCCGTTTTACTTGGGTTATTCTATCCTCCGGTTTGTATTTCCACAGCATAAAGGTAAAATCGTATGGATTTATGAATTAAATGAATGAACCGCTCATTTTAAGAACTTCCTGGTCTACTGACATTTGAAATCAGCTACAGACATTACAATGCTCATGATTACTTTTGTTAACTCTACAATAAGTAAATCCACTTCACCAGCTAATTACTCTTCGACAGCGATGCCAAAGAGATAAACAGAGCTATCGCACAGAGCACAAATTTCTAAAGATGGCTGCGCACTCGTTTCTCTGGAGCATACGGTCTTGTTTACACTTTTCATTTACACGTGTCTACCCACATTAAAGGTGCTGGGTGATGTCACTTCTTGTTGACGTTCGAAGTATTGTCAAACAAAATGGAGGCTAGCTAGACCCCTCCCTCCTCCTCATCCGCGCACTAACCTCCCAAACCCTTCTTGTCGGTTATTGGCTGGAACAGTTTGTTATGTTTCGTGGCGCGGGTTAGCCCAGTTTGTTTTTGTTGCCGTTTGTGGAGCCTGGGGTGTCTGCAGAGACCGCGTTACAGTGTGTTCAGGGGACAGGCAGCTAGCGGATAGTGTTTGCTGTATGTGACAAAAAATGTTTTACCTATAAACGTGTGACATCGCTTAGAGCACCTTTAAGCTGGGATTTGAGAAATATTTTTTTACAGAGTAAAGTCACATGCATGTACAAAATACAATACACTTACACCAAAGATTTGGCTAAATAGTTTTTTATTTTTTTATTCTTTACCATTGAGTCTCTTCACCTTAATTTTTTAATGACAGCAGAATCACAGCCCTCAATAATGTGTGTGGCCACATAAAGGAGATCCATAGCAAGTTGAGGGCAAGATGCCAGGCTGATATTTCCTGTCGGTGAGGTTCAAGATTAAAGGTGCGCTGGACCTTTTGTACCGGCCACTGTGCCTTTAAAAGATTCTGACCCCCAAGAGAGGTCTCGAGTTACTCACTGCATTCAAATAGCCATTCTGTGTAATAAGGGTTAATTAGACTATTTAGACCTCAAAACCTGAGCGCTTTCCCCTCAAAGGGTTTCGCCCATTTTGATATCCACATTCACATTTCATCTGGGATGCCAAAGCCCTTCTTTTGAAAATCAGACAGGTTTGTGGGATTTAAACCACTGCCTTTGTTAGAGAGTCCTGACCTGCCACTTTGGATGGTGCTTAAAAGCAACTATAGATTAGTAATAATAGTCATAGATTATAGAGCATATCATGTTCACTCTGCTATTGTCTCATCAAATGTTGTTGAAGCTGTAGATCTGAAGTTTAGAATTCGTATTGTAGCGTTAAGAAATCCTGATTTTTGCTGACAATTGTATTTATTTTTGTATAAATATATCATTTATAAATGATATGAATATAACCGTTTTATAAATAAATGTGATGTTGCATATCCACAGGCCAGAATCTGTGTTTGTAAAGCTGCCCCAAGGCTAATGTGATTTGAGTAATGACCACACAAGTGAGCCGCAAACCCTTTGGGGAGCCCAAATTCGACTGGAGACCCGAGATGTATACGGGTCATCAGATTGAACTAGACTTTTCCGGTCCCACTCTGACTGCTCGCCCCCTTTTTCATCCTTGACTGGGATCAAACCAGGCAGTTATGGGCCTCTAAATCACGCCTGAAACCAGGAACAAAGGGTCAGATGGCTGTTGCAGAGATGACTATCTATTGTCTGACACTCAGTACTATATACAAATCCAATTACTTAAGCTTGTTGCCACCTCTCATATTACAGTTCACCAATGCAGCAGACGTGAGTCCAGCCTGACAAGAATGTGGTGGAACAGATTATGTCCTTAATAAGAGAGCCCATGTGCTTTCAGTGCAGCTTCTTGGATCTTGACAGTCTCTGACTCTGATTTATTCATTTGAATCTGATTTTTTTTTTTGTCGGTTTGCAATTGGGCCGTATATCATGTTAGATTTTTACCAAACAATAACGATGATCATTATGTTTAGCATTTTCTTCATCATGAAGAAGGTCTGTATAAGGATTTGAAATACACAAAGGATTTGTGAAAGATCAATGCTGCGCATCTTCAAAGCGCACACAGCTGGACAATGCTGAAACAGAACATCGCTGGCAGATGATTTTACAGAAATCAAATGTCTCTCGGAAATTATGACGTACTAATGTTGATCCAAAAATAATATTGTTGTGCACAGTCAACATGCGACTGGACAGAGGGTTGCTTTGGTTTTTTCAAGAAAGCTGCAATATGACATTTTTGCACATCTTGAATGGTGGTCTGAGAGATATATGAGATATTCCTCAATTATACTGTCCCCTAGTTTTTTTTAAAGCAATCCTCATTTTTAAAAGATTAATTATAATGTTATTATAATTGTATTTTTATAACAAATAATGTATACGACACTGCTTTCAGAAATCATTCTAATATGCTGATTTTTTTTTCCATTTTCATGAACTTTTAGTTTGTTTATTTATTATTGCCCTCAGTTCGTTGTGTTGTTTGTGTTCAAGTACACATGGTTTCCTTTGTTTTTCACATTGGTTATTGTTATTTTGTTACGTTTAATAAAAAATGCTGCTAAAGATCCCATACGCCTCACCTTGTCATCGCCTCATAAAAACTTAACATTTTTTTTTTTAAATAAAAAACTTTTGTAACATTTTAAATGTCTTTACTGTCTCGTTTGGTCAATTTAATGGGTCCTCACTGAATAAAAATATTAATTTCTTTAAAAAAATCTTACGGACCACAAATTTTTGAATGATACTGTACTTTGGAAAAGGTACTTTTTTTTCTAGTTTTCAAAAAGTAATAGTTTTCACCCATTTGGATTTAAAAGTCACGCAAACGTTATACATAATGGACATTTTCATTTCAGTGCTTGTGAATGTGTACTTTCATATTATGTTTATGTAGCTGTTCATATGTTCTCTCTTAGACTGTTCAACAACATTGTCAGTCTTATGGCACTTTGTGAGGATAGGGAGAATGATCTTGACCTGATGACACAATAAAGGCAGTGGTGTTTGATGGAGTGATAGATAGAGTGCATGGGAACATCTTTCTGCTTAGTGCTTCTCACTCACACTTTTGGAATATTTATACTTTCTGTTTACGTGACCAGCTTTTACGTACCACGTCTCAGATGGCAGAGACAGTGTGTCCTGAAATAAATATTATTCTCCCCTAAAATGTAGGACCTCCATTGTTATTTTCAACATTTATCTTAAACTGGGCCTTGTGAAATGAATAATGGACGTTTCATTGGCGACTGTGTGGGGTGGTTGATGGAAAGAAAAGTAATCAAGGTCTAGTTGTGTGTTTAAGTTTTCCGCTTTGGCTTGGTCATCTTTTTTATGGTTTTATTACAGCATAGGGTGAAGGAAATGAACTTTGCATGCTAAGTATTATCTTTTACCTGGATGACATCTTATCATACAAAGATCTTGACGTAAATTGTAGGATATAGTAAAATCATGCTCTACTTTCACTTACAGCAATTAGTATAAAACAAAAGTGGCTTTCATTATTGGATTATCAGAAGGGTATGATAGAGGAACATCGGACTCTTTACCCGCAGCCTCATTCTCATTATGAGATTTCCAGAAAGGTCAGGGTCACGGCTTCTGACCTCTGTTATTCTATCAGTAAGAGCGGAAACTGACCACTAACCAGTCTGAGAGTCTACCTTTCGTTTGTCAAAAGCAGGGGCCAGATTTGGCTGGTTAGTAAGTCAAGTCAAGTCAAGTATATTTATATAGCGCTTTTCACAATATAGATTGTATCAAAGCAGCTTCATAGTATCAATCAATATAACATAACAATGTTTGTTTCTTAGTGGAAAAAACATCCACGTTTGGTAAGGCTGATCAATGGTATTAATGATTGGTTAATTAATTTGAATATCCCCAACTGAGCAAGCAAGGCAACTGTGGCAAGGAACCGAAAAAGTTCATCAAGTGACCTACTGGTGTCCTAAAACTCCATCAGGTGACCTAATGGAGAAAAAAAAAAACCTTGGGAGAACCCAGGCTCAGTCGGGGGTCAGTTCTCCTCTGGCGTTCATGAACTAGAGGCCGGATTTACAGTAACTGTAAGATAAAAAATTTATATGAATGCCTGGCTGAAGAGATACGTCTTTAGTTTTAAACTGGGAGAGCGAGTCTGAGCAACGAACAATATCAGGAAGGCTATTCCAGAGCTTCGGAGCTAAATGTGAAAATGCTCTGCCTCTTTTGGTGGATCTGGATATCCTAGGAATGACCAGAAGCCTCGAATTTAGTGATCTTAAAGAGCGCGATGGATTATAGGGCGATAGAAGATCCGTTAAATAGACTGGAGCTAAACTATTTAGGGCTTTATAAGCCAAAAGCAATACCTTGTAATTAATACTGAACTTTATAGGTAACCAATGTAGTGATGATAAAATCTGTGTTATATGATCATATTTTCTTGATCTAGTAAGAACTCTAGCGGCTGCATTTTGGACTAGCTTGTTTATTGAGGATGCAGGACAACCAGCTAATAAAGCATTACAGTAATCTAGTCTCGAGGTCATGAATGCATGGACTAACTTTTCTGCATCAGAGACTGATAGCATAGTAGTAGCACAGTGAATGCATTTAAGATTAAAATATTTACCAGGAAAACACCATAAGAAGGCCAGAAGTGGAAAACTTCTCTATATATATAAGCAAATTCATTTTCACTCTATTAAGCCTACATGTCACAAAAACTTGCTGTTCTTCATTATTGGTAGAAATTAAGAAAAAAGTGATGTGGTTTAGTAAACGAATCCGATTCTTTTCAATGAATTGACTGAATTTGAAACGGACTGAACAATTCGACCTGACCTGTTTTCCGAGTGAACTGATTTGGTTTGCATTATTCATCCATGTTAGAGTTTGTCAAGATTTAGAATTCGTCAAGAACGTGGATTCATATGATCTTCAGAGATAGCACAGGGATTTGACCAACGGAGCAATACAAGTAAGTTACTAAGCACTCAAATAAAATAAAAAAGTATTGGCCTAAACATGTTCACATGTTCGAATGATGTAGGCCTATACTATGTTATCAACACATATGTTTTTAAATCTTAAAACTACGAGACATCTGGGAGATGAATTATAAATTATTTTATATATTTTCTACAACGTTGTTTATTGTAAATGCAAATCCGTATTTATGAGACGAGTTGTTCAAGATAGATGTTTCTCATGGTATATTTTGTCCAAGACATTTTGTCAGTTTAAATAATTTATTCTGATTGATAGATAGATAGACTGATTGATTCTAAATCTGCTTAGGTGTTATGTTGTAGGCTATATTGCTGTTTCGTCTGACTCCATCCCCTATGATGCCAGGCATAAAAGAACAGTGACGTCTTTCAGCTGTACAGTACGTCAATTTAGTTACCAATAGGGATCCAAGTGGATTAGGGATGAGAGTGTGATTGTAGGTCTGTGTGTCATGAGCCAGTGCTTGTAGGCCTGTGTGTGTCAGTCAAAATGGCATTTACTGATTTGTGTGTCAGTTGAGAACATGCTCATTAATCCAGAGGTTTGATCCGATCATATAGGGGCAGAGATGACTTGTGTTACCTACGCACTCAGTGAGTCTGAGCCGATCATCCCTTGCTAATGCTAAATACTGTCGTCACTTTCCCTTTCTGTGATTAGCATTAGCACTCTTTGTCACATGCAGATGAAGAAATAAAAAGAGGAAATGTTGCTAGAATAATCTGTGTGTGAATAATTAAGCAAATGACAAAAAGTAACCAAGATTTCTACCCATTTAGGTGGGCTTCAGTCCCATCTTTCATCTAAGCAGCCTTAAACATCTGTGATTGTGACAGATTGTTAGCTATATAAGGAGGTTATTTCAGTCCGTATTGTCATTAGAAATGTAAAAGTTTATTACATTGAATATCATCCTCCCTTTAGTCAGTGGTGACATATGACGGCAGTCACACAGGTGCATTCTCCATCCCTCAACTATTCAAGTGATATAATAGAGAAAATAAAATGTAACCAAATTTATCAATTTCTGATGTAAATCTATTAAAGGTGCTCTAAGCGATGTAGGGTGACGTCTATTCTTGTTGACATTTAAAGTATTGTCAAACAAAAAGGAGGCTAGCTAGACCCTCCCTCCTCCTCATCCGCGCACTAATCCCCCAAATCCCACCCCCAAATCCTTCTTGTCAGTTATTGGCTGGAACGGTTTGTTATCTTTCGTGGCGCGGGTTGCAACAGTTTGTTTATGTTGCCGTTTGTGGAGCCTGGGTTGTCTGCAGAGACCGCGTCTTTTTACAGTGTGTTCAGGGGACAGGCAGTTAGCGGATAGTGAGGAGATGTTTGCTGTATGTGACAAAAATGTTTTGGCCTAAAAAACATGACATCGCTCAGAGTACCTTTAATGCACAAATGCAATTTTTATTGTAAAATTATATTTTTATCCAAATTTAGAGCATCACATTGTAGGTAGGGTAAAGGAGTCACTTCGGTTTAATAGAATGCAGTTGTCACTTTTATTCATAACTAGGCCTAAATAATGTGTGAACATAACATTAACAGCGGTTCTGTTCATAGAGCACAAGTTAACCAAACTTACACTCAAAATTTGTTTATTAATCTGAAGTCACTTATAGAATGCAGTTGTCATTCTAATTCATAACTGAATTATGTATAAATGTAAAAACAGTTCTCACTCTCAAAATTTGATTGCCACTTCACTTAATCACTTCAGTTAATCAGTGCAGTTGATGTATTGCTAGATTACTCAATCTTACCTGGATTGTGTGCGAATATAACAGTATTTAGCACTTTAAAACAAACTGTATTTTGCTTTTTTGTGAATCTAGCCAGACCTTAAATTCCCCTTTACGGTTAGTCAGACTCAGCAGAGGATGGAGAAGCAAAAATGTTAAACTGATTAAGGGATGTTGGTGAACAAGTCAAATGACACACTGTTTCCACAGCGACAAGTGGGCCATCTCAAGTCCTGATGAATGCTCTCACTTTATGCACATAAGTGCCTCCTCTGTACACGCTTGAGCCGTGCGTGAAGGGTCGCATTAGCACAGCTGTGTGGGAAACCCATGTCGCCGCTAAAACCCCTCGCGCCCAGCGTCCTCTGTGTCCGGGCTAACATTAGCGTGAGAGAGAGAGACACCATCCACAGATGGGAAAAAAAAGTGAGAGGGAGAAAGGAAGGAAAACAAGTGTGGAACCGATGGCACTGCGATCGCAATGTTAGGAATGGTGATGATTGATGTGACGAGGGAACGGATCGGAGGAAGTGAGGAGCGCTCGGTTGTATCTCTCTGCACGCCCTGAAACAACATGAGCTCTCCCACACCGGCCCCCCGAGTTGAGAATTCTGCGGGACTTTGGGAGGGTTCCACTTCACTAGCTCAGGGTGCCATGTGACAGATTCTCAATGAGGTGGAACTGTGTCCTCCTTGGACAGGAAATGACTTGCTGAGCCTCGTGAGGCTAATTATTCACATTTCCCATCCACAGGAAAAGGGGGTTTTGATTGACTTTATCAAGCACTTCCGCAGCCATTTCCCTCTTGTCATCCCCTGAAACAAAAGTGTGTTGGATTTCCATGATTTAATCATGTACATCAGTCCCACATAAATCACTTAAGTTAATCAGATATAATTTGTTCACGTAATTTCAACATCACAGAATCAACTCAAATTTAAGTGACCTAATTAAATAGAATCAAAGGGATCTTTGATGGTTCCCTGACAGGGTTTATTTATTCAATTTCATATAGGCTATCTGTTTAGTCACATGATTGAGTTATAAGATTGTACCATAGACAGTATAAGAAGTGGACAGAGCCATCTCATTGGAACTCAGTTGAGACAGTTGAAGCCCATTTTTAGCGATTTTTGAGCACTTCCGTTCCTGACGCGCAGACTCAAACCGACTCAAACTACGCTTGATGACGTGAGCAACCTGTCTGACAGACGTAAATCTTCTAGTAGCTGTGCGTGAAAATTGCCAACGTTAATCTTGCAGAGACGGGGAACTTGAGCAAAGAGTTCTCATACCGAATTATTTCCAATTCCCCCAAAAAGTTGTTGAAACATTTTGTTGCTTTTATGGACTCATTATCTATGGGCTTCTCCCTTGACGGGACGTCCCCCCGATTGCTTGCGAGCTTCTCCTCCTGTCTGTACGGTAATTTCTGTACAGCGCAACAGAGAGTCGAGTGGTTATGACGCAATCGTTAGCCTATTTTTACAAAAAACTGTTTCTACGGGGCCATAATGTAACATAGAAGGTAATGGAGCCCTTTATACATTGTGGTGTTTCTTTAAAAATAAATAATGGACAAATAGAGTCTTAAAACGCCTCAGATGTAAAGTTATTCGCTGTCAAAGTGACGCCAAAATGAATGGGAGTCAATGGAAATGCTAACGCAAGTGAAGTTCTGCTACAAGATGGCTTCAACTTCCGGTCGATGGATTACCCCCTTAGATTGTACTAGCTAGCTATCAAACTATTAGCTTACAGTAGCACATATTAGCATGCTAAGTGCTAAGCAGTAAATGACATGTTGTATCAGTCCACAGCCTAAACAAATGCTCCACTCTTCTTCACAATGGTTACCCAGTAATCTAAACAGTTCTCAAACATTAAACAATATCAAACCCTATCAATTCTCCCCGTTTTCTTATGTTGCTCAAAAACACTTAAAATAACACTTATTTGTAAATGTTTATCCTCATTATGTCCCAAGCAAAGCATGCTGGGAACTTGAGTACTTGATTGGATCACATTCGGCTTAAATAACTGAATCTAGCACATTTTAGAGAATGACAGTAATCGAAAGCAAAGAAATCAAGTTTACAAGAGAAACAATTTTGTTGTGTAGATTGTTTATATATTATGATTGAATACTTTGGACAATATGTGTTTCTCCATTTTTTCAGTGCACCTTTAATTTCATAAATGTTACCCTACAGGTGTCTACTAGAAATACTTATAACGTATGTAGTTTATTTTTACAAAAAATAGAAAAGGGAAATTACTTTGGTTTCTTGTTCATTCAAGTATTGTTCTAGGCCACACTTTGCATTTTGTAAAAAAAAAAAAAAAGTATATAAAAAAAGTATAAAAAATTTTCATGTAGGCTACTGTACATTGATTGTTGCTTGTCAGAATTGCTAAGCCATACAGATATTGTTCTAGTTCACAGTTTGAATGCAAACATTGTTCGCTCAGAGTGCACATTTTCTTTTAAACAAAGTTATAATTTCATTATTGCCCCCCCCCCCCCCCCCCGCCCTGTTACTTTACAATTGGTAACTAAACCATACAAATATTATTCTTTTGTGCTAAGAATTTTTTGTTTTTTTATTGTAATATCCTGTACTTTACGATTGTTGCTGGTCAGATTACACAATAGAGTGAGATCATATAGATTAAATCCTATAAAGAAATATTTTATTCTGTCAATAATAAAATAATTGTGATCCAAAAATCGAACTGGTCTTTAAAATGCAGAATGAAATAGTAATATGTCAAGTTGTGTATTTTGTTTATTTATTTCAAGGCAATTACTTGGCTGTAATCAGTGTGCATGTCATACTAAGCGATCCAAGTTAAGTGTTCTATTTTGCCCTATGTTTGTCTCAGACTGCAAAATTGTGGCTGTGGACATACATTTTTTTAAGTTGGAGCTCATAACATCTTGTTGCTGCGCGGTTCAGGTCCCTAAAAGCAATACTTTTTGCTTTCACTGGGCCTAGGAGGTAGTTGTGCCTGTGTAAATGTTGGCTCAATTGCATTCTTTCCCCAAAGTAGGCTATGTTTACACAGTAATGGCTTTGCTTGCAATGAGCGATGTAAGGTTAATTAACTTGAAAACACCCTGTTAAACTGTCAGCAATCACTGAATGGTCAGGTCTTTGCTTTAAAGCTGGAAGGAAGTTACGGATTTCTCTTAGGATGTAGTGAGAGTCTTAGTTGATAACGCAGTTTGCTGCTCACCCGCCCGCATGCTCCATTTAGCAGCTAGCGGTGAGAGGCAGGAGAACTGTCAAACAAATGCCTCAGTTACGACTGTAACCTCAGTTCCCTGAAGAGGACGCTGCGTCGATTGATGCTAAGTAGGGATGCAAATTATCGATTAATTAATCGTTAGTTGATCGACCTTATCGATCGATTAAAGATTAACTGATAAGCGCCTATATATATCCCTATAACAGTTGGGATATGGTACAGATAATGGCATTTGTGTAGTTTAACAAAATAAATTATGCTCAGAAAATACATAAAATACATAAAAAATAGTTGTGCACTGCCTCACCTTTTGAAACATTAAGCAACATAAAATAAATTTAAAATAAAAATCTATATGGGTAGGGCGGCTTAGCCTACACTATATTAAGCCTACATATAATCATCTATCTGGTAAACTACTTGAAAAAACTTGAAACATTAGCAGCAGCACTTGGTCCCAGCACTTTAATCCCCCTTGGTCTGAGAAACGTAACAGTAAGATTACTAGACCTGGAAACTTCAAATAAAGAACTGAACACAACTTAAATCATCCCTGAGGAAGGTGACAGTTCAGGGTTTCCCATACGTTCATTTATTTGTGGCGGCAGGCCACAATATCAACGCTGACCAACCACACATTGATTTTCGATTATTTATTATCCTTTTTGGTAACACTTTATTTTACGGTGTCCGTGATACAGAGTAATTACTTAATTAATAACTTAGTAGTAGACATTGTAACATGTAACAAAATGTAATTAACATGTAACTAAGTTATGGAACAGCCTGTACTTACAGATTGTAATTACACTCATGTATTAGGCAGCTACTGTTACACATATGTAACAGGCCGAGTCGGTTACATATATGTTACCGACTTGGTACAATGTAACAAGTACTTAAATATGTTACTAAGGTAAAAATCCTGCAGTTACACATGGTCATTTTGTACCTTATAAAATAAAGTGTATCAAGGTTGTACTTAAGTGCACTTCATGAGTATCTACAAACCTTATCCATCTGAATTAACCCTCTAGTTTACAGCTTAAATACATGCAGTAGCTTCTTAATTACATTCAATTTACAGAATATCACACAGGTATAAGCTACGTAAAATAAAGTGTATCAAGATTGCACTTAAGTGTACTTCATGTGTATCTACAAACCTTATCCATATGTACTTTAGTTTAAATTAGGCCTAACTCCCAAATTCACAGCTTAAATGCACGCTGTAGCTTCCTAATTACATTGCAATTACATAATATTACACAGGGATAAGCTACGTAAAATAAAGTGCATCAAGATTGTACTTAAGTGTACTTCATGTGTATCTACATACCGTATACACATGAAGTACACTTAAGTACAATCTTGATACACTATTTTAGAAGGTACAAAATGACCATGTGGAACTGCAGTTTTTTTTAACACCTTAGTAACTTGTTAAATACTTGTTATTACATTGTGTATTGCAAAGTACTTTCTTACATAATTACATTGTACCAAGTCGTACAACACATATGTAACCGACTCGACCTGTTACATGTGTGTAACAGTAGCTGCCTATTACATGTGTGTAATTACAATCTGTAAGTACAGGCTGCTCCATAACTTAGTTACATGTTAATTACATTTTGTTACATGTTATTACAATGTCTACTACTAAGTAATACATTTTTACTAAGCCTATTTAAAATCGTATTTGATTGCAGAGCGCCGTAACGCATTCGCGCAGCACTACCTCTCGTCCGTCTCTCTCTCTCTCTCTCTCTCTCTCTCTCTCTCTCTCTCTCTCTCTCTCTCTCTCTCTCTCTCTCTCTCTCTCTCTCTCCTCTCTCTCTCTCTCTCTCTCTCTCTCTCTCTCTCTCTCTCTTGTGTGAAGAAATACACCAACTTACAAAATGCATTTAAAATGTAAATTCTTTGCCTGGACAAAAGAGGCGTCAAAGCTCACGCTACTCCTACATCCTACATCATACACATCGTCAAGTGTTACTCTTTTGGCGTAAGTCGACTTGCGTAGGCCATCTGCCGGAAGCTAGTTATTTTAGTCGATAAAGTTTTATATCTTGGATGACATGGGGTGAGTAAATTATCAGCAAAAGTTTTTTAAAAAGTGAACTAATCCTTTAAGGCTAAGTGCTTGAACTTCATATTGCGGCATCTGCTATAAGCTTTGTGGCTGGGGAAATACCCATAACAAGCCCTTGCATTTGAATAATTAAATTTTAGAGCATGTAAACAATTGCTACTTAGAATTAACAGATTTTTTTTTAGCTTTATTTACTGTGGTTTATTCAAAGTCATTGTTAAGATGATTCGTTTTCCTTTTGGGAATTTGGATCCTGCTTTGTTAAAATAATTTCTCGCCCGTGACCAAAAAAGAACATTTTGTTTTATTGTGGAATAGTACGGAAAAGAAAAACCCACAATCTGGTGATACTTTACATCAACACCCTAGTTACTAAAACACTAAGTTGAGTCAACCTGAAAATTTGTAGGTGCACCACATGTGGTTACATTTTGAATTTCTCTCTGTTTACTCTGTTTGAAATGTTAAATTGCTCATACTGAAGTTGACATTCTTTAATGTCATCTCAACTTTTTCTGCATCAGATATCTCAATCAACCATTATAATAGAGGTTATCTAACAACTATAATTTTTTTTCAGTGTACTGCATCTCGCTCTAAAACTGTACCACGTTGTCAGTCAACAGACACATTGAAGCTTGGTGAAAATATTGATGCTGGCGGAGTGAAGGAGCCTCTAGCAGGCCATGACGTAGCGGTTTTTCCATGACACTTCTGATGATTGTTTCCAAATGGTCCTGTCAGTATTAATAAATCTAACGTAGACATTCAATTTAGTTTCAAAGTAAACAAAATCCTTTTCAATCCACATGGCTCATATGAACATAAAGGCAATAACTTCAAGTGGTGCAGGCATCATTGTAAGATGATGTATGTTTTTATGTATGAGGGGTTCTTTCATTTTTTTCATACGTTCTCTCTTCTGTGGAATGTATGAAGCACTGGAGGAGGGTAAAATCAGATTGATACTGTTTTCTTAACTTAACAAATGGCAAAATCACACAGTAATTTAAGAGAATCAAGCATTACCAGTAAAGTCAGCTGTGGAAACATCTAGCAGCCTGGCCTAACACTGAAATAAGAATGATTAACAACTTACAGCCAGGGCTTAATACAACTGTCCCCAAAGATGTAGATATTTTTATTGTTAACCACACCAATTTATTCAATAACTATTAGGTGACTGTATATACATGCCCGGTGATCTGTATGGAGAAACAGAATTCAATAGAGAATGACTGATTTTGAACCTTGGAGGCCGCATCTTTTTTAGGTTCCTTCAACAAATGTTTAATGTGAAACCGATGAGCCTGTTCTTCCTGCCTTCGTGACAGATTGGTGGTTTAAAAGGTATTTTGTTAGGTGTAAATTGTGTGTGCACTGGCGTGTTTCCATAGGCTTATGATCAATGAATGGCATATATCAAGTGGAAACCCTATGTTCAAATCTTCAGTTGGGTGTTTTTTTTCTGCAAATGATTGTTTGTCTGTATGTGATGATGATTTACAGCTGTACTCTTAATATTTTGTCCTTTTAATTTGTATGGGTAATATGATGGTTGGCAGAGTGCATTTAAAAGTGCTAGTAATGTAAAGGATCAAATTTACTGTCAGCTATTTTATTTAACATAAATGTAAACTGCCCAATTAGGTGTTAGTAATGCCTCTTAAACTCCAAAGAGAAAACGGAAACTTTACACATGCTGCATTGGCAAATTATGCTTTGAAGGTGTGTTGGATTTTTAAGATTGTAATCAAAAGAGTCTGATGAATTTTGGTCATTTTGTTGTCTTGCGATTTGGCTCGAAATAAAGCTTGTTTAAATAAAAAGAAGATAAGCGAGGCAGTCAGAGAACAGTTGAAACTTGATAAGGTGTAGTGAACGCTATTAAAGAGCTGTGTGTGTGTAAGTGGGAGAGATAAGGAGCGAAAAGAAACAACCGGACCGATGTGGAAAAAAAATACAGACGGTGAAATGTGTACAAATTAAGCTGTTGGGATGTTGATGGGAAAACATCTGTTTTGAG
Source organism: Chrosomus eos (assembly GCA_036326025.1). Classification (NCBI taxonomy): domain Eukaryota; kingdom Metazoa; phylum Chordata; class Actinopteri; order Cypriniformes; family Leuciscidae; genus Chrosomus; species Chrosomus eos. Next base: position 23,878,397 of record CM070833.1, on the reverse strand, counting down.
ATTGACGTCATCTAAAAAGATTGTTCTCAGTCTAATTAGGAGTAAAGCATCAGATCTAAATAAAAAAAGTGTGGCATGCAGATAAAAATTCCAAACAGCTTGAAATAGCTCATTGATGTTTGATGAGAAGACAGACATGAGAATCTTAATTATGCTGGACATTAACAAAATAGAAAGCCAGAATACACTTACATGTACTGATCATAAAACATTCACTACTAGGCTTAAGAGAGGTATAACGAGTTTATATGGAAAGGATCTCAAGCTGACTAGCTGAAGACGTTACTGTAGTTATATACCTATTAAAAGTGACCATTCGCAATATATAATGATTTACAACACTGTAAAAAGTGATCAGTTGACAACTTACGAAGTGAGGAAACTGGTTGCTTTAAAATTAAGTAAAAATTAAGTGACGTGAACTTGACTTTTTTCAATTACTCAAAGTTTATTTACTTAATTTTAAGGCAAGGGGTTTCCTAATTTTAAGTTAAATCAGCTGATCAGTTTTTACAGTGGATGAACTAGAGAGAGATACATACGGCAATTTGTCGGTGCAATAAAATACCTTACTCACCTGTTGAGTAATAAAAGCATCTCAACATCACTTACATTTCAAATCCCTCAGTTCTTGCCATCTCCGAAAAGCCAAGCCAATGTTGATTCACGTTTTATTACGAGCTGTGTCATGTTTTCTTTTTGGCAGCAAACTCCTGTTTGGTGCTTGTTTTAAACGGGTGATTCAGCATGCTCCATGTCAACCACTCTCGCTATGCCAATCCCACACCAATCCCACAGATATGATGAGACACAGGTGAGTGATGCATGTACGCAATTTCCCACGAAAACCATCCTGATCTAAAGTATAAACACTTATAGGCTTACCATTTTGTATACAGGAAATACAGACTGGACAGGAAGTAAGTTAATCCAGATAACAGCTTTATTGAAGACACAAGCAGACACCGGGTGAGCAGGTGAGTAAACTCTATGTGGATAAATATAGCTGGTGAAATGAGAACAAAACTGTCCTTTTGTCTTACAGTAGATGAACACACACCTCAGAGGACAAGCACCGGAACAGGTGAGTAACGCAGGCAGATATTGACTGGGGCAGACTTGGGAACACAAGGAACAAACACAAGGATACACTTCTAGGAATCGTCGTTGGAGAACTGGAATCGCTTTAATTTGAATCAGGTGTGGAAGATGGTTGACTGAAGGCAGGTGATGAACTTGATGGATGATGGGAAATGCAGTGTGCTAAGGTGACTGGTGACTGGAGTTCGTGACAGAATCAGGGTATCAGAATTAGACAAAAACACGTTTAGGAAAAACGACTGATGTATTGACTAATTTTTTGAATTGAGTTAATTTTGAACGAATAAAGTTGCATAGTGTATCATTTATTAGAAATAAGTCAATTTGGATAAAATCGACAGTAGACTCTGAAGCAGTTTTGGGACAGTTTAAAAAAAGTAATTGCTCTACCAAAAGAACAAAGTACCCTGAGGTCAGATACAATTCTCAGCCAACCTGGCCTTTTAATTTGAGCCACTGATCAACCCACTCACTGAACGAGAAGAACACCTTGTTCAGTCCTGCTTGGACTGGAAGTCAAATCTTATCATGCCACCAACCACCAGAAGAGAGCCAGGAGGCACACGCATGGTGTGAGAACGTGCTCTTCATGGTAAAACCTCTGGAGCAGGTCAGTATGCAGGCGTGATGAAGTGTGACATGAAGGAACCTGTCTATCGGTTGCTCCGCTGGCATTCAATGAAAGAAAAAGGGCATGCTGGCGAGTCACAGGGTATTTGAATCAGTGCTATGGAGGTGCCAGCAGTACAAGAGGCCTGACTCTGTTTGTCTGTAATGCAATGATGGACTGAGCAAATTTTGTTTACTGTGTTGGTGGAACCAGACAGGGGTTTGCCCGCAGGGAATTCTGTCCTCTCGTTTTTCTTTTCCCTGGTCCCTTGATACTTTTATTTGTAGTAATTTCATCAGAAGTTGAGTAGCTGTTTGTAAATTTTATGTTTTTGCTCCATGAGTGGGTGTGTATGTGGCTGGTTATGGCCATAAAATTAGGCTGACATCAGATTCAGTTATAAAACATGACTGCTGGGCAGAAATTACTTTCCCTTCAAGCAAAAACGTGCTTTGGGGGTGATCTTTCATTTAAGTCATTCTATATTCTAATGAATGGCTTTAATCTTTAGATTTTAATCGTATGAATGCTACCTCATTTGTAGACTACTTTCAATTAAATCCAAGATTAAGTAATTAGCTGAATTACTCATAGTAATCACACTTGCTTTTAAGAACACTGGGTGGAAACTGTGACATGTGAGACAGCCATTAAGACTGAAGAGGTCTGCAGGACTTGTTCCCTTTTTCTATAAAATCCTGTTTCGGCCTGTACAAACTGCCAATAACAAGGCTGTATGAAAGCGTTTGAGGTTACAATTTATAGTAATAGAACATCAAATAGATATTTCTCTCTCTGAATGATCACCTCCTGTACTTCAAAAATATTTATTTTTTTGATGAAGATTGTGACAAAATGCAACGATTACAGTGAGGTCTTTTTCTTTATCAGTGTAAAAACTGTGAAATGTAAAAATTTGCAGCACTGTATATTTTTTTATTTGATTTTATATTTGTAACAAATGTCTTATTTAAAAGATGATTAGTTATGTGTAATGTTGATCTTTAGGAACTCTCTTTCTCCTAATAAAAAAAACGAGTTGTTTTGAAGACGTCCGCCCTCGGCTTACCTGAAATCTATCCGCTCTTTACCACAGTCTCCTTTCAGAGTACTCAGAAATTCTCCAAATTAATTCTGGCTCAATTAATCCTGAAGCGGCTCTCATTGGACAGCAATCATTACGCTCTGATGATCTTAAGGCCATTGTCACTGTGGCACTTGAAGGAATCTTTTGTGAACAGAAAGAATAGGGGGCAAATCAATGAAGCTGCAGAACAGAGCCAGTGAGGTGTGTGTGTCTGTGTATGCATGTGCTCCTGTGGATAGTGTTTCGGGGTCCAAGCAACCATGAGTGGTGTTGATTGACGTACAGAGTGAAAGAGCCTAAACCCTATAGCTTTGATGATTGAAATGAGATGGGTATCCTTTAGTCTGTTTGGGCAGTGGTTTGTGTGTGACAGTGAGTGTGAGAGAGATCCCCATTGCTGTTATGTCTTTTTCCCTTTGGACTTGACTGACAGTTGTCATCCTGCTAAAACTTAACAGTCATATGCTCAATTAATTAATTTCTATTATATATATACCCTAGTGAAAAAAGTATACTTTATTGTATTTGAAATATATTCCCTTTTTCAATAGTGCATTGCAAATATACTAACAACACTATCTGTGAAAATTCAGTTTATTTTTTAAAAGTGTATTTATTTGCATTTTATTTAAATATATTTTAGGTATATTTTAACTGTGTGCTGGAAATGATCATTGCAACAATGCATTGAAAGTATACTTTCAAAATACATTATAGTATACAATAGTATTTTGTACAAAGTGTAGCTAAGTTTTATTTGTCTAACAATGTACATTTGTTATTGAAGACAAGGTATGCAATTTGTAGTATTTGGAATAAGCCAAAGGTATTAATAAGCCTATACTTTTTATTCAAATATATCATCACGAAAGCCTCGTGAGCAAGTGCAGCGACATGTGCTTCGGGAGACCCGAGTTTGAGCCCCGGCTCGTATGCCTTTCCTGATCCGGTCCCACCTCACATGTCTAGCTACTGTCCTATCCTAATAAAAGGCAAAAACACCAAAACATATTTTTTTTACAAATAAAAAAAATATAGGCTATATATATAAATACACTTGTGGTATATTGCTTCTATGTTTCAAAGACACACGTAATTAATTTGTAATGTACTTGTTACATAAAATAAATTACACTTTAATATCAGTAATCAAGCAATTACTCCCTACACAAGCATATACTTAAAGTATACTAAGTATACTTGAAGTTGGGCCAATTTAGTTCACAAAAGTACACTAAATACACTTAAAGTTATGTTTTACTACAATTTAATTACAACTAAAATATACTTGATACAAAATGAGTTATATATGGGGTTTGAAATCAACACTCACCAACCCACCAAATCTGCACAGATTTAGCGTAAATACTAAACTCGTGAGTCATCATGATAAATACAACGTAGTATTGCACAGTATCCTCAGTTATCTGGCTTACTTGAACATACACGTCACTATGCAACAAATAACGCCATGCTTGTTCTGTTCATTTGCAGTGATTGATTGCATGTTTCATTGAAGTATAGCATTGAAGAATAGCGAAGATTAAAAAGCATTTGGTTAACCGAAAATACTTATGTATATATGAGCAGTGACGTACTTAATCGGGTTTCATTTCTTTCTTTATTTATTTTTTTGGCTAGTAGAAGTTCTGAATGGCCGTTAACTTAAACATTTAGCCAAATAGGTCGGTGAATAAAAAAAGTTAATTTCAATATATATATCTACAAGAAATGTATTAATTGAGCGGATTGGCTGAATAGGACTTAACATGGACACCCTTTATGAACCTTAATGAACCATTATGATGCATGTATATTTGACAGCTTCTTGATTGACAGCTGGCCTCTGCAGTATTCTGCATGTGAATGCACACCCCCACAGTCTGAGCTTCAATGACGGGCTCCAGAGCTTTCTTTCTGGCCTCTGAACCTTTGGCCTCTTGTGGGGCACATGCAGTCTTTCTTTCCCCTGGAGTCCACTGCATGGATCCCTGGGGCTCTGTGTGGCAGGCGTAGGTTCTGAACATGTGTTTGAGAGAATGAAAGAGGGAAGGACGAGCGAGGCCCCTGATCCCAGCTTCCCCCGCAGGGCATCTGTGTGGAAACAGAGTGTGTAAAGTCTGGAGAAAGACAAGAGCCCACTCAGACAAATGTCACGAATTTCACTGACAGATTTCCACTTCAAGTGGCTGTCTTTCTTTCTTTCTTTCTTTCTTTTCTTTTTCTTTCTTTCTTTCTTTCTTTCTTTCTTTCTTTCTTTCTTTTCTTTCTTTCTTTCTTTCTTTCTTTCTTTCTTTCTTTCTTTCTTTCTTTCTTTCTTTCTTTCTTCTGTCTGTCTGTCTGTCTGTCTGTCTGTCGGTCTGTCTGTCGGTCTGTCTGTCTGTCTGTGTCTTGTCTTGTCTTGTCTACATTGAAAATTATACTCTACTTAACAGGACAGTAGATGCAATTTCAAAATGCAGTTAAATATATACAATAATATTTTGTGCGCTTTTGGGTTGTACGTCAGAACGTAGGCTCACTATTGGCCAGCATCACACGCATCACACCAGCAGCGTCGGCCAATAGTGAACCTACGTTCTGACGTAGTTTCGATCCCATAGAAGCCTATGGGGGATAAATATCTTAATTTGTATTCCGAAGATGAACGAAATTCTTACAGGGTTGCCAAGTTGGAACAACATGAGGGGTGAACTAACCCTTTAAGGCCAAATATAACATAATCGATAATACGAACAACAGGCAAAAGAGTTTTGTTTGGTGGTCGTTTACAGTTAATGTGCTCAGTATAGTGGAAGTGCTTTGTGAGGTGGGGTCCGCTGGAGACGAGCATCTCATTGTCGTGTCTTTGTGGATGTCTGTTTTCACAGCTGATGCCTTTTGCTCAACAGGGAAATGTATGGTGTTGTTTGTTATTCAGAGACAGTCCTGGTGCTTTAGTTGAAGTTCATATTTATTTTATGAAGGAAATATGTCAGTGCTGCTGAGCCAAAACATAATTTTTATTCATGCACAGTCCCAGTCATGCAAATGCATGTCCAGCTACAGATATCAATCGTGGGCTCGGATAATAATAATAATAATAATTATTCGTTACATTTATATAATGCTTTTTTGGGTACTCAAAGCACTTTACATATGGAAGGGGGATGGTCTCTAAGCATCATATGGTCTCTAAGCATCATCTTTCATTTTTATCTTGGCACTGCTAAAAACATTCATAATCATTGCATGCAGGTCACGTCAATGACATGCCCCTATTCTGAGTGCTGAGAGATTTAATCTTGGCCAAATTCCAAAATGACTTGGAGATACGACCATGAGTAATGAATATTCACAGAGTGATGACTTTTTTCATGTCGAATACCGTGGGAAAATGCATATTTGCTCTATGAAGCACATTCATTCTCTAGAATTTTACTTGTGACATACATATTTCAACATCATTTTTTTTCTGTAAGCAGTAAAACATTCAGTGTTGAAATCCTGGTGTCGAGGACTCTTAGATTAAAGAGTTAATGTTGCTCTAAAGTCATAATACCTGCACTTAGTTTTTTATGTGCCAGTTTGGATTGCACGTGCTGCATGTTGGATTGCATGTAATTTTGACAAATGTTGGCTTTCTGTTACACCTTTTCATTTGCTTTTGTACAGAGCAGCATCTAATTTTCTCTACTTTTTCTTCAGAGAGAAACCAAAGAGCCTCCTACAGATTTACCTGTGACACAATAGCACCCCTGTAATTCAGATGAGTACATTTTCATTTTGTCCCATCACTAATGCAGTGCGTCTCCATTTTAAACAGGTTTGTTTGGTTACAGAGTGTGTGAAGTGTCTGACATTTTCATCTAATTATCAGTGTTCTGCTAGAATGGCTAAGATCATAAAATGTTGGTGTATTGTCTTGTGCATAGTTGGAAAATTACTGTCTTTATCTTCTTGATCACTGTTTTCACACTTTTTCTGCACGGCATATGTAATAGCAGATTCCAGCTTCATTTATGACGGTATGCACCAGTGATTTTCCATCCACCATTTATTGTGGGTGATTTTTAAATAATAGCTAAATCAACAAAAAGATTCAGTTGATTGATTCCAAATATGTTTTTCTGGCATGGTCATGGGGAATTTTGCTGGTTAGAATTTGTAATGCTTCAAATCGGTGCTACCTGACAAAGAACAAAAGAAATAAGGCTGTTCTCTTCCCTTTTGCCTAATAGGTAAGAAAACACCCATAATACACTGGGCATGTTGATTTCCAAGGCCAATCCCAGCAGTCTGTTATGGATATGCTTGACTAGAGTCAAATACCACATTGATTTAGTAGGAAATACTTTTAAGCGAACTTTTAGTTATTTTATTGTTATTTTACACTTGTATTGTTCTCAGGTGCAAGAATTCAAAGAGTAAACGTTTAGCGGTAGTGAGTTACTTTCAGTTTTCAGTGAAAGATCCAGCGCATTGCAGGCAGTAGCTAAAGGCTACAAAGAAACATAAATATGGAGAGAATGCTGCGACGGAAAATCTTGTAGTCAACATTTCATACTGGATGACTACTAACAGTGTTTTATGCCAAACGGAGGTGACAAACTGACATTCTCTCAGTTCCGACCAATCCTCCCGAAGCAAACTGCCATTGTCATAGTGTTTTAAATATAGTTAAACAACCAAGTATGGTGACAAACTAAACTGGCACTTTTTCTAAGCGGGTAAAATGGATAACTATAATGTATGGCGGAATAGCACTTGGGAGCACTTCGACTCGGCGCAGTAATATCTTCACTCGTCTCGAGTCAAGGATCCAGAGGAGGGAGAGGATTTTTCACGAGTGAAGATATTACTGCGCCGAGTCGAAGTGTTATTCCGTTTTTTATTTTACCTGCTTTAGAAAAAGCGCCACGTTTTATTTTGTGTCACAATACTTGTTCGTGTAACTACTCGTGTAGCTGTATTTAAATAGGGAAAACGTGGAGGTGTTTGGTCGCTTCCAACTTCATCTCTGTTTGGCCCGTAATGAATGAACTGGGCTAAGATAAATGCTCTCAAAGTTCTCCGAGCGCCATAGCGATTAAGTGCACGCACTGAGATGAGAGAGGTATGTATCAACTCGTCTTAAATAAGAGAATAACATAGTTTAATATGAAAAATCAGTGGAGTGTTCCTTTAAAGGACTCCCATATAGAAACAATTTTAATTGCCTTCTTAATATGGGAATGAAAAATAGTCTTGATATATATTTGAATTTCTTTTTCAAGAACCAAAAACAAAGGTTGGGTTTTTACTGTAATTACATTTGTGTGTAAGAATTTAGTTAAAATTAAATTAATAATATAGTTGTCACAGTTGTGTTTCTATCTGAGACCCCGTTTACACAAGAGCGATTCCGGGTAAAAACGTATTTTATCGGATGTGCCTTTCGTTTACACGGCGACGGCGTTTTGGTGGCTTAAAAACGCAAAAAAGTGAAACCACCCTCCAGAGTGGAAATCTTAAGGGTGAAAACGCAAATCTGCTCACGGTGGCTCTCTTCGCATACGCGTTTACGTCACAGGCATGTGCCAGTACAGGGAAATAACAACCAACATGTCGGATTATTTCCATATGTCGGATCTTCAAGTTGCCCTAGCAGCTCTGATAAACATACAAGAGTCTTTTCTGCAGTTGTACGAAATATTTGCCATGTGTTTGACTTCGCGCTACTAGGGAGAGAAGTAGAAGGAAGGTTGTACGCAGGCGCGCGGACTTGGTGTTGTTGTGTGGCATGCTTCACATTGCCACCTAGCTGCCTGGAGTGCATACTACATCGAATTTCACACACTTTTGTTCATTGTCTGATCGCTGTTGTATTTAGTACACTGCTTGTTCTGCTGTCGTGTGTTCTCTTATCATTAAAACCTCGCCTCCGTCTGCCATCCTGCAACCACGCGTGACAATAGTATTCTTTTCTTTTGTTTGGGGGGATATTAGTAAAACCACATGTATTGATTTCTGAACACACAGCAAAAGTGGGGTCAATGTTATCAATTATAAATCTAGTCAAGTATAATCTGTAGTTTTCACAAAAGCCCCGATGCTTTTGCGTCATCCGGCGGATCTTTGCTGACAAATAAATGTGCATTTTTCGGTCCAGGGCAGGTCACACTGAGAACGAGTAAACATTGTTCAATTACACTGCCAACATTGTTACAATACTAAGCTAATTTTGATGAACTTTAAACATGTGTCCTTCTGTTTTACCACCTGTATTACTATGGTGAATATCAGTATATTTGTATTAACCAGAAAAGGGGGTTTGTAAAGACTTCTAGATTTTTACTGTAAATTTAACATGTTTTTTGACAATGTTTGTTCATTGCACAAACACAAAAAACATGTCTTTCTGCAGCAGAGAGGCTATTACAGTGTTTCCCTTGTTTCTGCTGCTTACAGACACACACAGCCAGACAGCGCCCCATCCTTTGGCTTTTTTTCCTCCTTTTCCTCGTTTTCTGATCATTAGGGGAAGTCCCGTTGAGTAATGCAACATGGGAGTAGGTGGAGTGGTTGAAAAGGCTAGCAGCAGGCCTCACAGACTTTGACTGGTAAAGCAACTGGGCTGGGCTCTTATACTGAGAGTGTTTGCTCTTGGACTCCGTCGCAAACTGGAATTTTCCCATTTGTAGATCTGGATGGAGAGGAAAGAGGGTATGCAGCATAGGGCAAAGAGTTCACTTAATTTATAGTGCTCATTATGAGAGGGACTGTGCAATATGACGCTATGTGCAGTTAGAGGGGTAGCTGAAAGTTTGACATTTTGAATTTAATGGAATTGAGACTTACTGGCACATATATTGGGATCTGGCTTGTACATCACTCCCCTGGAAATAAGGAACAGCACATTAAAATTGCACAATGAAAACCTTTTTTTTTTAATGTCCAAGACATTTTAAGCCACTTGTGTGGTTTTGAAACAGCATTATTATTGAAAGATTTATGGCTGACTATAGTTTTTATTATGAAAGGTGTTTGCATTAAAATATCAGAGTTGAGAAACAGAATGGAACTATATCAGGCCACCAACCACCAAACAAACATTCTTAGTTGGAATGTCTCTTCGCTGTGGAAATTGTTACAAAACTAATAACCCCAGAGAAGAATCATTAACAAACTTCATTATAAAAGAGGAAAGGGAGATAATGCTGCAGTTTAACATGGATGGATGGGGACCTTAAAGGAGGATCAGGCTGAGTGCTTTTAGGTAATTGGTGGAGTTCCATTAAATCTGTAGCGTAAAGCTTGACCCTACGGAGTGTCACTTCCCCTGACGGATCTGTAAATTCACCGTAACAAAAACGTGGTTAGTTTTAAACCACTTCTTAGAGTATATTGGCCAACTTGTATAATAGATTCCACAAAAAAAAAAAAAAAATTATATTCACTGATCACTCCAATAAAGGCGTAATTATGTTAAATTATTTAGTATGTATCTTGTTAGTCTAATCATTGTAATGTTATGTTTAGTAGTAGGGATTCACAATATATTTCTTATTAGCTTGCTTAAAATTAATATTATTAATTCTGTATCATTATTTGTTGAAATCATTTCCACCGTTTGTCCACATTTAGATAACCACTTTACCTTTATTTAATGCTCACTTAAAGCATCACAAAGTTTCCAACTTTATTACAATTAATTCACAAGTTTGTTAAAGATGAGATGTTTATTTGTATTACTCTGTGTGAATGGAATCATATCTAATGCTGTCACAATATGCAGGTTTAGCTGAGTGTCTGTGTTAATTTTAGTGTAGCACATGGAAAAAGTTATTTTCATTGCATAACAATTTTAGATGCTTAAGAGATCACCGCTCCTCACGATTCTCTCTAAGTCTTTTTAAACCGACAGGACCCCACAATTCTACAGGCCAAACGCATTTTGGGGATAATTCTAATAATGTACATTAGTGTAATGCAGTAAACATCACATTTTGCTAGTTTACTGTGAATATGTTAATTAAACATTTCTAAATGAGTACTGCTTGTCTAATTTGACAGCAAGGCTGTAAGCTGTTGAGCACTGTGAGAACATTTGCTGTGAGTGTATATATTATAATAGGGCTCCTGGTGGATCAGGAAAGGACCTTTCGTTTCCGGAGGTACTCAGATCTGTGAAGAGTGACAAATCATAACAGTTAGGGAGGCATTTGACCTCCTATACCCCTCCAATTAGACCCACAGGGTCAGGTTTACACATTAGCACTCTCTAGATATGAGCTACATCGCAGAGCAAAGCTCTTTAAACTGTTTCATCTTCCTTTTTTCACTTTCATTCTCCAAATCCTTGTCATAGATGGGCAAGCTGACTTCAGTTAGGGATGCACTGATATTAAAATGTCAGATTAAGTAAATTAGTAAGTAATGTAAGAGTATTCATTTTTAAAGATTAAAATGTTAGAACATTGCAAATGTATCTAAATATTACAAAAATTAAATGAGTATACACTTTTACATATTGTCAAACGTAACGTTATTACTCGAGCACCGGTATATTCTGTACCCTCTGATAGATGCTGCTGCTCTTGTTCGTGTTTAAGCGCTCTTTTGAGTGTCAAAGATTTCCATTTACAGTGTGTTTTTACCAGCATTGAGCATTAGCCAATCACAATCATATCCGTTGAGTGCGTGTGAACTCAATGGCCTATCAAAGGTGCTAGTCAATAAGTTGCACTCTCGCAAATCCTTTTATTATAACCAACAAAGTGCAAACACAATGAAAATAAGAGATTTATTGTACAATTAAGACAGCTTTTAAATAGTTTTTTTGCGAAAATGCAAAATTCAGTGAGCTTGTGCTTTAGCTCTGGTAATGAGATTGGTAGAGAAAACCGCAAGTTCTCTTTCATAGGTTCTCTCAACGCTGCGGAAAGCGCAGTGGGATATTCTCTGAATGTGCCGATTGTCTGAAGCCTTATAGAATCACGCCAATTCATTGGCTGATGGCGTCCGCGCAATATGGCTCCGCCCCGACGCTCTTACGTCGCATCATACGTATTCGCGCGCGCGCCATCTGCTCCTCAGATTTCTCTGCCTTCAGAACGAAGCGGTCACGTTTGCCCTTCGCTCGTGATTTTTCTGAGCTACAATTACATCTAGGATTATTCTCGGCGCTTCTGCGACTGTTCAAGCGGAACTCTGTTTCTCCTTACGGTGAAGCTGCCATGGATTACAGACGCTGTACTCCGCCATGTGCTCGTTACATCGCTAACGACGACCCACACAGTAAGTGCGTTAAATGTTTGGGTTTTTCACATGCGCGTGAGGCAGTTATAGGATCGTCTAAATGCAAATTCTGTGAAAATTTGTTGCTCAAAACCCTCAAATTGCGGCTCGCGGTCATTGAGAGGGAATCATTCGTCTCCCCCTGTCGCGCTCCCGAGGCCTCTCGAGGATCCGAGACCTGGGGTTCGGATGTAGAGCTTGAGGATGCGGAGTTCGAGCAGACGAGCCCCGCTCTTTCTCTCCCTCCCTCCCCTCGGCACGCGAAAAAACGAGACATGCCAGTCGAATTTTCACACGATTATTTGCGCCCCAGCCCGGGAGCACGCGACGCGGTTTCTTTCGGGCTGGAGGATATACTTTTTACCGAGGCTTCCGACTCCGAGGATTTCGGGCCTACTCTCGCCGACGAGGTTATTCCGCCGAGCGGCCAGGAAGCGCGGCCTACTGCGGCCTACGCGGAGCTCGTTGACGTGCTTTCGCGCGCTACGGAGAAGCTCACTATTGATTGGCCCGACGAGCCACGTGAGTCTCAGTCGTCGAAACTCGACGAAAGGCTTCTCAGTGGCCCTAATTCTAGGCCTCAATGGAGGAAGCTGCCATTTTTCAGTGATCTGCATCATGAGATCTCCAGATCCTGGAAGCAGCCTTTCTCTTCGCGCCTCACTAATGCGGCTGCTGCTGATTTCACCAACCTGGTAGGTTCTGTGGAACAGGGCTATTCCGCCATTCCGGCGATTGAGGAAACTTTAGCCGACCATCTTGCTCCGTCGTCTGCGCCGTCCTGGAAGTCGCGCCCCCTTCTCCCTTCTAAAGCATGTAGGACTACTTCCTCTCTCATTGGGAAATCCTACATGGCGGCTGGGCAGGCGGGCATGACCCTGCACACTATGGCCATTCTTCAGGCCTACCAGGCGGACGTCCTGAAGGAAATGGACGAGGGTGACGGTGTGACCCCTGAAGCGGTCAAGGAGCTTCGTAAGGCTACGGATTTAGCCTTAAGAGCCACCAAGCATACCGCACGTGCTATAGGTCGCTCTATGGCTGGTTCTGTTGCGGTGGAGCGCCACTTGTGGCTTAATCTCACGGAGATCCGTGATAAAGAGAAGGTTTTCCTCTTGGACGCCCCCATTTCTCAAACAGGGTTGTTTGGTGAGGCGGTCAACACAGTGGTTGAGAAATTCCGCTCCTCCAAATCCCAATCGGCCGCGTTCAGACAGTTCATGCCCAGGAGGGCTAGGGAACCTTCTGCTCCCCCCCCGGTGCGACCCAGAGAACGTCCCTCTCATAGACCGGAGTTCTCTTCCAGAAGAAGCGAACCAGGGCATCCCCCACCTGCCACGGTTTGGGGAGCCCGCGGTCGCCCGTTTCCCCGTCAACGGCCTCACAAGCGCCTCCAGTTGAAGCGGTCCGACAAACCGACTGCTCCGGCGGCGCAGAGCCGTTCCTGACCCTCCGGTCAGAAAAAGGAGAGCTCCTCTGGTTCCTCAGGGTTGGGTCAGACCGCGCAAGCGTTTCTGCCCACCTCCCAGCTCTCCTTTCCTTGCCCTGTCACCTTCGCCACTCAGAGTGTCTCGAAGTGCAGGCCATATTTCACCTTCTCTACTCAGTCTGGTGCGGGAGGAAGGAGACGCTTTCGGCTTTCTCCCCTCACCCCCCACGCTCTCTATAACTACCGGCCGCATCCTCGGAGACACTTTCCGTTTTCCTCCGAAGCAGGCGGACCTGGTCACCATGACCCCAATCTCGATGCCTCCCATCACGTGCCAGGACGCCGATGGCCCTCCTGCACAGTCAACCTCTTTACCCCAGGAGCGTCAACACGGCACCCTTACTCAGGTATGTCGTCTGCATTACAACATCCCTCCTCCTCTGTCACATTTCCTTCACGAGTGGGAACGCTTACCAGGGGTATCGTCCTGGGTTCTTCGCACAATTCGGTTCGGCTACACTCTTCAGTTTTGCCGCAATCCCCCCTGTTTCAACGGGGTGTTTCCTACTGTAGTAGACAGCGCCGCTCAGGCTTCTGTACTGCAGCAGGAAATCTCTTCCTCCTTCTCAAAGGAGCAATAGAGGAGATTACTCCAGGGGAAACCGAGCGGGGCTTTTACAGCCGTTGCTTCCTGGTCCCGAAGAAGGGCGGCGGTTTGCGTCCCATACTGGACCTCCGCCGGCTGAACTTCGCCCTTTACAAAGGGAAATTCAAGATGTTGACGCTGAAAGCTATCATATCTCAGATTCGGCCAGGGGATTGGTTCGTGACGATAGACCTAAAGGATGCTTATTTTCACATCTAGGTTGTACAGCGACACAGGCAATTCCTCAGGTTCGCCGTTGGAGAAAGGGCGTTCCAGTACAGGGTCCTTCCCTTCGGCCTATCTCTAGCTCCAAGGACATTCACAAAGTGCATGGATGCAGCTCTGGCCCCATTGCGGCTCCAGGGCATCCGTGTTCTAAATTACCTGGAAGATTGGCTCATTTTAGCCCAATCCAGGGAGCTAGTGGCCCACCACAGAGACGTCGTTCTGAGTCATATCCAGTCTCTCGGTTTGAGGTTGAACTCGGAGAAGAGTGTTCTTGCTCCGGCTCAAAGCACCGTTTTCTTGGGGGTGAACATGGATTCCGTTCTCATGCAGGCCCGTTTGGCCCCTGCACGGATTTCCAGCTTGACGACATGCTTGGCTCGTTTTTCACTAGGCCATCATGTGTCTGTGGGCACCTGCCGCAGGATGCTGGGCCTTATGGCTGCGGCCTCCTCCGTGCTACCGCTGGGCCTACTCCACATGAGACCCTTCATGTGGTGGGTGAAACTCTCAGGGGTTCGACCCTCCGGGTCAACCCTTCGCCTACTGAAGGTATCGCGCAGTTGCTTTCGAGCCCTGTCAGTTTGGCGGGACCCTCTTTTTCTTCGGAAAGGGGTCAGCATGGGTGCGGTATCTCGTCGCCAGATGATTACGACGGATGCCTCTCTCACCGGCTGGGGAGCGGTTTTCGAGGGCAGACCAGCGTGTGGGGTCTGGACCGGAGAGGCTCTCTCCTGGCACATAAACTGCCTGGAGTTAAGGGCCGTTTTTCTGGCTCTGCTTCATTTCCTCCCTCTTCTGGAGGGTCACCATGTCATTGTCAGAACGGACAATATGGCAGTGGTGTCTCATGTGAACCGGCAGGGAGGTTCTCGGTCGCGCACCCTAGACAGGCATGCGCGTCACCTTCTCCTGTGGTCTCAGAGCAGATTCCTATCTCTAAGAGCGGTTCATGTCCCAGGGGTTCTGAACCTCGCAGCAGATTTTCTGTCGAGACAGAAACTCCGATCGGGAGAATGGATGTTGAACCGCCAGACGATGGCTCTAATCTGGAAGGTTTTTGGAGAGGCGGAGGTGGACCTCTTTGCATCTCAAGAGTCATCCCAATGCCCTCTTTGGTTCTCCCTGAGTCCCCCGGCCCCATTGGGGATAGATGCGTTCGCTTACCCTTGGCCAACGCAGAAACTCTATGCCTTCCCGCCCATCAAACTGATCCCGGCGGTCTTGGCCAGAGTGAGAGAGAGCGGAGTCCGCCTCCTCCTGGTAGCTCCGTTCTGGCCATCTCAGCCATGGTTTTCGGAGCTAGTTCCTCTACTGGAGTCTCCCCCCTGGAGGATCCCGGTCAGGGAAGATCTGCTGTCCCAGCTACAGGGCAGGATATGGCATCCTCGCCCAGACATGTGGAAGCTGTATGTTTGGCCGATCAGAGGCCGTTAGCATTAAGCTCTGGTCTCCCAACTGACGTTCAGGAGACTATTGCGAGTGCTAGAGCTCCTTCTACAAGGAGATTATATTCTTCCAAATGGAAGGTTTTTGAGACTTGGTGTTTAGCACATGATAGGAGCCCAGTTAACTGCCCTGCTGGTTCAGTACTGGAATTCCTGCAGGAGAAGTTTGCGGCTGGAGCAGCCGCTACCACTCTCAGAGTTTATGTCGCGGCTATTGCAGCGCATAGGGAATCGGATGAGATTCCCCTAGGCAAATTAAGGTTAGTTTCTGCCTTTATGCGTGGGGTGAAGCGCCTGAAACCGGCTCGCTCCCCCAGAGTCCCCTCATGGGATCTTTCTGTTGTCCTAGAGGGTTTGACGAAAGCCCCCTTTGAGCCCTTGGAGTCAGCTCCGGATAGGATTCTGACTCTTAAGGTTTCTCTTTTGTTAGCTTTGTCCTCATTAAAGCGGGTGGGAGACTTACAAGCTCTTTCTGTTAGCGAGTCCTGCTTGGACTTTGCCCCTGGCCTGGTCAAAGTTTCCTTGAGGCCGAGACCAGGGTATGTCCCCAAGGTTCTTTCCTCAAGTTTCCGCTCTCAGGTAGTTAACCTTAATGCTTTCCACCCTCCTCCATTTTCATCTGAGGAAGATAGGGAGCTTAACTTGCTCTGCCCAGTTCGTTCTCTTAAGATATATGGAGACCGCTCAGGCGGTTGGAGGAAATCTAACCAGCTTCTGGTTTGCTTCGGTGCTAGCCGCCGTGGGCTTGCTGCATCGAAGCAGAGGATTTCTCACTGGGTCACAGAGGCTATCTCGTTGGCTTATGGGGTGCGTGGCTTGCCTTCACCTCTTAACATTAGAGCACATTCCACCAGAAGTGTAGCATCTTCTCAAGCTCTTTTCAGAGGAGCACTTTTGGAGGATATTTGTGTTGCGGCAGGCTGGTCCTCTCCGCATACTTTTGTAAGGTTCTATAGCTTGGATCTTGACATGACCCCGGGTTCCCAGGTTCTTTCTGTTTGAACTCGTTTCGGTCGTTGTCTCTTTTATCTACCAGTCATAAAAGCGCTCTAGCTTGGCGAGTTTGGTAGTCCGTTCCCACTGCGCTTTCCGCAGCGTTGAGAGAACCTATGAAAGAGAACGTCTCTGGTTACTTACGTAACCTATGTTCTCTGAATAGGGAACGAGACGCTGCGTTAGCGGCCAAGCTCCTCGCGCTGCTGACAGTTTCTTTTCGGCAGAGAAATCTGAGGAGCAGATGGCGCGCGCGCGAATACGTATGATGCGACGTAAGAGCGTCGGGGCGGAGCCATATTGCGCGGACGCCATCAGCCAATGAATTGGCGTGATTCTATAAGGCTTCAGACAATCGGCACATTCAGAGAATATCCCCCTGCGCTTTCCGCAGCGTCTCGTTCCCTATTCAGAGAACATAGGTTACGTAAGTAACCAGAGACGTTGTCACTGGTGTTGGTTCCGACTGCTGAAATTTTGGTACCGTAACAATATCTTGTCTTCCAGTTTTACATATCCAATAGTGGCCAAAACTGAATTAATATGAATATTACTCCTAAGGAATACATATACTGATAAAATGTATACATCATTGCACTTTTAAAAGTGCCAATACAGATCTTGCATTCCTAACCTCAGTGAATATTCCTGGATGTCTTAAAGCAATACGTTTACATTGTATGTACATTTCTATCAGTATGTATATTCCTTATGAGTAAAATCCATAGTCTTGTGGTTACTAGCAAAGTTCTACCTGTTAAATGAACTAACTGTTCACATGTAAGGGATAATAGTCCCTGGTATCTCTTCTCCTTTCTTAAATGTTTATTTGTTGGCAGTTGTTCATCACTTGAAGCATGTAACTTTCCTTCCCTTGTGTTTGCAGACATTTATCTTAGTCAATATGTTTTGTCTCATCAGGATTTGAGTTAGTAAAGGTCTGTTGCAGTAGCATCTCCGTTGGAGCTAATGCACTGATAAACATCCTGTTAAGTCACACAACACTGAGCTGTGTTTGCCGTGGCCTTTTTGTGGGTAAGGTGCTCTGATAAGCAAGGAAAGTATTTCCCAACAGCCTGTTTGAAAGTGATGCTAATCTGTTTACAAACAGTCCCAAAAGAGAATCCGCAGGTAGCATGGACAAACAGTTGTGACAGATGAGATGCATCTCAGGTTCGCCCTGGCCTCCATCAGTAAACAGGAAACCTTAGACCTCTTGACCTGTCTAAGATCCTACACGTTCTTCTCACGACTCCTGAGAAGCCGGGATTCAAGAGACAAGTATTAGTTACCTCTCATCTGTTGATGTGATGTACTTGAATGTTTGATCGTAGCATTAGATCAGATTCAGAGAGGGTAATAAAGCCTTGTCTTGTAAGTTTTGCCACCATGATTTTTCTAAAATGCCAATCCATCTACCAGGGAAAAGCTGGTTTCGGCTATCAAGTTAAGTCCATTGTGGAATGGACTTTAGCACAAAGTAATAATGAGACGCATTGTTTCTAACGTCAATATCGGGGAGAAATCCGAGTTGTCTCAAACCAATGATTTGTGCGCACTTCCGCAGTAACGAAAATGTTGGCAGCTGAACAATTGTCCCATTGAGGTGTGTAAGAACCTCCGGGGCCATGCAGAGGTCAAAAAGTCAGGCCCCCTGCCGACCGCCTTTCCCAGGCCTGGGTTTTATCAGAGTTGGGCATCACAACACAGCCTGGGAGAATAGGGAATCACTTCTGTTGTGGAATCATCCAAAATTACAATGACCCCATATCAAAGACATCAGTTAGGGATATTAGCTAGAAATATGTATGTTGATGTGAAAGAAGTCTTAACTTTAAAGGGATAACTCACCCAAAAATAATTATTTACACCCTCGCATGTCTTTCCAAACCTGTATGATTTGCAAACCGTTCCAAATAAAGTTATGACATAAAGGTGAATAAATGATGACAGAATGTTTATTTTTGGGTCAACTGTCCCTTTAAGATAAAAGCATTTCCTTTATTCCTTTATAAGAGCCATCTAGACTTTGAAACATAGAGAGTGCAAAAAATTCCATTCATTTTCTCCATAGGAGAATTGAGTTTTAACGATAATAAACCATTACAAATAGACCTTGTTAATCAATGGTTCTCTTACGAGAGTATCTCTCGTACTGCGTAATATCTTACGCTATGGGGAAAACTCTTTTCCACGAGATATTGAAGCCAAAAATTATCCTTAATTTTTTATTAATGTAAAACGCTTTGCAGCAGCAAGCAGACATAGGCGAGACAGCTCGCGCGCCTATTGGCTGCCCTGCGGCAATAGCAGCAGCCTATCGAGAGAGGCTCTGCGTGACGTCACGACGAATGGGGGCCTTTCGCGCCCATATCGTCACGTCCCGCCAGAAAGGGCGTGGTCTCGCCCCATATCTAGGCTCGATAGCTGCTCTTACGTTGATTTTCATCTCTTCAGCGAAGCCTCCCGCATCGCTGGATCCAGAGTGAGAAGCCGCGCCGTCGACCTGTAGCCTTCAGCGGGACGTGCCATCGAGCCTGGAGTCGCTGGCCTCGCCGCCTTCAGCCGCCGTACCTGCTGCGCTTTCCGGCGTACATATCCTTTCCTCTGCTTAGAGTGTGTGTGTGTGTGATTGCATTATCTGCCTTTTTTTCCCACCCCTCTAAAAGAGCGGCGTCTTTCTAAAGATGCCTTCCTGTGGTTCTTGCCGAGCCCCACTCAGCGATGAGGACCGCCATGTCATCTGCGTGTCCTGCCTGGGTGAGGATCACGCGGCCATCGCGCTCGCTGACGGCGGATGCCATCATTGTGAACGTTTGCCTATGGTGACTCTGCGGACTCGCCTAGCTTCGTTATCCGAGCCCACATCCCAGCCTGCCGTGACGCCGCGCCGCAAGAAGCGCCGCGCCCAGCGCGCGCCCGAGCTATTTCCAGCCCGCCAAAGCTCGCCGGTTCGCCCGCCAGCTTCGCCGGCTTCGCTCGAGTCGCTCACGGACGGACAGTGGCCGCCGTCTGCCGCCGCGTCCGCACTTGAGCTCGACGAACTTACCGGAGACGGCATTGAAACTGAGCCGATGCGTCCGCTCTCTCAAGCCGTGGATTACATCGGCCTCGACTGAAAGGCGCTCGCGCAACTAACGCGCAATAGGCTGGACGGACGCTTTCTCGGGAAAGACGAAACTCCGTCACAGTCGAGACCCGCGCCTTTCCCCCCTGAATGGTGAGAAACATTTGTGGCTAACGCTATCCGAGATGACGGAAGCTGAGCGCTCCGTGTTCCTCGACGTTCTCGCTCTGCTGGACGCCGCCCCCCTCAGCGCGGGCCCCGGCCGAGGATTGAGATAAAGCCCGAGGTCTCAAGGCCTTCCTAGTCTCTCTAGGAAAGCGACGGTGTTCAGTTCCCGCTGCGGCCGGATTTCCACCAAAACTTCTCGCTCGTTCAGTTCCAAGCAATGTGACTGTTCCAGTGTATTTCGCAGTGAGCAAGCTGGTTCCACAGCCCGCTTGCCTGCGCACAAAGGCCGTCGTTTCGGCTAACTAGCTGCGCCGCCAGGCCCGAGATCAAACACCGCGCTCTCGCTCTGCTGGACGCCGCCCCCCTCAGCGCGGGCCCCGGCCGAGGATTGAGGTAAAGCCCGAGGTCTCAAGGCCTTCCTAGTCTCTCTAGGAAAGTGACGGTGTTCAGATCCCGCTGCGGCCGGATTTCCACCAAAACTTCTCGCTCGTTCAGTTCCATGCGTTGTGACTGTCCCAGTGTATTTCGCAGTGAAGCAGCCGGTGTCTCAGCCCGCTTGCCTGCACACAAAAGCCGTTTCTATGGCTACCCAGATAAATCCAATAAAGAGTGCATTTTCTGGTGTTCCGGCCACGGCCGATGGTGTTACGAGTGTTGTAAGAATGCCCACGTCCCAGTGCCCATTCCCACACCCAGACACAGCCCGCCACGGTGCAGGGCTAGCACAAATAAGACCAACTCATGTTGGTTGTGCAGAAAATGTAGTGAACGCGCCCATACAATGCCCGCTTACACTACACGATGCGTGTCCCTTGGTTTCTGTAAAAACGAAACTAAACACACATTTAGTCGGCGCGAGCCGACAGTGTTCTCAGTGCAGTAAATGTGCCCGCTGTCCCGCATTTCCTCACTGACACGCCGAATCCCACGGGATTCACCCCCGCTCGCTTTCTATGCACAACCCGTCACAGAGAAGCTGAGCGCGGCCAGGCTGCCCGCTGTGATTAGCGCGCACCTCGCACGCTGTGGACAGCGTTGATTCAGTCGGCGCGAGCCGAGTGTTCTCCGTGCAGAAAATGTGCCCGCTGTCTCGCGCCCGCATTTCTCACAGACACTCCGAATCTCACGGGATTCGCCCCCGCTCGTTTTCTCTGCACAACCCGTCACAGAGAAGCTGAGCGCGGCCAGGCTGCCAGCTGTGATCAGCGCGCGCCTCGCACGCTGTAAACACAGCAGTGATTTAGTCGGCGCGAGCTGACAGTATTCTCAGTGTAGTAAATGTGCCCGCATTTAGTAATGTGCCCACATTCCCTCACACGCGCCGAATCCCACGGGATTCGCCCCGCTCGCTTTCTCTGCGCGTCCCGCCATAGAGAAGCTGAGCGCGGCCAGGCTGCCCGCTGTGATCAGCGCGCCCCCCGCCTCGAACGCTGTAAACACGGTGTTGTGTTCCCAGTACACAGGGGCTCTCGAGCCGCCGTCCTGCCGCGGCCAGAGCCCAGATTTCATTCTACCCCTAGCTATTCACGCAGATGCGTGGTCAAGGCTTCCCGGGGTATCAGAATGGGTGTTGAACACTATAACGAGAGGCTGTTCGCTACAGTTCGCTCGACGCCCCCGCCGTTATACGGCGCGAGTCGAAACTACGGTGTAAAGCGAAGTGTTTCATCTACTTCGAGCCGAGATAGCGAAACTACTGAGAAAAGGGGCTATAGAACCTCTATCTCAGGGCGAAGGGGGCTTATACAGCAGATATTTTCTGGTACCGAAAAAAGATGGTGGGCTCAGACCCATTCTAGATCTGCGACTGCTGAACAGAACGCTTGTGAAGCGCCAGTTCAGAATGCTTACGACCAGGAAAATCCTCGCGCGAGTGCGCCAAGGAGACTGGTTCATGTCAATAGATCTGAAAGACGCCTATTTTCAAATACAAATAGCGTCCCATCACAGGCGATTCTTGAGATTCGCCTTCAAGGGCCAGGCATATCAATACACAGTCCTGCCGTTCAGCCTGTCCCTAGCACCCCGTACGTTCACGAAGTGCATGGACGCGGCCCTCGCCCCCCTGAGACTTCGGGGCATGCGAGTTTTGAACTACTTGGACGATTGGCTGATTCTAGCTCGTTCACGAACGGAGCTCATAGAACACAGGGTCACATTACTCGAGCACCTCGAGGAGCTGGGCCTTACAGTCAGTTGGGCGAAAAGCTCACTGCTCCCCAGTCGGAGAATTTCCTTTCTGGGAACAGTGTCAGACTCGCTATCCATGACAGCACGCCTGTCACCGGAGCGCGGATTGAATATTCAGCACGTCGCGAGATCCTTCCGCCACGGCTCTATAGTCCCGCTCAGAAGGTTTCAGAAAATGCTGGGTCTGATGGCCTCAGCAGCCTCCGTACTCCAGTTGGGCCTGCTCCGCATGCGCCCACTGCAGCTATGGCTAAAAGCACGAGTTCCCCCCAGGGCGTGGACCGCAGGTCTATTTCGCCTCAGGGTCGACCTTCAGTGCATTTCGGCTCTGAAACCATGGAAAGCAACCGACTGGTATCAGTCAGGTGTGAGTCTGGGGGATCCCCTCGAGTGTGAAGGTGGTGTCTACGGACGCCTCCACTTCGGGGCAGGGAGCGCTGCTCGAGGGCAGACCGCTAGCTGGCCTATGGTCAGTACGGGAGAAGCTCCTTCACATAAACTGCTTGGAATTAATAGCAGTCGACAAAGCGCTACGGCGCTTCTGTCCCCAGATAAAAAGCCACCACGTACTGGTCCGGTCGGACAACATGTCAGTGGTGGCGTACATAAATCACCAGGGCGGCGTCAGGTCCCGAAACCTTTACAGGCTGACGGAACGCCTCCTGGTCTGGGCTCAGCACAACCTGCTCTCGCTGAGAGCGGCGCATGTGCCTGGTCACCTAAATGTGGGGCCAGACAGGCTGTCCAGAAACAACGTCCCAGCAGGAGAATGGTCTCTGCACCCGCAGACGATCCAGCTGCTGTGGGGAAACGTTTGGCAAAGCGCAGGTGGACCTGTTCGCGTCCCAAGAAAACGCTCACTGCCCGAGATTCTTCTCGAAAAGCCGGGACGCGCTGGCCCATGTTTGGCCCCGCCGCCCCCTATATGCTTTTCCCCCTGTCTCACTCCTGCCTCAGGTGTTGGAGCGAATCAGGAGGGAGGGATGCCCAGTGCTACTCATAGCTCCGCTCTGGACAAACCAGTCGTGGTTCCCTGTCCTGATGCAGCTGACCAGCGCTGCCCCATGGCCTTTACCGTTGAGGAGAGACCTCCTCTCTCAGGCGGGAGGCTCGATTTGGCATCCTCGCCCGGATTTGTGGTCCCTGCACGCAGGGGCCATCAACGGGTACCCGCTGACCTCCCAGAGGGAGTGTTAAACACGATCGCGCAGGCTAGAGCCCCGTCTACCAGACGGCTCTACACCTCGAAGTGGTCTGTGTTCTCTGCTTGGTGTCAAGCGCAGAGCTTTTCACCTGTAGACTGCGGGGTTACGGAAGTGCTTTCCTTCCTTCAGGAGCTACTGGATAAGGGCAGGACCCCTTCCACGCTCAAAGTATACGTGGCGGCCATAGCAACGTTTGTAAAACCGGTGTCTGGCCAGTCACTAGGAAAGAACGACTTAGTCGTGCGTTTCCTTAGAGGAGCTCGGAGGCTAAACCCTCCCAGGCCCCCTTCAGTCCCGACATGGGACCTTTCCACGGTCCTGGAGGCCATGAAAGGTGCCCCATTCGAGCCAATCCAGTCGTCAGACATGAAACACTTGTCTTCAAGACAGCGTTTCTTATGGCTCTCGCTTCAGTGAAGCGCGTAAGGGACTTGCAAGCGCTCTCAGTGAGCGCGTCATGCATGGAGTTTGGACCTAATGACTCTAAGGTCATACTCAAACCGAAGCACGGCTACGTGCCAAAATCCCTCAACACACCGTTCAGGGCCCAGGTGATTTCCCTGTCTGCCCTTCCGGTTCTCAATGAGGAGAAGGACGCGAGTCTCCTTTGCCCTGTTAGGGCACTAAGGGCTTATGTGTCCCGCTCGTCTGGTTTCAGACAGACTGAGCAGCTTTTCGTTTCGTTTGGCGGCCGTGCTAAGGGACTTGCCGCGTCGAAACAGAGCCTATCCAGATGGATAGTTGGTGCCATAGCGCTGGCTTACACTTCTAAGGGCCTACAGTGCCCTTTGGGTGTTGGAGCGCTCTCCACAAGAGGCATGGCCTCCTCGTGGGCATGGTCTAGCGGGGTTACCCTGCAAGATATTGTATGGCCGCGGGCTGGGCCTCGCCGGCTACATTTATAAAATACTATAACCTGGAGGTTCCCGCCTTGCAAGCTAAGCTTTTGGCGGTATAAAGTTCAGTGCTATCTGCCCGCTGTGCGGCTCAGATACTGAGTTTGACCTGCGTATTGCTCACTGACCGGTACAGCAGCTCATTAAAATGTCGACATACTTGTGGCCACACAGTTCAGGCTGAATGTTCACCCTGACGGTATGGTCTATTTGTCACATGATCAGCTCCTTCGGATGCTATTTACAGGGAATGATGCTTCTAGCCTCTCTTCCCTCACTCTCTGTGAGTTTATGGTGATTATGCACTATATGCGCCCCGGGCTTCGGCCCCTGGGACTTTGGTGTTGGATCCCTACCAGCACGGCGTGTTGCATTGTGTTCCCCATAGCGTAAGATATTACGCAGTACGAGAGATACTCTCGTAAGAGAACGTACTCGGTTACTAACGTAACCTCGGTTCTCTCTAGAGAGGGAACGAGTACTGCGTATCTTGCCGTGCTTGGAATACGCTCTGGTTCGCTTCGGCGATGAAAACCAACGTAAGAGCAGCTATCGAGCCTAGATATGGGGCGAGACCACGCCCTTTCTGGCGGGACGTGACGATATGGGCGCGAAAGGCCCCCATTCGTCGTGACGTCACGCAGAGCCTCTCTCGATAGGCTGCTGCTATTGCCGCAGGGCAGCCAATAGGCGCGCGAGCTGTCTCGCCTATGTCTGCTTGCTGCTGCAAAGCGTTTTACATTAATAAAAAATTAAGGATAATTTTTGGCTTCAATATCTCATGGAAAAGAGTTTTCCCCATAGCGTAAGATATTACGCAGTACTCGTTCCCTCTCTAGAGAGAACCGAGGTTACGTTAGTAACGAGTACGTTTATACGTTTGTTGAAGCCATCAGCCTGCATTTTCAACTTATTTTTAAAATACAATTTTAACAGTGTAAATACTGGTAAAAACGACATTTTCCATGATTCTGCAAAGAAATCCCCACCGGTCACGAAGAGCAAATAAAAAAAAAAGGAAAAAAAAAAAAAAAAACCCACAGCTCGTAGACCCTTCCATGAAACCATTTCCTTATATGCTGTCAAACTACTTAAAAATTTGTATACTGTATGTGCTTTTTTTGCAATAAACATACAATATTTTCTTCATACATAAGTATAACCTACATTTTTAAATCAATATTATATTTATCAATTATTTTAATGCAATTATATAATTCACAATTCTTCATGGGATTGTAGCGCTTTCCCTCATTAAAGTAACACTAGGTAACTTTTCAACCTTCATAATATATTTCCAAGTCTCTTGTGATGGTACATCGACTTACAATAGGTTGAATGACACGTCTGCCATAGCCTAACGGAGTCTGTAGCGTTTTTAATCGTACTTTTAAACTTCATGGTTCGGGTAGTAACCCGAGCACAAAAAGAACTACAAAATTCGACTGCTTTACGGCATTGGCTACCTCACTTCCCCCAACACGTCCTCACATGCTGTTGGACTTGTAAGTATATTGCTTATATTGTATATCACTCGGACAAGCTTTCACTCGTTGATGTGAGCTAAAAAGCACCTGGCGTTCTTGTTGATGAACAAGTCAACTTGCCTCAAGTTACCTCAGTAACTTAAACATCTTCGGAGGCTAGCTGTGCTTGTTCGATGTCCGACGATTTGTACCGCGTTGTGTTTATTCCCCAATCGAACTCGTGTAACTGTCTGTCACACGTTCTACCGTCCACAGCATTACTTGATAGACAAAAATAGGAGCATCAAACAGAAACAACTCGCTTACGGGGTGTGAGGCGCACATACAATACAGACTGCCGACAGTTATTAACAGGGCGCACGCAGCTCTTAAAGGGGACACACCTTATTTCCACTCGTTACAACTTCCACCCAACTGAACAGGGACCGGTATACAGGGTGGAGGGGATCAGGCCGTGACGTGAGTGAAGAGACTGCTCTGCGTGAGTGGTATTTACGACAGTAACGTTAAATACAAGTAGTCCACAGCGACTCTAGGGGTCGTTGTTTGACCAAAACGGAAATCCTACCTAGTGGGGCTTTAAGCTGTTAAATACACAGTCTTCCACCTTGGTCTAATTTTCAAATATTTATTTCCTTAAATCAAAGTTTGTAATGTTGTGATTCACCTCGTAGCTGGTTGGATTGGTTCATGACTTATAAATCTTTAATGAAGACTTAAAAAAATAATCCCATGGGAAAAATACTGGACAATTATATAGGAACTGTTGAACTCTAATATTCCAAATCACAGTGTTACCATGCTAGAAAACATGTTGTAAGAGAAAGGGGGGGGGGGGGACAAATCAGTCAGAGTGGTCTAGGTTGTGGTGCTCATATGGGAAATGCAATCTAGTTTAATTCCCTGATCCATTTTCGCATACATTCCTGTCATCTCTCCACCTTATCTCTCCACAACAGATTTTATCTTGTTGTAACATAGTCTTATTGTAGAATTTAAACATTTGTCATGATATGAAAAAGTCCCTCAACCTCACAAATTACGTTTTGGCTTTTTTGCTTGTGTGTTTCCATCCACCCAGAGGAATCCTGTCAACAGACTGAACTCGCTAGTGTGTATTTATTTCATTAGTAGCATAAACCGTCACTCTCCCTGTCTGGCTTTGGATCGGAGAGGAGGGGCTCATCTGTTGGACACAGAAGGATGGGAGTCAGTGAGAGAGCGAACACAAACCAACTATTAACGTCTAGACGCAACATAAAACCAAGCAAATCCTAATAGCAAGCACTTGTGGACTGTCAAAGTCGACCTCTGAAAAGTGTGAGGGGACGTGCACTTTCAAAACATCTCTACTAATCACCAAAGGCAGCAGAAAAAAACCCACACAAACCAAACTTGGCTTCAGGTCACTTGAGATGTCTGCTAGTTTGGCTAGTAAGAGTTCACCGCTGAAAAAGCGAGAGAGAGAGAGAAACAATGGGAGCACCATTGAAGTGTTTTTGTTATTGCGACTCCTAAAAGGCATTATTCTTTTTATTTATTTATTTTATTTACGGCCACACAGAGTGTGAGTGAGCCCGATTGGTCTTTTCCTCATTCTTTTATCCACTAACGACGCTCTTTAATGACCTCTGGGCCTTGGCATGGTTAGAACTCCTGAAGGGAATCATTTTCCCCATGATTGACTCTGCACTGAGGCCAAACATGAATTTCATTTCCAAGAGGTCCCCCACCCATCCTAAATGTATATCTCCATAAATCTGACTTGATAGACCTGATGCACGCCGTAATGGTGCCATATTGAGGTGATTTGACATTCTGATCCAGATAAGAAGAGCTGTCAATGAACTTAAAACAACAATTTACCCCAAAATGAACTGACCCTCATGTTTTTTTCTTCTTCATAAAACACAAAAGAGACATTTTTTACCTTAACATAGCTATTTCTCTAATGATAGTGAACCAGTCTGTTCAGTGGCACAAAACAGTACCATACAACATTTAATTTATAAGTCTTTTTTATGATGTTTTTATGGTGCTTTTTTCTTTTCAGAGTTGACGGACATTATTGTTGTTAAATATAAAGAGATGCACAAGGATTTCTACACTTACACACACACACATGAAAAGGTTTAGGACGTTTAGGATGAGATAATAGTGTGTAAAATATGACAGCATTTTAATTTTAGGTCCGCTGTCCCTTTGTAACGCAGCGTCAGGAATGACATGAAGAGTGAATCCAATAGCAGCACTTTAATAAAACAGACAGGTAATCCAGGGAAACTCAGAACATAGAGACAGCTACAGGAAACAACGACCGACAAACAACAACTGAAGCACAGAGGTTTAAATACACAGACAAATAAGCTAAACAAGATAACAAGGGGGTGTGGCTAATCAGAAACACCTGGGGAGACTAATCAACATAATGGGGAACCAATAACATGGGATAAGACAGGGGAACACAGATGTGAATCATGACATAACCCCTCCCCTAAGAGTGGCTTCCAGACACTCAAAAACAAAAAACAAACAATAGTGCAGGAGGGTGGTGAAGCGGAGGTGGTCTCGGGGGAGGGACGGAGGGCCAGGTCCGCACTGGGAACCAGTACCGGGATATAGCAAGGTGGACCTGGGCCGTGGAGCATGGGCGACCAGGGCGGAGCAGGATGAGCAGACGGCCAAGGCGGTGCGACCTTGGACGGCCAAGGCGGTGACGACCCTGACGGCCAAGGCGTGTGACGACCCTTGGACGGCCAAGGCGGGGGGGTGACGACCCCTTGGACGGCCAAGGCGGGTGACGACCCCTTGGACGGCCAAGGCGGGGTGACGACCCCTTGGACGGCCAAGGCGGGTGACGACCCCTTGGACGGCCAGGTGAGACCTTGACGGCAAGGGTGACGACCCCTTGGACGGCCAAGGCGGTGACGACCCCTTGGACGGCCAAGGCGGTGACGACCCCTTGGACGGCCAAGGCGGTGACGACCCCTTGGACGGCCAAGGCGGGCGACCTTGGAGGCCAAGGCGGTGACGACCCTTGGACGGCCAAGCGGCGGGTGACGACCCTTTGGGTCAGAAACAGCAGACTCTGGCTGGACGTGGCTGACGTGAAGCTCTGGCTGGACGTGGCTGACGTGAAGCTCTGGCTGGACGTGGCTGACGTGAAGCTCTGGCTGGACGTGGCTGACGTGAAGCTCTGGCTGGACGGTCTCTGGCTGGACGGTCTCTGGCTGGACGGTCTCTGGCTGGACGGTCTCTGGCTGGACGGTCTCTGGCTGGACGGTCTCTGGCTGGACGGTCTCTGGCTGGACGGTCTCGGTGGGGCTGACGGTCTCGGTGGGGCTGACGGTGAACGCAGGCTCGGCGGGGCTGATGTTTAGATCTCGCACAACACGAAGATCTGGCAGGGTGCAAATATCTAGTTGAGCCCGCAGTTCCGACAGGGTGCGCAGGTACTCAGACCAATCAGGCATGGCGGCAGCCATCGTAGGAGTTAAGGTCAGGTGAGGGCACCTACTTAGCTGCAGATCTTTCCTAAGTCCTGCTGGATTCGTTAGTGGTCGGTCGTTCTGTAACGCAGCGTCAGGAATGACATGAAGAGTGAATCCAATAGCAGCACTTTAATAAAACAGACAGGTAATCCAGGGAAAACAGGGAAACTCAGAACATAGAGACAGCTACAGGAAACAACGACCGACAAACAACAACTGAAGCACAGAGGTTTAAATACACAGACAAATAAGCTAAACAAGATAACAAGGGGGTGTGGCTAATCAGAAACACCTGGGGAGACTAATCAACATAATGGGGAACCAATAACATGGGATAAGACAGGGGAACACAGATGTGAATCATGACACCCTTTAAGATTAGTGATTTTTCTATTTGAAAATATTTTACAATGTAACTCATTCCCTTGATGGCAAAGCTGAAATTTCAGTATTACTTCAGTCTTCAGTGTCTAGGAAGATTTCTTTTGCCTGGTTATAGAACAGGAGCTGGACAGAGAACATTACACTATAGGGCCATGGTAGCATGGAACTCCTTACCTAGTTTTTTGGTCAATGAAGTTAGTAAGATGGTCTTTAAAATTAAACTGAAATTGTATTTATTTACACAAGTTCAAATATGACTTTTATTTTTTTTTGTTTGTTAAAGAAGGTGTTATATAATTGAAAGATTTGGACCCTATAAGTATACATGGGTTCTTAGTTCATGAGTTTGATTTAAAATTTAACCAACTTGAATTAAGGAATATTTTCAGTTCATCTTCTACTAAATGTCTTTGTTTATGGTTGTATGTTGTATGAATGCATGCTTATTTTGTAAAAATGGATATGTAATAGTGATTTTTGACCACAGGAAGAACAGCACTCATATGTAATGAGATAGATTGTTGGATCAATAAACAATTCAATTCAATTCAAATTCAGTGTCACATGATCCTTCAGAAATCAGTTTAATATGCTAATTTGGTGCCCAAAGTTATCAATGTTGAAAACAGTTGTGCTGCTTATTAAGTTTGTGGAAACCATGATACATTTTTCAGGATTTTCTGATGAATAGAAAGTTCAAAAGAACAGCAGTTAAACGAAGTAGACATCTTTTGTAACATTATAAATGGGTTAGTACGTTTTTTTAAAGAAATACTTTTATTAAGCAAGAATGCATTAAATTGATCAAAAGTTTGGAGTGTCAACATGCCCTTTCCACATTAGCAATTATTCCACATTAGCAATTCATGTTCACTGGTGAAGAAAAGACTGAAACAAGAATGAATGGATGGAGTCCATAAAAATTACGAATGTGATCCAAACAAGTGGTAACAGTCAGGTTTGTATCCAAAAGGTCATTATAAAACAGTCATTTTAAATTGTAACAATATTTCACTATATTACTATTTTTTAAAAAATAAATGCAGCCTTGGTGAGCATAAGAGACTTTAAAACATTAAAACATCTTGCCAACCCCAAACATGTGTATTTGAAATTAGTAGCTGTCAAGTACTATTAATATTAATTCTCCGAATTAATTAATGCTTTAACATGCCAGAATCTCTGGCAAACAAGAATTCAGTATATTATTTATCGTTATTTGACTCTGAGTTGTTAGTTGTATGTCTTTAGTCTTAGCAGACATTTGGATATCTATTTGTTCACCATCCCTCACAAACTTTCTCTTTCTCTCCCTCCCTCTCCATTTTATTCTCCTCCCTCTCTTTTGTGTCTAACCCTGAAACAGAGCGCAGCTCTGCTAGGTAAAGAGGAATGAATGTAGTTGTTTCTCTGAGGAGACTGGAGGTCTGGCTCGCTCTTCAAATGGCACGGTGTTAGTTGGGGAATGTGCAATTATGGAGCTCGGTCCTTTGATCCCACTTTTTCCATCAGGCCTAAATTGTCCTCACATTGAGCACTGCCGTGTATCCTTGGGCACTCTCCTTGCGCAGGCTTTCTTTCATGTACGCCCCTTTGGAACTCGAAGCATCCCAGTCTGAAAACTGAGCTTTTCCCCAGCCATGCTCCAGTGCTGGAGAGAGCCACGCTTTTGTTTCTGTGTGTGTGTGTGCGTCTGTGTGTGCGGGGGCACTGGAGTGAGCGGAAGACAAAATTGGGTTTAGCTGAATGTTTCAGATTGAGAAATATGCGTTTTGGATAGTGCACTTGCACTTCTGATTGCATTCAGATATGTTTGTGGACATTCATACGAAATTCTTGACGTTAAGTTCAACGTTTGATATAAATAACTCCACTCTTTTCATCCATGTAGTCGTGCATGCAGATAATGCGTGCGCGTTTGTGTGAGTGTCACACTCTTTTTCACTGATTCTTTCCATATGCTCTAGTACGTTATCTATGCTTCACATAATAGCTTCCACCTCTAGGGGATTAACCCACAAAGTTTATAGACTTTCTTTCATTCTTTGCCCCCTTTTTTTTTCCCACCCAGGTCTAAATTACTAGTGGCAGGCGTAGTGTCCGTTAAGCTGTGGGACCACAGCTGCATGTTCTCTCCTTCTGTACTCTGCGGGTCGCCTTTTCTTGTGCTAATGGCTCTGTACAAAGCCAGGGCACCTGGAAGGTCTATGCCACCACTACGAGGGCACTGCGTTCAACTCCCATCATGCCACTGACAGGATGGCATGCTCTATCAGGGCCACATGCTCTTTGTTTGTCCTGACATGCTCAGTCAGTAATCGATAATAATATGAGAGCAACATGAACAAGGAGTCTGATAGCAAAAGCAGTTAGAGGTCTGCTGTTAAAGTGCTACATTTACTGTTGGGTATCCTGTGTGTTCCTGGTACATATTTTTGGTCTCAAAACATGCATTTGATTGATGCTTATGTAAGCACATTTAGACCACAGATGGCTTCAAGAAAGCAGTGATTTTGCGGTGTCTGCCACTCTGGGTTTGCAGATTCTCAGCAATGGCAGATCTTTAGTGCATGAGTATCCAACAGAACAACAGTCACACATGTTTAGACACAATTGGCATAATCATAACATTTTCACGAATGAATTGATATCTTTAATTAAATATTGCTGTTAAAATCATAAACGCATAGACTTTGTCTTCATCACCAGGGATGGGAATTTGACTGTGTATTATATTAGCAATTCTGGTTCCATCAACAAATCATTTTAGTACATTTAAAAAATATTTTTTTGGGAAAAAGCAAATACATTTTGTGATGGAGAGCCAGTGTTGCTTCTCCATTCCTCAAAACCGTGTCATTATTGTTCTTCTGATCATGCATATTGTAATTGTTCATGTGGAGTTTTACTATTTTATTTCCTGTGGTTAGAGGAGTGGGAACCTCTAGGGATGTGCACACCCTGGGTGGCGGAAAATGCTAATTTTAACTAATTTAAGAAATATCAGGGTTTTTTTCTCTTACCTGTATGTTGTATTTATTGGTTGTTTTTAAACTTGGTCTTAACTATCATTGAGGGAACTTGCTGAAATGTATAGATAGACAAGAGTTAGTTTTACAGAAAATGGTATGTTCCAATTAACTAAAGGCGGGGAAATTATGCATTTTAGTGTTCAGAAGTGCCTCACTTCTGAACACTAAAATGTATAATTTCCCCGAGTTTAATGCAAATGTTGATAAGGCTGCTTGAGAATGAGAAACTTCGATCTACAGTTAGTGAGAGAAGTTGGTGCTAGTTTTAGTACCTCAACAGTGCTAGTTTTTAGACTCTTTTTGTAACCTTTGTTTTTATTTTTGCTCTTATACCTTGTTATGGACGCTTTGCCATTCCTTGCCTTTAAAGTATTAAACTTATTTTGGAAAAACCTTTAAACGTGGTGTGATCACCTGGTGTGATTCGACTTGTGATCGCTCGGGTCTCTATTACACATTTCTTAAAGGAGTAGTTCACTTTTAAAATGAAAATTCTGTCATCATATACTCACCCTCATGTTGTTTCAAACCTGTATGAATTTCTTTCTTCTGCTGAACAGAAAGGAAGATATTTAGAAGAATGTCAGTAACCAGGCAGTTTCTGGTTCCCATTGACTTCATAGTATATTTTTTTCCTACTATGGAAGTCAATGGGAACCAGAAACTGCCTGGTTACTGACATTCTTCTAAATATCTTCCTTTCTGTTCAGCAGAAGAAAGAAATTCATACAGGTTTGAAACAACATGAGGGTGAGTATATGATGACAGAATTTTCATTTTAAAAGTGAACTACTCCTTTAATGGATTTAATTCCACCAGTTGTCTGTTGCTAAATCATAAGATCTTATTTTTTTAAAAGATTTTTAAATGGCAACACTGTATGTTTTTGATTCAGTAAAAAGAACCGTCTCATTTGTTCGGCAATCAGATTACACTGGTTTTGAAGTATGTTTTTGATTCAGTAAATGGAATTGGCTCATAATAGTAATTTGTTTGGGAGTCAGATTACACGGGTTACGCTTTGCGGCATATTGTAGAATCAGTATCGTTTTTTTGGCGCACATGAGTAGTGAATGAGTGAAGAATGCATGAGTAAGAACTTTTGAATAAGAACTGGTTCTAATTTCCCAACCAATGTTGTTATTTTTAACTAATATTTACACTATTTAAAATTTCATTCATTGTAAAAAATAAATTGATAAAAAATAAAATATAGATATTAGATGAAAAAAGTAAACTTAAGAACTTAAATGAAAATCAGAAATGAGAAATATACAATTTATTTAAATTTATATTAAATAAATATAAAAATGAAATCTAATTTAAAATATTAATGAAAACTACAATATTATATAAATAATACTAAAACACGGTTCCCAACATGGACCATATGTGATTCTATATCTCAAAGCATTGTCTGACATGGTTTTTCTGAGTAAACCTATAGTGATTTATTAATTTTGTAAATACTGTATTAATAAAGATGGCCTTTTTCAAAAAATTTACTTGACTGAGATGCACATTTTAAGTCCAGTTAGTCATAAGTGGTCATCTTGGCATTGCTTTTATTTAAATTGACAGAGTTGAGTTAAGAGTTGTTGTTGCTTGTTTAAGTGTACAGTGGTAATGGGCCTTGTCCCAAATGGAACCCTAAGCCCTCGCAATCTTCCTTTTCAGGATGTAATGCCGCTTTGACTGTTGGGTAGAAGTCTGTTACAGAGATTGGTGTGCATCTAACATGCATGTCAGCTGCAAAGGGGGCGCTCGTGAGCACCCTTCTGAAACCTAAAATGACGAATGGGACTCCCTACGGTCTTGTGGATTTAATGGACAACCCGCACACAGCAGCCATTGTAAGTCCATAAGCCTGCAAGTGCACATTAAGTGTGCCATGTGGGATAGGGTCATTGTTTGCTCCTTAAAGTGATTGAGCCCAATGAAACTTCCAGGTTAACCACTACATCACACCAAACCCAGTTCATAACGAATAAGGGCTGTTTCTCAATATGCGTTCTTCAGTTATCTTGCGTCTTTTTGTTCTCGTACTACGTCATCATCAACCATCGAAGTTCAATACCAATCCTCAAGAAAGCAAGTACAGATACGCAAGGAATCTAACCATTAAAAATCCCAGAAGACGCCGCGGTTTGGTCGACATGTGGACGCCTGTAAGCCTTAAACTTCCCGTTCTCACTCTTGAAATACCTGACAGCTTGTGAAAGTAAACATTTGTTTGTCTCTTTTGCTTAATTTAAGCAGCAAGATAGCAGCACATCTCAGTTCTCACAAGGATGCGTTCTGCGTCCTCCGAGTTTGTTCTTTCAAAGTCACCTGGCAAGACCGGTCTCAACGAGAGCGCAAGTCCATTCTTTGCGTTCTTGGAATTGAGAAACAGCCAAAGAGTTGGTGGTGGACAGGATGTGTGCCTAGCATACACAACTTGAGGTATTCACTGTTTTTAAATACAGGGGTTTCAAACGGCATGTTGAAGTAGTCTTGCTGCTTTGGTGGTCGTATGCACATGGTAGCCAAACCCACAGGACTACCGCACAATAATGGCCTTTATATATATGAAACGTATATTGTCCTTGCAGTTTTTATAGTTATTTCATCAGAAATGTTTAGGCTGTATTGACAATGAAGTTGTATTGGACATGGAGTTTCAAAGTTGCTCTGTAAGCTTCCAAAAAGTTTCATTCCTTGCTGCTTGTTTCTGCATGATGAGAAGATAAGAAGCATCAGCCACTTGGTAAAACAAGGAGCAAAACAGTTGGCAATGATAAACAATAGCACTTGATGGCCAGCACAGCATTCTGTTCTGAATCACATGGCGAACTTTTTTGACGATCATTTATGTATTTTCGATTTGATTGCCAATGCCGTAAATTTCCAGCTCAAACTATCCTCATCCAAAACTTTGAAAAGTATGTTGTGAAGTGGCCAAGTCATGCATATAAATCTCATCTGGAGTTTAAGATTACTTTGAAAGGCACTGCATGTGCTGTTGAGCGTGAGCACTAGTGTTGTGTTGAATGGCTTTTTTTAAGAGCATCTCCAGTTCAGTAATTCTTGTCCAGATGGATTGCTATTTGAAGGGAGTGTACTGTAACTCGATGTGCCAGATCACAATTTTCTGTAACAAAGGTTAATAATGTCTGTTGGCTATCATTTCTTCTGTCAGTGTGTATTTTTTCCATACAGTTGGCTTCTGTGTATTTCCCCCCCTGCTGAGCTCTGCAAAGCTTTTTGAGGAATGCACCCAGGGAATCTCTCCTGAAATACAGAAGAGCTCAGTTTGGGGCACTTATCCTCTTTGTTTAGTGCTGAACTAACTGAAAGTAACATACAAAATCTGGCCTGTCAGAGTAACATAGCGCTTTCATTTCACATACACACACTGAAGTTTAAATGTAAGCCGAAGGAATGCTTACGTTTGCAGTCGGGAGGAAAATGTAGCCTAGTATCTCAGTCTAGCACTCTGGAGGATTGTGAAATAGAGTATTTTTAAACACAAGAGCTCTGGCTATGGAGGGCTATGGCTATTGCTTATTCACCCACTGTTTCAGAACTGACACCTCAGCAGTCAAACACACAGATCTTGGCTCAGCAAAGCCTCTAATCCAAAGTCTACACTGTTTTGGAGCCCAGCAGAATGTTTCAGCCTTTTTACCCCTCAACATATGCAACTAGGGATGCACAAAATATCATTCAGCATGATTTTTGACCGATATTAGGGATTTTATCATTATTGATAGTATTATATTCAATTAAATCTTTTGACTAATATTTAATTGTGATATTTAGCAGACCTTAAAATGAAAATCCGTCTTTTTTAAATTAATTATTATAGCATTTAAAGTCCCCCTGAAATCAAAACTGATGTTTTGTTTTTTGGCTGTTAGATGTTAGTGTGCTCCAAAAACAATGACAAAATTTAACAATAAGATAGATGCATTAAATTCTCACAAATTAACAATTTTGATGACATCATTCTGCACTTCAGTTTCTCATCAATCAAATGATATCTAGAATCTGAAGCGTCCCGTTCTCGACCCTACTTATAAAGGACAATTAAGCTGTAGCTTGTTCACACATTTACTATGTTATATGATGAAGTGCACTACATAGGGGAAAGGGAGCGATTCAGACAGTTTAAACAGGCTTTCCTTTGGGGTGAATGCCTAGTTTCACATCAGTCATATGGACCACTTTCATAAATCTCTTTCATACTTCCATACATAAATTATAATTTTGTATAGCCTTTATTTGCTGCATCTAACACTTATTTTTTTTATCACTAAGTTATTTTTGTTTAATTTAATCTCTTAGCAGATCACAAAAGAAAAGCCATCTTTCAGTTATAATTTTGTGATGCCTACTGTATATTCACAGCATTCAGAGCTACTAATTTTATTTGAATAACTTATTAATTCTGAAAATTATTTTAAAAAGAATGCCTTTTATTTTACACTATTTTTTATGTCGGCCATTTCTCATCATCAGTTTTGACGTTATAACTGATACTCATTTCTTTGACAAATTACTTTTGCTAAAGTCGCTTTGGATAAAAATGTCTGCTTAATGCATAAATGTAAATGTAGCCAGAATTTTGATCCCACTGTATCCCTACCTACAGCAAATATCCTCTATGGAAAAACCTGGAAGACTTGTCACATCTGCATTTCAGCAGGTACTGCAGAAGGACAGAAGGTCTCAGAAGCGACCGCTGCTGCAGAGAGCAGGATGACAGTATGTCAGCTGTCGTGAGGCGTTAAGCGACTGGCGACATGTGATTGAAGTGGTAAGCCTGGCGGCGGACCCGTGTTGAAACCACCTTCCTCTGGCCCGCTGCCAATCCCAGCTGCCAGATCCTACAGGGAGGTACGACCCTGACCCACAAAACCCAAGAATTAAACATCAGATAGGGTTTCCCACTGAGGTGTGGAGTGCTTTTTCAGACATGGTATCTCACACAACTTGGCAAACCTTAGACATATACATAAAATCTGTGATTTACCAGTGCTGCCGTGCTTCCCTGAGAATGCGTAATGAGATCACATGCTGCGGCTAAAGGATTTGGTTGTTGTGTTAGATGCTTATGGTTGAATTGATTTTTTGGACTTTGGATTTATAGCTAGACACTGAGATCTTATACATCACTATTTATGTTCGGACTGTGGTATGAAAGCCTAATGGGGATTGGTGGTGGTACATTTTGGTGTTAGTCTTCTGGGTTGAACTCAGGATTGCACTTTAGCAGAAGTGTATTGTACATTTCTTTTGATAAGAATTAACACATGAGTATCTTCATTAGATGTTGAAAAAATCGACTCCAGAAAACTGCCTTCTGTGGAGACAGATTTCTGCGGCTCATTCGCACATTCCTTTCTGATAAAAATGTTTTAGGGAGGACGAATCAAGGCGCTCGCAAAGAATGAAAGACTGCCAGGACTGGTGCCGGCAAGAGCCTGGCTGCCTGCCCTGGAAAGCCACACATGAGTGTCTTTAATTGATAGACAGCAGAATAATTCTTTCATAATCTTAATTTATACAAATGCATTAGTAGGGCTATAACATGCTAAAAGAGAGGTCAGGAATGATCGTTCTTTGTTAAAGGAAAAGCAGTGTTCTCTCAAAGGAAAAAAAAAGATTTCGTTGTTGTGTTTAAAGTCTCGATCCATGTAATCAATTGATGTTTCCCCCCCTAAAACATAGCGCAGGTACATAGGGAGCTGCCATCTAAGGCATTATTCTAAACACTCAGCAGAATAGGGTTGTCAGTCCTGTATTTGAGTCCTTGATACGCTTACATTTACACATAATTCAGTTATTTACAGTAGTGACAACCGCATTCTATAACCAAACTCTCACCCCTAAAATTTCAGGACTGACAACCGTATTCTCTTAAAACCCACGCTGTGTGAACGAACCGTACTGGACAACTACGTTCACACTGCAGGGCTTAATGCTCAATTCCGATTTTTTTGCAAGGCCGTTCACATTTCCAATTAAATGCGACCTTAGTGATCTCCTGTGTGAACGTGAAATGACCCAGAAGTGACCCGCATGCGCAGAAGAGTACTCAACGGTCAACGACGTCACTTGCTGTTTGCGGAAGTACCTAAACATGAATGTGTACAGTGGAGCTCGTTTAGCAATATTAAAGTTATTTTCCCAACAGAGCCAGCACAATTACAATCTTTTCGTTTTAAGAAGAACATTAAGAAGGAGGAGAGCGTTTGAGCGCCTTCGATTCTGTGGCGGACCATAACAGTGCAACACGTTGGAGTGTATTGACAGGTGCGTGCTATCGGTGCTATCGTACGATAGCTAACTTGTTTATCTTCTCATTCCCGCCTACTTCAACGCAGAATTATGACGTTTGTCGCATATCAACGGCGTGCGGGTCGGATACATGCGACCTGGCCGTTCAGATTGAGGTCGCATTTCAAAAGATCGGATACGTATCGGATTTGGACCACATACCCAAGTGGCCTGGGTCGCATTTGAAAAGATCGGATCTGTGTCGTTCAGACTGTCATGAAAAGATCGGATACAGGTCGCATAGGGGCAAAAAAATCGGAATTGGGTCGTTTCAGCCTGCAGTGTGAACGTAGCCGTTGTCTGTCACATCATACAGTGCGAGAGAGACGCTCTGCGCTGCACAAATGCGTGTCTACCGTGTGTTGCGGGTTTCAAGCAACCGTGTATCACATGAAATACGTTCTGAGGAAACTATTTTGCAAATCGCAATTACGTTACATGCCAACATATAAGCAGTGCTATTACGTTGGTCCTTAACCTAATCTATTGCAGTGCTATTACGTTTGTCCTGAACATAATAACGTTACATCCAAAGCAGGTTTCTTTTCACATGTAGCAGCACAACGTAATTTATTTACGTATGAACAAATCTACCGACGTAGAAATTTGTACGTATTACTATTTATGCATAATTGTGGCATTAATGTTTTGACTCTATTGCATTCAACTGTCTTATCAATTAAGTTTTCATTCGCATTTATTAATATAATAGGCCTACGTTACTTATAAATATTAACATTTCGCTCTGTGCCTTCTGCAGCAAACTCGTTTCGGAGGACTAGCCTGCGTGGTTAAAAAGGAATACACTTTTAACCTTAAAAATACCTTGTTTAATCGTTTAACAATTTTGTAGTATTTATGGTGTATTTACACAAAAAGCATTTTCTCCAATAAAACACAACATACTGATACATTCACAAAAGACATACATTTTATTAGCTTGATGTAATCCAAATCCTAGAATCCATACGTTGTTTGCAAGAAACAGATCCAAATTCAGCCTTTCAGTGATCTTCATCTTCATTTCTCAGCAGCGACCGCAAACGTCAAATCTATCCTGCGCTGGTGATGAATTCAAATTCAAAAATTGCGCCTTCAAGAAGCCTTACGACAGGTTTTACGGCCGTGATATCAAACGCTCATTGGCTCTCGCTTGCTTCGTCACAGATTGCGACATGCCGTGTTTCAGTCGGTGTAGTACATTTGAAATGGAGAAGCGCGCGCGTCTTCAGAGAGCGAACCGAAATCGGATTAACATTTTCATGGATTGACGTTAATAACTTAAAATCTGATCTGTACCTCATATCATACACAACTACTAAAATACTGCCAGAGAGGACTGCGACTGCAACGCATCATCATGTGGACTTTTGGTAATGTTAATGTTACCGGTTTTGACATTTTCGCAATAAATAAAATATTGTGAAATGTATAACTTGTCTGTCTGTTATGTTTTCTTCATAATTGTGTTAGCCTACGTAGTTTTAAGGAATGGTTATGGGTAGGTTTAGGGGTAGGAGCAGGTTAGTGGCTCA
The DNA here is from genome assembly GCA_036326025.1 of Chrosomus eos. NCBI lineage: Eukaryota > Metazoa > Chordata > Actinopteri > Cypriniformes > Leuciscidae > Chrosomus > Chrosomus eos. Next base: position 23,837,821 of record CM070833.1, on the reverse strand, counting down.
AAACATATTTTAATGATATTGTTAATAAAACTGCCATTTACGTACGTACATATCTGTCCAAGTGTTTTATCCTTTTTATATTCTGTATAAAATGGATATGTTTAGGTTTTCTGTCTTTGAAAATAACGTATTAATACCTACATATTAACAATGAGACCAGGCTGCTATATTAGGTTAAGGACCAACGTAATAGCACTGCTTATATGTTGGCATGTAACGTAATTTCGATTTGCAAAATAGTTTCCTCAGAACGTATTTCATGTGATATAGGGTTGGTTTCAAGTGATATGAGCGGAGCAGAGATATGAGCTGTGTGTCATCTGAAGGGTTTAGATCCAGTCACTGTTCTCCGCTGGAGCTGCTCAACAGTTTTGTGTTCTAAGTACGAATCAAATGCTCTGCTCTCCACCCAGATATAAAATCTGCTGTCGGTTAATGAAGATTTGACGGATGAACTCATGGCTCGATTGAACTCTTGTCTTGTCAAAAATGATGAGGCTTTTCAATTTTATGGACGTTGCCATTTTTTATGTTTCCAATTGAAACAGTCAGTAGTTGAGTCTAGCTTTTGAAACAGATCATCTCTTTTCTTTAGACACTGCTTTTGAAGTAATATATTTTTATTCCCACCCACCCCTTCAGTGACCTTTTTTTAAGTCAAGGATCAGTGGTGTGCCCTATCAGTTTTAACAAATTAAAGACTGGGAATGTGTATGTGTACCACAGAGATCCTAGTTTCCCTCTTAAACGTCTGACTGGTTAGAAGGTTGGCGCTTCAAGGGGAATGTCCCTGGCCGCTCCCTTGACCCCCATCAGAAAGATGGTTGTGTCTGACACATCTGCCGCTCTGAAGTCACAGTCGGCAGACTCCAAGGTGAGAACACAGGGTACTTCCTCATAACTCATCCACCAAAACATGTTTAGAATGAATCAAAGTCACATGATCACTTTATTTATTTATTTTTAAACTTTTTTTTTTACATTTTTTTTATTCTTGTGTGTTATTGCATAGATGTAAAGGCTTATGTAATAGATATAAATAATAATATAAATACATACATTTAAATGTAGTTGTAAGATGGACAGATACTAAATTTCTCCGCCGATGCCATTACCCAATTATTCAGAATGATATCTGCAGATACCGATAGTTTGATTTTCTTAAGGAAAAAAAATCTCCCCCAAATAGTGCTGTAAACTATACAGGGAACCCTCTCATTTGGTACATTACTATACAGGGCCGGACTGGGACCAAAATTCGGTCCTGGCATTTGTGGTTCTCTTACGAGAGTATCTCTCGTACTGCGTAATATCTTACGCTATGGGGAAACACTCTTTCCTCGAGATATTGAAGCCAAAAATTATCCTTAATTTTTTTAATCATGCAAAACGCTTTTGCAGCAGCAAGCAGACAAGGGCGAAACAGCTCGCGCGCCCATTGGCTGCCTCGCTGGAAAAGCTGCAGCCTATCGAGTGAAGGCACTGCGTGACGTAATGACGAATGAAGACGCTTCGCGCTCATTTCGTCATGTCCCGCCAGTATAGGCGTGGTCTCGCCCTGTAAATACCCCTCGATAGCTGTATTTCTCTGATTTTTCATTCTTCACGCGAAGCTCACGCATCGCGGGATCCAGAGTGAGAAGCCGCGCCGTTGACTTGTAGCCTTCTCAGCGGGACGTGCCATCTTCTGAAGTCGCTGGCCCAGCCGCCTTCAACTGCCGTACCTGCTGCGCTTTCCGGCGTACTATATCCTTTTACTCTGCTAAGTGTGTGTGTGTGTGTTTGCTTACGTGACGCAACACCCATTTCTACTGTTCTAAAAGAGCTGCGTCTTTTTAAAGATGCTTTCCTGTGGTTCTTGCCGAGCCCCACTCAGCGACGAGGACCGCCACGTCATCTGCGTGTCCTGCCTGGGTGAGGATCACGCGGCCACCGCGCTCGCTGACGGCGGATGCCATCATTGTAAACGCTTGCCTATGGTGACTCTGCGGACTCGCCTGGCGTCGTTCTCCGAGCCCGCATCCCAGCCCGCCGTGATGCCGTGCCGCAAGAAGCGCCGCGCCCTGCGCGCTCCCGAGCTATTTCCAGCCCGCCAAAGCTCGCCGGTTCGCCCGCCAGCTTCGCCGGCTTCGCTCGAGTCGCTCCCAGACGGACAGCGGCCGCCGTCTGCCGCCGCGTCCGCACTTGAGCTCGACAAACTACCGGAGACGGCATTGAAACTGAGCCGATGCGTCCGCTCTCTCAAGCCGTGGATTACATCGGCCTGAATGGTGAGATACATTTGTGGCTAACGCTATCCGAGATGACGGAAGCTGAGCGCTCCGTGTTCCTCGACGTTCTCGCTCTGCTGGACGCCGCCCCCCTCAGCGCGGGCCCCGGCCGAGGATTGAGATAGAGCCCGAGGTCTCAAGGCCTTCCTAGTCTCTCTAGGAAAGCGACGGTGTTCAGTTCCCGCTGCGGCCGGATTTTCACCAAAACTTCTCGCTCGTTCAGTTCCAAGCAATGTGACTGTTCCAGTGTATTTCGCAGTGAGCAAGCTGGTTCCACAGCCCGCTTGCCTGCGCACAAAGGCCGCCGTTTCGGCTAACTAGCAGCGCCGCCAGGCCCGAGATCAAACACCGCGCTCTCGCTCTGCTGGACGCCGCCCCCCTCAGCGCGGGCCCCGGCCGAGGATTGAGGTAAAGCCCGAGGTCTCAAGGCCTTCCTAGTCTCTCTAGGAAAGTGACGGTGTTCAGATCCCGCTGCGGCCGGATTTCCACCAAAACTTCTCGCTCGTTCAGTTCCATGCGTTGTGACTGTCCCAGTGTATTTCGCAGTGAAGCAGCCGGTGTCTCAGCCCGCTTGCCTGCGCACAAAAGCCGTTTCTATGGCTACCCAGATAAATCCAATAAAGAGTGCATTTTCTGGTGTTCCGGCCACGGCCGATGGTGTTACGAGTGTTGTAAGAATGCCCACGTCCCAGTGCCCATTCCCACACCCAGACACAGCCCGCCACGGTGCAGGGCTAGCACAAATAAAACCAACTCATGTTGGTTGTGCAGAAAATGTGGTGAACGCGCCCATACAATGCCCGCTTACACTACACGATGCGTGTCCCTTGGTTTCTGTAAAACGAAACTAACACACATTTAGTCGGCGCGAGCCGACAGTGTTCTCAGTGCAGTAAATGTGCCCGCTGTTCCGCATTTCCTCACTGACACGCCGAATCCCACGGGATTCACCCCGCTCGCTTTCTCTGCACAACCTGTCACAGAGAAGCTGAGCGCGGCCAGGCTGCCGGCTTTGATCAGCGCGCGCCTGCCCGCTGTGATTAGCGCGCACCTCGCACGCTGTGAACACAGCGTTGATTCAGTCGGCGCGAGCCGAGTATTCTCCGTGCAGAAAATGTGCCCGCTGTCTCGCGCCCGCATTTCTCACAGACACTCCGAATCTCACGGGATTCACCCCCGCTCGTCTTCTCTGCACAACCCGTCACAGAGAAGCTGAGCGCGGCCAGGCTGCCGGCTTTGATCAGCGCGCGCCTCGCACGCTGTATACACAGCAGTGATTTAGTCGCGCGAGCTGACAGTATTCTCAGTGTAGTAAATGTGCCGCATTAGTAAATGTGCCCACATTCCCTCACACGCGCCGAATCCCACAGGATTCGCCCCGCTCGCTCTCTGCGCGTCCCGCCATAGAGAAGCTGAGCGCGGCCAGGCTGCCCGCTGTGATCAGCGCGCCCCCCGCCTCGAACGCTGTAAACACGGTGCTGTGTTCCCAGTACACAGGGGCTCTCGAGCTGCCGTCCTGCCGCGGCCAGAGCCCAGATTTCATTCTACCCCTAGCTATTCACGCAGATGCGTGGTCAAGGCTTCCCGGGGTATCAGAATGGGTGTTGAACACTATAACGAGAGGCTGTTCGCTACAGTTCGCTCGACGCCCCGCCGTTATACGGCGCGAGTCGAAACTACGGTGTATAGCGAAGTGTTTCATCTACTTCGAGCCGAGATAGCGAAACTACTGAGAAAAGGGGCTATAGAACCTCTATCTCAGGGCGAAGGGGGCTTATACAGCAGATATTTTCTGGTACTGAAAAAAGATGGTGGGCTCAGACCCATTCTAGATCTGCGACTGCTGAACAGAACGCTCGGGAAGCGCCAGTTCAGAATGCTTACGACCAGGAAAATCCTCGCGCAAGTGCGCCAAGGAGACTGGTTCATGTCAACAGATCTGAAGGACGCCTATTTTCAAATACAAATAGCGTCCCATCACAGGCGATTCTTGAGATTCGCCTTCGAGGGCCAGGCATATCAATACACAGTCCTGCCGTTCGGCCTGTCCATAGCACCCCGTACGTTCACGTAGTGCATGGACGCGGCCCTCGCCCCCCTGAGACTTCGGGGCATGCGAGTTTTGAACTACTTGGACGATTGGCTGATTCTAGCTCGTTCACGAACGGAGCTCATAGAACACAGGGCCGCATTACTCGAGCACCTCGAGGAGCTGGGCCTTACAGTCAATTGGGCGAAAAGCTCACTGCTCCCCAGTCGGAGAATTTCCTTCTGGGAACAGTGTTGGACTCGCTATCCATGACAGCACGCCTGTCACCGGAGCGCGGATTGAATATTCAGCACGTCGCGAGACCCTTCCGCCACGGCTCTATAGTCCCGCTCAGAAGGTTTCAGAAAATGCTGGGTCTGATGGCCTCAGCAGCCTCCGTACTCCAGTTGGGCCTGCTCTGCATGTGCCCACTGCAGCTATGGCTAAAAGCACGAGTTCCCCCAGGGCGTGGACCGCGGGTCTATTTCGCCTCAGGGTCGACCTTCAGTGCGTCTCAGCTCTGAAACCGTGGAAAAGTGACCGACTGGTATCAGTCAGGTGTGAGTCTGGGGATCGCCTCGGGTGTGAAGGTGGTGTCTACGGACGCCTCCACATCGGGGCGGGGAGCGCTGCTCGAGGGCAGACCACTAGCTGGCCTATGGTCAGTACGGGAGAAGCTCCTTCACATAAACTGCTTGGAATTAATGGCAGTCGACAAAGCGCTAAGGCGCTTCTGTCCCCAGATAATAGGCCACCACGTATTGGTCCGGTCGGACAACATGTCAGTGGTGGCGTACATAAATCGCCAGGGCGGCATCGGGTCCACGCGCCTTTGCAGGCTGGCGGAACCCCTCTTGGTCTGGGCCCAGCGCAACCTCCTTTCTCTGAAAGCGGCGCACGTGCCTGGGCACCTGAATACGGGTCCAGACAAGCTGTCCAGAGACAACGTCCCGACAGGAGAATGGTCGCTGCATCCGCAGACGGTCCAGCTGCTGTGGGAAACGTTTGGCAGAGCGCAGGTGGACCTGTTCGCGTCCCGCGAGAACGCTCACTGCCCAGTATTCTTCTCGAAAAGCAGGGACGCGCTGGCCCATGCTTGACCCAGCGGTCCCCTGTATGCTTTTCCCCCTGTCTCGCTCCTGCCTCAGGTGTTGGAACGGATCAGGGAAAATGGATGCCCAGTGCTGCTTGTAGCTCCGCTCTGGACAGAACCAGGCTTGGTTTCCGGTCCTGATGCGGATGGCCAGCACTGCCCCGTGGCCTGTACCGTTGAGGAGAGATCTCCTCTCTCAGGCGGAGGGCTCGATTTGGCATCCTCGCCCGGAACTGTGGTCCCTGCACGCATGGGCCATCAACGGGTACCCGCTAGCCTCCCGGAAGGAGTGCTAAACACGATCGCGCAGGCTAGAGCTCCGTCTACCAGACGGCTCTATGCCTCGAAATGGTCGGTGTTCTATACTTGGTGTCGAGCCCGTGGCTTTTCACCTGTGGACTGCGGGGTTAAGGAAGTGCTTGCCTTCCTTCAGGAGCTGATGGATAAGGGAAGGACCCCATCCACGCTCAAAGTTTACGTGGCGGCCATAGCACCGTTTGCTAAACCGGTGTCTGGCCAGTCGCTGGGGAAAACGACTTAGTCGTGCGTTTCCTACGAGGAGCTCGGAGGTTAAACCCTCCCAGGCCCCCTTCAGTCCCGGCTTGGGACCTTTCCACGGTCTTGGAGGCCATGAAAGGCGCCCCGTTTGAGCCGATCCAGCTGTCGGACATGAAGCACCTGTCCCTTAAGACGGTGTTTCTATTGGCTCTCGCTTCAGTGAAGCGTGTAGGGGACTTACAGGCGCTTTCTGTAAGCGCGTCTTGTCTGGAGTTTGGGCCTAACGACTCAAAGGTCGTACTCAAACCGAGGCACGGCTACGTGCCGAAATCCCTCAATACACCGTTTAGGGCCCAGGTAATTTCCCTGTCAGCCCTTCCGGTTCTCGATGAGGAGAGGGACGTGAGTCTCCTTTGCCCTGTCAGGGCGTTAAGGGCTTATGTGTCCCGCTCGCCTGAGTTCAGGCAGACCGAGCAGCTTTTCGTTTTGTTTGGCGGCCGTTCTAAGGGACTCGCCGCCTCAAAACAGAGCCTATCCAGATGGATAGTGGATGCCATAGCGCTGGCTTACACTTCCAAGGGCCTGCGGTGCCCATTGGGTGTCAAAGCGCACCCCACAAGAGGCGTGGCCTCGTCGTGGGCATGGTATAGCGGGGTCTCCCTGCAGGATATCTGTACGGCTGCGGGCTGGGCCTCGCCGTCGACATTTATCAAGTACTATAACCTGGAGGTGCCCGCCTTACAAGCTAAGCTTTTGGCGGTCTGAACTTCGGGCTTATCGGCCGCCAATGCGGCTATGTTGCCCTTACGGGTCGGTACCCCTACGGGACTTTTATGAAGGAGTGACGCTTCTAGCCTCTCCTCCTCTACTCTATGTGAGTTATGGTGATTATGCACTAGATGTGCCCCGGGCTTGGCCCCGGGACTCTGGTGTTGGATCCCTGTCCGCACGGCGTTTTGTATGGGGTCCCCATAGCGTAAGATATTACGCAGTACGAGAGATACTCTCGTAAGAGAACGTACTCGGTTACTAACGTAACCTCGGTTCTCTCTAGAGAGGGAACGAGTACTGCGTATCTTGCCGTGCTTGAACTATGCTCTGGTTCGCTTCGGTGTACAAAATCAGAGAAATACAGCTATCGAGGGGTATTTACAGGGCGAGACCACGCCTATACTGGCGGGACATGACGAAATGAGCGCGAAGCGTCTTCATTCGTCATTACGTCACGCAGTGCCTTCACTCGATAGGCTGCAGCTTTTCCAGCGAGGCAGCCAATGGGCGCGCGAGCTGTTTCGCCCTTGTCTGCTTGCTGCTGCAAAAGCGTTTTGCATGATTAAAAAAATTAAGGATAATTTTTGGCTTCAATATCTCGAGGAAAGAGTGTTTCCCCATAGCGTAAGATATTACGCAGTACTCGTTCCCTCTCTAGAGAGAACCGAGGTTACGTTAGTAACCGAGTACGTTTTCACGGCCCAACTAATTGATGATGTTAAAAAAAACGTCCCCAGAATCTGAACATTTTTCCCACTGAGACACACCATACAAGGCAGCAATTTAGGCGCGTTTCCATTACAGATTTGCGCAAACCTTTTGCGATTTTTTCTAAACGTCGATAAAAAACTATTGCGAAATGACGGCGTCTCCATTAACCGATGTTATGCGACTACAACGTCCTTTTTTCCCTCTCGCGATAAGTCATTTAAACATCATGGCAACGGGTAGGTTAGTCTATCAGCCACCACCACACTAGACATTATTATTATTATTATTATTAATGGAAGGAGACGTGGTGTGTTATCCAAGCATTAATGGCAGGGAAATACCCTTATAGGCTACTGCTAACGGCATAATGAGTTTCTGGGTGTTTCTCTCTCATTTCTGCTCCGAGGTCTTGATTGTGGCATTTCTTTGAGTTTTAGAATCCAGTATTCCTGTAGCCTAATTATTGTTTCTTTTATGAATTTAATAAAGAACTCTGTCCAAACGGTCAGTGTACATTTGTGCCCATTCGTTTTTCCTTATTTAACCCGTATTGCAAAACGAAAAATGAACGGTGGTTGTTTTTTTAAAATGCAAAGTTGAACTGTTTTTTAATTTGAACTGTACACAAATGATGTGCAAAAATAATAATATATCGACTAAATTTCAGATGTTTGTTTATGACTTTTTGCCCCTTTATTAAACATTTAAAATATTTCCAACTTAATACGAAAAAAAGTCGATTTAAATGGTTTTCTAAAGGCCAAATTAGAACCTGGAAATGATATTTTTCCCGCAGTGCTGAATGAGAAGGGCCATATTTATGTTTCTGGAACCACAGCCTACAGAAAGGTGATTTAGGTGAGTTATAGGCTAATGATAATAAATGTGTCTGAAAAAATAACGAGGGATTTTAATTGTTTATTAATAAACTATTGTTTTCTAAATCAGTGTCGGCTAAAAACATATCTCCATCTCCGCTGTAAGGCGCGCCGCGTGAATGCACCTTTAGAGAGAAATACACATTTCATACTGATTACATAAGCAGAAGGTATTAGCTTTCGATTCGAATTTGTTTGTTTTAAAGTGGACACTTCAAGCTTTAGCCTATATGCTATACTTTTGTTTCAGTTCTCGCGCTCCAGTTCACGGAGATCATGAAAGCGCGCAAGATTGTTTTATTTTATTTTACAAAAGCACAACGTTCTCTTACGAGAGTATCTCTCGTACTGCGTAATATCTTACGCTATCGGGAAAACTCTTTTCCACGAGATATTGAAGCCAAAAATTATCCTTAATTTTTTACTAATGTAAAACGCTTTGCAGCAGCAAGCAGACCTAGGCGAGACAGCTCGCGCGCCTATTGGCTGCTCTGCGGCAATAGCAGCAGCCTATCGAGAGAGGCTCTGCGTGACGTCACGACGAATGGGGGCCCTTCGCGCCCATATCGTCACGTCCCGCCAGAAAGGGCGTGGTCTCGCCCTATATCTTGGCTCGATAGCTGCTCTTACGTCGATTTTTATCTCTTCAGCGAAGCCTCACGCATCGCTGGATCCAGAGTGAGAAGCCGCGCCGTCGACCTGTAGCCTTCAGCGGGACGTGCCATTGAGTCTGGAGTCGCTGGCCTCGCCGCCTTCAGCCGCCGTACCTGCTGTGCTTTCCGGCGTTATATCCTTTCCTCTGCATAGAGTGTGTGTGTGTGTGTTTGCATATCTGCTTTTTCCCACCCCCCTCTAAAAGAGCGGCGTCTTTTTAAAGATGCCTTCCTGCGGTTCTTGCCGAGCCCCACTCAGCGACGAGGACCGACATGTCATCTGCGTGTCCTGCCTGGGTGAGGATCACGCGGCCATCGCGCTCGCTGACGGCGGATGCCATCACTGCGAACGTTTGCCTATGGTGACTCTGCGGACTCGCCTGGCTTCGTTCTCCGAGCCCGTATCCCAGCCTGCCGTGACGCCGCGTCGCAAGAAGCGCCGCGCCCAGCGCGCTCCCGAGCTATCTCCAGCCCGCCAAAGCTCGCCGGTTCGCCCGCCAGCTTCGCCGGCTTCGCTCGAGTCGCTCACCGACGGACAGCGGCCGCCGTCCGCCGCTGCGTCCGCCATCGAGTTGAACGACAACACCGAGGCGTGTTCTCTCTTGGCTTCGGATAGCGAGGATTGGGCGAGCTCTGTGGACCTCCCCTCCGCTAACGCTCCCCGCCAACCCTCTGGGAAGAGAGCCGGCATTGAGTCTGAGCTGATGCGTCTGCTCACCAAGGCCGTAGAAAGCATCGGCCTCGATTGGGAGGCACCCACGCTGCCGCCGCGCAACAGATTAGACGGGCGCTTTCTCGGCAAAGACGAGGCTCCGTCAAAATCTAGGCCCGCGCCCTTCCTCCCGGAACTTCACGAGGAGGTTGCAAAGTCGTGGAAGGCCCCCTTTTCCGCCAGGATGCGTACCTCTACCTCCGCGGCATTCTCCGCTGTCGACGGTGCGGGAAGTAGAGGCTACCTCGCCATTCCTCCGGTGGAGACGGCTGTCGCGTCGCATCTCTGCCCGCCCTCTGCGGGACGGCGGGTTCAGACGACGCTCCCGTCCAAAGCCTGCCGAGTGACATCATCGCTGCACGGACGCGCTTACACCGCCGCCGGGCAAGCAGTCTCAGCGCTGCACACGATGTCTATTCTGCAGATCTACCAGGCAGACCTCCTTCTCAAGCTGGACGAGGAGGGACCCGGTGCTATCTGTGTGGCGGACCTGAGGAGCGCTACGGACCTCGCTCTACGCGCTTCTAAAGCCGCTGCGCAAGCCATGGGGCGGAACATGGCCTCTCTCGCTGTCGCCGAGAGACACTTATGGTTGACGCTGTCTGAGATGACGGAAGCCGAGCGCTCTGTGTTCCTCGACGCGCCCATTTCCCCGGAGGGCCTGTTCGGAACGGCCGTCAAGGACTTCGCGGACAGGTTTGTTGAGGTGCAGAAGACTTCTCAGGCTATGAAGCACTTCCTGCCGAAGCGCTCGAGCTCCGCTACAGGCCGCACCAAGCCGCCTGCTCGCAGCTCTCAGCCCCAGCCTGCACCGCCCTCCGCCGCCGCCGCCTCACAGCGCCGCCAGGCCCGGGATCAGAGACCGCGGTCTCGCTCCGCCGGACGCCGCCCCCCTCACCGCGGGCCCCGGCCGAGGATTGAGATCAAGCCCGAGGCCCCAAAGTCTTCCTAGCCGCTCTAGGAAAACGACGGTGTTCAGATCCCGCTGCGGCCGGATTTCCACCAAAACTTCTCGCTCGTTCAGCCCCATGCGTTGTGACTGTACCAGTGTATTTTGCAGTGAAGCAGCCGGTGTCTCAGCCCGCTTGCCTGCACACAAAAGCTGTTTTTACGGCTACCCAGATAAATCCAATAAAGAGTGTATTTTCTGGTGTCCCGGCCTCGGCCGATGGTGTTATGAGTGTTGTAAGAATGCCCACGCCCCAGTGCCCATTCCCACACCCAGACACAGCCCGCCACGGTGCAGGGCTCGCACAAATAAAATCGACTCCGGTCGATTGTGCAAACACTGTAGTGAACGCGCCCATATCCCCATGCCCGCTTACACTACACGCTGCGTGTCCCTCGGTTTCTGTAAAAACGAAACCAACACACATTCAGTCGGCCCTAAACGACAGTGTTTTCAGTGTAGCAAATGTGCCCGTGGTCCCGCGCCCACATTTCCTCACAGACACGCCGAATCCCACGGGATTCGCCCCGCTCTCTCTCTCGGCGCTACCCGCCTCAGAGGAGATGAGCGCGGCCAGGCTGCCCGCTGTGATCAGCGCGCCCCCCGCCTCGAACGCCGTAAACACGGCGCTGTGTTCCCAGCACACGCGGGCTCTTGTGCCGCCGCTTTCCCGCGGCCAGAGCCCAGATTTCATTCTGCCCCTAGCTATTCACGCGGATGCGTGGTCAAGGCTTCCCGGGGTATCAGAGTGGGTGATGAACACTATAAAGAGAGGCTATTCGCTACAATTCGCTCGACGCCCTCGCCGCTACGCGGCGCGCGTCGAAACTACGGTGAAAAGCGAAGTATCTCATCTACTTCGAGCCGAGATAGCGAAACTACTGAGAAAGGGGGCTATAGAACCTTTATCTCAGGCTCAGAGCGAAGGGGGCTTATACAGCAGATATTTTCTGGTACCGAAGAAAGATGGTGGGCTCAGACCCATTCTAGATCTGAGGCTGCTGAACAGAGCGCTCGTGAAACGCCAGTTCAGGATGCTTACGACCAGGAAAATCCTCGCGCAAGTGCGCCAAGGAGACTGGTTCATGTCAATAGATCTGAAAGACGCGTATTTCCAAATACAAATAGCGTCCCATCACAGGCGATTCTTGAGATTCGCCTTCGAGGGCCAGGCATATCAATACACAGTCCTGCCATTCGGCCTGTCCCTAGCACCCCGTACGTTCACGAAGTGCATGGACGCGGCCCTCGCTCCCCTGAGACTTCGGGGCATGCGAGTTTTGAATTACTTGGACGATTGGCTGATTCTAGCTCGTTCACGAACGGAGCTCTTAGAACACAGGGCCACATTACTCGAGCACCTCGAGAAGCTGGGCCTTACAGTCAATTGGGCGAAAAGCTCACTGCTCCCCAGTCGGAGGATTTCCTTTCTGGGAACAGTGTTAGACTCGCTATCCATGACGGCACGCCTGTCACCAGAGCGCGGATTGAATATCCAGCACGTCGCGAAATCCTTCCGCCACGGCTCTATAGTCCCGCTCAGAAGGTTTCAGAAAATGCTGGGTCTCATGGCCTCAGCAGCCTCTGTACTCCAGTTGGGCCTGCTCCGCATGCGCCCACTGCAGCTATGGCTAAAAGCACGAGTTCCCCCCAGGGCATGGACCGCAGGTCTGTTTCGCCTCAGGGTCGACCATCAGTGCATTTCGGCTCTGAAACCATGGAAAGCGACCGACTGGTATCAGTCGGGCGGTGAGTCTGGGGATCCCCTCAAGTGTGAAGGTGGTGTCTACGGACGCCTCCACTTCGGGGTGGGGAGCGCTGCTCGAGGGCAGACCGCTGGCTGGCCTGTGGTCAGTGCGGGAGAAGCTCCTACACATAAACTGCTTGGAATTGATAGCAGTCGACAAAGCGCTAAGGCGCTTCTGTCCCCAGATAACAGGCCACCACGTATTGGTCCGGTCGGACAACATGTCAGTGGTGGCGTACATAAATCGCCAGGGCGGCGTCAGGTCCCGAAACCTTTACAGGCTGACGGAACGCCTCCTGGTCTGGGCTCAGCACAACCTGCTCTCGCTGAGAACGGCGCATGTGCCTGGTCACCTAAATGTGGGACCAGACAGGCTGTCCAGAAACAACGTTCCAGCAGGAGAATGGTCTCTGCACCCGCAGACGATCCAGCTGCTGTGGGAAACGTTTGGCAGAGCGCAGGTGGACCTGTTCGCGTCCCAAGAAAACGCTCACTGCCCGAGATTCTTCTCGAAAAGCCGGGACGCGCTGGCCCATGTCTGGCCCCGCCGCCCCCTTTATGCTTTTCCCCCTGTCTCACTCCTGCCTCAGGTGTTGGAGCGAATCAGGAGGGAGGGATGCCCAGTGCTACTCATAGCTCCGCTCTGGACAAACCAGTCGTGGTTCCCTGTCCTGATGCAGCTGACCAGCGCTGCCCCATGGCCGTTACCGCTGAGGAGAGACCTCCTCTCTCAGGCGGAAGGCTCGATTTGGCATCCTCGCCCGGATCTGTGGTCCCTGCACGCATGGGCCATCAACGGGTACCCGCTGACCTCCCAGAGGGAGTGCTAAACACGATCGCGCAGGCTAGAGCCCCGTCTACCAGACGGCTCTACTCCTCGAAGTGGTCTGTGTTCTCTGCGTGGTGTCAAGCGCAGGGCTTTTCACCTGTAGACTGCGGGGTTACGGAAGTGCTTTCCTTCCTTCAGGAGCTACTGGATAAGGGCAGGTCCCCTTCCACGCTCAAAGTATACGTGGCGGCCATAGCAACGTTTGCAAAACCGGTGTCTGGCCAGTCACTAGGAAAGAGCGACTTAGTCGTGCGTTTCCTTAGAGGAGCTCGGAGGCTAAACCCTCCCAGGCCCCCTTCAGTCCCGACATGGGACCTTTCCACGGTCTTGGAGGCCATGAAAGGCGCCCCATTCGAGCCAATCCAGTCGTCAGACATGAAACACTTGTCTTTCAAGACGGCGTTTCTTATGGCTCTCGCTTCAGTGAAGCGCGTAGGGGACTTGCAAGCGCTCTCAGTAAGCGCGTCATGCATGGAGTTTGGACCTAACGACTCTAAGGTCATACTCAAACCAAAGCACGGTTACGTGCCAAAATCCCTCAACACACCGTTCAGGGCCCAGGTGATTTCCCTGTCTGCCCTTCCGGTTCTCAATGAGGAGAAGGACGCGAGTCTCCTTTGCCCTGTCAGGGCACTAAGGGCTTATGTGTCCCGCTCGTCTGGTTTCAGACAGACTGAGCAGCTTTTTGTTTCGTTTGGCGGCCGTACTAAGGGACTTGCCGCGTCGAAACAGAGCTTATCCAGATGGATAGTTGGTGCCATAGCGCTGGCTTACACTTCTAAGGGCCTTCAGTGCCCTTTGGGTGTTAGAGCGCACTCCACGAGAGGCATGGCCTCCTCGTGGGCATGGTCTAGCGGGGTTACCCTGCAAGATATTTGTATGGCCGCGGGCTGGGCCTCGCCGTCTACATTTATAAAATACTATAATCTGGAGGTCCCCGCCTTACAAGCTAAGCTTTTAGCGGTATAGAATTCAGTGCTATCTGCCCGCTGTGCGGCTCGGATACTGAGTTTGGCCTGCGTATCGCTCACTGACCGGTACAGCAGCTCATTTAAAAATTGACACACTTGTGGCCACCCAGTTCAGGCTGAATGTTCACCCTGACGGTTTGGTTATTGTCATATGATTGGCCCCTTTCGGAGGCTATTTACAGGGAATGATGCTTCTAGCCTCTCTTCCCTCACTCTCTGTGAGTTTATGGTGATTATGCACTATATGCGCCCCGGGCTTCGGCCCCTGGGTCTTTGGTGTTGGATCCCTACCAGCACGGCGTGTTGCATTGTGTTCCCCATAGCGTAAGATATTACGCAGTACGAGAGATACTCTCGTAAGAGAACGTACTCGGTTACTAACGTAACCTCGGTTCTCTCTAGAGAGGGAACGAGTACTGCGTATCTTGCCGTGCTTGGAATACGCTCTGGTTCGCTTCGGCGATAAAAACCGACGTAAGAGCAGCTATCGAGCCAAGATATAGGGCGAGACCACGCCCTTTCTGGCGGGACGTGACGATATGGGCGCGAAGGGCCCCCATTCGTCGTGACGTCACGCAGAGCCTCTCTCGATAGGCTGCTGCTATTGCCGCAGAGCAGCCAATAGGCGCGCGAGCTGTCTCGCCTAGGTCTGCTTGCTGCTGCAAAGCGTTTTACATTAGTAAAAAATTAAGGATAATTTTTGGCTTCAATATCTCGTGGAAAAGAGTTTTCCCGATAGCGTAAGATATTACGCAGTACTCGTTCCCTCTCTAGAGAGAACCGAGGTTACGTTAGTAACCGAGTACGTTTTCTTGTTATTGTGAGTTTACACAAATAAAATCATAGTTGCGAATAATGTATTATTATTTTCAGTATGACCAGGAATTATAGAGTAGGCCTATTTTAAGTTGTTTCTACTGTTGATAGGAAAAAGCAAGTGTTCGCGGCCGCGCCTCCCTGCCATGCGCGCTCAGCACAAACACTTGGATATGCGTCAAAATCTTGTGTTTATTTGTGATAATCTTAGCCCTGTATTATTATGGTCTAACCAATGACATTTGACGAATTGCTTTGTTCCTTTTTTGGATAAAAGCGTCTTCTAAATATGTAGCCTAATAAATGTTATAATAATGATGATATTTATTAGCCTATTATTATTTGCGTATATCACGGACCCCAAACACACCGCGTCTTCTAAGTCAGGTGACTGTAAATGAGCAAAAACTGTTTCCATTGCAGTTTTGCGAAATATTCCTTTTTCGAATTGTCTGAAAAACCTCCTCATGCGAGCGTAAAAACTTTTTTGGGATAAAGGTGCAGCAACGTGGTCAGCTCGGCCCAAAACAATAGGCCAATCCGGGCCTATATAACAACAGTTATTATATTTTTTTCAGATATAATAATTACACTCAAAAACTGAAATGTTTATATGCAACTAACAAATGTGAACACTGGATAACTGTCCTGAGGTAAATGCAACGTTACATGACATATTGTTCACATGTCTTTCCACAGTTGAAGCACTGATTGAGTGATTACATGAGACTTGATTTGTTTCGTTAAGTTGTACTGTAACTTTCAAAATATCTTTTGTTATTCATGCAAATGTTTTTTCGTACTATAAATTGTATCAAAGTGGAAGAAAAGACTTGCGCTGCCACTTGAACTGAGACGCTACAGCGATCTGTCACGTCTGATTTAAGAGATTCAAACGCCATTTATTTTTTCATTTTGTGATAAAATGGACAGAATTTGAATACTGAGACTTTGTTTCTTATCAGAAGTAACAGAGATCAGAGCTCTTTGCGATTATTCGATGAGAGGCATGCTACAAATAATGTTTGATGGAGGGAAAAACTATTCTAGGGTTAAATAGAGCCTGCTTTTATGTTGCTATTTTTTAAACCTGTTAAAATTGCATTACTGTCTTGTTAACTTTCTCTAAATTCAACACAACACACATTTTCTTCACACACAGTATGATCAGTCATTTTTTCCACCCCTTTTGATTGACAGGATATAATCGGACCTGATCATAGGTTGTTTTCAAACAATCAGCCGATGGTTGATAGTGAAAATAATTGCTTTTATCAACCGATACCAATTCAAACCTGAAATTCTCTCTTAAATATGTTATTTTAGTTTCCTTGCTGCTATAAAGGTGTGTAGCACCAGTAGCTTCAGCCATCTGCTCTGTCCATTAAAGAGGTACAGATGCCTCTGGCTGCCTGGGTCAGATGGATTTGTCAGGGTTGCTGACTGCAAGATGCGTTTTTTAACTTATTGAATGTTTCCCTCTTCACGGCCGAAGGGTCTTGTTTGTGCACATATGTCTGTTCTGTAGCACTGCTGTGATGAATGACTATCTCTCAGGTGAGCAGTAGCTTTTCCCTCATAGAGGGGAGGGGTGGAGGAAACAGGGCATACGTTTTGCACATCTGAGGGGTAGTTTTTTTTTGGAAGAGCTTGCAGAAAAAAATTTGAGGTATCTAGAAGTGCTGGAAAATGAATCTATTCAAGATTCATACAGCCAATTCTGGATCTAAGCCATTGTAGAAAACAACTGTATGAAGTTCCGCCATTTGGCCCTCGGGTTCTCATTCTGCCAGTGATTGCGTTTACATGTATGATCTTACACCAATTATGCTTAACAACCGATCAACGTGTAAAGCCTTGCTACTTGCTTGTTTTTATAAGATAAAGGTCATAAACTGTTTGAACAAAACCAATTGACAATTTAATTCTCCCCATTAATTTTCCTCAGCATGTAAACACTGGCATGTTGGGGTGAAAATTAAGAGAAAAAAGCTGGTTTATAACTGGTTTTGATAGCATTTTTAAATTTTTAAAAAATAACTCATTGGTTTGTTGTCAGTGAGAAGTTGTCCTGTTTTTTAATTTTTATTATTGTTGTTGCACAATATATTTGTACACTTCTGATAATTCTGCAGCATTAGAGATTAGGGGTGTAACAATCGATATATCGATCAAATGACTAATGATACAATGTATCGATGCAACGTATATATTTTTTTAAAGAGACACCTTTATTTTGACACTCTCCACATCTTCGGTCCCTCCAGCCGCTATGAGGTCAGGGTATACAGCCCCTACTTCATTGTACCAAAGAAAAGCGGTTGGTTATGACCAATCATGGATCTGCGAGTTTTGAATCGGAGCCTTCACAAGCTATCGTTCAAAATGCTCACGTAGTAACGATTCTCGATTCTACCTCGACACTGGCTGTTTCTGCGATTTGCGTTCGAGGGTCGAGCATATCAGTACAAGGTCCTGCCCTTCGGGCTGTCCCTGTCTCCCTGTGTCTTCACGAAAGTCACGGAGGGGGCCCTTGCTCCCATGAGATATCCTGAACTATCTGGACGACTGGCTCATACTAGCACACTCTCGAGATCAGTTATACAAACACAGGGACCTTGTGCTCAGGTACCTCAGCCAGTTGGGTCTTCAGGTCAACTGGGAAAAGAGCAAATTCTCCCCCGTGCAGAGTAGGTATGACCGTATGGCACCCGCAGAGGTTCTAGGTTACTTACCCCAGAGGTACTTAATACCATCACTTTCTACTAGACGTGCATATGCCTCGAAGTGGAACCTGTTAATCGAGTGGTTTCTTCTCGCCGAGAGGACCCCGAAGATGTTTGACAGGGTCCATGCTTTCCTTCTTGCATGCAGCATGTCAAAATCGTCTACTAAATGTATGAATATAAATTGTAATATTGGTGCATTTCCTAATCTTTCATTTTGCTAGTTTCATTTCACAAAAATGCAATCTTGTATTATATCTAGTGATCTAAAGATATCATGTTCTTGTGCAAGCAACATGCTGAAAAGACCTGTTTTGACAGCTTTGAATAAAGTTTGTTAGTCCTGGCTTGTGCTGATCTACTGTAGCTTGGCAACCAGCATAGGCTTTGCAAACCTTAGCTGACCAAGCTGGATGACAAGCCTGACCAGCATCAAAAACCCAATATATATGGGTGACTATACTGGTGTTTTCAGCAGCAGTGAGCAGCACTCAGATGATAGGTTTGTGAGGATAGGAGCCATCTGCCTCATCAGAGCCCCTGAGACTCATGACCTTTAGACGGTCGATACGTGCCCAGCTGTCCATGGTTACCTAATCGCATACATGCTCTACCAGTTATATGACTTCCTCATAGTCATCAATACAAATGCTGTTAATTCCTCCGCTCTGATTGACCATGAGAATAGGCATTTCTCACAGGAAGCTGCTTAATACGGTGACCTGACACATCTATTCAGGGCAGGAGAAACAAGATTGTACTTGTGCAAGTGCGTGTATGTAAGCCTGGGAACATTCACAATTTGCTTCCTCTACTTATCCTTTACACACAATATAACAAATATTTACAAACAAACTTAAACCTTTGCGTGATTTCCTGTCTCATCCGAATCACCACCCACATGCTCACCTTATCAAGCATCAAAATGTATGCGTTTTGCCTGAGAGCAAACCGAAATCTCTGATAAGACTAATATATCATAATTCTCCTTTTTATGATTTGGGAAATAATCTTCGAGGATAATTGTGTGTGGAAGGAGGATATCGTGTTTTCTTATACTCTTCATAATATATCTGTACCGATCTGGTTTGGCTTTAACAGCAAACTCTTTATGTGCTTTTTATTTATTGGGGCTGTGCAAGAAAAACTCAAGGCTTCAGAGTCTTTTAAATCACGCAGAGAGAATAACCGAGGATGCTTCATCTTCTCTGTGGTTTTCAGAGATGGCAATAACAAATCTGTGCCCTTCGTTTGTCCTCTATTTCCATTCCTTCTTTCTTCTCCTCTCAAGTCGTAATTGCACTCTGGTGTTCTAAATAAATGGACACACATTCCAGGCATCCCAGTTCGTGAGAGGACAACATTTTTTTAGAGCACAGAGAGGATCGTGATCCACATCATTAGCGTTCTGCTTTATTAGAATGCTTGTGTGCACATTTTGACCTTTATTATGAAACACAAACTTGCAGACGTAACAAAAGAGCTGTTGATTTTAATTTTAAATGAAATTAAGTACTTATGTAATTAAATATATATATATATATATATATATATATATATATATATATATATATATATATATATATATATATATATATATATATATATATATATACTATATGTGTGTATATTCATTTATAAAATAAATATATCTTTAAAATGATCTCCTGTGGTTTTATATGTGATTAATTCAGGATATAAGACTGCTCTGTAATTTTTCTCAGTTAGCGCTCTAATTTTTATCCACATAGTTCTGTTGAAATTAGTTCACTCCAAAATTAAAATTCTGTCATTAATTACTCACCATCATTTCGTTCCAAACTCATAAGACTTTAATTCATCTTCAAAACACAAATGAAATCTGAGAGATTTCTGTCCCTCCATTAACAGCTATGTAACTACCACTTTGGCGCTTCAAAAAGTTCATAAAGGGATCGTAAAACTAATCCATATGAATTGAGCGATTTAGTCCACATTTTCTGAAGAGACACGATCGATTTATATGATGAACAGATTCAATTTAGGCTTTTATTACATATAAACATTCATCTACACATCAGTTGTGGTAAACGGAGGCTCAAGCATGTTCTTTTGACGTACGAGAACCAATCAGGTTCATTCTCGTGTGTTACACATCACATTTGAGCTTCCGCAAGAACCAATGAGGTTCATTCTCGTGTTACGCATCACATTCAAGCTTCTGCAAGAACCAATGAGGTTCATTCTCGTGTGTTACACATCACATTTGAGCTTCTGCAAGAACCAATGAGGTTCATTCTCGTGTTACGCATCACATTTAAGCTTCTGCAAGAACCAATGAGGTTCATTCTCGTGTGTTACGCATCACATTTGAGTTTCCGCAAGAACCAATGAGGTTCATTCTCGTGTTACGCATCACATTTAAGCTTCTGCAAAAATCGATGAGGTTCATTTTCGTGTTACACATCACATTTAAGCTTCTTCGCCATTGTACATTGATTGTACTCTGTTATCTCTGTAGTTTTAATTCTCGTAGTTGTCGCAAATATGGTTTGAGAAAGAAAAGAACAAACAAGATAATGAAAAATGAATTCCAAAGGCTGGCTAAATGTTTTAATTACAGTAATTAGTGTTTGGATGGGTAATTACATGCTTTTCACATTCTTTGTAAAAGTGTCGTATGTCTTCTGTGCCCATGCTGTCATAGCTACAGCCCGAACGCGACCGCAGACAAAGACCCTCTTCAACCTAAACTAATAAATAACCTCACCACAAGGAAGGAAAGCTGCACTCTTTTATTATTATCAAAGAAACAATGCCAAGTTGTTTTTCTAAGATGTTTACTGCTGTTCTTTATGGCCCAGTCTGGGTTGATGTGAAAGAGCAAGCGCATGTAATTCACTGTGCCAGTATGAGAAATTCGTTCCCTTCCCTTCCTTTGTCACAGTGTAATAATGGAGTCAAATGGGTGATGTATGGGATAGCTGTTTTGTTTCCTGTAACATCGAGGGCCCACAAACCCACATTCAGTCTCTCACATGAGCTAAGCGTATTCTTGCGTTCTAAATGTAGGCCGTAATGAATAGTTGATTGATCTGGACAATGATACCCTCAATGAGAGAGAAGGGAGGGAGAGCGATAGAAAGAAAAGGCCTGAAAATAAAGAGCGGGAGGGAGTCGATGTGTGTCAGAAAAGGAACGAGGGAGGGTTAGAGTCTAGAGGCCCAGACAGGCTAGAACAAGAAAGTAAAGAAAATATCTAATTGGAATCAAGTGTCCTGACTGAGTGCGTGGGCGACTGGATTCCGCAGAGCGTGCTGCTTTTTTCTTTGAGGGTAAAGAGTATTAGAAAATTCCCTCCATAACAATTCTTTATTTTTGGGGTGGTGTATTAAACTTATATAGACAGAATGCCAGGGGTGCGGCTTTAAACACAACTACAGATTTCCAGAGACACCCTCGTCTGATGACTTCAGCCTCTTAACTGGAGCACAGATTCTGGAGCGTGTGCATGTTTGTGAAGGCAGGAGCGCAGGCTCTCTCTTTCGTGCGTTTCACATGCATCGATTGACCCTGCGTTCCCTGGGGCTGGATCAGTTTACGTTAATTAAATATGCAATTTTCAAGAATGTTAATTGCTGTCCTGTTCGCTGTGTGCATGTGAGGGCTTTACTACGAAGCAGCTTGGATTGATGTGTGGCTAGAGGCTATACATCCAAGTAATTTTTTTGTACCATATATGCAAGATTGGATTGAATAGGGTGTTGTCTTGTGACTGTGGATCAAACTAAACCAGTTGTGAGTGTAGCAAGGTGACTCACTAGCTTAGGACTTCAAAGTTCTTTTGTACTCAACACAAAACGTCAGCAAATAAAAGTCTTGAATCCAAAGTTCTTTGTTTGACTGTTTAATTATGAATTTCAAAACATAAAATATAAAAAACTTAGGATCTTTACTTTTCTTACAAAGTAACTGTGTAGTTCCGTGTAGGTCACAAGATTGGGTTGCTTTCGAAGGGTTCTATTTCTTTCATACTAAATCTAACAACCAATCAAATGACATTATACTAGATCACTGGTCAACTGTTTACATTCCAATTTCTACGTTCCATTTGCAACACAGGTTTTACAAAATAGAAAAAAAAAGAAAAAAGTTAAAATGTTAAAATGTTAAAATACTTCCTATCCCAATTTACAAACAGGTAGTTACTGTATTTGTAGCTTGACCTCCTGTGGAGTGCAACCACTGAGGCATTGGCAACATTGTTGTGTTTGTTTGAGTAACAATAATCTATTTATCTATTTATTCCGTAGATTTATAGTCTTTCGTCTTTCTTTGTGCTGGGGAGCAGGTGGTGTTCTTTGTTTTAGGAGATCAACTGTTGAAGAGGCTTCTCGTGTTACTGTAAGTTACGCTTTCGTGTGTGTTGAGTACTTCACAGTGAAATCAGATATCAGGGATCACGAATCAGACAGGGAAGTGATATTTATTTGATTTCCTGCTGATCAACTGTTAGTGCATCACTGTCGGCACGTTTAAAGCAACCCATTGTCACTACCTTCCTGGCTTATTGGGAAAAGTGTGACTGAATTTTGAATCTTAAACAAACTAGATGAAAAAAAAAAACAATGCATTGCTGGAATGTGTGGAAAGCGCCATTTTCTATTGCCTTGAAAGTGTGGTGATCCAATTTCTCTCAAAAGAAGTAAAATTCCTACCACTGTTAGCGTTCTAGTGAATGTTTTGTATTTATATTAATTTAAATGAATGTTTTATATGAAACTGTAGCAAATTGTATACCTGCAGCAACATATTTGAGGTTTTGCAGAAGATAACAAGATTAGGTTACATTATTAATAGGTTTGTGGTATGATGTTATGGAGATGTTGTATTATTTGAAGTTGTTGTTAGGCTGTGCTATATTGTCTGAAAAATCTAGAGTTTTCTGATTTGGCAAGTAGTTGTCATTTTCTGCACTGACATCAGTGTTTCAGTTCGTCTTTGGTGGCACTTTTTCTTATCGCCAAACAAGCGCATGTGGTGCATATGCAGGATCCTCCAGAACGTTGATGGACCCCCCACACATAAAGGGGGCCACCCGTATGACAGGAACGAGGTGACGGCACTGTTTTCTGTTACTATAAATGAACTTCAAACCTCTCAGTTTGTGTTCTACTCAGTGACTTTCTTTTTTTTTAGCACAATGTAGAAGCAGGAGAACATCTTAGACATGCAAAAATGGCTGTTTCCAGTGATTCATGCCTGTAAAGCTAGTCCTCATGTTACCTTAGCAATGTACAGTACACACACACACACACACACACACACGACTCAGGCATGCTTTTAAAGTGATAGCAGAGAGCGTTTCTCCCGCAGTCATTTGTTTCAATTAGCGTGAAGCTCTAATGCAGACCACATGCGTCAGGGCTGTGTAACTAGATGACTGAGGGACTGTCTGGCTTTACCACTCCTCTGCAGTCACATCTGGGGACCTTTTTACACCATCGTCTACAAGTGACACTCTCCACCACTTCATCTGGCCTGCTTTAGACCACAAACTATCCTGTGAGGTTGCCAGCTATTTGATATCATGCTAAAACAAGCTACAATTTCTACATTTGCACTTTCATTCAGAGACGTATCAGAACAAAGCATTGTAAAGCAATGGCAGACGGGGTTTGTGTGTCCGTTGGAAACAGCTTAACTTCTCCGTTTTTTATTTTACGTCTCCCATTCTCATAATTAGTCTCTGGAAACACCCTCACACTTTCAATAAAGTCCAAAAGTGGGGATAAAAGGATGAGGTCACTGGATAGAAAGTGATGACAATATCTTTCTGAGGAGTTAAAGGGTTATTTGTAGACGTTGCGGTGTCATAAAAAGAAAGTGGTTTGCGTGGAGAGTCTCAAGCGCTAAAGCTGATGTTCTCAAGTGCTTGGCGTTTGATTTTCCTGTCTGACAGGACTGAAATGTCTAGTGACATGTCTAGCATTCATAAGTTAGTGCTCATGCAGATGTATGATGCATGATAAATACTTTCAAGGAATATTCCACATTTGACTACAAATAGTAGCTATGATTCTATTCATGTTTAGGGTTCTTTGAAAGCTTATATATATATATATATATATATATTATTATATATTATATATATTATTATAATTTTTTTTAATGAAAAGTGACAGTTTTAAACCATGTTAAAGACGTTTATAATATTACAAAAGTTAGTATTAGTATATAATTAGTATTTTAAATAAATGTTGTTCCTTTGAATTTTCCATTAATCAATAAATCTTGAAAAAGCTGTCACTATTTTGAAAACCAAATCAGCATATTAGAATGATTTCTGAAGGATCTTGTGATCTGGTGTAGTGATGCTGAAAACATCGTTATTTTAAATTGAGCATAAGAGACTTATTTCAAAAACTTTTGGACAGTAGTAGTTAATAAGCTAAAAGAATATAAATCTTATGTTTTTTATTATTTATTTTATACCAATAACCGATAATTCTTTATTAATTTGAAAGCTGATAACCGATTTATTGGCCAATAAATCTATATTTCTATATAAGTTTTGAGAACCTGATTACAAAAACAAAAGTCTCACCATTAAAGCCATGTACCAACCACACATTTTTAATGTTCTCATTATGATTTTATGTAGCCTATAAGACAGACTTGCGCTGCACATGTTGCACTTAACTGTATTTTCCTGTTTTGAAGTGATTCCAATCATGTTTCAAGCAATTCAAAACCATCATTGCAAACAGTGCGCATCTGAAGTGTCTCAGCTGAAGGAAATGATCCATTATTTTTCGGCTTTAATATATCGGCCTTCAGCCAAATGTTCTTATCAGGAAGATTAAAAATGAAAATATATCGGCCAATATCAATATGGTGGCCGATACATCGTACATCCCTAATTTTATGTTCTGTATTTTGATATTTGTTATTATTAAAAAAAATATTATCACTGCCTACAGTATTTTTTACCACTATCAATTGTACAGTTTCATTGCTTGGGCCTTAAGTATTAGCTACTCTAGCCACATTTCTGAGACTCAAGACATTTGCCTATTAATGGGTTCATGGAGTGAGAAGGTTCAGGCCACATACAAGCCCTCCAGATTGTAGTTTAGGAGGACTGACTATCATAGCGTGCATCAATGCAGAGCCCTACCAACAAGCCCCAGTCACATGAGGGCCAGAAATGTTCAACTCCTCTAGCTGTCATTGTTTGCTCTGGATTGAGTTACACTGTCCCCCGGGCAGGTATGCATGTTACTGTTGGTCTCTGATCCTAATGGATGATTTCCACTCTTACTAGAGGCAGGACATGCTCACACATACACGCACACACTTACATACATACACAAACACCGGTTCAGAGAGTTTCTCTATGCCCCTAAACCCGACCAGATGTGATGTCCAAACAACGCTTTTGAAAAGTTAAAAATAGTTTGAGAGGCAGCTAACACTTATTTCTCTACGATTCACTTCATATAGAAGAAGAAATCATGTAAATAACAAAATTTCGGGTGAATGGTGCTTGACCCTGCAAATGTCGTTGGTATAGCGCCATGATATTGTAGGTGGTAAACAGTAACATGACATTGTTTACAAGCTGTTTTGTTGACGTCTTTCTGTGGTTAAAACACTGATTGAAACACTGATTTCAATAAGTCATTCTATGTCTAGTCTTTCAACATACTTTCTGATGTTCATTCATGTTTATTTTGTGCTATAATTGTAATAAAGAAGAAGAGACGATCGATTCACGACGTTCTGTATTGCCCCTTAAAGGTGCAGTAAGCGATTTCTGGTAAACACGGTTGATATTTGAAGTCACCAAAACAAACACACCCCCACCCAAAAGGATCACGCCCTTATCTTGTTGCCTCCGCATACGCTACGCAAAACAGGAAACGACTATGGCGGAATCTGCTATGCCTGCTGCCCGTGGGTATGATGTCATCAATAAGTGAAATTTGTGTACCGTAAAACTTCAAATAATAGCCGAGTCTCAAATAGACGCCTGTCTCTTTTACACGCCTGGTGAGGCGACAGGTTTGGGTAAATAAAGGCCGGTCTCAATTAGAGGACGGGTCTTTTTTTTTGTTTCGGGTTGTATTTAATCTTCTAAAACCCGTCAGATAGTCCGCTTTTTGGCGGCTGCCAAAGCAAATTTGTGTCCCGCCAAAGCCTTTTTTGATCTGTGAGTGATGTAGAATAGAGTGACTGCTGCACTTGACGGCGCATAACGAGCAGAGAGAGAGAGAGAGAGAGAGAGAGAGAGAGAGAGAGAGAGAGAGAGAGAGAGAGAGAGTCAGAGTCCCGGCCGCGCGCTCACTCTCACGTCTTCAAACAACACGAGCGCTTTCTTGCTCTCTCTCCCTCGCGCATATAAATCAAAATCAATGGACACGATAGTAACAGCCAGGTCAGAAGACCCAACATGACATCATGACTTTTGCGTAAACATACACGCCACTTTCAAGTCAAGTGGCGTGTTATTTATATGCATTTTGAGCTATCCGCGTGTATGCGTGTATATCTACGCCGTTATGTCCGAGTGATTCCGCGTGTATGTACACGCCGTTAAAAATCTGAGCGAAATAAAGCCAAATTTTGATATACATCTGGGGGAGCGATATTTTTCTTACTAGGATGGTAGGGAAAGACTCATATATGGTATTAACCAGTGACGGGTAGGTTTAGGGACGGGGTTGGGGTAGGTCATATATATATACAGTCATGTAACGTTAAGTCAACGGCGTTCATAAACACGCTGAAAAGCGATTTTGCGTGTTGATAGCACGCCAAAAATGGAAATACGAATTGGCGTGTTATACATACGCAGTTTCATGAGATCAGTCTGGAAGACCGCAGTTTCACGTGGAGCATTTGGAGATTTTTAGAGATTAGAGACTCTGAACAACATCTCAACACTAAATTACAAAGGCCTGTCTCATATAGACGCCTGTCTCAAATACAAGCCGGTGCAGTTCGCCGATTTGGGAAAATAAAAACCTGGGCTATTATTTTAAGTTTTACGGTATGATAATTCAGGTAAAATGTCTTATTGTTATTTGTTATCTAAATGTTAAGACAGAATATCCTAGGATAACATATCTTAAAATGTAACTAAACATAGTGCACCTGAAATCCAATAATTGCAAAAAAGAATTGGTGCTTTTATAAATTTAATATGAAACAAAGCCTCCGCTTTTTTAGTGACACTTTTGGTTAAAAATTTCAAGGTCAAATTTTTTGGGGGACAAATTAAAAAACATTAAATGTGCATGCATAAATGAATTGTTCACAGTAAAATCATTAAGATGCATTTAGACAATACATAGTGTAAGAGTTTATTAAAATCCCTAACTCCAAGTATTTAAGTTGGACTGAAATGGAAATTCACCCTAAGTGTGAGTGATACTGTAGTAATGACAAAAACCACTTATATGAAATATAGTACTCTTCTAAATGGAAAATGTGTAAACAACTCTTTTTCCAAAGAATAACATACATATGTTGTGGAGCTTGCCAGGTCAAATGATTGTCATCATGCAAATTCACAATATAACAGCTTCATAAAACGTTATCATATGCAACTAGATATGAGTTCATTAGGGCCAGCAATGATTGAAAACTGTTGCTTTCCATTGAAGCTACAAGCTTGCAGCTCATGCTCAGTGCCAAGTACATTAGTTTTTAGTGGCTGTTATATGACATTTTCTTCCAAGAAAAAGCATATAAATCATGCATTTTAAGCTTCCATTTCTGCTTGAGTGGTAAAGCTAAAGTGTGGCTCACTGACACATAGTGCGCCCTTATGAAGGTGCAAGTATGTTGTTGCCCCCCTCTTTAGGGTGTGTGGGATTTGCACCATGGCGAGCGTGTCATAACAGATTTAGGCGAACACTTCCTGACGTGTCGCGTCTCAATTCAAAGAGAGCAGCGTCTGCAGATATGCTGTGAGTGTGTGTGTGTGTGTGTGTGTGTGTGTGTGTGTGTGTGTGTGTGTGTGTGTGTGTGTGTGTGTGTGTGTGTGTGTGTGTGTGTGTGTGTGTGTGTGTGTGTGTGTGTGTGTGTGTGTGTGTGTGTGTGATTGTGATTGTGTCTATATTCTAGGAACCTCCCCAGGCCTCCACCCACGCTCACTTTTTCCCAGAGCACCACCCAGAATTAACCAGGTGTGTGTCTGAGTGTGATGTGCAGATGTGTGTAGTTAAGGATTCTGGGTTTTGAGTTTATATATCATACTGTACTTTACACCTGCTTTTTTACTTTTGATTTTTTTTTTGCATTGGTGCTAAGTATAGTTTACTATTATTATTATTATTATTTATATAATGATTTTATGATTTTTAATATTCCAAATTTAATATAATCAAATCCAACAAAAAACAACAACAACAACAGTAATAATAATAATGATTATTTAATGTATGATAATATTATTCTGTAATGTTAAGAATAATAATGATAATGGGAAGATAATGGGAAGTATAATAATGATATAATTATTATTATTGTTAAAAGAGGAAGGTGCTCTTGTACAGATGGAATAAAAGTATAATAATAAAATGTAATATTCTATATATTAAATGATATCATTAACATTTGTTAACATGTTTGTTGACAATATATTAATAAAAAGTAATATTTGATATAAATCTTTATCAAATGTAATAGTTTAATTCTGCTTTAGACAGATTGGAAAACCATGAGATTAATCAAGATTATTTTATTGACGGGATTTTTTTTTTTTTTAGGAAAAAAATAAAGTAGAATGGTTCCTATTTTTTTTTTTTTTTTTTTTGCAGGGTTTCTAAAAAGGTTTGAACTGGGCCTTGAAGGAAATATATAAATATATCATTATATTTTATGAAGAAGAGGGTCCCTCACTGTGAGTTCATTGTATTTAGATTTGTGGCTTTAAAAGTTTAAAGTAACACTAAGTAGTTTTTCAACCTTCATAATATATTTCCAAGACCCTTGTGATGGTACATCGACTTAAAATAAGTTAAATGACACGTCTGCCATAACCTGACGTGGTCTGTATCGCTTTTACTGGCACTATGTAACTTCAGGGTTCGGGTAGGAACCCGACCACAAAAAGAACTACAAAATTCGACTGCTTTACGTCAAGCGCTACAATAGTCATTATTTCGTTTTTCTTCGTTTCTGATGTCACAATACATCATCCTCTCATTAAATCATGTAACATACTCTACCTTGTCTGTGGACATCGTTCATTCTGAAGCCGGTGCTGGATAAACAGCGTGCGTGCGTGCGACGGTAAGCTAAATTATTTACGACAGCGGCAATGGACAATTTCGTTTCCAACCAGTAGGGCGACCGAAGAGGAAAAGCTACTTGGTGTTACTTTGAAAACCTCTCCACCTTTTCCTAGAATCCTGTTAATGACTGCTTGTTGATACAAATAGTTACAGTCTCCCTCTCAAGAGTGCTTCAGTTATCCTAAACAAATACCTGGTCTTCGGTCCTCAAGATGCATCTACTTATGTACAATACACCTCTTAAGACATCTGTTACGAGTCCAGCCTTGTACACAGCGCAGAGAAGTTTCCTGTTGCTTCCTCAGTATTTACTCTACATCTCACCGAAGGAGGGGAATATCCTGTCACTGCATGCTTCTCACATCCATCTTCCTCTCTTTCTCTCCTTCAGTCTCTCCAAGGGTCTAAACAACAGCACAAACCCAGTAATTGACCCGTGAAAGCTCTTTCTTTTTTGACCTGCACTGGATCTAACAGAGGCTTTGACGGAAGTAATTTCCCTGTCACCTGGAGAAAAGCAGATCCACTCGGCCTATATGAGCACGGCACTTAACCGCGGCCCTCAGACAAACACAGAGGGTGCGGCGTGGACACGGAACATCCGTCATGGCCGACTAGCGGAAAATAGACCCCTCAAGCCCCATTACTCTCTCCTCTGTCAGGAAGGAGTTAACCCCGCAAAGACTGAACATTAGGGGCAAATGTTAACAGAGCGTGTAATTAATGTCATGAGTCCCCTTGACCAGTGGGGCGGACTCTCGCTGTCTGTTCTCAACTGGCGTGCAGGAATTCATTCAGATCTCTTAATCAATAAGTAACCCTTATCTAAGGCAGATTGTATCATACCTTATATTTTACTGGAAGTAAACAGGATTAGCAGCTGTAGCAGCGCACCTTCCGCTTCCAATCATTTTTACATGCAAGGCAACTCAGATGAACTCTATTCAGTCTCACGGAATCGAGAAGAAACTATTTGAATCAAGAAACTCACTGAATCAAATTAAGCATCAAAGGTGAACTGTTGTAGTACTAGGGATTTGTTTGCACTGTTCTCAGTTCTTCTAGAACAGGTTAAGAGCGTGTGGCATTAATCAGCATATGTAATTATGATCTAGCAAAAAAATAGGATCTGCCATAAATATGGAAAGAACAGACACAACCTGGCCTCAAGCATCTTAGAAACATCTGTCTGGCCTGCAAATGGAGAAATCATTATGCAGCACTTTCCGGGATTTTAGGAAAGAATGCCTTTACTGTAATTACAGTGCTGGCAAGATTGGACAAAAATCTAACTTTAAGACTTGGCTTCTTTTTAATTCACAAGTTGGAATTTGAAGTATAATTGCCCACAGCCCACAGTAAGTTAAATTATATTTTAAATTGAAATGAAAGGAAGTGGGATTTAATGAAGTGTAATTCAAAGAACTTAAACAGGCAGTTCTTCAATTCATTTTAATTCTACATCCTTAAATTCAAATTTTAGCTCTTCAAATTTTTTTTTCTTAGTCTAAAAATGAAACTTTTAGCGAAAGTTCTGCCAGGAAGACTCAATCGTTACGTCACTAATACCTTCACATCTAACCAATCATGTTCTAATATTTGCAGTATAAAAGATCGGTACTTACACATTTCTGAGTTTGCAGATGCTGACGCAAATATTTACCTCCATCCTCCCCACCACCACCAGGATGGTCCCTTCCCATACCTCCCGGGGAGTCGGCTGCGCCCCTGCCTTCGTCTTCAGGCAGGAAATGCAGATTCCGCAACCCTTGGATGGCGCGCTACGGACGGGGTCTAGGTCAAATAACTTTATAAATATTTGCTTGCTGGGCTGTTAATAAATATATACTTTTGTTACATCATTTTAGCTCCCGAGTCTGTCTGGTAGAACTGCAAATATATACTTTTTTGCTTATTTTTTAAGCTAGATAAAAATAACACATTGAAGATCCATTAGAATTTGATTCTAAAATTAGGGAATTAGAGAACGAAGAGGCAAACAAACAGAGATACTTGCTATTCATTTTATTGTGAGAGTGACAGGACTGCGACTGTTGGCATGAAACCATGTCAATTTCCTTGCAGGTCTCATTCACAGAGAAAAATTAGTCTTGTCAGCCTTGTCTCTGTTTCCTGGATCTAACCCAAACATTGATAGTGATCACAAATATGATCATATCGGTGTAGTATTCCATGTGCAGGGAGAAGGGAACTGCTTTTCCTCTCTTGATTGCTGTCTCACTGTGTGGCATCAGTCACAGGCTTCACACACACACACACACACACACACACACACACACACACACACACACACACACACACACACACACACACACACACACACACACACACACACACACACACACACACACACACACACACACACACACACACACACACACACACACACACACACACACACACACACGGCTGCTGGGGTTTATCTCACCTTTTGCGTTCATTTCCCAGAACCTCTGGCACACAAGGTCAGCTACACCAGCCCAGTATTTCTATTCTCCATTCTCCTAGATGTCTAGGTAATGTTTTAAAATAGTTGACGCTCTGGGCCGAGGTAATGATAGACGTATCAGGAGCTTGAATAAATATGTCCACATGTTTTATCTTTAGGGGTGAAGCTGGAACAAATTCTCATTCCTTGTGGCAGATCTGAAGTCCTGAGTTTGAGATTTTATTTATGATCTCATAAAGCATACCATAGGCTTATCACTACAAGCGTTGTATTTGGCATTGGTTATGAGTCTTCTTTCATTTCCACCTTTTTTCCATTCACATCCATCTCTGGATGTTGTGGCTGTGGAAACATTCATCTTGGACCAACAGCTAATCAGTGTTCGTTCTTAAACTAGAAATATTTTTCTCTAGTTCTGGGAAATATCAGTTTGGGGAAGTATGATTGTTCCTTTAAAAAGGTTGTATCATGATGAATCAAATTTTCCATGATCTTTAGACTTAAAAAAGTTTGATATAATATGAAAAAGTGTTTTTATTCAAACTAAGCCTTTTAATGCTGATGCTATTGTTGGGAACAACCAGAAGAAATAATGATAACGGTTAAATGGTGAGAAGTTGATCAAATCTTATGTTGTTCCTGGCTGCATGTATCTCTGTAAATCCTTCTGAAGGATTGTCAACTACAGGCTTAGACACTGATGGTAGAGTGATAAAACTGGCTAGTTTTTTAGTAAATCAACAGGAACACAGTCTTTAAACAGTTAATATGATTAATAGAGAGATACTTGAATGGCAGGATGACTTGATAGTAACGTTATATATATATATATATATATATATATATATATATATATATATATATATATATATATATATATATATATATATATATATATATATATATATATATATATATATATATATATATATACTGTATGCTCCCAAAGGGACACCATAGCCCTTGGGCAAGATCCCTGAACTCTCGCGAGATTAAGTGGGGGAGATCAAGATGGTGAAATAAACCAGTGCGCAAGCGAGCAAACATTTGTTATATGTGACAGCAGTCAGTCGTGAGGGGCTGCTGTATTTTACTTTAGTTTTGTATTTGTTTCATTTATTGGATTTAAGTCTGTTAAATGTTCAGTGGTTCACGCCTCCTTCTTCCCACAACATCTTACCTTGTTGCAACGTTATATAGATAGCGCTGAATATACGAGGCATGACTGGATGACGACTTGGATGGTAACAGCGCTGGTAAGGTACAACAGGAAAATCTAGCAGGTAAGAGTATGTAGAGTATGTATGTAGAGTATGTCTGCAGAGAGTATGTAGCATCAGACAAGGCCAGAGATTAGCCCTTTCTCAAAATATGTTCTTGTGTTCTGTACTTGTGAAACGTCATCAGTCGCTGCCCTGTTCCAATTCAAAGTTCACATCTAGCCAAGTACAATTCAAATCCCCAGATGTGTTCTTGCTCAGCCTTTTTTATTGAGGATGCATCAGGAGGTGACTTCACAAGTTCACACTTATAAATAAGTCAGATAGAATAAATGGTATGCGTACATGAAAATTAGTTTTAAGAGTTTTTCAGGCGAGAATGTAGTTGTTTAAAGTTTAAAATTGGAGTATAAGTTTCTCTTTTCCACGGTTAGTCCTTCTCACATTTGACGCTGCTCTGATGTCTTTATAATCATTAAGTATGAGAAATAATTCATCTTCTGTATATCTAACTGGCAATCTTTGGTCTCATTAATCTATTATTTGTTCCTGGGCATATCAAGGGCAAAGTTAAGTTATAGAACTTTATGGGCCCTATCTTGCACCCAGCGCACGATCTGAAACGCAAGTGTCAAAGCGCAAAGCGCAAGTAACTTTGTGGGTGGATCCTGGCGCTGTTGCTATTTTCCCGGCGGGATAAATGCCTCTTGCGCCTGGCGCAAATCTAAAAGAGGTTGGTCTGAAGTAGCTTCATTATTCATAGGTGTGGTTTGGGCGTAACGTGAAATAAACCAATCAGAGCGTCATCCAACATACCCTTTAAGAGCAGGTGCGCATGTTGCATGGCGGATTGTTATTATTATGGCGCATTTACCAGGCGCGCGCCAGGAGCGGTTCACAGCCGAGGATATCGATGTTCTCGTCAGGGCCGTAAAAGAAAGAGAATTGACATTGGGGATGGGACAAACCCACCCAAATCAATAGAAAAAAAATATGAGAAAGCTCAACTTAACTGGTAAGTTAAAGAGTAAGGTTTTTAATGTACTTACATTATGGTAAAGATGATTTCGCAGTCTTCAGATTTTTCTTGACGGACAAAATAATTTGTCAGATGTCCTTATATACATATGTGTCTTGCCACTATTGGGCAAACAGGTCTGATCCGTCATTACTACAATTTGCCTGAAAAATTACCAGTATACACTGGTAAATGTGTAAGCTAGATTTATGCCTATTTTTTTCACATCTTCATGGACACCACAATGATTTCCCTCGTGTGGTAATATTTGTCCTTGTTATAATGTATGGTTTGCAAAAATAAAAACTGCTGCATCTGTGTTGATGAGAGAATCAAAGTGTATGTGCGTTGTGCACCCGCTACATTATGGCCAAGCATGCGCGCTTAAAATAGCATTATGAACAACGCGCAACGCGCCACTGACTTTAGACCAGGTTTTTTTTGGTCAGTGGCGCAATTGTTTTCTGGAATTGCAAAATAGCACTAGGGAATGTTTGCGCCGAAACACGCCTCATTTTTGCGCCGACCCGCCCAGAGGAGCGCAAGTTCATTTCCTAGTTTACCGACGTGCGTCTGTGGAGGGAAAAGCCCGCTTTGCGCGGGTGCAAAATAGGAATGATACATGCGTCGGTGTACAAAGTCAATTGCGCTGGGTGGAAGATAGAGCCCTATATATTTATATACTGTTGTATTAGAGCACTGACTTTGTATGTTTGACTGAATAGTTTGCTTGTCTTTATTTCTTATTGTATAAACTATTAACTAAACTTTATACTACAATGGCTATTATTGTTCATTAAAACTGACATTAATTAAAAAGATACAGACAGGGTTATGTTTTGTCTTATGGGCAGTCATGGCCTTATGGTAACAGAGTTGGACTGGTAACCCAAAGGTTGCTGGTTCGACTCCAGTACCGGCAGGAATATGACTGAGGTGTCCTTGAGCAAGGCACCTAACCCCCAATCGCTCCCCGGGCGCCACTCAAGGCTGCCCGCTGCTCCGGGTGTGTGTATCCACATTTGCAGTGTGTGTGTGTTCAGTTCACTACTCACTACTCTGCTCCTAATGTGTGTGCACTTACTTGGATGGGTTAAATGCAGAGGTCAAATTCCAAGTATGGGTTACTATACTTGGCCATCACGTGTCACTTTCACTTTCATTTTATTCAGTAACATTAGGCAGTTGGTTGATTTATAAGCGGTTTAATGTTGATGGACGCGTTATTTTACATATGCATATGATTACATATGAGATCGCTTGTTTCTGCATCTTCTTCACGTGGGTTTTGATCAGATTCAGTACTCTTTCAGAAGAAGTGTCATAGCGCCCCTTAACGTATAACATTGAAAACACAGATACCCAGAAAAATCTGTGCTTGGCGAAGAAGCGTTTTCTCATAAATAATGTAAAATTTGTGTTTGGCAGGGAAAGAGTTCAAATAAAAATGAAAAGAAGCAGTGTGGAGTTATATATCATATTTCATTTTTTTGATATATAGTGAGGATAACCGGACTAGCCAAGGCGAGGTAAGTGACGTTATCAAGTACACTGCTGTCCCATTTGCAGAATTAAGGGAACCTAGGTATTTTGTGGATAAAATCCCATTCATATAACCTGCCATTGGACCATGCCCATAACCTGCCCATTTGGTGCTTAAGTTAATGGTGAAATGGACCTTTTTGGACTTGGTGGACACCTCTGGTGGCGCTGTTGAACTAGCGGGGGTCCACAAATCACCTATGATGTCCCCGGGCCCCCTATGTCCAAGTTTTGCCTATATTATCCCCTAACAGCTTATTCTTCATCGTTCCGTGTCCATTATTACCGGACTTTCGTCCTTCCATCCTGAGGCGAACTGGCCAAGTCCAAACTACCAAGGACGCAAATCCAAACTTTGGTATAAAATACTTTTGTATCCGAACATACTTGGTATTGAGAAAACGCCAAATGACTTGGGCTAAATCCGAAATTGCCCCCTAAACCCTCATTCACTATTCCCTACTTTAGTCCACTAATACTGTTCACTTGAAAGAGTGAATGAAAGCGAGTAAGTGAATTCGGACAGCTGTTGCAGGTACATCGGCTGTACACTGGTTATTGCAGTGCAATGTGGGATTGAATGAGTGCACTCAATAACGTCCACTATGGTTTAGGACACCACTACAAATGGCTGACCCCCTCAAATAACACTATTTAAGGGTATAAGGGGTGATTTTCAGTGCACATGCTCTTCTTATAATGCTGGTGATGAGTGGAGGTCTGATGAGTGTCAGGTGTGCATGATTAGTACTCAAGTGAGTGTAAAGGCTGAGTGAGTGAGGGAGAGCCTGGTGTGACAAGGATCCCAAAATGAACAAAAAGAGAGAAGATTAAAAGATCAAAAAGATTTAAAAAATCGGTAACACTTTACAATAAGGTTCGTTAGTTAACATTAGTTAACTACATTAGTTAACATGAACTAATAATGAACAGCACTTATACAGTATTTATTAATCTTTGTTCATGTTAATTTCAACATTTACTAATACTTTATTAAAATCTTGTTAACATTAGTTCATGCTCTGTGAACTAACATGAACAAACAATGAATAGCTCTATTTCTATTAACTAACGTTAACAAAGATTAACAAATACAGTAACACATGTATTGCTCATGGTTAGTTAATGTTAGTTAATGCATTAACTAATGAACCTTATTGTAAAGTGTTACCAAAAAATCTTACTGACCCCAAACTTTTGAACAGTATAGTGCGAGTATGTATATTTTCCCCATATACATATTTTTAGTAATAGATAATTTGTTACATGCACTGATTTGTTATTATGCCTGAAATTGTTACCATGTTGTGTTAAAGATAGTGGAAAACAAATGCTGTTTGTCTTCCCATTATCC
Organism: Chrosomus eos; assembly: GCA_036326025.1. Classification (NCBI taxonomy): domain Eukaryota; kingdom Metazoa; phylum Chordata; class Actinopteri; order Cypriniformes; family Leuciscidae; genus Chrosomus; species Chrosomus eos. The sequence goes on along the minus strand of CM070833.1, from coordinate 23,801,279 downwards.
ATAAAGAGACTGTTCATGTCTCTCATGTGTCACCGGCCAGCACGGATGACGAAAGACTCCTGACTCTCTTGTCAATGGTGGTTAGCAGCCTTACCACATAAGAGCATTCCTGAAACCCTGCAGTCCCACCACAAGCTCATTTTACTGTGTGTGGTAGAAGCTCCACACTGGAACCACAGAAAACACATGGCCCAAACATAAACTGCGTACACAGACACACAAACACAGACACACAATATGTGCAAATACTCACCATCGATACAGTCTATCGGCACACCAACAGCATGCAAAATGTCTTTCTCTCTCTTTCTGTTTTAATCTTTCTTTTAGTCTTTTTCCAGACAGACACACCAAACCAGACCATATGGTAGAAGACTAGAGGTTTCAATGTTCTCAGTGCTAATGCAAACAGATCTGTGGTTTTGCAGTGTGTGAGAATAAAGATACAGATCTGCAATCTTCAACTTTGGGCTTCATGCTGCTGACATGATCCAAAAGCAAAGCTGCTTTTCACTTGTAGCCTCTGTACTATAATCAAAATGACATTGACGACCTTGTCATGTGAAATTAGTACAAATCCTGGTCTTAGGAAATTTAATTGACCCTGGTTTAATTGGGTTTAATCGCTTTCACAGAAAATGTCCTCCTCTTTACGATTTCTGTTGCCCATGTTATGAGATGGACATTCTTTCACATAGCGCTTTCCTTCATATCCCATTAGCAGCCAGTAATAAGTGTTAGGAGTCATTCCTTTGATTGTGAAGTGTCTCAGTATAGTTTTAGTGGTACTTGGCTATTATCATTCTCCGAGGTAACACGCAAAAGCCCCTTTTATGTCTTCCCTGAACTTTGGCCAGCTGGATGTGTTTAGGAGGGTTATAATGTAACAGAGGTTCAAAAGACTTCACTACCTTCCATTTACCTCTCCTGCCGTTCGTGTTGTGCTGCTTTAATATGCTTCCATAGGGGTCTGGCTCTTATAAAAGCCAGATGGGTGAAGAAAAGAGAGTGAGGAAAGTAGAGATGAGAGGGAGAGAGTATATGGTTAAGAGTGAGAGCTTTAGTGAGGATGATGGAGATTTTATTATGGCATGTGCCATCAAATGTCAATGGGAATTGTCCATCATGTTTAAGAATATCACTTAAAATGTGTCCGAACCAGGCACACAAAGTTGTTTTCATGTTAATCCAAGTTTCTGTCCTAACAGAGACAAGTTAAACTGAATTTTGCTGCGCTGTTGGTTTCTTTTTCTGTGGTATGCTCCAGGAAAATTTTGTCTTCAAATAAGTGTACGTTGATTTATATAAACAACAAATTAATTAGTAATAAATTTAATTTAGAGATGCAATATATATCGATTATCAGACTTACATCAGATAGATATTGGAGATGTTTTTAGTTTCTTTCTGTCGATGTTGGGGATTTAATTGTGTTAATCAAAATTAATATTAATTTTTCAAAAAAGTAAATTATAATTCTGTGGTTTACTTTTTCAAAATGACTGAATTTTGACTAAAGTTTGTTTTATTTTTAATAATTTTTTATAATGTTTTAGAATTTAATTATTATATTTATGTATTGGCAATTTCTTGTTTATCGGCCATTACATCATACTCTTGATCTAATATTATCACATGGAATAGATGTTGATGGCGTTGAAATTCTGCAACAGAGCGACGACATCTCCGATCACTATCTAGTCTCGTGTAAATTACATTTAGCCAAGGCTGCAAAGCCGACTCCGTGTTATAAATATGTTAGACCTATCACTTCTGCCACTAAAGATTGCTTTATCAATAATCTTCCAAATCAGTTTCATAATCTCAGCATCCCAGATAGCTTAGAAGAACTTGATATTGCAACAGAAACTTTTAACTCTCTCTTTTCCAGCACTTTAGACACAGTTGCTCCGCTGCGCTTAAAGAAGATCAAAGAAAATAGTCCAACGCCGTGGTACAATGAGCACACCCGGGCCCTTAAGAGAGCAGCCAGAAAAATGGAGCGAAACTGGAAGAAAACAAAACTAGAGGTATTTCGGATTTCATGGAAGGAGAGCTCGATTGCTTACAGAGAGGCCTTAAAAGATGCTAGAACTAATTATTTTTCAACCCTATTAGAAGAACATAAACATAATCCTAGGTATTTATTTGAACAAGTGACTAAACTAACGAAAAAGAAAGCTTCAAGCCCAGAAGTTTATAAGAAACACAGCAGTAATGACTTTATGAACTTCTTCACTTATAAGATTGATAATATCAGGGACAAAATTATAACTATGCAACCGTCTACTACAGTATCGCATCAGGGAGTATATTGTAGTCTCTGTGAGGAACATTTTGATTCATTTGTTGCTATAGGAGAGGAAGAATTTTGCAAAATTGTTAATTCATCTAAATCGACAACTTGTATGCTAGACCCTATACCGACTAAGCTACTGAAAGAGATGCTTCCAGAGGTCATAGATCCTCTTCTAGATATCATTAATTCATCCTTGTCATTAGGATACGTACCAAAAACCTTTAAGTTGGCTATGATTAAACCGCTTGTTAAAAAACCGCAACTTGATCCTACAGAATTAGTCAATTACAGGCCGATCTCGAATCTGCCTTTTCTGTCAAAGATACTAGAAAAAGCAGTATCCTCACAACTGTGTTCCTTTTTAGAAAGAAATAATATCTGCGAGGATTTTCAGTCCGGATTTAGACCGTACCATAGTACTGAGACTGCTCTCATTAAAGTCACAAATGATTTGCTCCTATCATCCGATTGTGGTTGTATCTCTCTATTAGTGTTACTTGATCTTAGTGCTGCATTTGATACTATCGACCACAACATTCTTTTAAATAGACTAGAAAACTATGTTGGCATTAGCGGAATTGCACTAGCATGGTTTAAATCATACTTATCTGACCGATATCAGTTTGTATCAGTAAATGAAGAGATGTCTTATCGATCACAAGTTCAGTATGGCGTACCACAAGGCTCAGTACTAGGACCGCTGCTCTTCACTCTGTACATGCTACCATTAGGAGATATAATTAGGAAATATGGAATTAGCTTTCACTGTTATGCTGATGATACTCAGCTGTATATTTCTTCAAAACCTAACGAAACTTACCAATTCACAAAATTAACGGAATGCATAGCTGATATAAAAAATTGGATGACCAGTAATTTCCTATTACTAAATTCTGAAAAAACAGAGATTCTAATCATTGGACAAAAAACTTCCTCACCTAATAACCTAGAATACTGTCTAACACTTGATGGCTGCTCTGTTAAGTCTTCGACGTTAGTTAGGAACCTGGGTGTGCTCTTTGATACCAATCTTTCATTTGAAAGTCACGTGTCTAGTATCTGTAAAACCGCATTTTTCCATCTTAAAAATATATCTAAATTACGTCATATGCTCTCACTGACAAATGCGGAACAATTAGTTCATGCGTTCATGACCTCAAGGCTAGATTATTGTAATGCTCTACTGGGTGGTTGCCCTGCACGCTTATTAAACAAACTACAGCTAGTTCAAAACGCAGCCGCTAGAGTTCTTACCAGAACCAGGAAGTATGACCATATTAGCCCGGTTCTGTCAACACTGCATTGGCTGCCTATTAAACATCGTATAAATTTTAAAATATTGCTGATTACTTACAAAGCACTAAATGGTTTAGCTCCCCAGTACTTGAGCGAGCTCTTAACGCATTATAGTCCTTCACGTCTATTGCGATCTCAAAATTCTGGCCAGTTGATAATACCTAGAATATCAAAATCGACTGCTGGCGGTAGATCCTTTTCCTATTTAGCACCAAAACTTTGGAACAATCTTCCTAACACGGTCCGGGAAGCAGATACAGTCTGTCAGTTTAAATCTAGACTAAAAACACATCTCTTTGGCTTAGCATACACATAACACATTATAGATTTCTATAATTCAATGTTAGGCTGCATAGATTAGATCAGCCGGAACCGGGAACACTTCCCATAATTCCTGATGTACTTTGTACATCATAAGAAGGATGGCGTCTACGCTAATATTAGTCTCTCTGTTTATCCCGAGGTTTACCGCAGACCGCCGGATCCAGGGCATATCCAGATCTGATGAAGGACCATCACATGGACACGTCGACACGCATTATCAGGGCTGTGAAGGTCCATGGACACCCACCACTCATCTCCTCACCGGCCGGATGACCCAACCCAACCAGATGAACTGGATAATATCGTGAAAGTTCTGATCCCATCTGACTCCTGACATTATGCTGCCTAACTCATAATCATACACTGTTCATTCGTTGGCCAAAGGAGGACTGGCCCCCCGACTGAGCCTGGGTTCTCCCAAGGTTTTTTTCTCCATTCTGTCACCTGATGGAGTTTTGGTTCCTTGCCACTGTTGCCTTCGCCTTTTGGCTTGCTTAGTTGGGGACATTTAATTTTCAATTGAACAATACTATTACAACATTGTTTTCCTGTTATCTCTGTAAAGCTGCTTTGAAACAATTTGTATTGTAAAAAGCGCTATATAAATAAAGGTGACTTGACTTGACTTGACATAAAAAAAATCGATCTAACCAATATTTTGTTAGATGCGGTCACATCTTTGGTCGGTCGAAATTTGTGGGCAAAATCCAGTCATTCTAATAGGAACGCACTCTTGAAAAACATTTGAAACACATGAAACATTTCCTCACGCAGATTTTGCTCATGTTCATATTCAAATTCGCCACCTTGACCCTTGAGTTCTGTGCAAGCCGTGCTTCATACATTTCTACTCTATTGACAATGAAAAATGGACCTGTTTTTGCGCCCTTTATAATGCACCATTAAAAGTGACTGCAATCACTGTCCTGTTCAAACTTTGCTGTCTTTTTTAGTGATGCACCTAACCACAGATTACTTCGGAGTAATCCCTGTAATTAGTCCACTATGTCACATTGACTAGTAACTATGTAACTTTTGACCATCTCCCTTCACAGTGCAATGTTTATGTGTTTATGGGTATGCCTACTATGATATTAGACTGCATAGCCTATAATAAAAGATAATGAATTTCAAACCTGAACCAAACATATTTTTTTTTCAAAGATCAACAGTCTGTCATTAGTCTTTAGTCTGCCACTAAAAAACGGCGTGTTGTGGTTCCTGTACACCAGCCTTGTCAACGAAACGAATGAATGAAAATTTGCTTATCAATGTATATCTAAATTCGCGCCTACATCTTTGTAAAACTTCAAAAAAAGAAACAAAAATGATGCTGCAGCCAATGAGCCGCCGGCAGGGGCCGACTCAACCTCCACAGACAGTTTTTAATATTTTATCAGACAATAACTTCTCAAAATTTTGCGTTAGTATAATTTTCGAAACAATTAGGGCCAGAATCGGGATTTGGGACAACAGCTTAGATTTCGGGACGTCTGGTCACCCTATGTTCTCATGAGCCTTGCGTCACTTAAATCAGGTTTCCATGGACACATGGTGGGATACTGTACAATTTTACAGAGGCCTAGTGGTGTGACATGTGCGTGTCTGTACCTCACCTCCATTATAAAACTCTGGACCAGGCTGCCTTGGAATTAAAAAAGTCATAAATAAAAATAAAATAAAAACTAAATTTCTTCTCCGTCAGCAAACAGCAAGGCTACAAGAAAAAGAACAAGAGAGTGGAAGAGGGAAGTCAAATACGAAAGGAACTGGCCCAGAGCACTTTACTGGAACCACTAATACTTGCTGGCCCTCCAATACAGCCTAGTGTTTCAGCCAAAACCCCACTCTGAGGCAAAGAGTACACCAATACAGTCATTATAACCATTCTGTTACTCTTTTTCCTGGTTTACAGGCAAATAGGCTTATGTCATACAGACTGAGAGGCCCCATTACGAATGTGAGAAAGTTATGGTTTCTACTTTTAGTTACAAATGTGGTTGACATGAGTAGAACTGGCAACTACTTCCACTAGTTTCTCTTTCAACCAGCTGTAAATGTTCTTTCATTCTGCCATGCTCAGAGGTTAACTAAATGTATTTTTTGACTATTTTTAAAGGGATAGTCATCATTTACTCAATATCATTCCAAACCCTTATGAATTTCTTCTGGTGTTGTCACAATACCAACATTTCAGTGGTTTTTACCAATACCAAGTCAAATTTGACCATCCGCTGTTCCAATTTTGGTACCAGCAAAACCTATTGGAACTACTATTTGAACTATTTGAGAATAAAATAATATATAACTATTAAATAAATTAAGTCACTAATTGTTTATGCAAAAAATAATTAAGTAAATAATACATTAATAAACATTACATGTAGCCGCATTGGTGGGTGTGGTAATATGGTTGTCATTCCCAAACTTTTACTTTGTGTAAATTTAAAAATAAGACTTATATACTTATTTTGATTTGGTCATAATCATTAAAGCTGTCAAGCACTAATATTCAGGCAAAAACTCCTGTTATATACCTTCAAATTTTTACAATTTCAGTATCAAGGTACTAGAATTACATTTTTTACAAAACGTCTTGTTTTTGTAGAACACAGAAATAAATGCGTCGAAGCTGCTCTATTTCATACAGGGAATGTTAATGGTGACTATGTGAGCCAAAATGACCAAAAAATACCATAATAATCAATAATGCATATGGCTATATTTCAAGTCTGTGATAGCTTTATGTACAGTAAGTAGTCAATTTACGTTGAAAACCATGTTTCACAGCTGTGCTCACCATTCACTTTCCTTGTAATGTAATAAGTAGCTTTGACCTTTTGCTAATAATATGTTTTGCATACCATTGTATAAAGAAAATCATATTGTTTTGAAAATGACATGAGGGTGAGTAAATGTTGACAGAAGTTTCATTTTTGCATGAACTATCTTTTTTAGCCCTAGGACTTCATCATTAGATAAGGCGGCCCAGACATGTCCTCTGACATGCTCAATGGCTAAAATTCTTACAGAACAGATTGATGGAGTGAGGTTCAAAGTGGTTTCATGCGGTACAGTATGCTGGAAAGGCTGGGCCTCTGGTTTGGTGCAGATATACTGTTGTCTGATCAGACAATACCCCGAAGTGAGATGGATCTATGCTAATCGCCAAGCCTAACAGCACTGACAGCGAGAAGAATGAAGACAGAAGAAACGGCTGCCTCACAGCGCCAAGAGTTCCTCATCTGTGTTTGGGAAAGGGAGTGAGAGGGAGAAAGCGTGCTGTGTATTTACTCAGGTGTGTTCCTGTGCTTGGCAACTGTGCTACAACAATATTGAAAACAGGCTGCCGCGCTTCATGAACAACCTGAACGAGGGGATGATGTTTCAGTCAAATCTCAGGAGCTCCCCCTCCTTGCTATATATTTTTTTAATTCAAAATGCAAGTCATGCCTGGAAAAGTGAGTGAGTGCCTCACGAAAATACAAACTTTCATTTATTATAGTGAATTACAAACCTCTCCCATGATCATGAATCTGTTTGAGAATTAAGTTTGCAAATATTCAGATGTGTTTATCCAGAGGATTACAAATGAGGAACATTTCAAGTAATTAGCCTTAAATTGTCATTTATTTACTCACCCTCATGTGAACTGCATACATGAATGAGTCATTTACTTTTAACCATTTCTTTTAAGTAAACAATGATTCCTTTATGAATCAGACTGATTTGTTAGATTTGCGTACTGTATTTTTGCATACAAAAATATCTTGTAATAACTTGTGTTGTGTCTTTCACATCAGTTCTTGATATTGGGATCTCTGCAGTTTGGGGATGCAATGATTTAATAGTCATACAGAATCCCATTTTTTATCCAATGACATCATTCACTGGATGAAACTTCAGTCGCCTGGGGTCTGCAGAGTTGCATGCCCCACACAATGCGATCGCAGTGTGCCAATGAAAATACATGTTTGTTCTGCTTCTCCTCAGAGCTATCCAGACCATTACCTATGCTTTTGGATAGAAGTTTTCCAGGAGACTATTTTCCAGGAGGTCCTACTTCTAAAAGGAAGCACACAGTGAGTTGAATACTCACTTCAGTCTCACATGGCCAAATAAGCATATGGAACTTTTGCCAACAGTGAACATATAATATTCAAATAACAATTGTTTCATGATAATGGTCATGCATTAGCTAGTCTCAGCCTCAGATGTCATGCCCATAGATCATTGGCTGAACGTCTGATGCATGGCACACAAAATTGGAAATACTTCTGGAGTTTTAAAGTCATCATTTGATTAGTTGAATTCTACAGGATTTCTTTAACGTTCTAACTGGAAACAAACCCGCCATGATGCTGAAACTGCTCATGGAAGAAGAAGGCTGTCATGTTCACTGTGCCAATGAGCGCTTATCAGGATCAACTAAACACTGGAATTTTCAAAAGTATGTGAAATTTGCGGCATAGAATCTTTAAAATATGTCCAAAGACACGTCGATCTGTTATAGGGATATCAATGTTACATTGTCACATTCCAAAACATGATGCTGAACAAAACAAACTGTGATTGGTTGCTTTTCATGTCAGTCAGACTGCCTCTAGGTGGTCCTTGGCCAATGAAAGCTGCTATGGAGTCCAGACCTTCCACCATCAGTCTGAAGGTCTGACTACGCATTAGTTTGCTTTGATTGATCAAGACATTGTATTGTGCAAATAACCCTGCTGCTAACCCTGAAATTTCTGTCAGACTTCACCCAGCAGAGAAGGAATGTGGAGATGACAGATTGGGTCAGGGTGTGTCTTCATATTGAGACATGTTTGTGTGTGGGACGCAAGCTGTGAGTAAGGCCATGTCTTCTGTCTGGTCCTTGATGTGGACCTCTGCTGGTATGTAGACCTTGCCCCATGACTGTTCTTGGGCTTGCTGTGGGGGACTGGAACTGTGGCTTCTTTTCTCCAGTGGCCTCTAGACTCCATTGGGAGATGCAGACATTTCAGATATTTGCTTTGCAAGTTAAGGAGATCATTTAGGAAAAGAAAGCTAAATGAACTGTGTCAAGAGCCCAAAGAAGCAATTATTGCACTATGAAGCACCAATGTAAGAGATAATGCACATAATACTATTTTTTATATTGTTTTTGAACATAATTATGTCTCCACAGTGTGTGTTCACAACCACCCTATTGTGGTGAAAATCCACCCATTCCATTTGTTATTTTTCCAATGAAACAGTGTTTCAAAATTTTTCACAATTCAGAAATGTACTTCACAATGTGACATCACAGGCCCCGACTGGCCACGTTATCTGCCCTGTAAGCTTAGCTCCTACACTGAGTGAGCTGTACACAGTCCGCCATGATTATCAGAGCATTTAAAGGCACAATATTTAGATTAAAATATCATAAAACCACTAGAACAATGATATACATTTTGATTATGTGTGTACTTACATTATCCTTAAATGTTTCCAACAATGTTTAAATCCAGAGAAATCAGCGATTTCAGCAGCTCATGTGCATTAAAAAAATATATGAGCGAAAACAGCATGTTTTTGCTTCCACTCAAAATGGCCATTTACAACATGGTATAATAAATTATCTGTGGGGTATTTTGAGCTGAAAATTCTCAGACACATTCTGGGGACACCTGAGACTTATATTACATCTTGTAAAAAAGGGGCATAATAGGTTCCTTTATTTTTCAAGGAACACTTAAAATGTTTACATTTGCACCGAGTTCAAATAATTAGCATGCATTAAAAAAAAAAAAAAAATTTAACCGCATTATTCTTTTTCCCCCCATTTATTTACTATTTAATTTATGTAGCTACAGACAAATACATATATTCTCCTTAAGTTTCTTTTTAAGAATATGAGTAATACAATATAGTAAGATATATTTTTTGGCAATAAGTTCAAATGTAATATTTACTTTTTCTAAGTAAACCAATATTGTTGTACATTATTTTCGATAAAAGTATGAGTAACGCAATATTGTAACATTACTTTTAAAAGTAACATTATTCAACACTGATGTGCAGAGAATTCCTTGTTATTTCATGCCAAAATGACCGTCAATCACTAGTGTTAACTAATTTCATAACTTTTTTTAATCATGGATTCAATCAGAATGGCTAAACTTGTCTCCAGTACAGTTAGTGATTTGATACTTTAATGTGTGCAGTTGGCAGGGAGGCGACATTAGTTCTCTCGAGGCCAAATTGACTCTGACGTTAGGGAGGATATTCCTCATCTGTTGGCCATTGTTGGAGATAATGGGAGCCATACTACATCAACACTACATCATAGACAGCCTTTGACCCCCTCTCATTTCCAGTGATGCCGCTCTGTGGCACTCCCAAGACGGCAATCATGCGTGGAGCTCAATGGGATATACTTTCACCTCAAACCCAGCTCAGAGTTGGCAGGCCCCTATATGAACACAGAAAGACTACAAATCTGTGGCAAAAGCAGAGGATTTGGGGTGGACACAGTCGATGCAAAAATATACCACATGTTAGCAACTGAGGGCAACATAGCTGGAAAGCTTTATTAAACATGGGCATAACCGCTGTATCTGTGACCATGCACTTTTAATGGCACCAGAGTCTGTGAAGGCTTTACTCAATGGCCTGTGTAATCTTTCAAATGACTTATGTCAGCCATAACCGGGTCTCTTGCGGATATTGGCTCACTTGCCTTCCTTCCAGACTGGAAAATGTGGAACGGTCGATCTGTTTTGTATTTTTTTCTTAATGAGGCATGTTTACAAGGCTTGTTTACAATGATATAATCAAAGCTGCAATACAGAGAGACTTCGCCTTGTCTGTGGTTGGTTGTGGTTATCGTATGCAGATTTTGCAAGACGCTCTGGAATTCCAATAGGTCAGACTTATAAGCTGCCAAATAATTTTTGTTGGATCTATTTCACATAATAGCCTTGAAGATATCTTCGTAAAATCACAACATCTGTAAACTGAAACAGTGTTTGGTATTAAAATATTCCACATATTGAAATATTTCCATAGTGCAACTGATAGACCATGCCGCTGACACTGTTAAGGTCATGGGTTTTATTCCAAGAGAACATACTGATGAAAACGTTTAGCTTAAATGCACTGTTGAAGGAATAGTTTTCTGTATGGCTATCAGTCTCTCGCATCGTTCTAATCTAAAGGAACTTTGGCCCTATTCTTTACAACGTTGCTTCAGTTCATTGAGGTTTGCGGGCATTTGTTTATGCACCGCTCTCTTAAGGTCCTGCCACAACATTTTATTCGGGTTGAGGTCTGGACTTTGACTAGGGCATTGCAACACCCTGATTTTCTTCTTTTTCAGCCATTCTGTTGTATATTTGTTGGTGTACTTGTGATCATTGTTGTTCCTGATCCTGTTGCATGACCCAATTTCGGCCCAGCTTTAGCTGTCGGACACATAGCCTCACATTTGACCCTAGAATGCTTTGGTATACAGATGAGAACATGGTCGACTCAAAGACTGTAAGGTGCCCAGGTCCTGTGGCTGCAAAACAAGCCAAAAATCATCAACATCATTTAAAAATGGAGACTTAAAGCTTTGTAAAGACATAACTCTCACGTGTGGGTGGCAAGAATTTGCTGAGTTACAGATCATGTTCTGTCGCGTTTCAGAATGAACTTCACATTGAGACGACAGAACGCGCATCATGTTTATTTTCTTTATTTAACGAAAAACACAACATTTTGTTTTTATAATTAGTGTACACAAATAAAAGTAGACATTTAACAGTTTTGAATGATGTTGCCTGTATCACAAAAATCGACAGTTTTTTTAGTATCTTTTGCACTGATAAGAAAAAAAGTGAGCTGGTATCGCCGGCGATACCGCCGACCCCAGAGGGTTAACACACACCTGAATGCTCCAGACCAACAAACTACCAAAACTTCTGCTTTTATAGAGGTGATCACGCCTGCTGATGATCAGTTAATCAAAGACATTTGATTAGCAGTGCCTGACTGCAACTTACCCTCTTAATTCCTATGGAAGCAGTAATGGTGTACTTAGTTTTCCATTTTTACCTAGTTTTTTGTTAAATAAATAATGACACAGTATAATATGTCAAGCATGTTGTTCATCTGAGGCTGTATTTACCTAATTTTAAGACCTGCCAAGGAACAGAAGATTTTTTTTATTATGTCCTGATACATAGTAAAAACACAGAATTCAATCGGGTGTCCTTTCTTTTTCGCATGACTGTATATAAAATAATGTTGAATTTTCTCACTTATTGGAAAATAAATCTTCATGTGAACATATTTATCTTCATCTGTGTTTTCACCATGGAGGTCCTTGTTATTTATTAGAATTTACTGAGTAGAGAGAAATCAAGACCTCAAAGCGTTGTGTGTGTACCCCCCAGACTGCAAAAGTTATTAGTTGTGTTAGACGGTGTCTATAATGGTTTAAGCACCAGGGGCCTCCGAAAGAGCCATTTTGCTGTTAATTAGAGGGCAGTGATTTAGCCCCGTGGAGAGGCAGGCCACCGGTGGACTCATTTCCCCTCATCTTCACACTCATAGTCACGGCCCCTCCTGAGCGATGAGTCAGCCCTGCCTGCTCGGCCCATGCCAGACAGGAAGCCCCATCTGCCCTGCGCCCAGGCTCATCATCTGCCATTGGTGCATGCTGTGATTTCAGGTAAAACTAATTAAGTGAAACAACAAAGGATCTTGAGCCAACTCCTGCTGACTATGTGCTTGATCTTTATATCACTTGTGCATCTTAATACTTTCACACAATACTTTTAAACCATCTTCCTGATGCTGGTATCCTTTAGAACTCTCTACATGAGCAAATGAGATGTTTAAACTGACCAAAGCAAATGTTCCTATATGCTTCCATCTACTTTTCCATTTGTCCTCTTGCCGGCAGACTCAAGCGCGTGGAGTACATCAGATAGTAAACGGGCATCTGTACCCAGTGTATACAGCGTCAGTTATTATAATGGGTTTTATTTCCTTTGGTGCGACACGATGGTCGAGCACAAAGACCTCTTAGCCAGGCCCTGATGCTCTGGGACAAAGAACTCTTAGGCCCTGTTTACATTTGGTATTAAGATGCGTTTTGTATGATAGGATCACAAGTGAACGATGCTAAATACAGGTGTAAACTGAAAAAAAGACTGCTTACTCTCCGCTACTGGTCTAATGCGTAAACATTATGGAAAGCACTAGACAGACGGGATTTAAACTTTGTTGGCTGAAGACCCAAGTTTGGTTTGAAGATGAAAAACGTACCAAGCACAATGTTCTCTCACCATTCCTGATTTCTAACATGCACTCACCGCATTCAATGTTGTCTAACGGCTGTGTGTTTTTTCCGTTATCTCCGTTCGTTCATATGTAAATTGCGCAAGCTTAGTCTATTAGATCGAAAGTCTGAAAAAAAACAACAACATACATTTACCCACCAATAGATCCTCCCCTTGAAGAAATCAAGACAGAAGTGGTTGAAAGTGGACAAAAGAGATGGATTAAAACACCAAACGGGAATATGTCTCCCTCGTCTACATGTGATCCGATCGACCAAAACGCATCTTAATACCAGGTGTAAAAGATCAAGGCATATTTGATTTCTCATGTCATGACCCCTTTAAGTAAGATCAGATAGTACACTGATGAGTATAATGCTTTAGAATAAGTAACTACATCACACACAAAAAAAAGAATTCTCTCCAGACAAGTGAATGACGAGTTACTTTTCCGAAGGACAAGCACATAATAAGGCTAAATGTTGAGCCGTGAAAGGGTTAACATACTTTCAAACAAACTTATTTGTTGCTAATTTCATATACACACATACCCTGGCACTGTTAAATGTGTTTTTTAGGCATTCAAATCATCTAGATGCATCAATGTTAATGCCTAATGCTCACACAAACACATTTGCCAATAAGTGTAATGATATTGTTGTGGAATATGGGTGGTTTATATAATTCCTCTAATCCCAGATGTTGTACTGACTGCAGCATGGATCGATTTTAATCATTGTTATGTATTGTAGGGCTTCCATATGTTTCATAAGGACCTGCATGTCCCTCTATCTCTTTGCTGTTCATGACTAAACCATTGTCAGATTAGAGTTGTCTGCCTCATCTCAACTGCTCCCACATTACTGTAGAAGTCTCTTTAAAATGATTTCCTTGAGCCATCAGATGCAGGTGCTCTCCAAAGATCAAAAGAGACCAAAAGTTAGCCAGCTCAGATCATGATCTCAAATAGCCTGGTTTTATCCTGTCATGTACATTGTAAAAATGCTTTCTGTCTCCAGCTGTGATTTGAATCCGAAGAACATGAATTTCCTCCACATGTTGTTCTGGCTCACAGACTGACCCTTTCGTGGATACAGAGAATGGCTGTCATTTGATCTCTTTTCATTAAACAGATGTAGGGCTGATTCCATTTAAGGTAACTGGAGTTTAAGTCATTATTTTTACAGCACTGTAGCTATAAATTATGTAGACTACTTGTGTTTAGTTGATAACGGCAGGAATGTTAGATATAACCAACGAGCATCTGCAACTGGCCAAATCTTAGATGCGTATAATCAAATAGAAGTGGCAAAATAGAAACAGAGACAATGCATTTCTTACCTGCTTCCATATCGATAGTTATTTATTATTATTATTACATTTAAAGTCCCCCTGCAGTTAATCATTTTATACCTCTATCCTTCCCATCTGTGATATATTTATGTTTTTTTCCCTGAGAAAATAATTTGTTCATGCCTTAAAATAGCTTGAATCTAACTCTACATCCATGCTTCATTTAGGATACCTGAATCTGTGAAAATGCAAATTAGTCCCCACCTTCACTCAATCACAGCAGCCCGGACTACCTGATCCACTCACTCAACTGTAGTAGTAAACGCTACACAGTGGCAAGTGGAAATAATTCAGCAGTATATGTTTGAACCAACAGATTCAGAAGAAGAGAAAGCGCAAATTATACAGGGTCGTCTACAAGTCGATGTATTCAAATGTATTTATCCAGATATATAGGCAGTTTCAAACTGTGTTTTTTAGACTGTCTTTGGTACAAAGCAGTTTTAAGGAGAAAATACTCCGCAATAGTGTTGAATGATGAATTTGCACAATGTTTGTCTTAAAGCATATTAAAAACACCACACAGGCTTATAAACAACACTAAAAACGTCTCGGTTACGTATTGTAACCCTCGTTCCCCGAGGAGGGGGGTCAGTGATTCTGACGAATGGGGATCTCTTGCGAGAGCCTATCTACTTCGAGTGAAATTAAATGAGCCAATGCACATTGCCATGTGATAATTGCACCAGCTGCTGTGCATCGCGGCGCGAGCATATAATGAGCAGCAGATGTGTCACATCATTGTTTTTCCGCTGAGGACAACGTGAGAGTTGGCCGGCTCGAATTCTAGGCACTATTCGTCGACCGACAATGCTAACACCGTCTCATCCCAAGACGTCAGATGACTGACGCTTTTGACCATACGTCAACATCCGACGTTTTAGGGTACCCTTTAACGTCAGTTAGATGACGATCCCGGGGCGTCATATGACTGACGCTTTACCTTTAGCGTCAGTCATATGACGCGGGTAGGTTTAGGTCTGGGGTAGGGTTAGGATTAGATAGCGTCATATACTGACGTTAAAGGGTACCCTAAAACGTCGGATGTTGGCGTATGGTCAAAAGCATCATATGACGTCTTGGGATAAAACTGAGCTGAAAATGCTTGCAGGTCCCCTACTCTCTTGATGGAAGCCAGGGCAGTCAGGAGCACTGTCAATGACAGGATCTTTAACTCAGCTGACTGCAGTGGTCAAAGGGAGGTCTCTGCAGTGTGCTGAGCACCAGAGACCGGTCCAAAGAGGGTATAGAGGGGGGCGAGGTGAATTCAGTCTCCTCGCTCCCCTCAGGAACAAGGTTATAATCGTTAACGAAAACGAACGAAAAAACGAAAACTAGGTGGGAAAAAACATTGTCGTTAACTGAAATAAAAATAAAAACGAGGCATTACAAAAAAACGATAACTAACTAAAACTGTAATGTGTGTTTGGCAAAACTAACTAAAATAAAATAAAATTATAGAGTAAATGTCCTTAGTTTTCGTCTTTGTCAATGTCTTAAAATTTTTAACGCTATTCAAAACATGCAGTGTATTCGCTCAGCTGCATTTCATTTCCCTGCTCTCCCCCTCCGTCTCTCTGTCACATGCACGCGCACACACACACACACACACAGCCCCTCCCCTCCGTGCACTCCGCGTCTCCATGAAAACGAGGGTTCGACGTTGAAAGCAAGTTCGCGAAAGGTTGGTATCTCGTGAACACCTTTACACCATCAATCACACATTAAAAAGTGGTGTAAAATATTTTAAATTCTGAATACATTATTGTCAGTGTGTTAATGTCGACCCGAGAAGCGATTGCGCCTTATTTAGAAAGTTATCTATTCGCAAATCTGAGGTAAAATGCACTTGGGTTGTCGATGTCAAATATATATAAGCTGTGAATGTGATTCAAATATTAAATAGTAATGTTATATCATTATTTTACTCTTACACTGAATGTTTGCTGCTTCAATACAGAGTAGCCGGCCCGGCATTAATTTTTTGGCCCGCGTCATGCAAAAGATCATGAATGCACTTTTTTATTTTTAGTTCAAAGGTTGTGCGAATATTAGACAGTGTGACTGTAGCCTATATGTTTAATACCGCGGAGTCGGACGCTTTGGATAATCCGTGGGTCAATTAATAAAAAATAACATTTATCATCGTCATTGCGATGTGTGTGGAATGTTTAATGTAGCTTTATATACTTGATATCTCCGAAATGTAACAGTTACCATTAACTTGCTAAGCGCAACAAATAGCGAAACAAGCGGAAAAGCTCAGTTTGTGTGCGCTACGCAGAGCTCGTGCATTCAGAGCTGCGCACGTTTCATGCTCATAACTTATAAAGAATAAAATAAAACAAGGTGTTATTATGACGAATGATAGACAGCTAAACAGCGTATTTTCATATTCAGTATTACTTTAAATCGGACAAAGACTAGCAATACTTACCTTGCAAGGAGGTTTTTAATACTCTGTTTGGGTATGAACTCTTTTTTTGTGCTTAATTTTAATAATTAATATTGCTAGAAAACTGTTAATCCACTTTTTTGTTCCAGATTTTGTTTCACGTTCAGTATTAGCCTACTTTAAATAGGACAAAGACTAGCAAGACTTACCTAGCAAGATAGGTAATAAACTGCATTTCTAAATAAGTAAGAAATATTGTGTATGTCGTCTTTAGTCTATTTGCTATTTAGTTTTTTTTCCTGGCACACGCCACTTGCACATTTTGCACTTTACTGCGGAGTCTTGTGTAGACTGTTTACATATTTGTGCCCATATGTACATTTTATGTACTGGTTTTATTGTTGAATAGATATTTCTAAAATTGTATGATGTTTTTGTTGAGTTATTATCACACAATTCTTTTTTTGACCTTTTTGAATCTTGCCCCCTGACAAATAACCCAAAATCCAAAAAAAGACTAAAACTAACACTAAAACTAATAAAAACTAAACTAAAACTAAGCATTTTCAAAAAATAAAAACTAAACTAAACTAGCAAACCCACTTTAAAAACTAATTAAAACTAAACTGAATTTGAAAACAAAAATTAAAAACGAAATAAAAATAAAAACTAATGAAAAATGCAAAACTATAATAACCTTGCTCAGGAACCTGCCGATCAGGTCATGCTGTCCCATGACTGACCTTCAACTGGATCATGATGTGCGGCGATAGCGGCAACATACACTTTTGAGTGAGTGAGACAGCCTTCGCTCTAACCCATCTGGCAGGAAAGAAAGCACGATTCTGATCGGACATCTTCCGAGATTCCCTCGGTCAGGGAGTAAAACAACAATGGGTCAAAACAAACAGATCGATCTGTGTGGCTCCGAAGAAGTCCCATATCAGCTGGACCGCCTGGGGATGGAGACGCCACTCTCTCGGAAGCGTAGGCTGTCGTGAGAGCTCGTCGGCTGCACGATTAAGCACGCCAGGAATGTGAATGACACTAAGCGACCTCAGATGCTTCTGACTCCATAGGAGGAGATGACGGGCGAGTTGCAACATGTGGCGTGAACATAGACCACGCGGTTGGCGGTTGATGTACGCAACGGTCGCAGTGTTGTCCGTACGGACCAATACCAATACATGAAAGTACGCATCCTTCAGATTGATCGCTGCAAACCAATCTCGGGGACGGATGCATTCGAAAATGCATTTCTGCGTTGTCATCTTGTCATCAAGATTGGCCCTAACCCACCACCTTTCTTGGGTACAAGTCATATTGGCGCCAATATGCTTCCATATTGCCACAGTTTTTCACACACATCTGGGCAGTCACGGGGGCGGGGCAAGGCGATTACGTGTCCCACTGCGCCCCCAGAGTAGCCCGGGAAAGTGTGGCTGTCAAGTCTGAATCTGATTCAGCATGAGCACACACACCATTACAGTGAGAACTCAGCATCATCTTCACTTCCAGAGCATAACAGCCCTCTCTACGATGCAGCGATCGACATCTGATCCTCCCCTAGAGCCTCGAATAAAATGCTTCGTCCCTCATGAGAAGGACCAGTAATCCCATCCGAAAGCTGACAGTGAACGTGGCTGTCAAACTCTATGGCACACGGCACGCTGAGCGCTCAAGCACTCATGAGAAAGGCAAGATGAACAACTTGCCGACGTGGTGATGCTCTCACGAGAGAGCATAAACCACCCACAAACGCAGTCTCAGCATGTTTGCGATGCGCTAGAGGAGTGAGGGGCCCGAGGAGGTGGTCTCGTCGGGAATGCTCACTAATCCTCAGATCACCAGTGCTATTAGCCAAAGTAGCCCTTATCTGGTGGCCACCAGAAGAGGAACTAGATCGGGGAATAGGCAATGGGACGCCACCTCATTTGAGGCACTTGAGTCTCGACCGCGCATCTAGAGCGCTGAATGACGCGCGCTGTGTTGCCGTGACAACTCACGCTGTCAGCCGGCAGCTCGACAGCACATGGCACGCTGAACGGCTCAAGCCTTTACAAGAAAGGGGAGACAAACAACATGCCAAGGTGGTCATGCTCTCATGAGAGAACATGAACCACCCACGAACGCAGTCTCAACACTCTTAAGCCCAGGCATGTGAAACAGTGATCGTGGCCGTCAAATGAGGATAGGAAACGACCGCATCCAGAAACACACGGTTTGAATGACGTCTTGAAAACGATGTATGCTTTTAAGGAACCGCGGTCATCCTTGGGTGCTGAAGCACTGTCACACCAACACCAGCTTGAAGAGGCATTCTGTAGAAGAAGTAGACTCGTCTTTTGAAGTTAAAACACTCTCAGATAAGATTGCAGAGCAGGAACAGGATTCACTGTCTGGCTCCAAAGCAAAAAACAAGGATGCAACGCACCTTTGCTCATTATATGCTCGCGCCGCGATGCACAGCAGCTGGTGCAATTATCGCATGCCAATGTGCATTGGCTCGTTTCATTTAGATAGGCTCTCACAAGCGATCCCCATTCGTCAGAATCACTTCTGACTTACGTAGTAGTGAGCTGATGAAGGGGAACTTGATTTTCACCACAGGTTTTTTTTAAAGTCCAATGTAAATTAACATTCCATGTAATGTCTGTACAATTTACAGATTGAAGGTTTGACATATTTCCCAGGTTAAATTAATGTTTACACTTTCAAAAAAAGTGTTTTTTTCTTCTTTTTTTACTTTGTTGTCATGATTCTGCCATCATGTCTTTGGTTTCTTTTGTCTTGTGGCAGGATCATGGCAGATCCATGTTTTGTGTACAAGCGCATGGCCGATTGTTTGGCCATGTGCTTGTGGTGTCTCGTTACGTTACCCCGCCCCCTTGTTATCCTCGTCTTGTGATTATTGTCTAGTCAGTTTCACCTGTCCTCGTCATTAGTGTTTCCTATTTAACCCCTGTGTATTTTCTGTCCTGTGCGATTCATTGTGAAACGTTGTGTGATCCTACTGTGAGTTATTTACTGAGAAGTCTGTTATTTGAGAAGTCTGTTCCTGTCTTTGTTTTGTTCCTGTCTTAGTTTCAAGTCTTAGTCTGGTGTGTTCTACCCTATCGTGTTTTACCCCATCGTGGGTTTTGCTTTCTGTTTTTGTCTTAAATAAACCCCTGTTTAAGTTATTTGCCGTCTGCGATTGGGTTCTTCTGCTATCCACATAACAGAATGAATCGCCAACGACTGAACCCAGCAGACTGTTCATATTCTCCCGCAAGACCACAAACCTTCAGGGAGCTGGAGCTGTGCCATCGTTATGCAGGAACCCGGTTGGCACGATTTACTGGGACCCGTGGTGGTCATAGTAGAAGAGGTGGTCGAAGTCCAGTCTGTCCTGAGGCCATCGTCTGCCCGCCTGAGCTGTCACCATCACCCAAGCTGCCAGTGATCCAGGAGGGTCTAAGGATAGGCGTTGCTATGCTTGAGGACCAGGCTGGTTCCTCCTTGACTCCTGACACTCCATCTACCCTCTCTGGTCTTCGTGGGAAACGAGGAAGACGGACCTCGTGGGAGTCTCCGTCGGAATCATCCTCACCAGAGTCAGCGCAGCCAGAGTCCGTCCTTCCACCGCCAGTCACGGTTCCTGCTGTGCTTCCCCAACCAGCCACAGCTCTGGCCATGGCCTCTGCCCCGCGGCCAAGGAGAAAGAGGAGGAGGAAGGCTGCAGTCACAGAGCCCGCTGCGCCCGCTGCAGTCGCCGAGCCCGCTGCAGTCAGCGCGGTCGCCGAGAGCGCTGCACCCGCGCCTGCCGCCGAGAGCGCTGCACCCGCGCCTGCCGCCGAGAGCGCTGCACCCGCGCCTGCTGCCGAGAGCGCTGCACCCGCGCCTGCTGCCGAGAGCGCTGCACCCGCGCCTGCTGCCGAGAGCGCTGCACCCGCGCCTGCTGCCGAGAGCGCTGCACCCGCGCCTGCTGCCGAGAGCGCTGCACCTGCGCCTGCCGCCGAGAGCGCTGCACCCGCGCCTGCTGCCGAGAGCGCTGCACCCGCGCCTGCCGCCGAGAGCATTGCGCCTGCCGCCGAGAGCGCTGCACCCGCGCCTGCCGCCGGGAGCGCTGCACCCGCGCCTGCTGCCGAGAGCGCTGCACCCGTGCCTGTCGCCGTGAGCGCTACACCCAGTCCTGTCCTGTCACCAGTCATGTCCCCCGTCAGAAGTCCTGTTTCCTCGTCCTCTGTGTCCTCAATGTCTGAGCCTGTTGCTGTTTCCTCTGATGCAGTATCCCCATCTGTTTTCCCGGTCTCCCCCGTCTCCACTAGTCCCCGGACTGTTTCACCCTTTGTCCCTGTCTCCACGAGTCCCCGGACTGTTTCTTCGTTCGCCCCTGTCTCCACTTGTCCCCGGACTGTTTCCCCTGTCACCATTGAGCCCCGGACTGTTTCCCCCAAGACCTCTCCTCGTGTGTCTCCATCTAAACCTGCCCAGAATCCTTGTCCGAAGCCCTCGTCCCGTCAACCTAGGACCCCCAGCACACCCATCCACCCTGGACCACCCCCCATGAACTCTGTGTTTCCTCCGCCACCTCTTCCTTGTTTGTTATTTTTATTGTTGCATCCTAACCCTGTTGTTGTGTTTTCGTGTTTGCCGTTACTGTTATTTGTCATGTTTTGTTGGTTTGTGTCGATGTCTCAGTCTGTCTTGTCCCGTGTTTGATGTCCCCTTGAGGAGCGTCTGGAAGCCGCTCCTTAAGGTGGGGGTTCTGTCATGATTCTGCCATCATGTCTTTGGTTTCTCTTGTCTTGTGGCAGGATCATGGCAGATCCATGTTTTGTGTACAAGCGCATGGCCGATTGTTTGGCCATGTGCTTGTGGTGTCTCGTTACGTTACCCCGCCCCCTTGTTATCCTCGTCTTGTGATTATTGTCTAGTCAGTTTCACCTGTCCTCGTCATTAGTGTTTCCTATTTAACCCCTGTGTATTTTCTGTCCTGTGCGATTCATTGTGAAACGTTGTGTGATCCTACTGTGAGTTATTTACTGAGAAGTCTGTTATTTGAGAAGTCTGTTCCTGTCTTTGTTTTGTTCCTGTCTTAGTTTCAAGTCTTAGTCTGGTGTGTTCTACCCTATCGTGTTTTACCCCATCGTGGGTTTTGCTTTCTGTTTTTGTCTTAAATAAACCCCTGTTTAAGTTATTTGCCGTCTGCGATTGGGTTCTTCTGCTATCCACATAACACTTTGTTACAGCATGTATTAATCATATTAATGCTAATTTAGAAATATACGTTTATTAATTCATGTTCATTGGCTAACTGCAAATTTATAAAACTTGAATGTAAAAAATTGTCGATTGTTTTTGAAAGAAGTCGCTTCCTTGGTAAGAAATACAGTAAAAACAGTAATGTTGTGAAATATAATTACAATTTTGAAAAACTGTTTTCCATTTTAATATATTTAATTGATTTGTCACTCAAGAAACGTTTATTAAGCTGACCATTAAACAAAAAGATCTTTGGTAAGTGCTGTAGACACTATTTCCGCTATGATTATTTTCTCATCTGTATTTTCTTGAGGAGGCACTTATTACATCGACCCCCTCAAATCTACCATCTAATTTGAAAATGGTCTTGAACTGTTTGCTGTAATACAGGGGTCACCGTGGAAAGAGGCAATTACGTATCATTTGCCCTCTTCCATCAAACCCACCAAGTGAGCCATGGCAAAGTCCAGCAACTCGAACCACTGAGCAAACACAAATTACAGTTTATACTTTCTGTTGGACTCTGTTTCCATAGTTTCTCACAGTGTTTCATTGAGGAAACCTTTTTAATAAACTCAATAAATAAAGATTTAACTGAGTAGACCCAAGTCATGTCAAGCCAATGAAATCTGGACAGGAACTTGGAATCTCTTTTCCTCCTGGCATATTCTAGGGCACCTATTGCCAGGCGTACCATAGTCACACCCTGCTGACTGATTCTAACCACCTCCGTCCTCTCCAACGTTGATGTCAGCGTTTGGAGAAGTTACGTTACTATAGTGTTATCATCTGAGTGCTTGCATGCAGCATCTTAGGGGCCACATTATGATGAGAGGGATCTCCCAGAAATCAGTGTGCTTTATATCTTTTATATTAACTAAATCTTTTTAGCTCTAAATCCCTTGTTGAGAACGAGCCAAGAGTGCATGTACAAATGGATAATCCTGTAATCTTCGAGAGGTGGAAAAATACAGTCATTATCTTGCGGAGTAGTTGCATAATTATAGTTTGTAACAATTATTAATGACTGCATTACATGGCTAACTTAGTATGCCACAGAACTGTTCTCTTTTGAAACCATAAGATGGTTAAGTTATGACAACTTACACTTCATCCAAAGATTTAAAGGTTTTTTAAGATGCATGTAAGCTATAGTAAATGTTTTTGAAAGAAGTCTCTTATGCTCACAAAGGCTGCATTTATCTGATCAAAAATATAAACAGCAATACTGTGAAATATTATTACAATGTTTTCTGTTTTAATATATTTTAAAATGTAATTTATTCCTTTTCCAGTTTTCAGTGTCACATGATCCTTCAGAAATCATTCTAATATGCTGATTAGCTGCTCAAAAAACATTTCTTATTATTTTCAATGTCAAAAACATTTGTGCTGCTTAATATTTTTGTAAATATATTTAACAGCATTTATTTGAAATAAAAATCTTTTGTAACATTTTGTCACTTTTGATCAGTTTAATGCACACTTGATGAATAAAATGTTACTTACCACACACTTTTGAATAGTAGTGTATATGATGATATGTACAATAATTATTATGATTATTTTTTTTAAAATCTAAATTATGACTGTGGGAATGTACTCTACTGAATACTCAAATGGATTACAGTAACGTATATAGCTAGTTATGTACAGTACAGTCTTCAAGAGTAAATGTGATATAGGTATAAGAATAAGTGAGGTCAGTTAAGTGAAACCATGTCCTGGGCCGCACCATCTGGTGTTGAATGAGGGGGGAATCCCACACCACTGGTCTGCTGTTTGCTCCGTGGCCGCTCAGTAACACCACTCCATACCACAGTCATTAATCTTTGCGCTTTTAGGTTAGAGCCTCCTGCTGGGCCCAATAAACATAACGCAAAGCAAACACATAGTAAAGTTAGGTTGATGTAAAGCATGAGAATGAGATTTTCTGAGTAGATCATGGCTTGTTTGGTGCCTTGTTGACATGAGAAACTATGAACTGTATGAACTCTTTGGTCACACTTTACAAAAAGGTTCAATTCGTTAACATTAGTTAATGCATTTGGTATGATGAACCAACAACGATCGACACTTTTTACAGCAATTTTTAATCTGTCAATTCTAATTTATAAAAAAAACTTTTGTTAATTAATGTTCGGTAACTAACTGTTAACTTATACAGCTCGAAATGTTGAAAATACTATATTATAAAGGGTTACTAATGTATTAGTATACATTACCGTTACAAAGTTTAAGTCTTTAAGATATATATATATATATATATATATTCTTTTTTGCTATATCCAATGATGCATTTATTTGATCAGAAATACAAAACAGTAAAAACTGTATATATCTAGTTTATATCAATGCTGTACTGCTTAATATTTCTGTGGATTTTGTTTTTAGAATTCTTTGATGAACAAAAATCAAAAGAACAATTTATTGATTTTTTTTTTGTAACAATGTGACTTTCCTCTGGCTTTTGATCAATTTAACGCACCCTTACTGAATAAACATATCTTTTAAAAACAATTGTGAAATGATTGTTCATTGTTAATTCATTTTGCATTAATTAATAAATTTATAACCTCCTGAAGCGTTTTCAATTCTTTCCTGTTTGCACAAAATTGTGATGTGAGGGCAAGTAAACTATCGTTTGCCAGTTTTCCAGACCTTGTCTAATGCCTCTAAAGCATTTTCCATCTCATTGCCTTTCTAAAGATTAAATAACAACTAAGTATAAGGTGATTGATTGAAAGAGAAGTTATATTTGCCATGCATGCGACAATATAAATCCTCCTACAAAAACATTTCCATTCTGTTTTTACTGCTCATCGGATTTTCTGTTCAGTGGTTCAGTACAAATTGGTAAACATGGCTCTTTAAATATAGATTGAACCATTGAGCAAGAAAAAGCATTAAGACTCGCCGCACCCCAGCCTGATTCGAGCCTAGAGCTCACTATGAGATATGAACAAAGCCGTCCGTCGTTACCGAGCTTAAAGAACATATTTCCACTGATCCGAGGAGTCATACAGTGCACAGTGCCCCCAAATAGTCCCTTAATCTGAGAAGTGCTGTTTCATGACTCAGTGCTCTTTAGTGTCAGATAATGACTGTTCTCAAATCAGTAGGGTGGGGGGGTGGGGGTGGGGGAGATAAACCAGTGGATTTTCTGGTTGGGTTGACACTAATACCATCTTCTCTTGACCGTCGATTTGTGTTGAGTGAATGTACAGTGAGAACTGATACTGCATGTCACACATGAGCGTCTCCACTTGGTTTGTTTTTCCAGGGACAAACAAACACAGAGCTACAAAAGGATTCTAGAATGGGGTTTTAAAGTTAAGATGCTGAGATGCAGACTAGGCTGACAAACTAGATCCAGAAGGAATAGATAAATGCCTTCTTTCCTTGTTCTGACATGTATTGCCATTGAAGGAAGGATTGTATGAATGTGAATGAGCAGTGTACACAGCAGAGGCTTTACCCGTTAGTGTCTACTGTACGCGGCACGCCCAAGCCAGGCATTGACTTCCCTGTCATTTCTTTTTTGAGTTATGGATGGATACTTATAAAAAATATTGTCTGCACTCCTTTCTGCTGTGGTTTTTGGTCGAAGCCTCGATTCTCCAAAGCTTAAGTCACAGATTCTTTGAGAAAACTTTGAAACATTTGGGTAAACTCTTACGCAACATCTTCTCATAGTCTCCCTGGATTAGTCAGATTCTTGATTTGTCGAGGTGGTCCAGGTGGCCCTCAATTTGCGAGAGAGTCTACCGTTTGAACTCGGTCGGAAGGGTCTTTGTTCCCATTCTTATTGTCATTGACATTTATTGTCTGTGGTTGTTTTGTCAAATTCCTCTGTACTTCTGTCAAACATTCCTCTCCCTCCATTGCCTACTCTTTTTCTTGTTTCTCATTAAAAGTTCAGGGGGAGACAGATGGAGAGGAGGAGAAAAAAGCTTGTTTGGTGCTGGCCCGGGGGCCTCGCGCTCTGTTGTGGGAAGCAGCGTGAACGGTTAATGGAGGGAGGTCTCACTCAGGGGAGATGACACCCACAGTTACAAAGGAATGAGGTACTGTAACACACATTGATGTCAGAACGTGAAATGAAAAGTATGATGCCCTTTTGGGCAGTTGGAGAGGTGACTCAGGTGACAGGACGAGAGGAGAGCAGTTTAAATGCATTGAGAACTCTCTTTATGGCTCTGGCTGGACTGCTTCCCGACCTCCTGCATCTCTTCATGAAACAAAGCAGACCTTCCTTACATGAAAAGCCGCAGTGACAGCACCTGGTTTTTATTTGGCCTAATGGACTGAAAGCTTACTCACCAGAGAGCAAATCAACTTGGGGGGGGCTGGCTGCTTTGTTGCGCACTCACCCGCTACTTTTTACATCTCCTTTTTTGATTTCATCTGCTTTCTCTGTCTGCAGTTTTACAAATTGCAACTTTTTTACTACTATTTTTAAATGAGTGCAATGTTTAAGTTTAGGTTTAGTTAGTTTCACTAAATATTTCAGCCATTTGTGCACAGCATGTCGCTGCAAGCGTAAGATGCACTGTATCTAATGTGGTACTTCTAATGCAGATCCAAAACCGAAACCTTTAAATACATAAAAGCAAGAGGAAATTTGTTAGCCTGAAACTTTCTCCGTTGACAGTCATTCAAAATTAGCTGTGTATTCTGACTACAGTCATGCTCAGAATTAATGGCACCCCTGGTAAATATGATAAAAACAAAATAAATCTGCATCGTTTATCCTTTTGATTTTTCATTAAAAAAATTGCCCAAAATCTAAGTAAAAGAATTGAAAGTGGGGGGGGGAAATCACATTATGAAATAAATGTTTTTCTCCAAAACACGTTGGCCACAATTATTGGTACCCCTAGAATTTTTTTACGAGTAATATATCTCTTTACCTTTACCTTTTTTAGCACACCAGGGTGACTAGGAACATGAAATTGTCTAGCTATTGACTTCTTGTTTCACAGGAGTTTAAATATGAGGAAACACAAAGGCCAAATTCCCTTAATCATTCATCACAATGAGTACAACCAAAGAATATAGTTCTGATGTGCATTAAACGATTTTTGAGCATCACAAAATAGAAAGTGGCTGTAAGAAAATAGCTAAAGAATAGTTGATTCTTGGGGTCAGAAAGCTTATAAAAAAAAATCAAAAAAAAAAATCAAACAACCCCTACATCACCACATTTTGTTTGGGAGGGTTTCAAGAAAAATCCTCCTTGCTCATCCAAAAACAAACTCCAGCAAATTCAGTTTTCAGACATGACTGGAACTTCAAACGGGACAGGGTTCGGTGGTCAGGTGAAACAAAAAAAAGAGCTTTTCGGCAGCAAACACGCTAGGTGGGTTTAGTGCACACAAGTATAAAAAGTACCCCATGTTCACAATTTAATACACTGTTGGATCTTTATTGTTGTGAGCATATTTTTCTGCTGGAGGTCCTGAACTTCTTGTTCAGATACATGGCATTGTGGATTCTATCAAATATCAAAAGATAAAAAATCTAAATCTAACCTTTCATTGAAGTAAAAGAATTGAAAGTGGGGGGAATTAACATTATGAAATAAATGTTTTGTCTCCAAAACACGTTGGCCACAATTATTGGCACCCTTTCAATAAATACTTTTTGCAATCTCCTTTTGACAAGATAACAGCTCTGAGTTTTCTCCTATAATGCCTGATGAGTTTGGAGAACACCTGACAAGAAATCAGAGATCATTCCTCCAAACAGAATCTCTCCAGATCCTTCAGATTTCCAGTTTAATGTTGGTGCTTTTTCTCTTCAGTTCACTCAACTCGTCAGGTCAGGGAACTGGGATTGTCTTGGCAGAAGCTTCATTTTGAGCTCCGTAACAAATTTATGTGTTGATTTTGTGTTTGTTTTGGATCGTTGTCCTGATGGAAGATTCAACCACTGCCCATTATAAGATTTCTAGTAGAAGGCGTTAGGTTTTGATTTTTCATCTTTTGATATTTGATAGAATCCACAATGCCATGTATCTGAACAAGAAGTCCAGGACCTCCAGCAGAAAAATATGTCACTTTTGATCAATTTAATGCATACTTGCTAAATAAAAGTATTAGTTTCTTTAAAAAAAAATCTTACTGACCACCAGCTTTTGAACAGTAGTGTATAATGTTACAAAAGCTTTCTATTTCAGATACTGTAAATGCTCTTCTTTTGAACTTTCCATTCATTATACAGTATATATAATGTTATTATGTTTTTAAATACGTTTTCATCTTTTTGCCTTCACAGTTTAGTATCTATTCTGGTTCTCCTGTGCCTCTGCCCGTGTTCACCTCAAAGGATCTGCAGTTTACATACTGTAATGTACCAATGTAGTACATTTCCTCCAAGTGAGAGAGAGGCCCACATGAAGTGTGGTTCACGGGATCCACCAATGACTCGCACATATCCACCACCTCTTTCCCCCGACCACTGACAGTCAGCAGCCCAGAGTGTGTGCAGACTGTGCACGCACATATAAATGCTTTCACGACAGCCCTCTCACACGAGACTCGCTGTTTTGATGCGTGTCTGTGAGTTCAGAGAATCCGTAACTTTTTTTTTCCTTCCACCCTGTCTTTTCCCTCTCCTCATGTGTTTTTTGGGGTCTGTGCATGGAGAATGCTGACATGCGATTTCCTGCCAGTGTGTTTTCCTGTTCAAAGCGCTATTACTTCATTCAAAATGTTTTTTCTCTCTCTTTTTTTGGCACTGTGCACATCCATCATCAGATTCCTTGAGGACGGAGCTCTTTGTGGACATACAGCTCATATGTCTAAAAATCTGAAAGGTCCAGTCGATTATTCCTTAACCTTGCCCTACCCTCCCATATCCTGGGAGAGACCGTGTCTCTTTCCATTGTAAAGTGGTTTAGATTACACTGCCTCATTGTTGATTTCTGCCTCTTTCATCCTCCGTAACTAAAATGACAAACACATTTCTCTTTTAACTTGCAGAACACAGTTCATTTGTCATATCTCTCTTGCATCTCCCTCTCTCCAGGCCTGCCGTAAAGATACAGCGGCTCAAAGGGAAAATGGCTACGCTCTGCAGTCAGGGGCCTCCTAACAAGGTATCTGTGTATCTAATATTCAACATGTGTTTTGATGTTTCCACTGGAGGTCTTCGTAAAAATTTTTTTTTCCTCATCAAGACACGAACTTGCGAAAGTGAAAACAGGAGAGGAGCAAAAACAAAGGTCTGACTGTAAAACCCAGAAAACTTCCAGCTCAGCATTCGCTCCTTTAAATCAAAGTGCCGCTGCAAAGACCAAACAGTGAGTCAGACACTGGAGGTAACACAATTTCCATGCAAATTCTCCATGCTAAATAAATCCAAGTTGTCGAAAACCACCCTTCGTGAGTGGCGATGGCCCCACTCGCACGCCTCCTCCGAAACCGTCTTTCCATTCCCCTTCTAGCCGTCTCTCTCTCTCTCTGTTTAACAGTTGAAACTTGAAGAAAAGGATCAATAAAACATTATGTTTCATCATTTTTTCCATTCTTTAATTTTCACCACAAAGCTGACATGTTTTAAGAGGTGCAACCTAATATTGCCTGAACTCCAGGACCCACCACAAAGATCTCTGGGTAACGGCTATGGGAGGAAGTGCACAGACAGGAAGACGGGCGTGTATGGAAAAGCACACTCTGCTTGGCTGCAGCACACCCTTAAGTAACAACATATGGCAGTGGAGGAATTCTTCTCGTCGACGGTCGCGGGAACATCGCCCTGTCGCTGCGGACACTTGGCTACCCTGTGTCCATGTCGGAGGACTGATAAGACTAGCCGTACCTAATTCCTTTCCATGTTCTCATCTTGGAGTAGGCATCACAATGGGTATGATTCATGGGGTAATTCCGACAGCTACTGACTTGGCTCCCGCTCGCATTTGGGAAGAATGTGACCTCACAATACTGTTCTTTCAAAGGCCTATCCCTGTCTGTTCTTCTCCCAGACCCGGCCTGAAGCACGCCTCTGTTCCCAGAGAGGGAAGTGGGGAGAAACAGAGGGAGAGAAATAGTGGAGAGAGTGAAACTGTGTGTGTGTGTGTGTGTGTGTGTGTGTGTGTGTGTGTGTGTGTGTGTGTGTGTGTGTGTGTGTGTGTGTGTGTGTGTGTGTGTGTGTGTGTGTGTGTGTGTGTGTGTGT
Source organism: Chrosomus eos (assembly GCA_036326025.1). Classification (NCBI taxonomy): domain Eukaryota; kingdom Metazoa; phylum Chordata; class Actinopteri; order Cypriniformes; family Leuciscidae; genus Chrosomus; species Chrosomus eos. Next base: position 23,770,893 of record CM070833.1, on the reverse strand, counting down.
GTGTGTGTGTGTGTGTGTCTTTCTCTAATAGCCAGTACGGAGGAAGGCAGGTCATTGTCATTGCAGAGTAAAAGCAAGCATGCACAGACAGTGAGTGAGAAGAATAATGCTGTTGGACCTCTGCATATCCTGCTAAATAATCTGTGCAGTTGCATCACAAGTAGTCGAACTATGTTTTTTCAACAATTTCTATGGCTGTTATGGATAATTGTATTAAATCAGAAATTACCATTACAATTAAGACAATGAGGCTTGTGCAGAATTCATATTTGAAGAATTGGCTTCCTTGAATTAAAGCGTGAATTTGAATTGTATTGGCCACACAACAGGAAGCTGAATTGGAATGAAAGAAAGAGGATATTACTGAATTGTTTGGCGGCACGGTGGCTCAGTAGGTTTTACTCTCGCCTCACAGAAAGAAGGTCCATGGTATGAACCCCAGCTGAGCCAACAGTCCTTTCTGTGTGGAGTTTGCATGTTCTTCCCATGTCAGCATGGGTTTCCTCCGGGTGCTCCGGTTTTCTATCACAGTCCGAAGACATGCAGGTTAGGTGGATTGGATATGCCAAATTGTTGTGCGAGTGTGAATATGTCAGGTATTGGTCATCCGACATAAAACCTGTGCCAAATCAAGTGTGTGTGTGTGAAGCGGACCCTGCAAATGAGTGAGAATAATGCTAGAAAGATGGATGAATATTTTATATACATCATTGTACTTGATACATACATTTTTCTTCAGTTGAATGATGTGATTTTTTTCATCATTCAAAGTTTGTCTTGATAAACATTACATTCAAATTTAAATGGTGATTATACATCCTGTTTGCTACTTTAATTCAGATTCAATTCATATTTAGGAGTTAAATTGGGATTTTAAAAGTTGACAACCCTGATGTGTCATGATTCTGCCATCATGTCCTTGATTTTTCCTAGTCTTGTGGCAGGATCATGACAGACCCATGTTTTGTGTACAAGCGCATGATCTGTTGTTTGGGCCATGTGCTTGTGTTGTCTCGTTATGTAACTCCGCCCCCTTGTTACCGTCTTGTCATTATTATCTAGTCAGTTTCACCAGTCCTTGTCATTAGTTTGCTCCCTATTTAATCCCCTCATGTCTTCTGTCCTGTGTCGGTGTCACGTTTTGATGTGTTTAGTTCTGTTTTGAGATCTTGTTTCCCCCTGTCTTTGTGATTTTTGGTTTAGTCCTGTTAGTTTTTCCCGCTCCTCGTTTGTGTTCAGTTTCTTCACCTGTGTTCAGTTAATTATCTCGTTTGGTTCAGTTCATTTAAGCCCTGTGTTTTCCCTCAGTGTTTGTTGGTCGTCGTCTATGTATGGTTGTGTGTAAACCCTGAATTCCTGGAGTTTTGTTCTTGTTTCATTTTGAAAGTTTCATTTTGTTGAATAAATCAACTATATTGAGCCTCCCTTGTCCTCGTCTTCAGCAACCTGCACCCAACCCTGACAGAACGATCGACCAACAAACGAAAATGAGTCAGAGTTTCGTGGGAACCCGTCTGGCCATATTTCGCGGGACCCGTGGAGGCCGCAGTAGAGGCGGTGGTCGAGAGGAGTCCCAACACCACTCTCCACTCTGGCCCCTCTTCGAGCCTGGGTTGATTCCGTTCAGCCCAGCCAAGCCTGCACCACTGGTTCCGTCCAGTCCAGCCAAGCCCTCACCGCTGGTTCAGTTCAGTCCAGTCAAGCTCTCACCACTGTTTCCATCCAGCCAATCAATGCCAGCTTCCATTGATCCTGCACCTGATCCTTTTGATGACCTTCCAGAGCTTCTTCCCCCAGAGACCGTCCAGCCAGAGACCGTCCAGCCAGAGACCGTCCAGCCAGAGACCGTCCAGCCAGAGACCGTCCAGCCAGAGACCGTCCAGCCAGAGCATGAGTCCAGCCCCAAGCCCCCTGAAGTGCTGATTCCGTCCAGTTCCGAGTCCCATGATGTGCTGGCCCCGTCCAGTTCCGAGTCCCCTGATGTGCTGGCCCCGTCCAGTTCCGAGTCCCCTGATGTGCTGGCCCCGTCCAGTTCCGAGTCCGATGATGAGCCAGAGCCCGTTGACCCAGCGCCAGCGCCAGAGCTCGTTGACCCAGCGCCAGAGCCAGTTGACCCAGCTCCAGAGCCCGTTGACATCAAGTCTGTTCCCGTTCCTGAGCCTGTCCTTCTCCCCAAGAAAATTTTGGGGGGGGGCTATACGCCTTCGCCGTGGCCGGCCAAGGACCCATGGAGGCCTGAAAGAATAACAACACCATGGCCGCCCGAAGGGTCCTCACCGCCGTGGCCACCTGAAGGGTCTTCACCGCAGTGGCCACCTGAAGGGTCTTCACCGCCGTGGCCACCTGAAGAGCCTGCACCGCCATGGCCACCCGAAGGGTCCTCACCGCCATGGCCACCCAAAGGGTCCTCACCGCCATGGACGCCCGAGGGTCCGACAGCTCCGCCCTGGACGCCCGAGGGTCCGACAGCTCCGCCCTGGACGCCCGAGGGTCCCACAGCTCCGCCCTGGACGCCCGAGGGTCCCACAGCTCCGCCCTGGACGCCCGAGGGTCCCACAGCTCCGCCCTGGACGCCCGAGGGTCCCACAGCTCCGCCCTGGACGCCCGAGGGTCCCACAGCTCCGCCCTGGACGCCCGAGGGTCCCACAGCTCCGCCCTGGACGCCCGAGGGTCCCACAGCTCCGCCCTGGACGCCCGAGGGTCCCACAGCTCCGCCCTGGACGCCCGAGGGTCCCACAGCTCCGCCCTGGACGCCCGAGGGTCCCACAGCTCCGCCCTGGACGCCCGAGGGTCCCACAGCTCCGCCCTGGACGCCCGAGGGTCCCACAGCTCCGCCCTGGACGCCCGAGGGTCCCACAGCTCCGCCCTGGACGCCCGAGGGTCCCACAGCTCCGCCCTGGACGCCCGAGGGTCCCACAGCTCCGCCGTGGCCGGGTCCCACTGTGTGGCCACGCCCACAGCCTGCTCCGCCCTGGCCACGCCCACAGCCTGCACCGTCGTGGCCACGCCCACAGCCTGCACCGCCCTGGAGGCTTCCTGGACCTGCACCATGCCCTCGTCAGCCTCCAGGGCGCCCACCCTCCCACCCCTTTGGATGTTATACGGCGCGAGGACGCGCCTTCGGGGAGGGGGGAGGTACCGTCACGTTTTGATGTGTTTAGTTCTGTTTTGAGATCTTGTTTCCCCCTGTCTTTGTGATTTTTGGTTTAGTCCTGTTAGTTTTTCCCGCTCCTCGTTTGTGTTCAGTTTCTTCACCTGTGTTCAGTTAATTATCTCGTTTGGTTCAGTTCATTTAAGCCCTGTGTTTTCCCTCAGTGTTTGTTGGTCGTCGTCTATGTATGGTTGTGTGTAAACCCTGAATTCCTGGAGTTTTGTTCTTGTTTCATTTTGAAAGTTTCATTTTGTTGAATAAATCAACTATATTGAGCCTCCCTTGTCCTCGTCTTCAGCCACCTGCACCCAACCCTGACAGTCGGTACATTGTCAAACATTGCGTGTTAATCTCTGTGAGTGTGTCGTCTGAATCCAGTTTAATAAGAATTGTGAGTTTGTTTTGCTATTTGTTTCCTGTCAAATCAGAGTCTTTATTTGTCATCTTGTCTTAGTCAAGGTGTACTCTCCTTCAGTCCTGTTTTGCTCCCTCGTGGGTTTTTTTTTCTGTTTTGTGTCGTAATAAACCTTGAGTGTCTGCATATCGTCTGCGTTTGGGTTCTCTCCTTCTACTTCATAACATGATGACACTCGAGTACTTTATTTCAGATCAATTAGTGCTACTAATTAGCTTTCCTGAATCACAAAGCCAGTTGTGTTTTTTTTTTTATTTAAATTCAAATCACACATGAGAAGGAAATTACAGCTATCTGTAAATTAATCTGTTTTTCTTTTTCGATAAGAAGATCTTGAAGTCCCCCTGTGGTGAAAATCAAGCTTTTAATGTTGTTTGTATGTATATGTGGTGTTTTTAATATGCTTTAGGACAAACCATGTACCAATGCATAAGTCAAAACAATTGCTAAGCATTTTCTCCTTAAAACTGCAGTGAACCAAAGACAGTCTCAAAAATGCGGTTTGAAATCGCTGGGGTTTCTGACGTCACAAACTACCATGTAACCAATGAACTCAACTTGTGATCGTCAACGAGTGGATCTCTGAGCTGGTGTGAGTGGAGGAGGGGCTAATTTGCATATTCACATTACTTACATAAATGTTTGAGTTCAGACATGTACAGAATATCAATATTTTGAAAATAAAAAAATAGAGTATTTATACAGTAATTCTCACTCATTCTCACATATATTTATCATATATTGTAATTAATTGCAGACCCTTCAATGTACACAGAATTTTATTTTGCATTTGCAGGATAGTCATATGCAAACCATAACATAGCTCCAAGAGTCTCCCAGCGTAGCATATTTTAGTTGCATCAAAAATCTGACATGCCAAGTTCTTTTCCTGGAGCCTTTGCTAAAGATCTGGGCTGCGTTTCTCAAAAGCATTGTGAGCTAAGTTGATCGTAGAGACCATTCGTGGCAATGGTTCTACAATTTACTTACTGGCTTACGCTACTTTTGGGAAATGCAGCCCTGATGAGTTGAATCAAGTGTGTTAGATATCATAGACATCCAAAATCTGCCGTGCTGGCATATTTGTGATGGATAATCTCCTGGCAGAAATGTGGCCCATAATTTTTCCATTTTTCTGTATATATATTTTTTTGCTTACAGTGTGAGAGAAAGAGAAAAGGCTGGATGAGATGTGATGCCATGGACTTTCCTCTTCATGGGCCACCAACTTACTCACCACAAGCCTTTATTGGTAAATGTATGCTTTTCAGACACATCACAGATACACACATAATAGACAATAGACGCTCCGGCCTGTCACTCACTAACTGGGTCACTCAAAACAGCTGTACAGACTTTTGTCTGTTGTTCACCCACACATCTCCCATGGCAGGCCAAAACCACCATGTGATTTGTCATCCATCTCTACGCCAACTGAGCATGTTAGATCTCAAAGCAGTCATACATCTCTTTCATATTAGGCGTCTAACCATACAAAACCTCTGAGTCATATCCTAAACTTCTTATGATACCCCATTCAAATTTATTCCAAAATCATCATGTTTTATAGAAACTCTACAAGTGAGCACCTTCAATCAGCACTAGACCAAACAACTATTTCTTAACATGGAGTCAAATTATCCCTTAAACTTTGGTGCTACAAAAGAATGAGACATTTTGGGGCGGACAATGGATTGGCAGGAGAAGAAAGGTTGAGCAAATTGTTAAAAATGGGCTTCTGGGCAATCTCTCAATTCTTCCATAAGCGCACACCCCTTAGCTTTGAACCAATCCAATCAAGACAACACACTCTTATTTGCACTGTTAGTCATTTCGCTAAGTGCTAAGTAAGTTGATTTCCTTTAATTGTCTCCTTTGGTGAGTGAAAGAAAACCGGCCCTTAGTCATGAAGGACAAGATAGGCAAAACAACCATGTTTAAAAATAAACGTCCAGAGATGGCCAGGCTTTTTATTTTTGGCTCCAAAAAAAATAAAAACTTGATTTATTTAAATGCATCTAACTGAAGTGTCCATCTGCTGTACAGTTGTAAAATAATGAATGAGCTGTTTTCAGTTAGCATTAAGTCAAGACTTCACTGTTATACTTTGATTTGCAGAGAATCTGGGCTTCTAGACGACCGTTGAGGGTGGAAGAATTTGGCATTGTTGGAAGTCTCAAAAAAAGCATGTCGGCTTTTCAGAAGCGATGATTTCAAGATCCACCAATTCATTCTTATCTGGACCAAGAATGAAGGTTTGATATCTGGATATTTACTGAAGGTATGTTGTGTTGCTTGGAGTTATAGCATATCTGATTACTGGTGTTAATGACAGCTTTGAAACTAATGTTCTGATATATCGTTAAATACAATAAAAAAAAGTCAAATATTTTATAATCTTGTATTGCACTGCATTAAACTTGATGCTTAGAAGGAAAGTGATTCACTTAAAAGGCTTTAGTGAATGTTATTCCTTAAAATAACTTTTTATTAGCATAGTTGGATTACTATAAAATACTATAAATAACTTTAAAGACATTGTGAGGAGTTTTGCACATGGTCTGGTTCCATAAGAGTTTTTTTTTTCTTGTCTTAAAATGCATGAGACAAACCTACTGGAAATTATACAGAATAGCTGTTGATTCGACAGGCAAGTAGACTAGACCTCCATTTTTATAAAAATAGAGCTTGGTTTATTTCCAAACATGAGTAAAAAGAAGTTGAGTAAATCTCATTAGGGAAAGTCCAACACCAGAGCGCTCCAAAACAGCCCAGGAGGTCATATAGGAAAACCGTCCAGTCAGTGCCGTGGAGCAGATATAAATCCAATAATAGGAGCAGATGATGTCACCCTGAATGTTTTTATTATTATTATTTAATTCTTGAGAAAAGTTTGTCTGAGCTTGTTAAATGTCTACATCAGTGCGTTTTATAGGATCCCTAAAGTAGCCATAATTGCTTGTAATGCAACACACAGTAGAGCTGGCAAATGCATATGAACAACACCGCTGCAATAGCAATGGTTTATTTTATATGCACAATAAAATAATGTGTATGTAGTCTTGTACTTAGACGCAAAAAATAAATAAAAATAAAAAAATATATTCACTTAAAATTTTTACATTCACAAACAAAAACATTGTTGCTGTTTCTATTTACAAAGCCAAACAATGTTACTGTTTAATTTTACAATGTGGCTTGCACGTCCAATGAAACAGCACGGTATAAAGCAACTATTATTAAGCATCCAGAAAAAGACGCACCATACTCTAAATAAATAGTTAAAGCCTGGGACTGCAGCATTAGCTAACTTCCCCGTGATTAACCAGTTTGAATTCCTCATAGTGTTTCTGTCATCATAGCTTCTCAGACATTTCCTTTGAAGATTTCTATCTGCAATGCAAACACACCCTGGGAAATATCATGCTAATCACCGTGATTCAAACATGTGCCTCATTTTCCGCTGGGAGTCATTTATCTGGAGCTTAATGCACAAGTGAAAGCAACTAAATCATCTATTGAGGTAAAGAGGAACAATTATGTTCAGGAGGCCATGCTGGTAAAAACCACAGATTAAAGATGCTTAATAGTATGTTGTGTGCAAGTAAATGCACTGAGAAAATGAGAATTTAAAATGGTGTTTGTCCTTTACAAATAATATCTTACAAGATTGTTTTACTTTCTTAAAACAATGCCAGTGGGGCAAGAGACAATTTTGCGTCTCAAACGCAAGACAAAGAAAATGAACTGATTAAGAAAATGTTTTTTTTTACGATTTACTACTGTTCCACAGTGAATGCAGTGCAAGTTTAGGCAGTAAGTGCACTTTTCTGCACCCCTGCACATTTCTAAAGCTCTCATGATTTACAGATTGAGATTTATTCATCTGTTGAGTCAATCAGTGGTGCAGTCGCTGAGTCAGTGTCTGATCACAAAACCTTCTTCGACAACAGGATGACACTACATGCTGAAGCCTTTCCTGTCAATGAAAGTACATATTGTAGACAAGGAAGCATAAATAGGGAGCACTTAATTTGAGTTAGTATCTGCACTTAAATGAGGGATTATACTGGGTATAAAGATTGAGAGAAAGAAAAAAAAAAGATTAATTGATATCTGCATGTTGAAAGACAAGAGGAAATATATTAGAAGTCTTGCAGTTACCTTCCTAGACTGCATTTGAATGACTAAACTGTCTTATCTGAGCATTTTAATTTAGAGCAGGCCTGAGTGTTTAGATATTGGTTGATGAGATTATTATTTTACTCTGTAAGTGTTGACTGAGCAATTAATTTGCTCTGGATTTATGGCTGCTTCCAGATTAGCTGGCTAACAATAATGCAGACTTGCCTAGTGCAAAGAGTAGCAAGCCCACAGAGTGAAGGGTTACTAATTTCCCATTATGATTCAAGGTTGGAATTAAACCTGTTAGTATCATTTTTGGATGGATGGATAGATAGATTGATAGATATATTGATGCTAATGTGTGTTGACCTACTTTATTATGATCCCCCACATGTGTACAGATGCATATGATATGTGCAGTGATGTCAGCATGCACTGTGTTATGTTTGTGTGAATAATACTGTTCTTACTCTGATATGGGTCCATCTGTCCCTCTTTAATCAGCTTTAGTTCAAAGAGGCTTCAGCCCGTCTCGCCTGTGCTCCTGCCATTACAGTGTCTGCTGTAAACACTCTCAGCCATACCGCTCTTTAGCACTTGCATTACAATCTTCACTGTCTGAGGCCTTGAAGAGCTTTTGTTTGAATGTTTGGGAACCACCTCCACATTTCATAATACATCATTTCATCTTCTTTACTTTATCAGTGGAAGCTGATTGGTGCCCATCAGTGGGTCAGTGTGTCAACGTCAGTGGGATGATGGCCCATCTGTGGATGTTCCCACATCTGCACACTCTTAATGCTGTAATCCTGCAGTGTCACACACAGATATTACACCTACTCCGTTCACAGTATCTACTGTGTCTAGCCAAAACAAAGTGGACTGTATGCGGTGAGTGGTGTTCCTAAATGGATTTCTGACCACAGTTCAAGAGGACTTTGAATGTGAGTTGAATTTTTTTGAAGGTATATTTTGAGTTTTTCGTTAACCTTTACCTTTTACATTTACAAGGCTTTTACTGCTTCTTAGTTGTGCCAGCATATCTCATTTAGCTGCCCTTCAAACTAGCATGCCTGTCACTCTTCACCTGAATAACAGTCACGGCTTTTGTGAATCTTGAGCTCTCTCTCTCTGTCTGAGTCTGTTTTATACATGTGTTGTCAGTATCTGTTGCTTTCACATTTTTTCATATAATACCAATGGCTATTTTCCCAATAGAAGTGGCAAAGAGGTAGATGACGACGACAGCAAATCGTCTTGGTGGGCTTCTGCGGACCATGAAATGGTATTACTGCAGTATCAATAACATTGTCATATTCATTAATTTTAGTCACTTTTACTTTGACTAAAATGGCATCTAATTTTAGCCAACAAAAATAACAAGGCTGCATTTATTTGAACAGAAATACAACAAAAACAGAAATATTGTGAAATACAACAAAAACAGAAATATTGTGAAATAATACAATTTAAATAACTTTTTTCTGCCTCCTTCCCTCATAAAATGTGTTGAATTTTCAGCATCATTACTCCAGTCTTCAATGTCATATGATCCTTCACAAATACTTCTAATATGCTGATTTGGTGCTCAAGAAACATTTCTTTTTATTATCACTGTTGAAAACAGTTGTGCAGCTTAATATTTTTGTGGAAATCGTAATACATTTTTTGGTTGCACTTTATTTTACAGTACGTGTACTTACCTAAGAAAGTACTGGTTAATATAAGGTAACTACATATGTTAAGGTTAGGTTTAGGGGTAGGTTCAGGGTTGGTACTTATTTATTACCCAGTTATTGTAATAAATAGAATTAGTACATAGTATGTACATCAACAGGACTGTAAAATTAAGTGCTGCCATTTTTTCAGAATTCTTTGAATAAACAATTCAAACGAACAGCATTTATTAGAAATATTTTTTGTAGCAATGTGAAAGTCTTTACTGTCATTTTTGATCAATTTAATGTGTCCCTGCTGAATAAAAAAAAAATCTTTAAAAATAAATCATATTTACCATAAACTTTGGAACAACATTGTATATTAAATAATTATCGCCACAATGCACACTTTGCCTCATCTTCACTATTGTTGTCAAAAAAAAATCCTTCACTAACACCGAATTAGTTTTTTTAATCTTTATTTAATTTCTTCTGTGCTGAAATACTTCAGTTCCATCTTTCTAAATTTATGTCAATTAATATACATTTGATACAGAAAATCAGTCAGTAAATATGTCAATGTTGTAAAATGAAAATCTGCCCCTACAGTGTTTTTACATTTCCTAGAGAAATAACGGCTCAATCGTGACAGTCAGAGCACGTCTTGTTGTATTTGGACGACTCTCAACAAGTTGTAGGGTGGTGCTGGTGGTTTTGTTCCTAAACCGTGAAACAAATGAGATCTCTTGTCTTGTCTATCTTGAACGTGTACAGAGAGGTGGATTTTCAGGGCCTCTCTCAACGATAATCGTGTTTGATGGGGTAGGGAGTGGGCTTTTTGTCGGACTGCTGTCATGTTTTAGCCATGATTCATTTTGAAAACTATCGCTGATAGCAAACACAAGTAGTTTATTTTATCCATTACTTCTATAATGACCTTTCTTGATTTCATTATATCTAACAATTTGTGTAAATTACCAAAGTGTTGTTGTTTCTTCACTTTCACTTTCTCGCAAGCAGCTTGATAAGAACTCAGTCAATCATGATCTTATCCACATTTGTTCACCCTTCAGAGACCTGAACGATTTCCCTGAGAGAAGCCAAAGCAGCAGAATAAAGGAAAGTATTTCCCATGTCACATACCAGACAAGCTGATTTTTTGCTACATTGAGCAGTGCCTGCTTCTTTCACTGACAGGCCAGGTAGTCCTAGGTCAGATTATGCCTTTGAGAGACACAGACACAATAGTTCAAAGGACCTGCGCTGGCATTTGATCCATTGTCCTGACAGGCCTTTGGAGACCACCACCCACAGAGCATCATCTTACCCGGGCAGAAAGCGAGAGAGTGTGGCTTGCTCTGGAATAATTGCAGGTGAGCCGTATCGGTGGACTGTATTAGGCGACAATCATCCGAGCCATTGTTTCGTATAATCTTTGATGGTTTTGAGAGGTTTTTGATGACTTCTTGGGTTGGTTTGCATGCAACTTTCCTCTCATGCTTTGGTCATATGGCTTGAGTGAGTGACTAAGGTTAGATATGAATACAAAGATTTGTCTTGCACGTCTCTGGCTGTCTTCAAACAGACTCAATCACTTTCTGCAATGCTTTGATGTGATTTGATGGAAGGCCTGTTCGTCTGTGTGGTCCTGGTTGGACGGTATGACCCAGATTGATGTCATGGGTCATCAGATCAGAACAATTTAAATCCACCTTTCTCTCTTCAGGCTCTCAGGAAGATTAAGCAATCTGCTGGTAGTGATAAACAATGATCATATGACAGGATTAGCCTCCCAATAATGATGACAGTGACGATGTGAACTGAACACCTTCTGTCATTACATCACCACTAGTAATGCACGGGACACACGCACTTACAAACTTAACTGTCTGCTCTGCTGTAACGTTGTGCTGAAACTAGCGATCTTTTTGTCTCACACCTAAGATTCCTGTCAAACACGTAGCAATTAACAACATGTAATCCTTCTTGTCATTGCAAGTGTTCACATAATATTTATCAGATGGCACAATTAGAATGATGCATTCCCGATGGCAATTAATGTAGATCTGTTTATTGTGCAACATTAAAAACCTAAATGTAACATCATCTGTTTTCATGACGATAAAGAGTGTTTTTTATAAAGGGAAAAGCATGTTAAACGGTAAATTCAGAGAAAGATGAATCAGTGTGGCCGGTTGCATAAACTATTTCCTCTTACAAAAAAGTTTATTCAAGTGTGCTATGAGTTTACTTATTTTCTACCTATAGTAAGTAAAATAAGAAAGTGTACTTTCAGTCTAAATTGTAAGTAATTAAAAAAAATATACTTAAAATTACACTTTAAGTAACTTATGCTGACTTATATTGACAGAAAAGTCTAAGTATATTTGGCCTATACTTGTACTCGAAATATACTTAAAATTATAATTAAATGTTGCTAATTCTGAGGATGCGAATTTTTGTGCAGTCGACTGGACATACAGTAGGAGTTTAATTCAAATCTACTTAACCCGCCATTGACTGAAATTTGCGGCTATCCATAGCCTGGCTAACGCCAGACCCAATCTCGTTGAGAATTGGGTCTGGGAACCACATGCGCAATTTCTCGTATTTGAGGCGTGGTTTCAGAATGCCCGTCGCAGTTTATTGGGTGCTAAGAATGTCTATCAAATATGCCTGTACGTAGCTCATAGCCAATCGTTTCGATTATACCAGATGACGTATGTAGAGCGACAGAAATTAGACAAGGAAGAAGACGATGGGAAAGATCTTTTTTGTAAACAATGACGTTAAGCGATTATTGCCGTTTGTGCAAGATAAATATGAGGGTAGAAGGTATATATGGACACTCCACAGACATGTTTCCGTGTGTCGCATAGATGTCGTCATCGTCTAGCTGCTCCCTCCCCGTTCTGTGATTGGTTCCCTAAATGAGGCGAAAAATCTGGCCATGGTATCCAGACTGCCTTTCAGCGTGAATTGAATCGCGCTGCGGTAAGGCAGTATGGGGAAACCCAGGCTAGGCTATCCATGTTTTCGCTGTTATACGCACTATTACTCATTTTCTGAAAGAGTACAGAGTCTTCAAAACACAGGTGAAAAAGAAGCAGCAGAAACAAGCCATGTAAGACATTTCTTACGTGCATGTATTCTAACGTGATCATCAAACATTAAACAGCATTTAAATCAAAACTGCTAACATTACCGAATGAAATGTCGACCCAGGAAGGTATAGGATTGTGCAAGCTTTGTGGGTGTTGATGAAGCGTTCTACTATGTAAGGGTAGACTAGTTACAAGTTAGTCATGTATTTTTTTTTCTGTAAAATGGTCAAACTTTTCAGTCAGTTACGTAAAAAGGAAGATTTGTCTTATGTGAATCCGAAAAGTAAGACTGATTAGCCCTTAAAACTATTAGCCGGTCAGACTATGTTTATGCAACTGGCCCCTGGATTGCTCCCCATAACAAGAGAAGTTTGAAATTTATTAAACAATGATTTATCACAGATCATTTTGGCCTAAGTTATTGCTAAATTTGCCACAGAAACCATTGATTCTAAATTCTGATTGACTAATCCTTATTGACAATAATAGCCAATAAAAATACACCTGTGAATTCATGTCAGTTGAATTCTGTATTAAATAAAAAAATGTATATGGCAACTGTAAAAAATTATACAGCTAATAATAAACTATTGTTTTGTGTTTTTATTAACAAATTGTCCTTTCTATTATATTGCTATTGACTACTAAAAACAACATTAAGGCGCAGTTATATACAATATTTAATATAACTAAGTCATGAGTGACAATGTTTTACTTTACTAATGTTTTATTAAAACTAAACATTTGAATATTATTACAAATATTTGTACTTTTTTAACATTTATTTAATTTTTTGTAAACAATATTTTTTTTTATAGCTGACATTGCAAAATTTCGAAACACAATGCTATTTTCAGCAAATTGCCGTCTTATTTATTACCTAACTACTTAACAACATTGTTATTGCTACAGGTTCTAATTTAAAAGAAATCTGGTTCTGCCAGTACCTGAGCCAGATTGTTCTCACTGTGCAAATGTCACACTCCCTTTAGAATAGCTTTGCTGTCAAGTTGTACATATACACTGGAGAAACTTAATTTTCAGTAAAATTCCATTTTAGGTTAAAAACAAGTGAAAAAAAATATTCAAATATTCACACAGGTTACACAGGTGCTCATCAGGCAATTTATTTATTTATTTTTTATTATTTATTTATTGTAGGGATGTTTAGATATATTACTGGACAACAGGACAAAATAAATAAATACATAATAATTCGTCGTCTATATATTTGCAGTATACAGGCTGATGTTCTACAGTATGTCTGTCCTTCAGGGATCTTTAAATCTCAGTGAATGTGTGAATTGCATGATTTAGGGGTTTGGACACAGGGCAGATCTTTATCTGCTGGATATACTCAGCCATTGAACAGGAAAGATAACTGTTGACTCAGCAAAAATCTCTGAAGAGTGTGAGAGCAGTTTAAATACAAACACACACAAACAGATACCCAGAGACTTTCCCCCCTCCCATCCCACAAAAAACCCCACCTCAGGCACGAGCCGTTGAGGTCATGACTCATTGGTAAATAGACTTTTTGTGAGGAATGGGTTTGTGGGTAATTGAACTGACAGCCGAGGGGAGTCAAGTCTGCTGATGTTTATTAATGGTGCTTGCCTATGGCAAAGCAACATTACTGTTATTGTGCATACTTATTATTCTTCTTCTTCCACTTTTTTTTCGGCGCGTAACTCCTCCCGCAGTTTTTGTCACAGACCCATGAATGAGGTGTCAAAACGTGCGGCCTGTTCGGGAATGGTGTGCTATGACTTTTATAAGCGATCGGGGGTACGATGTTCGCCCCAGGGGCGAAAAACGGCCCAAAAAAAACGCATAGACTTAACATGGGGAAAAACTTTGACGAATCATAGCTCAGAGATCAGATTTCACAGAAACGTGTGATTTGCCACATTTGAAGAGGCTGACAGGATCTCTAAGAACATACCCCTAAATGGGGTAAAAGTTGCACCCCTGGGGGGCAGGAGCTGCCCAAAGTTGCCCAAAAAACCCCATTGACTTAACATGGTGAAAAACTTTGAAGAGTCATAGCTCAGAGTTCAGATTTCACAGAAATGTGTGATTTGCCACATTTGAAGAGGCTTACAGGCTCTGTAAGAACATACCTCACAATGGGGTAAAAGTTGCACCTCTGAGGGGCAGGAGCTGCCCAAAGTTGCCCCCATATACTTACTATGGTGTAGGACGGCCCATGAAATGGGCCGTCCTACACCATAGAAACCGCTTTTATATTGAACATAACTCTGGATCACAGTGTCGTAGAGACAAAGGGGCGGGCTCATTTTACTCAGACGGCCAATCAGTGTCTCAAGATCATTGTGAAGCTATCAAGCCACGCCCTAGCAACCATTTAGAGCTCCTTAGCAACAAGTTCCATAGACTTCCATTAAAAGAGATCAAAGGGATATCTCAGGATATAAGTGTCATAGAAACATGAGGGTGGGCTCGTTTGACTCGGGCCAGCAAACAGCCAATCCTGAAACACCTCAACACTTACTGGCCACGCCCTAGCAACCATTATCGAGCACCTTAGCAACCAAAATCCAAAGAGGGATATCTTCCATTCTGAATGTCACAAAGGCATGGGAGTTGGTTTATATCATTCATACTGACAAGCAGCCTTTGGAGTTTCATGATTGACAGCTGCCAAGCCACTCCCTAGCAACCAAACAGAGTACCCTAGCAACCATTTTGCAAGACCTACATCTCTGCATCAAAACATCGTATAGAGATGGGGGTTGGTTTATACATTCACATTGACTTTGGAGCTTAATGATTGGCAGCTGCCAAGCCACTCCCTAGCAACCAAACAGAGTACCCTAGCAACCGTTTTGCAAGACCTATATCTCAGCACCAGAACATCGTATAGAGATGGGGGTTGGCTCTTTTAACTAATGCTAGCAAACAGGACTTGCTACATGCTACACATGCTAGCAGTGAATAGCTACATGCTAATATTGATTAGCTAAGTGTTAAATCATGCCAAGAAAATGATATAAACTCCATAGTAACCATCTGTGAAATCTTCCAACCACCTAGTAACACCATAGCAACCACCCAGAATACCCTAGCAACCGCCTAGCAACCACCCAGAATACCCTAGCAACCGCCTAGCAACGCCCTAGCAACCACCCAGAACACCCTAGCAACCGCCTGGCAACCATCCAGAATACCCTAGCAACCGCCTAGCAACCATCCAGAATACCCTAGCAACCGCCTAGCAACGCCCTAGCAACCACCCAGAACACCCTAGCAACCGCCTAACAACCACCCAGAATACCCTAGCAACCGCCTAGCAACCACCCAGAATACCCTAGCAACCGCCTAACAACCACCCAGAATACCCTAGCAACCACCTAGCAACCCCCTAGCAACCACCCAGAATACCTAGCAACACCTAGCAACGCCCTAGCAACCACCCAGAATACCCTAGCAACCGCCTAGCAACGCCCTAGCAACCACCCAGAACACCCTAGCAACCGCCTAGCAACCATCCAGAATACCCTAGCAACCGCCTAGCAACCACCCAGAATACCCTAGCAACCGCCTAGCAACGCCCTAGCAACCACCCAGAACACCCTAGCAACCGCCTAGCAACCACCCAGAACACCCTAGCAACCGCCTAGCAACCACCCAGAATACCCTAGCAACCGCCTAGCAACCACCCAGAATACCCTAGCAACCACCTAGCAACGCCCTAGCAACCACCCAGAATACCCTAGCAACCACCTAGCAACGCCCTAGCAACCACCCAGAACACCCTAGCAACCACCTAGTAACCACCTAGCAACACCATAGCAACCACCCAGAATTCCCTAGCAACCGTCTAGCAATGCCCTAGCAACCACCCAGAATACCCTAGCAACCACCTAGCAACCACCTGAACACATGAATAAGCCATATCTCAGCACCAGAACATCGTACAGACATGTTTGTTGGCTCGTATGCAATCATGTACCACACCCTAGCAACTGAGTGGCGAGTTTTGCCACTGCAAGCACCATTTCACATTTTCTCCTGGAAATGTACATTCTAGTTAATGGTGCTTGCCTATGGCAAAGCAACATTAGTGTTATTGCTCATACTTATTAATGGTGCTTGCCTATGGCAAAGCAACATTACTGTTATTGTGCATACTTATTATTCTTCTTCTTCCACTTTTTTTTCGGCGCGTAACTCCTCCCGCAGTTTTTGTCACAGACCCATGAATGAGGTGTCAAAACGTGCGGCCTGTTCGGGAATGGTGTGCTATGACTTTTATAAGCGATCGGGGGTACGATGTTCGCCCCAGGGGCGAAAAACGGCCCAAAAAAAACGCATAGACTTAACATGGGGAAAAACTTTGACGAATCATAGCTCAGAGATCAGATTTCACAGAAACGTGTGATTTGCCACATTTGAAGAGGCTGACAGGCTCTTTAAGAACATACCCCTAAATGGGGTAAAAGTTGCACCCCTGGGGGGCAGGAGCGGCCCAAATTTGCCCAAAAAACCCCATTGACTTAACATGGTGAAAAACTTTGAAGAGTCATAGCTCAGAGCTCAGATTTCACAGAAATGTGTGATTTGCCACATTTGAAGAGGCTTACAGGCTCTGTAAAAACATACCTCACAGTGGGGTAAAAGTTGCACCCCTGAGGGGCAGGAGCTGCCCAAATTTGCCCCCATAGACTTACTATGGTGTAGGACGGCCCATGAAATGGGCCGTCCTACACCATAGAAACCGCTTTTATATTGAACATAACTCTGGATCCCAGTGTCGTAGAGACAAAGGGGCGGGCTCATTTTACTCAGACGGCCAATCAGTGTCTCAAGATCATTGTGAAGCTATCAAGCCACGCCCTAGCAACCATTTAGAGCTCCTTAGCAACAAGTTCCATAGACTTCCATTAAAAGAGATCAAAGGGATATCTCAAGATAGAAGTGTCATAGAAACATGAGGGTGGGCTCGTTTGACTCGGGCCAGCAAACAGCCAATCCTGAATCACCTCAACACTTACTGGCCACGCCCTAGCAACCATTATCGAGCACCTTAGCAACCAAAATCCAAAGAGGGATATCTTCCATTCTGAATGTCACAGAGGCATGGGAGTTGGTTTATATCATTCATACTGACAAGCAGCCTTTGGAGTTTCATGATTGGCAGCTGCCAAGCCACTCCCTAGCAACCAAACAGAGTACCCTAGCAACCATTTTGCAAGACCTATATCTCTACATGTAAACATCGTATAGAGATGGGGGTTGGTTTATACATTCACATTGACTTTGGAGCTTCATGATTAGCAGCTGCCAAGCCACTCCCTAGCAACCAAACATAGTACCCTAGCAACCGTTTTGCAAGACCAATATCTCTAAATCAGAACATCGTACAGAGATGGGGGTTGGCTCTTTTGACTCATGCTAGCAAACAGGACTTGCTACATGCTACACATGCTAGCACTGAATAGCTACATGCTAATATTGATTAGCTAAGTGTTAAATCATGCCAAGAAATGCTACAAATTCCATAGTAACCATCTGTGACATCTACCAACCACCTAGTAACATCATAGCAACCACCCAGAATACCCTAGCAACCGCCTAGCAACGCCCTAGCAACCACCCAGAATACCCTAGCAACCGCCTAGCAACCACCCAGAACACCCTAGCAACCGCCTAGCAACCATCCAGAATACCCTAGCAACCGCCTAGCAACCGCCTAGCAACCACCCAGAACACCCTAGCAACCGCCTAGCAACCACCCAGAACACCCTAGCAACCGCCTAGCAACCACCCAGAACACCCTAGCAACCGCCTAGCAACGCCCTAGCAACAACCCAGAATACCCTAGCAACCGCCTAGCAACCACCCAGAACACCCTAGCAACCGCCTAGCAACCATCCAGAATACCCTAGCAACCGCCTAGCAACGCCCTAGCAACCACCCAGAACACCCTAGCAACCGCCTAGCAACCACCCAGAACACCCTAGCAACCGCCTAGCAACCACCCAGAACACCCTAGCAACCACCTAGCAATGCCATAGCAACCACCCAGAATACCCTAGCAACCGCCTAGCAACCACCAGAACACCCTAGCAACCGCCTAGCAACCACCCAGAACACCCTAGCAACCGCCTAGCAACGCCCTAGCAACCACCCAGAATACCCTAGCAACCGCCTAGCAACCACCCAGAACACCCTAGCAACCGCCTAGCAACCATCCAGAATACCCTAGCAACCGCCTAGCAACGCCCTAGCAACCACCCAGAACACCCTAGCAACCGCCTAGCAACCACCCAGAACACCCTAGCAACCGCCTAGCAACCATCCAGAATACCCTAGCAACCGCCTAGCAACCATCCAAAATACCTTAGCAACCACCTAGCAACACCATAGCAACCACCCAGAATACCCTAGCAACCGCCTAGCAACCAGCCAGAACACCCTAGCAACCACCCAGAACACCCTAGCAACGCCCTAGTAACTACCCAGAATACCCTAGCAACTGCCTAGCAACCACCCAGAACACCCTAGCAACCGCCTAGCAATGCCCGAGCAACCACCCAGAACACCCTAGCAACCAACCAAAACACCCTAGCAACCGCCTAGCAACCACCCAGAATACCCTAGCAACCGCCTAGCAACGCCCTAGCAACAACCCAGAATACCCTAGCAAACCGCCTAGCAACCAACCAGAACACCCTAGCAACCGCCTATAAACACTATAGCAACCATCCAGAATACATTAGCAACCACCTAGCAATGCCCTAGCAACCACCAGAATACCCTAGCAACCACCTAGCAACCACCCAGAACACCCTAGCAACCACCTAGCAACACCATAGCAACCACCCAGAATACCCTAGCAACCGTCTAGCAATGCCCTAGCAACCACCCAGAATACCCTAGCAACCACCTAGCAACCACCTGAACACATGAATAAGCCATATCTCAGCACCAGAACATCGTACAGACATGTTTGTTGGCTCGTATGCAATCATGTACCACACCCTAGCAACCGAGCGGCGAGTTTTGCCACTGCAAGCACCATTTCACATTTTCTCCTGGAAATGTACATTCTAGTTATTATTCTTCTTCTTCCACTTTTTTTTCGGCGCGTAACTCCTCCCGCAGTTTTTGTCACAGACCCATGAATGAGGTGTCAAAACGTGCGGCCTGTTCGGGAATGGTGTGCTATGACTTTTATAAGCGATCGGGGGTACGATGTTCGACCCAGGGGCGAAAAACGGCCCAAAAAAAAACGCATAGACTTAACATGGGGAAAAACTTTGATGAATCATAGCTCAGAGATCAGATTTCACAGAAACGTGTGATTTGCCACATTTGAAGAGGCTGACAGGATCTCTAAGAACATACCCCTAAATGGGGTAAAAGTTGCACCCCTGGGGGGCAGGAGCTGCCCAAAGTTGCCCAAAAAACCCCATTGACTTAACATGGTGAAAAACTTTGAAGAGTCATAGCTCAGAGCTCAGATTTCACAGAAATGTGTGATTTGCCACATTTGAAGAGGCTTACAGGCTCTGTAAGAACATACCTCACAATGGGGTAAAAGTTGCACCCCTGAGGGGCAGGAGCTGCCCAAAGTTGCCCCCATAGACTTACTATGGTGTAGGACGGCCCATGAAATGGGCCGTCCTACACCATAGAAACCGCTTTTATATTGAACATAACTCTAGATCCCAGTGTCGTAGAGACAAAGGGGCGGGCTCATTTTACTCAGACGGCCAATCAGTGTCTCAAGATCATTGTGAAGCTATCAAGCCACGCCCTAGCAACCATTTAGAGCTCCTTAGCAACAAGTTCCATAGACTTCCATTAAAAGAGATCAAAGGGATATCTCAGGATATAAGTGTCATAGAAACATGAGGGTGGGCTCGTTTGACTCGGGCCAGCAAACAGCCAATCCTGAAACACCTCAACACTTACTGGCCACGCCCTAGCAACCATTATCGAGCACCTTAGCAACCAAAATCCAAAGAGGGATATCTTCCATTCTGAATGTCACAGAGGCATGGGAGTTGGTTTATATCATTCATACTGACAAGCAGCCTTTGGAGTTTCATGATTGGCAGCTGCCACGCCGCTCCCTAGCAACCAAACAGAGTACCCTAGCAACCATTTTGCAAGACCTATATCTCTACATGTAGACATCGTATAGAGATGGGGGTTGGTTTATACATTCACATTGACTTTGGAGCTTCATGATTGGCAGCTGCCAAGCCACTCCCTAGCAACAAAACATACTACCCTAGCAACCGTTTTGCAAGACCAATATCTCTGCATCAGAACATCGTATAGAGATGGGGGTTGGCTCTTTTGACTCATGCTAGCAAACAGGACTTGTTACATGCTACACATGCTAGCAGTGAATAGCTACATGCTAATATTGATTAGCTAAGTGTTAAATCATGGCAAGAAAATGCTACAAACTCCATAGTAACCATCTGTGACATCTACCAACCACCTAGTAACACCATAGCAACCACCCAGAATACCCTAGCAACCACCTAGCAACCACCCAGAATACCCTAGCAACCGCCTAGCAACGCCCTAGCAACCACCCAGAATACCCTAGCAACCGCCTAGCAACCATCCAGAATACCTTAGCAACCGCCTAGCAACGCCCTAGCAACCACCCAGAACACCCTAGCAACGCCCTAGCAACCACCCAGAATACCCTAGCAACCGCCTAGCAACGCCCTAGTAACCACCCGGAACACCCTAGCAACCGCCTAGCAACCACCAGAATACCCTAGCAACCACCTAGCAACCCCATAGCAACCACCCAGAATACCCTAGTAACCACCTAGCAACCACCCAGAACACCCTAGCAACCGCCTAGCAAAGCCCTAGCAACCACCCAGAATACCCTAGCAACCGCCTAGCAACGCCCTAGCAACCACCCAGAACACCCTAGCAACCGCCTAGCAACCATCCAGAGTACCCTAGCAACCGCCTAGCAACCATCCAGAATACCCTAGCAACCGCCTAGCAACGCCCTAGCAACCACCCCGAACACCCTAGCAACCGCCTAGCAACCACCCAGAATACCTAGCAACCGCCTAGCAACGCCCTAGCAACCACCCAGAACACCCTAGCAACCACCTAGCGACCAACCAAAAAACCCTAGCAACCGCCTAGCAACCACACAGAACACCCTAGCAACCACCTAGCAACACCCTAGCAACCATTCAGAATACCTTAGCAACCACCTAGCAACGCCCTAGCAACCACCCAGAATACCCTAGCAACCGCCTAGCAACGCCCTAGCAACCACCCAGAATACCCTAGCAACCACCTAGCAACGCCCTAGCAACATCCCAGAATACCCTAGCAACCGCCTAGCAACCACCCAGAACACCCTAGCAACCGCCTAGAAACACTATAGCAACCATCCAGAATACATTAGCAACCACCTAGCAATGCCCTAGCAACCACCCAGAATACCCTAGCAACGCCTAGCAACCACCTAGCAACCACCCAGAACACCCTAGCAACCACCTAGCAACCACCTAGTAACACCATAGCAACCACCCAGAATACCCTAGCAACCGTCTAGCAATGCCTAGCAACCACCTAGATTACCCTAGCAACCACCTAGCAACCACCTGAACACATGAATAAGCCATATCTCAGCCCCAGAACATCGTACAGACATGTTTGTTGGCTCGTATGCAATCATGTACCACACCCTAGCAACCGAGCGGCGAGTTTTGCCACTGCAAGCACCATTTCACATTTTCTCCTGGAAATGTACATTCTAGTTAATGGTGCTTGCCTATGGCAAAGCAACATTACTGTTATTGTGCATACTTATTATTCTTCTTCTTCTTCTTCCACTTTTTTTTCGGGCGGTAACTCCTCCCGCAGTTTTTGTCACAGACCCATGAATGAGGTGTCAAAACGTGCGGCCTGTTCGGGAATGGTGTGCTATGACTTTTATAAGCGATCGGGGGTACGATGTTCGCCCCAGGGGCGAAAAAACGGCCCAAAAAAAACGCATAGACTTAACATGGGGAAAAACTTTGACGAATCATAGCTCAGAGATCAAATTTCACAGAAACGTGTGATTTGCCACATTTGAAGAGGCTGACAGGCTCTTTAAGAACATACCCCTAAATGGGGTAAAAGTTGCACCCCTGGGGGGCAGGAGCTGCCCAAAGTTGCCCAAAAAACCCCATTGACTTAACATGGTGAAAAACTTTGAAGAGTCATAGCTCAGAGCTCAGATTTCACAGAAATGTGTGATTTGCCACATTTGAAGAGGCTTACAGGCTCTGTAAGAACATACCTCACAGTGGGGTAAAAGTTGCACCCCTGAGGGGCAGGAGCTGCCCAAAGTTGCCCCATAGACTTACTATGGTGTAGGACGGCCCATGAAATGGGCCGTCCTACACCATAGAAACCGCTTTTATATTGAACATAACTCTGGATCACAGTGTCGTAGAGACAAAGGGGCGGGCTCATTTTACCCAGACGGCCAATCAGTGTCTCAAGATCATTGTGAAGCTATCAAGCCACGCCCTAGCAACCATTTAGAGCTCCTTAGCAACAAGTTCCATAGACCTCCATTAAAAGAGATCAAAGGGATATCTCAGGATATAAGTGTCATAGAAACATGAGGGTGGGCTCGTTTGACTCGGGCCAGCAAACAGCCAATCCTGAATCACCTCAACACTTACTGGCCACGCCCTAGCAACCATTATCGAGCACCTTAGCAACCAAAATCCAAAGAGGGATATCTTCCATTCTGAATGTCACAGAGGCATGGGAGTTGGTTTATATCATTCATACTGACAAGCAGCCTTTGGAGTTTCATGATTGGCAGCTGCCAAGCCACTCCCTAGCAACCAAACAGAGTACCTAGCAACCATTTTGCAAGACCTATATCTCTACATGTAAACATCGTATAGAGATGGGGGTTGGTTTATACATTCACATTGACTTTGGAGCTTCATGATTGGCAGCTGCCAAGCCACTCCCTAGCAACCAAACAGAGTTCCCTAGCAACCATTTTGCAAGACCAATATCTCTGCATCAGAACATCGTATAGAGATGGGGGTTGGCTCTTTTGACTCATGCTAGCAAACAGGCCTTGCTACATGCTACACATGCTAGCAGTGAATAGCTACATGCTAATATTGATTAGCTAAGTGTTAAATCATGCCAAGAAAATGCTACAAATTCCAGAGTAACCATCTGTGACATCTAACAACCACCTAGTAACACCATAGCAACCACCCAGAATACCCTAGCAACCGCCTAGCAACCACCCAGAATACCCTAGCAACCGCCTAGCAACCATCCAGAATACCCTAGCAACCGCCTAGCAACACCCTAGCAACCACCCAGAACACCCTAGCAACCGCCTAGCAACCACCCAGAACACCCTAGCAACCACCCAAAACACCCTAGCAACCGCCTAGCAACCATCCAGAATACCCTAGCAACCGCCTAGCAACCGCCTAGCAACCATCCAGAATACCCTAGCAACCGCCTAGCAACGCCCTAGTAACCACCCAGAACACCCTAGCAACTGCCTAGCAACCACCCAGAACACATTAGCAACCGCCTAGCAACCACCCAGAACACCCTAGCAACCGCCTAGCAACGCCCTAGCAACCACCCAGAATACCCTAGCAACCGCTTAGGAACCACCCAGAACACCCTAGCAACCGCCTAGCAACCATCCAGAATACCCTAGCAACCGCCTAGCAACGCCCTAGCAACCACCCAGAACACCCTAGCAACCGCCTAGCAACCACCCAGAACACCCTAGCAACCGCCTAGCAACCACCCAGAATACCCTAGCAACCACCTAGCAACGCCATAGCAACCACCCAGAATACCCTAGCAACCGCCTAGCAACCACCCAGAACACCCTAGCAACCGCCTAGCAACCATCCAGAATACCCTAGCAACCATTCAGAACACCCTAGCAACGCCCTAGTAACCACTCAGAATACCCTAGCAACCGCCTAGCAACCACCCAGAACACCCTAGCAACCGCCTAGCAACCGCCTAGCAATGCCCTAGCAACCACCCAGAACACCCTAGCAACCAACCAAAACACCCTAGCAACCGCCTAGCAACCACCCAGAATACCCAAGCAACCGTCTAGCAATGCCCTAGCAACCAACCAACCAGAATACCCTAGCAACCACGTAGAAACCACCTAAACACATTTATAAGCCATATCTCAGCACCAGAACATCATACAGACATGTTTGTTGGCTCGTATACAATCATGTACCACACCCTAGCAACCGAGCGGCGAGTTTTGCCACTGCAAGCACCATTTCACATTTTCTCCTGGAAATGTACATTCTAGTGTTGTAATTACTATTCACCCAGACAAAACTTCGGCACGCAACTCCTCCCACATCTTTTGTCGTAGACCCATGAATGAGATGTCAAATTGACCAGTTTATTGAGGAGAGGTGTGCTATGACTTTTATAAGCGATCAGGTGTACGATGTTCGTCTGGCGGGCGATCATTTTGGCTAAAAATCTCCCATAGACTTAACATTGGCACAAAATTTGTAAAATCATATCTTTGGCTCAGAAGGTCATAGAGGCTTGGGGTTGGGCTCTTTTGATTCGTCCTATTAAGCAGCCAATGAATAGTGACATATCAACTTCATAACCACGCCCTAGCAACCAGTTACAGACCCCTAGCAACCATTGAACAACATTTACAAGCTATATGTCAGCAACAAAACACTGTAAAATTGGGCATTTTTTGACCCAGATGTGCAAATACTCTTTAAATATTACCCCATAAACTGTATGAACAAGCCTAAGCAACCATTTGGAGTTCCCTAGCAACCGTACAAACACATGAATGAGCTATATCTAAGAACCAGAACATCGTATAGACATGGGGCTGTGCTTGTTTGCTTCGGTTGGGAAACCAGTCTGTAAATATCATCATGGTAACTGTGTAACGACACCTTAGCAACCATTTGAAGATACCTAGCAACCATATTGCAACATATAGAAGCCATATTTCAGCTCCACAACATTGTACAGACGTGGTTTTTGGCTCATATGCAATCATATACCACACCCTAGCAACCGAGCGGCGAGTTTTGCCACTGCAAGCACCATTTCACATTTTCTTCTGGAAATGTACATTCTAGTGTTGTAATTACTATTCACCCAGAACAAACTTCGGCACGCAACTCCTCCCACATCTTTTGTCGTAGACCCATGAATGAGATGTCAAATTGACCGGTTTATTGAGGAGAGGTGTGCTATGACTTTTATAAGCGATCAGGTGTACGATGTTCGTCTGGCGGGCGATCATTTTGCCTAAAAATCTCCCATAGACTTAACATTGGCACAAAATTTGTAAAATCATATCTTTGGCTCAGAAGGTCATAGAGGCTTGGGGTTGGGCTCTTTTGATTCGTCCTATTAAGCAGCCAATGAATAGTGACATATCAACTTCATAACCACGCCCTAGCAACCAGTTACAGACCCTAGCAACCATTGAACAACATTTACAAGCTATATGTCAGCAACAAAACACTGTAAAAACACAGAATTGGGCATTTTTTGACCCAGATGTGCAAATACTCTTTAAATATTACCCCATAAACTGTATGAACAAGCCTAAGCAACCATTTGGAGTTCCCTAGCAACCGTACAAACACATGAATGAGCTATATCTAAGAACCAGAACATCGTATAGACATGGGGCTGTGCTTGTTTGCTTCGGTTGGGAAACCAGTCTGTAAATATCATCATGGTAACTGTGTAACGACACCTTAGCAACCATTTGAAGATACCTAGCAACCATATTGCAACATATAGAAGCCATATTTCAGCTCCACAACATTGTACAGACATGGTTTTTGGCTCATATGCAATCATATACCACACCCTAGCAACCGAGCGGCGAGTTTTGCCACTGCAAGCACCATTTCACATTTTCTTCTGGAAATGTACATTCTAGTTTACCTCTTTTGTTGTGCCATGAGCAGGAACAATGAAACGCTCTGGCCCGGGCCCATGATGACATCGCCTCTTGTGCTGGCAGGGCCCCGGATGAAATGAGCTTCTGCAATCCAAACTTCCTCTTTGCCGAAAGATTTCCTGGGATTCTTCTGCTACGTCAGCCTGAATGAAGGTACAGGCTGAATCTGGATATGGGGTGATGGTCATAGCTGAGCAGCAATAAAATATGTCTGGGTTTATTATACAGAAGTCATCATCGTCTTCATTGAAGGTGCGGTGACTGTATAAACAAAGCTTCACTCTCTCTTTTTTTAGACACTATAAGTTGCTAATGTTTTTTTAAAGGTTTTGTATACAGTGCAGGTAGAACTACTTTTGGGCGTTTCAAGCATTTAACACTGCAGTGTTTTTGTTCCCTCCTCTCTGCTGTCTTGTAGGTCAAGATCACACGCCCTTATCAAAACACAACTTTCAGATCTCTGGCATTCTACTCTGGTTGTTAGCATGCAGTGTAGGTGCTCATGACAGGCCGTTTCTATGATGCAATGGAGGACTGTACTCTTCCAAGGAGGAGAACTTCCCTTCTCTAGCACATTCCTGAGTGTGGCTGCAGGCAAGGGCTGGGCTCAAACCATGTGCATCAATTACATGAGAGAAATATCATCAATGCCTGTTTGACGCAACACTGTCAATCAGTGTCTTAACAATTATAACACCCCAAGCTCATTTCCACACTTTGAAAAGATTTACAGTTTTGTTTAATGTCACTTTATGCAATGAATTCAACTGGCAATCAGTAACTTTTTATTTAAAAAAAAAAAAAATAGTGTAACATTTTGTGTTATAATGTTTTGTAAATGTTTTATTTTACATGAATTATGTTGCACTAGCATGCACCCTTACTACTACAGTACTACTAATTGCAAATATAATTATATTAATTAGTTATGTTACAATTACAATATTTATATTTTATTATGAATTTAATATTTTTACTCTATATAGTGCTTTTAGCTAGTGCAGTTTCTAGACAAACTTAATACATCCACACCTATAGGTGTCAGTATAAACTACCAGCAAAACATGAACCCAAACCGGTTACACTTTATTTCAATAGTCCACTTTAGACATTGTACTAACTATAAGTAACTTATACTACATGTGCAACTACATGTCAACTAGCTCTCATTGGAGTATTAGTAGACTGTAGTCGACTGTTAGGTTATGGTTAGGTGTTAGGGTTCGGGTTAGGAGAATAAGTTGACTTGTAGTTTCCAAGTTGCTTATAGTCAGGGATATCTGTTGGGGGAACGTCAAAATTAAATTTTAGTATTAAGCAGACAGTCTACTAACACTCTAATATGACAGTTAGTTAGTTGACATGTAGCGACAAAGTTACTTATATTTAGTAGAATGTTAAAAGTGGACTATAGTAGTGTGTGTGTCTGTGTGTGTGTGTGTGTGTGTGTGTGTGTGTGTGTGTGTGTGTGTGTGTGTGTGTGTGTGTGTGTGTGTGTGTGTGTGTGTGTGTGTGTGTGTGTGTGTGTGTGTGTGTGTGTGTGTGTGTGTGTGTGAGAGAGTGTGAGAGTGTGTGTGTGTGTGTCCGTCCCCTTCCTTGTCCCCATGAGGAAAACAGCTTATAAATCATACTAAATGATTTTAAAATCATCTAAAATGCAGAAAACGTTCTGTGATTGCTAGGTTTATGGGTATGGTTAGTGTAGGGGGATAGAATATACAGTTTGTACAGTATAAAAATCTTTATGTCTATGGAAAGTCCTCATAAAACATGGAAACCAGGTGTGTGTGTGGGTGCGTCTTCCAAAGTCATTTTCAATTCTTTAAAAGCAAGTTTCGCACTTACAAGGCACAGACTGGAGATTAGCATCTTGTTTGCTCAAACAAGTCTGCTGTAGAAAGATGTGTTTTCATAGTCATCACACCTTGAAGATCAGATAGATTTTATCACTTTCTGGATAGTGCATTATTCTGATTACAAAATACGGTTGGAATAGGGAACATTTTTGAGGAACTATCCCTTTAAGTACTTATCAAATTGCTGTTGATTCTGTGCAGTGGTTTTGCCTGTAGGCTGAGGGACAGATGCAGTATGAAAGAATGAAATGCTGTGAGGAATGCAGTGCTAGCCTGAGAACACGCCATTGGCAGCACCGGTGATCCAGAACTAATTTGGACAAGAGCCGGAACGGGAGACAGCAACCCAAGCACCACTTGCTTAACCCTCAATCTCTCCATTTAAACATTATGCCGGAAGAGCGAGCGAGAGAGAGAGCTGATTGTTAGAAACCGACTGTTGCCGTTTACTCTGCTGTCGGCCTTGGATTCCCATAAGCTTAGAGGTCACCACAACCAAACAGCAGGGGTGTAAGAATGATCCTAATGTTTCTTCTTGAAGGAGGAATAAAAGATGGCTTTAGGGGGATCGGGTGTCAGCCGGGGTCAAGGCAAGTGGAGGACCTTTGGCAACTTGAGTATGTAGCAGCTTGCCGCTGTCTACCGTAGGATATAATACCCATGAGACACCAATGGGCGGAACAGGAAAAAGATCACAAATGGTGCCTCCTTAACAAACAGTGATTTAAATGTACCCGGGTGCTTGGCTTTTAATAGAGAGATTTGTTTTATCCCATACCAGACAGGTGGCAAACGTAGGAACTTTTTTGTTACATTTTTAATTTTATTATTAAAAAATCACTTGAAAAGCAGCAATTCCTAACTACTGCTTCTTCTAAACTGCACACAAACATCTATTCAAATTGAATTAGCAGTTTGAAAACCTGTTTTTGCCCCAGAGTAAAGAAATAAAACCGGTAATTGAGATTAATAAAGAAGTAAACAAGTGTAAATAAATAAGTGTGTTTGTACTGAAAACAATGACAGTTACTATAATCTAAATATGTTGCATAGCCTTTTAGGTGCATTTAGCTAAAATGTTTAGTGAAATAGACTTACCAACCAAACAAACAAAACTTAAACTTGCTGAGACAAAAGTTCTGTCAAAGCAAGCACATAAAGAGATCTCTCTGCGTTTTGATTATAAGTCGAGCATGAATAACCCTCATGGCTATTCTTGGTCATTTGAAAAGTCCATTCAGTGTCAGGAAATGAAACAGTACTATTCCCTCATAACCTAATTGGCGGGATTGCAGGTGTCTAGTTTCCTATAACCGTTTTTCCGGCACAATAAATGTCAGTTCCCTTGGTTACAGGGCCTATTGGCAAGCTGAGGATCCTTGTTTGTTTCTGATGAGGTGGAGAAGTGCCCTTTTCTGTATGAGATGTAGGTGCTCTATTCCCAGTTTTGTTATTACATTTGTGTTCCTGTGCTGAAATATATTGTCACGATGCTCATTTGTGCTCCAGGGACCCAGCAGGACACCACAAGCCCGAGAAGTGGTTCTCACGGCTTTTGGCAGCAGATCGCAGGACGTTCATTAGCCTCTGTCAACGTGCATATTGTGTGTGTGACTGTGTGCATGCGTGTTTGTGTTCTTTCAAGCACCGGCTTTGTGCTTTGTTAGTGGTCTGTTACTCCGGTAAGTTTATATGATGGTACTTTGACGGAGACCCTCGTTGGCAGCATATAATAGACAGCTTGAATGTACTTTTATACAACAGTTCTATAAACAAGAGGTTTCTGACTAAATTTGGCCCTAAATTTAAGTCCTTTTTTTTCTGGCCAACTAAACTGGTCACAAAAGAATGTTCACAGGAGCATACTTTGTTTGTATCATCCCGCTTGTATGTGTTCCAAATCAGAGAAATGTCTTGTGCGTCGCTTTTGGAATGCTGCTCAGCCAATCAGATTAGGAACACTTTTCCATTAAGTTTGACCATGTTTTATAAATAAAGAATGTGATCCGATTTCATATGCTTAATTTATTTTGTTTAAACTCTTTATTTTAATAGGTGAATTATTATGAATAAAAAATGGTAAAACAGGTGGATAAATAATTACACGACTTCACACAGCTGCCTGTAATCCATCTGAGGACATTACACCATGTCCAAAAGAGAGAGGAGGGGCGGTCACATGATCACTCTCACTCTTTTGCTGTTTTCACACACCTTCACACTAGCTATGTTTCCATCCAAAGTTGTCATTTTAACTCGCAAAATTGGAATATTGCATAAAACCTGTGCGAATAAAGCACCATCCAATGAGTCGGAGAACAAAATTGTCACTTCCTGACAAACTGACGCTAAATATCACTTAGAAAATTAGGGTAGGCCACTGTCAATAATAATTTTCGTATATACTGAGAAGCGTCTAGCTGCAGCCTGTGATGGACATCCAACCCGGCCCACATCCATGTGTGATGTCAGAAGCCACGCCCATGTCCAAATACATTTGATTCTCATTAGTGGGATTTTTTCCCGTCATTTCTTAAGGTTTTATTGGTCATGTCAATCACAGTACTGATTGCCTACACCAAACATTGATCCCTAAACCATCCCATCACTGTAACCTTACTCAATGATATTAGCTGCCGGCCGAGATTTCTGCTGAAGTGGTTTGGGATTTTTTTTAAAACTTTGAAACAGGAAAAAGCATCGAGAAGACTTAAGCCTCACACCTAATTCTCATTCATTTACTTCTTATATTTCTCTTTTTATGACAGACTGCACTGAAACCCACTCAAAACCTACTAGGGATCCCAGCCATTCAGACACATTTAATGCACATGATCACTGGGCCTGGTGTCAGACTCCTCCGCCACGTCTGCATTCGAAAGGATGCTGGAGGAACTCGACTCAGGGTTCGCCTAGTGGAGAACTTACCTGAAGAGCAAGTAGGCGCTCATATCCCCCTGTTAGAGGGGAATGGTGCTGCAAGCGAGACACAGAGACACCTTTCCCCTACCCAACACACGGAATGAAACCGGCTCCACTCAGAGATTATAGAATCTCACGAATGTGTTAGGTGTCGCCCAGCGCTCAGCTCTGCAGATGTCTGCCAGAGAGGCGTCGTGCACCAATGCCCAGGAGGAACCAACACCCCGAGTGGAGTGAGCTCCCACCCCAAGGGGGCACGGCTGGCTTTGGGCCTGGTACGCCAAGGCGATGGTTTCCACTATCCAGTGGGCCAACCTCTGTTTGGAGACAGTCATTTCCTTCTGCTTGCCTCCAAAGCAGACAAAGTGATGCTCTGAGCTTCTGAAGCTCTGCGTGTGGTCCATGTAAACACACAAAGCAACGCAAGGGCTGGGTCTGCCTCCTCTGGCGGCAGTGCTTGCAAGTTCACCACCAAAGCTCCATGCAAGAAGCATGCAAGAAGGGACAACAGACGCAAGGAGCACGTGGGCCTAACCAGCCCGTTCTCATCCCAAGGCATCATACATGTGACGCTTTTGACATTTCGTCGAAATCTTGCGCACATGGCATTCTTTAGCGTCAGATGAGACGCAGATCCCAAGGCGTCATACAGGTGACGCTCATCTAAATCCGACGCACATGGCATCCTTTAGCGTAATATGAGACGCAGATCCCAAGGCGTCATAACCGTAACTCTACCCCAGACCTAAACCTACCCATAACAGTGCGTGTTATATTGACGCTAAAGGATGCCATGTGCGTAAGATTTTGACGAAATGTCATATGGCGTCACCTATATGACGCCAAAGGATGAGAATGCGTTGGCCTAACCCGGGAAGTGCAGCATCCCGAAGTAGAGGCAGTAAGTGTGGTGCACTTACCTGTCTCCGTGGGTCCCGTGAGGGACTGGCTAGGGAGGCGTGAGGAAGCATTGCGTCCCCGAACGCACACTCCCTGCCTGTGGCAAAACAACGGGGGCTGGGAAGGAGGACACAGAGCGTCGCTCACTGCCCACGCACACCCTGTATGACCAGAGAGTGAGGAAACTGCTCTATCTTAATAACAAATACTTTTGTGTGCAAAAAACAAACAAAAAAGTATGTCTCTGGTGGTGTTCAATTCTAAGCCGGTGTTCTGACGTAGAACACGGAAGTGCTGCACTGTGTTTACAACATGAACAGCGCCAGAGACTGACACAAAAGAGAAGAAATTGTTGAATAAAGTTGATTTTTTGTTTTGTTTTTCGCACAAAAAGTATTCTCGTCGCTTCATAAAATTAAGGTTGAACCATTGTAATCACATTTACTATTTTAATAATGTCTTTTACTAGCTCTCTTGGCCTAAGTGGTTATAACGTTGCAGTCTATGGGGGGTCAGAAAAATCTCTCAGATTTCATCAAAAATATCTTAATTTGTGTTCCGAAGATGAACGAAGGTCTTGCGGGTTTGGAACAACATGACGGTGAGACATAGAACAAGAATACTGTAGTTCACCCCCATCACCCCCCCCCTCTTTTGTATTTCACAAAAGACAAAAAGTCATATAGGTTTGGATTGGATAGACATGAGTGATATACATGATAGAAATACAATTACGATAGAAATAAATTTGTAACTAAACATGGAAGAATACTTTTATTATTGTTATTATTCTTAATAGTGGCATCAGCCTAATGCTGTGTTTCTTTTACCTTTTTTTTTTTTTTTTTTGCCTTGGGTTCGGTCTGATGAAGCCCTTGGCAGACCCACTCGGTGTGAGTAAACACATTCCTCAGCTGCACAGCATGCCACAAGATTAGTTATGACTTTGGAGAATGATTTTAAGAGGGAAACTTTGTCTCAAAAAGAAGATTTGTGTATGAGGTAAGCCATGAGTCATGTGTGACTTTCATGAAATGCATATGTTTGCCCAAAACAAAAATCATCAGCATTAGAAGTTCAGCCTACAGTGCA
This sequence comes from Chrosomus eos, assembly GCA_036326025.1. Taxonomy (NCBI): domain Eukaryota; kingdom Metazoa; phylum Chordata; class Actinopteri; order Cypriniformes; family Leuciscidae; genus Chrosomus; species Chrosomus eos. The sequence continues at coordinate 23,737,671 of CM070833.1, read as the reverse complement.
GGCAACAATTAAAGTGATCATAACGGATATGTGCATGAAATGTGACATTGTCATGATGCTATCATGTGAGAATGAGTTCAATCATGAGTAATAACATCTTTCATTTGTTTTATTTAAGGGGTAGTTCATCCAAAAATGAAAATTCTCGAGTCATTCCAAACCTGCATAATTTTCTTTCTTCTGTGGAACAGTGTTTTCAGTCCACACAGTGAAAGATTTGACTGAGACTGAGGTTTACTTTGATTCAGAAGGAGCAGTCAAAGCTTGTCAGAAAGCCCCCTCACTTTTATTCATGAGCGCTTTTCAGCCTTTGTCCCATTAAGCGAGTGGACTTGTGGATTAGGTCCACTTCGTGTCAGTAATATCATCATGAAAAACTCATGACACCATGGGCCATTTGTTCAAAAAGGAGGGATTTTGAAGAATAGCACTGTAGCCATCTGCTCTTTCTGCTTTTCTTTGAAGAGGAGGTGTCTTCCTCCATCACTTCCCCTTCTAGTGATCAATATGGGCCATCCAATCAATTGCCACACTCAAATAAACCCTTATAATTCCTTTCAAGCAACATACTTCTAAAGAAGCGTGAACTGAGAAGAGAAGCCCATCCAAATTACACTCTAGTGGCTTTTATTGGGCTGACATACAATGGAGCTTGACAGAAAACAATCCTCATGTTTTGGAAATTAGGTCAGGCTTTATTGAAAGGGACAGTCTGCCAGGCAGCCAGTGTAATCTGGTGGGGACGGACTTGTTGTCCGACCTGCTGCTCGCCATATTTGATGTCCCATTGTTTCCTCTCCTCCTATAATCTACCCATTCTTAAAGTGTTGCTATTAATTTGGACTGATTTCTATGGCAGCTCAGGCGTGAGGCCCATTAAAGGACTTTAAAGGGGTGAGCGCATGAACTACATGCCAGTGGTGTGCTATTGTGCCCCAAAGGCTTGTGTACTCGCTGCTAGTAGGGGAGCGGAGGGTTTCTGAATGGAGCGTTGCACAAGGCGAGATACTCCATATAAAGTCTGTAGTGTTTAAAGTTATGGATTTATAATTATGTGTTTATACTTACAATTGTGACTTAATATCCCACAGTGATGACAGTATTCTCACAACTGTGACTTTATATCTCATAATTGTGACTTTATTGCTCACAGTTGTGAATGAATAAAATTTAATATTAACATTCAATCATTATCATAGATTTGTACGATGTCTCATTGTAATGTTACATTTTACAATTGTATACAATACATAATTGTGACTATATCTCAGTGTGACTATATCTCACAACTATGATATTATACACACAATTATATCTTAATGTATACACACTTGTGACTTTACATCTTACAACTGTGAATTTATACACACAATTGTGACTTTATATGTCAATCAATGTGGCTATATCTAACAATTATGAATTTATACACAATTGTGACTATATCTCACAATTATGAATTCATACACACGATTGTGACTTTATATAATTATGCATTCATACTTATATCTCCATATGATTATATCTTTTATGAATTTAAACTCACAATTGTGACTTGATATCTCATAATTATGCATTTATACTCACAATTGCTATCTCAAAATGACTATATAACATTATTTACTTTACGTGCTAATTAGTAATCGAGACTTTGTCTCACAACTGTAATTTCACACAAATACATCTTTATTTCTCACAATGTAACTCTCACCATTGTGACCTTATTTCAAACTTCATCTCACAATCACTTCTTATTTTTTTACTCTGTAAAGTTATTTTGGTGGTTTTATATTATATTTTGGTAAGGACCATTAGAAAGATCATGACATTGACAGTGAAGATGGTCAAATTGCCTTGTTTTGACTAGAAATTCATGGTGCTTCATTTACATTCTCCCTCTTTGAACTGATAATGCGTTTGCCACAATGGGACCTTTGACCAGACCGCAGCTCCCCCGTGGTTACCACAGAAACCAAAGAGACTTCTCTCTGCTCCTCTGGGCCCTCTCTCTACTGCGGCGACAGGTTTTCTTGTTCCCCCTCTCTGCTTCCTGTCCTCTGTAAATTGTTCTGACTGAAATATTTTACATCTGATATGAGAAAAAAAGAAAAGTCAAGTTAAGCCTTTTTATCTTTGGCAGTGAATCCTTGATAACAGTGGACCTGCGTCTTAAAGCAGGAACCGGTGGTCATAAACACCATTCCCATGGGAAAGTTTGTAGAAAGCCTCGGTTTGTCTTTTCTTTTAGTGCAAAACGTTTCCACTGCAACTCATAACGCCATTAAATGAGTGTGAGTGTGGGGAGCTGGGCTAAAAGGGTTTGGGACACGTCAGGAACCCTGAGCAAACCCACATCCTGTAAATCAGGTCTTCATGAGCCACATCTCTACACACACACACACACACACACACACACACACACACACACACACACACACACACACACACACACACACACACACACACACACACACACACACACACACACACACACACACACACACTCTCTCTCTCTCTCTCTCTCTCTCTCTCTCTCTCTCTCTTTTTTTTTCATTCTTTTGCTCATTTTCTCCCTGCATAAAAGAGAGGGGAGGATAAAAGAAACGCACAATGCTGACATGCACGAGACGAGTGGCCCCTTCTATAAAAAGATAAACAGGGGACCAACCAAAAAAAGGAGGGAGAGAGAGAGATTAACTCATGTCATCAGCTTTACACTCTAGCTGCTGAGAGCCAATCAGTTCATTTAAAGACAAATGAATTGGTTTTCCTTTAACCACACTGGGTGTGGGAACAGCACGGTTTCTTATAAAAAGAGGCAAATAAACTATTCCTTGACTTTAACACAAAGCCAAATAGAGGCAAGTTGCTAGTGTAATAAATACTCTGTGTTTTTACTGTATAGTCTCTGTATCCTTCTCTGTTTGAAGAGAGAGAACTTTTTTCTCGGTGTATTGAAAAAAAAAATTAAACATACACCGTAAACGGAATATCGACATATTATCATAATTTGAATTATAAATTATTTATATTGAAGGATTTAACAATAATAATAATTATAATATAAATATAATAATAATAATACCTATTATTATACAATTATTATAGGCTATTGTAATTATTATATTATAATAAATATATTACATATTATAAAATATAATTAATATATTATTGTATTTATTTTATAATAATAATAATAATAATAATCATTATTATTATTATAAATTATTATTATTACTAAAAGTACATTTACTATTGTTTTAAAAATGATAATTTTTTTCAATCAAAATGATAAAACAGATAAAACAGACAATTCTAATAATAATAATAATAATACGTATTATTATACAATTATTATATTGTAATTATTATATTATAATAAATATATTACATATAAAATATAATTAATATATTATTATATTTATTTTATAATCATAATATAAATTATTATTATTACTAAAAGTACATTTACTATTGTTTTAAAAATGATAATTTTTTTCAATCAAAATGGAAAATTGTTATATTAATATACATAAAACTATTTATCGAACATCTGTGACTTTTATTGTATTATTGCTGTAATCGTTTTATAGAACCTTATTATAAGCCACCTCTTAACCGTGTTAAAATTACTGTAACGCATGGCATCTCGTGACTTATCAACATACATAGACTTGCAGCTGCAGCAAAAAGCACAGCAGTTGTTTCATAAATACATTTGAATGTAGTTGCCCTTTTATATGCAAGTTGAAAAAATAGCCCATTGCTCATTCACACAAAGAATTTGGTTAAAAAAAACAAAAATGTCTGTACCACCCCACTCATTCACACACGGTTCTGCAGCCCTGCATCCTCACTCCAGCAAACTTTGGTGGTCTTCAGCCTTCAGTGGATAATTGATTATGGGATTGAAGCCTCAGGGCTTTAAAGGGGGAGAGGTGAAAGAGGTTTCCAAGGTCAATGCCTCCCTCCTTCTTCTCTGCCTCTTTTCTCTCAATTATTTGGACAGAGTTTTCAATGCACTAGTCATTAAGGTCCAGCCACCAGGGGAAACTCCAAATATTTGGCCACATTTGCTATAACTTGAGCTCTACACAAACATGAGGATGTTGTTTAGGTGCATCCTAGTAGTTTCTGGTTCACAGGCAATGAGAAAGCAGACTTTTGAAGAAGAAAACACAGCCCCGTTAAGCTCTACAAAACATGCTTTGGCCTCAGCATTGATGACTAAATATTTGTACTTCATATGCTCCTTATTTTGTAGCTCTTATGTGGATGTTGTTTAATGCACTTTGTATTTGCCCCTGTCATGTTCAATGACAGTTGCATTGAACACTTTTCCAAATATTTTGTTAAGTTTTTTTTTTAATGTGGAGTTATTTACAGGAAAATAATTCCGAAAAACATTAGGCATGTGTTCATTTAATGCCCTGAATCACAACGCTGAAAATAAACAGCTGATTACCTCACTCCTGCAAAAATCTGTCCTCCATCCCTCCACCGCCAACTTTATTTCTATAATTGTGTCCAGGAGGGGAAGAGCTTTGAGAGCATGAGTTTAGTCTTGTGCTTGAGCCTTTGTGAATGATCATTTGAAGGATGGCCTCACACTAGTCATGCTAGTTACTCTCTCTGTGAATGATATTGGTTAGTTGTTTGCTCAAAGCCAAAGTACTGTAACAGTACTGGCATCTCAGAAATTCACTAATTCCTGGATTGTGCATCAATGGGAAAGCATGTTTGAAATCCAAATCTTTAACCATTTGGCAGTGTTGGCGGATCTCGCGTTGCCAGATCTTGCTTGATCGGTATCACTGGTCTTTCCAAACAAACACATAATAAGCGACTCACCTCACCAAAATAAGCTTACACAAATGGAAATAAAACTGTAATAAGAGCAGTCAAGTCAAATTGATTTGTATAGTGCCTTTAACAATACTCATTGTAGCAGCTTCACAGAAAAGCATGATTTAATGTATATAATATCTTAATATCTCCATGCCTAGTTGTATTCAGCAGATTTGAGCTGAGCAAATAATTTATATTTTGCGACGAGGAGGGATATTCCCTTACGCGAATATAATTATGAAGTTGGACGTACTTATAATTCCAACTTTACATAAAGAGCTGGCTGATAAAATAGTAAAGTTTTGCAACAATAATAATTCAGGCAGTTGAGATTTGCTAGATTATATTGCTTTACATGAGTGTATTGTATGGATTCAGATAAAGTTGGATATAACATATATCTAACTTTATATTTAGAACTGTGTGATAGTGTGTGTGCTTTGCAGGGATTTGCAGATATCATTTTGTGTCAATATGTTGAATTTTGGGACAAAAGCATACCCTACATATTGTATTGTTTTATATTGCAAACTCATCAATTAATATATATGCTTCATAATTTGATGTTTTAAAATATACACTGACAAAAACTACACAAGTTTCAGGGCTGGACGCTATATGATGATATAAATAAGATATAAGTGATCGTCCCTATTTAGACCTATATTGTATTTATATAAAATGTTTACAGGTAAATTTGCTTTATGTATTTCCGGCGTCAAATCAGGCACATACAAATGTCAGGAAATACAATTCCTGGCTGCATGTCAATATCCATGGATCACTGGATCTTTGGTAAGTTGTGAGGAACAATCGAGTCCAACCTTTAGTTGAAACTGATAATCTTTTTTTTTACTCACTTTTTCGCAGTTTCCTCTATTAATAGTCATCCAGCCAGCTCTTTTGCCACTCAGTCCGGCTGAGAGGACATTTTCCGGCAGGGAAAGTGACGTCAATGCATACTCTCTACTAAAAATTCACTAACATCAGAACGACATTAAGAACAAATTCATGTGCGCACGAACATGTTGTGAATTATAGGTAGATATTTTTAATCGAGAGAAGTTCTCTTGTGTGTACAAATTCAAATTATTAGTAAATGAGACCCACTGTCCTCTAACATATCCTTACAACATTTCAGCTGAGTATTAATTAGAAATGTTAACTAGTCGTGTTCACTACCAGCAATGTTTATGCTAAAAACATGGCTTGTCTTTTCAACTCTTCTATCGCGTGTCATTATATTTATTGAGTTGGCTCGTGCGTTTTGTGTTTCGCTCTTTAGATATGTGATGTCATTTCCGGTAAGGGAGCATAGTGAGCATCGATGATCCCTGGTTTTTAAGGTGCATTGTGGATTTTTTTAGGGAGCGAACATTCTAGTGCACTGAAAGGTTTTTGCGATTGAGACAGCCCTTAAAACGCCATTGTTGTGTAATTGAATGGCCAAAACACATAAAAAGTTTTCCATTTTTAGTTCAAAGCAGTGTCATGTAGTAGAGGCCCCTTAAACTAATGTTATGTATAATCATCAGTATAATTAATGTAAACTTGTAATAATTTGCTCCAATACAGATGGTTGTTATTCAGGCGAATTCCTAGGAAAAATGCCAATTGAGGATCCGTTGCCTATGTAGAGGCCTGGGAAGGTGGTGAAAGAACCTTACTGTAAATATATGAATTAGTCTCAACCAATTAGATTAGCTAAACCCAAAGTGGGCGTGGCTATACAGAGCAGCTTGCTCTGTGACAGTGAACAGGAGAGTGGCCCGGGGAAACACGAGAAACACAGGAAATGTTCAATATGTTGGAGAGTGTTAAAAACCGTGCTGCAGCTTTCTTTAGCGAGGAGCCCTTTCTGACAGTGCTGAAACTCACTGTTGTTTTTGGCTCGGAGTCTGGGCCCTCTCCCGGATCTACCTCTCTCTCTCTCTCCTCCTCCTCTCTGTGGTGGCGAGTGCAGTCAAAACCAAAAGAAAACATGCTTCGAAAGAGAAAAGTTGGGAAACAGTACAAGGGGGATAGAAACCCTCTCCTAGTTTGTCATAAAGAATGTATTTATTGCATGTGTTTAGGACCAGTGCCTAAGAGAATCTCATTATATAAGATGTATAGCCACCCCCTTAAAAACTAATAACTTTATTTCATTATTTTAGTGTGCATGTGTTACATTAGCTCAAATTAGTGCAAAACATCTTTGCGAAATTTGAAATAAGAGCTCTTTGGCAAATGCTTTTGGTTGAAAATGTTTGACAGAGGAAGATAGCATTTGGTTTGCAGCCGTTCTCAAATGGCCTTTGGATATCGTATAAAAGAAATGAAGGGGAAAATTGGTATTCCTACAAATATTTGATCAAGGTATCATGCCGTATCTGTTTTGCTGAGTGGTAAATGAAAAGCATTTGTGTGGTTCAGTAACACGACCCAAAACCTTGGAATACCAAGTTGCAAAACTCGCCTCTCCCTCTCCTGCCCTCTTCTCTGATAGCAGAACGTCTGCGCTCTAGTGACACTCTGTGGCAACCATAGGGAAACCTCCACCTTCTTATCTTTCACAGATACAGCTTTAATATACATAATGTGAACTGAATATACAGAGGCACTTTGGTAATTTAAATGAGTTTGACAGACTGTTAGAGGTCCGTCAGAGGTGTTTCCTGAACTGAGACCCCGGTAGGGTTTCAGTTCTTTAACAGTCTGGGATGTTCTGGATTTTGGAAGCTGAAGAGGAGGGGGAGTGGGGAGAAGTCAGGCTTTTTACTCAAAGTCTTTAAAAAGGCTCAAACCCATTAAATGTTTAAGAGCTACTGCAGCCTTGAAGGAACACGCTCAGCCTATGTTGACTGTGGGATCCTGAAAGATAGCTGCAGTCAAACAAATGCCATGTTTCCCTAATAGCAACGTAATTGGTATAATTGTGAATGCAGCTGATTTATTAAGATTTAACTGTGAGATGGCTCAAGTAAATGTTTGTGCTACCAGAAAGGACACAATGTAGAGCAATTGCTTCACAGCTTTTATTTTGTTGAAATTTCATTACAATATCATGTTATTGGGCATTGCAATGAAAAGTCATTGTACTGTAAAATACAGAACATGATGAGTGTTTTATTTTATGTGAATTATATTTTGATGAATGAATTGCAAATCTTGTTCCCTTCACTGATTAGAAACATTTATGTGCCAGTTGCTTTTTTATGAGCCTGGAAAAGCAACAGCTACTGTACCTGCCAAAAAGAAGGGAATGACGCACATGAGCCACTGTGCAATTGTTTCTCAGAAATGGTAAGGTAGTTCCTTTTCGTAGTCACTCCGAGTTACGTGGAGTGACGACGAAATGGACGTAACGTCTCCGTTCCCTACTCAGGGAACGAGGGTTACATAGGTAACCGAGAAGTTTTCAGTGTAAATCTTTTTTTTTTTTCAGTCAGGATTATAAAGAGTTGAAATCATGAAATGCACATTCTCAGGATAGCAGTTGTCTCTCTCTGTTGTGTGGTTTTCATCATGTTATAGTAAAATCATATAGTAAAATAATTCCATTCGTCAGTAAAGTGTCGTTTCACACTCTTTGGTTACAACTAGACTTACCCGAAATCTGCACACACAGAACTCCTCTGTGTGTGTGACCAACCCTTACCCCCCTTATATGTTTGTTTATCAAACATTTTGGCTAATTTTTTCCCCCCCAGCTACCAGTTGGAGTATATTAACCAACTGGTATATTAATTATAATATTAATTGATTTCTCAGCTTACCATTTTTAAATAAATTCTGCTGAATTCCACAAATCATCCCCTAAAATCAGCAGGAAATGTACAATGCCGATACTTCTGTCTTGTTGTGATGGATGCTAGTCATGCAACACAGTTACTGCAGCCCACCATGTCATCCCTTATTGTGCACAAATGTTTTTGTTTAAATACATATATAAATATCAGTGGAGCCTTTGATCAACAGGCTTAATAACTTGCTCTTTAAAAAGTACTGGAACATGGTGACCTTTTCTTCTGCATGGAGCGCTTGATACAGTGCTGACAGTTCTTTCTGCTCCGACTGTGCTCAAATGCATTAATGATAATTAAAACATTATGATTTCTGCTTGCATGCATTTGATTGGCCCTAAAATATAAAGGTTATACGAAAGGACTCCTCTAACAGCAATACTTTTTTTTTCAGCATCGTTACTCCAGTCTTCAGTGTCACACGATTCTTCAGAAATCATTCTAATATGCTGATTCGGGGCTCAAGAAACAATTCTTATTATCATCTATGGTGAAAACAGTTGGTGGTGTGCTGCTTTATATTTTTGTGAAAACTGTGATATATTTATTCATTATTGTATTAGGCTATTTGATGAAAAGAAAGTTTAAAAGAACAGCGTTTATTTGAAATTTTGTTTTTTAAAATGTAAAATTTTACTGACCCTAAACATTTGAACAGTATAGTGTGTCTCAAATTATGAATCTTTCAGTCCCAGGGTCAGATATCACTTTATTATACAGTGCAAAAACTTGTGTAAACAAGTTTTTCTTTTGTGTATATAGCTTTAATAATTATGTAACAATGATCAAATGAAGGAAAATAGCATTATAAGCAGGCAAATTATGTTCGTTCAGGTATACCAGAAAGCTTAGCATTAGCAGCATAGCTTAGCATAGCACAGCAACTTTGTAAGTGGAACAACAGACCAAACAAGAAAGAACAGATTTAACAGATGTACCCAAATTAGTATACATTTGATGATCAGGTTCCATGTACTGCTCTTTCTAAATGAACTGTAATTTTTCTATATACACATCGGTAAGGTCAGCTATGCTCTTAATTTTATTCGCACACCTCTTTGAGGACAGAGCCGTGTCCTTAGTACTTTCCATATGAAAGGCTTTTAATTGAAACTAGCATTCATCTCAAGTATTCATCGAAGCCAAAGCATAAAGCCTGATCCTATTCTCTCCCAGGCCACTGCTAAGCAACAACCTACAGAGGATTTATTTTTTATTGCTCGGAAGGGTTTCGGTGAGAGGATCGTGCATATTGATGCTTTGAGGGGGTCTGTTTTCCTTTCGATGAAGGTTTAGGTGATAGAGGTGAAAAATCCATGCTTTTCTGTCTCTGATCCTCAGACTTTTAGTTTCTTCTGGTATTGAGAGGGTCAGGGAATGGGGAGGAAGTAGCGATGGACATGGCAAAGCATGTGGATAACCGACATTCCAGACGAGAAAACATCATCGACATGGTAGAAAGGTTCCTGTGTTGCTCTTGCTTTCGGACTGTTGAAAACGACAGCTTGGAGTACAATCAGGAAAAGCCACAAAATCCCAAGCCTGTCGTGGATGAGGAGAACGTCCATGTCGTTGTTGAAGATTTGGGAATAGACAACCCTGGATTTAGCCTTGCTGAAGTTAAGCGCTACGGGCCACCTCAACAGATCACCATTGGCCGCTCTGCTAGTTCCGTGTCCATGTGCCAAAGAGCAGCGCTAAAGAAGAAGCTTGCACCACTTTCCTCTTTACCATTTCAGTCCAGAGTGATCCACAACAATGAGGATGACTCTGCTGTTGACCCTCTTCTGTATGGTTCTGGCAGCATTAATGTTGAAGATGGTGTTCTTCTCACACCACCAGTCATTAACCTCATACCTCCGACTCCTTCCGACGTAATTGATGACGACCAGTTCTTCGACATAAACTCGGAAGAAGAAAGTCTGCAGCAAACTTCAGGCAGTGAAGGAGTGGACAGTATCGGCAGTGCTGCTACAGGAGAGCAGGAAAGCGAGGAAGATGTAGACCAAGACGTGGAGTTTGAAGGTAACCGTGAGACCAAAACTCAAGATCATCCACAGGTGGAGCCTCAAGAGGAAGACACGACCAAGAAGAACCGTGTGGACAAGTCTACAATTCACTTCCTGCGCAGCTCCTTTCAAGTACCCCCACTTCCGGAATACCCACGAGAAAGTAAGAGGCGTCAGCAGTTGGATGAGCCCACTGGCACGTTTGTACAAGACTAGAGTGTAGTTTTGCTTTTACCATGATGCATTCTGAAATCGTTACTTGTTTGTTTGCATTGTTAGGAAGCCTCAATACTGGAATCAGTTTGCTGCAGTTCACTGAACATAATCTGGGTGAGTCTGTTTTGATTTGTGATGAATCTTCACGGTAGTCTTCGGTGCCTGTAGTGAAAACTGGAGTGAAATAGTTTTGAAAAGTCAATTCTAAATTTAACATCTGAAAAGGTCCCGTGCACATTTGTTAGTACTATATATAGTATGGTAATATATAGTATTTTTGTTCTATATATATAGTATATAGTTCTATAAACAGTTTAAATGTTGCCAAAACTGACATCAAAGTATGATTGATTGTTGCAGTTTGACAAATATTCCTGCTGTCTTATATGGCACTTTTTACGAAAAAGGTACACAACTGAAAAGCTTAAAAAAATTCCCCCAGTGAAGGTAGGTGCATACCTTTTATTTATATGGGCTTGCAAATTATTTCATGACTTTAAATACTATTTAAAATATATAAAAAAATAACAATTGTGCAATTACAGTATAATTAGTTCATTTTAAAAATAGAGTGCATTTTTTACACAATTAATCAAATATTAATATTTAAATAAGTATTAAAAGCAAACATTTAATTCTGAATTGATTATGTCAAACATCTGTCAATATCAATTTAAATGGTTAAATCCCCATTTTAAGGAGGGAGAATACCAACATTTGATGTTTAATAATAGCTACTTAATTTGACTTTGAACAATACTTTGGAAATCAAATCAAACATATCTAATATCTAATGTTCTCTAATGTTTTTATTTTTATTAAAAAAAAAAAGGTTATGGAAAACTACAGTGCACTGTATTTGTGGAATGTGTCATATCACCAGAAAGAGAAGGAATCAGAAATGTTGGGTATTTTAACCTAAATCACAGAAAAATGATGGCGCATGCACATCCCCAAATATTTCGAGGTTGGTATGTAACACAGTTATAGTATGTAACCTCTCATTACTGTTCAGTAATTTAAGATGTGGTAGAAATCTGAGACATTCATCATTGAGGTATTTGTCTGAAATGCTGAAATCTTGGCTCTCATGACTCATCCTTTCTTGACAATTTTACTCATGTCTTCATCCAGGTGTGGTTTTTCAGCAGAAAGGGCACAGTTCAGAGGGTGTGGGTGGACATGCCACTGTGCAGGTCTCATCATGCACAAAGCAACTCCTCAAAGATATTTAGACCCTTTAGTGAAGTGAGCTGTTGCTCCTTCCCGAAAACTAAGGTGTTTATTGTTTGGTCTAGAGAAACGACACCCACTGAGGTGCTGTTTTGTGACCAAGGGGTAATCTTTTTAGGACAATGGTGTCTGTGCTGTGGTGAGGGATGGCCTTTGTACACATTTATCCCAAGCGTGAAGCCATATGACCTGTTCCCAAGCATTGTATTCCAGTCAAAAACCTTCACACGGTTGCTCCAGGCATTTGAAGAAGTTGCACAGATCTTCTATGAATGAGTCTGTCTCAATGTCTGTTATACTTCTATTTGTTAGTACACCATTGCCAGTTGTAAATAAATGCCGACAACACACAGGTGTGCTTTACAGTAAAGCCCTAAACCGATTAACACTTGAATGTGTTTGTTCATTATTCACTCTTCCAGAAGGTTCAGCAAGCTTGGTTTGGAGGACACTGTATTCTCTGGTGCTATGTTTCTCACTGGTCCACAGAACATCAGGGGCCCTGTGGAAACTGGGGAAACAGCTGGCAGGACGGAAAGACCTAGATACTTCCCACGATCCCAAAGGCCTCTCTCGCTCTGATCCTCTGAATATCTGTACCTCCACCTCCTTCGGCCATGTGGTATTCCATTAATCCAGTTTGCAATTTACTGGCTTTTTGCAGGGAGGAGAATGTGTTGGACTGCAGCACATATGCATGTTATTCTCTTGCAGCGAGATCTGGTTTTGGCTCCCTCAGATCTTGACCTGTGTTAAGTCCTTGGCTTTACTGAGTTTTCTCTGCAGTCTCGGGACAGGCTCTGCACATATCCTCTTCCTGTTCACTGTCTAGAACGACCTGTCAGACTGTCAGAGGGCCGACTTCACTGACCGTGTGAAGTGGCCCAGTTTCTGAAAGCTTTCGGTCATTTGCTAGACCATTTTAGCTCTGTCTGGGGACTAAACACAGTCTCACTTTCTCCCACTTGAAATCATTATCTTTTGTGCTTGTGTATTCTCTGAAAGTATCTTGTTTGTTTAAATAGGACAGTTTCACACAGTCCATGAAGTTGAAACAATTCTGAAAGTCAATTTAAAGGTCAATTTAATCTCACAACTGAATCACACTTGACTGAAGCCACACTCCCTTCCTCATGCTTGTCAAATTACATTTATTGTCATTACAGCCATATAGAAGTATGAAATTAAATATAATTTTATCAAGTTTGCCGTGCAGATCAATCAACAAGAACAAAAAAACAAGCTGGTTGTTCAGTGTACCAAATTTTTTGAGGTATTGCAGAACAGTTCTTAAACATTGTCACAATTGAATTTCAGTTGTGTGAAATACATTTGTGTTGGGACTACATATATAATTTTGGGCATTAAGTGAAACTGGGCAAGTTATGCATGGGGCTAGATAGGGAGTGTAAATATACAAAATTAAGTGATAACGTATCCGTTGTTGAGCAAGATTAATAAATGGTGAAAATTGTTAGTATTCAGTGTTCTTTTATATTTCTGATATGTTAGATATTACCATTATGTTGACTTCCAATGTATAATTTTTTTGTTCCTTTTACTGGAAATGCCATGCATGAAAGTACAAAATTTTTTAACAAATAGCATGCTAACATGTGCTATTGCTAGCTAGTAGTTTACTGCAAAAGATTAAATTGAGGTTGGCGTGTCTGATTCATGACTTTTCCCAAATTGAGTTTCCACCAAGCAAAGTATTTGAGTTGAGTTTACATGTTAATGAAACTCGTTTCTGAATTAACTTTAGCCAAAAATCACTTCTTAACCACAAAATCAACACTTGTTTGCCTGGCACAACTACCATCGCAGTCTTACCGCATTCAGAAAGCCAGTGATAAATGTAGTTTTATTTAAAATCGGTGCCTGCATACATTATCAAATGATAATGGCTAAATAATAAAATTAGGGTCCTGACTTGCTGAGATCCCAAATGTAGAATACTAAGTTGCTTGTGAAATCAGTCAAATTGTGTTTGCTTTGTGAACGTTTTCTACATGATGAATAACTCTAAACAGCATGCAAATGGTTCGGTTACTCTTGAAAGTCCTATGTAAATAATGCTCTGATAACATTAGCAATTATGATTATAATAGTTAGGTTGTGGTGAGGGCTGGCAGTAGTAAACAATTGTAGTGAAAAGTAGTGAAAAAATCTTCTTTTCCCCAGAAATTTTGGTGCATCACTAATTGTAGTTGTATCAGTTGGTCTCAGTGCAGCAGTTCTTTCTCCTTGATGAAGAAGTCAGTATGAGGGCTTTGAGGAGCTTTAGGGGGAAAAGTCTCTCTGTTTGCCCCGTACTCACGTAAGCCTTTTTTAAGGGGGCAGAGAGTTAATTGGAGGGACATTTGAGGTCTTATGTGATGCTCTGGGTCTTGTTCACACACCGTTTGTGGTAAATGTCTGATATTGGAGAGAGTGAGCTTCCAATAATTCTCTCAGCCGTTTTTACAAGGCATTGCAGGGCCTTGTGGTCTAAATCATTGCAATTTCCAAACCATGTTGTTAGGATGCTTACGATTGTTTCTCTGTAGAATGTGGTGAGGATTGGTGGGGGAAGTTTGCCCTCATCAGTCACCGCACAGAGAGTGCTGTGCTTTCTTGGTGTGGTACAAGTGATGTGCAAACCCAGAAACATCTCCATCCAGACTATCTCTACTCAAGACCCATTGATGTGCTTTGGGAGGTGGTCAGTGCGGGACTTTGTTGAGTCGATGTCTCTGTTTATTTTGTCAACATTTAGAGAGAAATTGTTGTTTGGAGAGCAGTCTACTAGATGCTCCAGCTCCTTTCTGATGACTCATTGTTGCTGATGAGGCCCACCGCTGCAATGTCATCCTCAAACTTGATGATGTGGTTTGTATTGTGTTTGGCAGTACATTTGTGAGTCATCAGGGTGAACAACAGCCCTGTGGGGCTCTAATGCACAGTACGATGGTGCCGGACTAGTTATTGCCTATTCCGAATGTCTGAGGTCTGCCAGTAAGGAAATCCAGATATAGAGAGAGAAGTTATAGTTGTGTGTGCTCAGTTTATCTGTGATATCTTTAGAGATAATTATGTTGAACATATTTCATGATTCTTCAGAAATCATTCTAATATGCTGATTTGGTACTCAGAAACACTATTTGTCAATGAGTGTTGAAAACTCTTCTATCATGACAACTCTCTGGATATTTTTTTGCATGGTAATGGATATGACCATTTTAATGTGGCGAAATACACTCACCTAAAGGATTATTAGGAACACCATACTAATACTGTGTTTGACCCCCTTTCGCCTTCAGAACTGCCTTAATTCTACATGGCATTGATTCAACAAGGTGCTGAAAGCATTCTTTAGAAATATTGGCCCATATTGATAGGATAGGCACATCCAGGATAGGCACATCCAGGGCACGAAGCTACCGTTCCATCACATCCCAAAGATGCTCTATTGGGTTGAGATCTGGTGACTGTGGGGGCCATTTTAGTACAGTGAACTCATTGTCATGTTCAAGAAACCAATTTGAAATGATTCAAGCTTTGTGACATGGTGCATTATCCTGCTGGAAGTAGCCATCACCATGGGTACATGGTGGCCATAAAGGGATGGACATGGTCAGAAACAATGCTCAGGTAGGTTGTGGCATTTAAACAATGCCCAATTGGCACTAAGGGGCCTAAAGTGTGCCAAGAAAACATCCCTTACACCATTACACCACCACCACCAGCCTGCACAGTGGTAACAAAGCATGATGGATCCATGTTCTCATTCTGTTTACGTCAAATTCTGACTCTACCATCTGAATGACTCAACAGAAATCGAGACTCATCAGACCAGGCAACATTTTTCCAGTTTTAAATGTCAAATTTTGGTGAGCTCTTGCAAATTGTAGCCTCTTTTTCCTATTTGTAGTGGAGATGAGTGGTACCCGGTGGGGTCTTCTGCTGTTGTAGCCCATCCGCCTCAAGGTTGTGCGTGTTGTGGCTTCACAAATGCTTTGCTGCATACCTCGGTTGTAACGAGTGGTTATTTCAGTCAAAGTTGCTCTTCTATCAGCTTGAATCAGTCGGCCCATTCTTCTCTGACCTCTAGCATCAACAAGGCATTTTCGCCCACAGGACTGCTGCATACTGGATGTTTTTCCCTTTTCACACCATTCTTTGTAAACCCTAGAAATGGTTGTGCGAGAAAATTCCAGTAACTGAGCAGATTGTGAAATACTCAGACCGACCCGTCTGGCACCAACAACCATGCCACGCTCAAAATGGCTTAAATCACCTTTCTTTCCCATTCTGACATTCAGTTTGGAGTTCAGGAGATTTTCTTGACCAGGACCACACCCATAAATGCATTGAAGCAACTGCCATGTGATTGATTGATTAGATAATTGCATTAATGAGCAATTGAACAGGTGTTCCTAATAATCCTTTAGGTGAGTGTAGATGCGCTGCTGCTGCTGAATTGTTGCTGCTGTTGATTATTGCTGCTGCAGAGCAAGCACAGGAACTTGCTACTGCCAATACATACAGTGATACACTCCAAACTGCTATAGAGTATGTCTACATGTTTAACAAGCCATTTGAATGTTGAGCAGCAAGCTCATTGGCTGCAGATGCGACATGAACCAATCAACTTGTGCCAAGTAATTAACGCTGTGAATATCATCAATTTGGGTTAAGGCCCCATCAGCCTGCGCCATCTAGAGTTTCATGACAGAACTAGGCAATTGTGCTGCTAAATATTTTAATGGAAACTTGAAATTGTTTTGTGCTTTTACTTGCTTTGTCACCTAATGGTGTTCTCATTTGCAACTGCTTTTTAAACATTCTTGCTCATTCAAAGCTGTCCTGTTGGGCTGAGATATTCTAGATTCTTCTGTCCATATTCTGTTTGAGAATCAGTTTGATGAAAGTAATTAATATGAGTATTGCAATACTGACAAATCTATATGTTTCTATGATCCTATCTCTATGGTCAGCCGCTCCACCATGTTTTACTACATGTTTAATATTTCACTATATAAAAGACACCAGAGGTATTCCTCAGGCTATATACAAACCTGGCACCGATGCCAAAGACATACTATTCCCTATTATGCAGAATCACCAGGGATCAGACAGTGGGCTTTTGATAGGACTTAAGACCATCATTTCAGTGTGTCAATTCCCAGCACTTGTTTGTTTTTCCTGCTTTTTTTATGAAGGAAGGGGTGGGGGTTTAAAAAGCATTGCGGTTATGGGAATGTTAGAATGTCTGCTGTCTGTGGGAAAACATAGCATGTCACTGTTCACTAAATTATGCCACTGGCCAGACAGTCCCTCACTTGTCCTTTTCACTGTCAACCCAGTTTTGCAACATCCCACAGTATTCAGTGTGGTTTGTTGTGTGTTTGCATTTATTTACAGAGCGCGCAGATAGGCTTATGATAAATTATTGATGACTGATGCTACAGAGCCCGTATACGTAAAGAAACGCCTTCATTCCTTCCTTAACATTATTAGCTCAAGTATTAGCACTAGCATACAGAGATTAAGTAGCTGTTTCCGGCTGACATTATTAATTTGACACAAATTCCAACCAAGCTTTCAAGTGTGTTCCACGGAGCACAATACACCAAATATGGTGTTCTGGAGTGTACAGACTTGAGTTTGGGACCAATTTTTCCCATGTTAGCTTGAAGTTCTACTTGTTTTTTTTCCCAGAGATGGACTCAATGACCCAGACAGAGTTAGGGCTTCTCCAGATGCAAAAGTTCTTTCCCATCAGCTCAGGGATCATCTGCTAATAGTGCTGACATCTTGTTGATGTGTTGTTTTACTCATTTAGATGACCTGAGCAACAAGGATGCCAGCAGTCATGAGTTGCTAAAGGAAGAGTTGAGGCTACTACCGCTGAGCAGTAAGATAAGCATGCTAACACACCAAAAGGTAAAATCACTCGGGATTACATTTGTAAATGAAACGTTTATTAATTAATAGACATTAATATAATCCATACTTCACACATAATACATTTAAAAGGCACTTAACATGTACAAATGCTCTTTTTTATCATCCTGTCACAGAAACTAGCCAGGTCCTGTAGTTTGGGCGATACGATGCTGAGAAGTCATACCTTTCACTCCACATGCCAAGGGCAAAATGAAAATCTTGAAGATGAAGAATCCCCACATCAAAGAAGGATAACTGTTGGTAAAGACATGATGTGACTTTGTATTGTACGCCATTGCTTGGATGACAAAGGGTAGGATGCTCTCCCTATTGTATTTATTGTTTAGATGACTCATGAAAACCATGGGTCTGAAAATGAGTACCCGGCTGAAAAAGAAACTCTATGTATTGTGTTTTAGATTGCTTTTTTGGTCGATAAGCTTCACAAGCACCAAGTTTTGCTGGTTGAATAGTATGCCAGTGCTGGTCTAAAAGCAAGACCCCAAACTAGCACTAATCATAAACTAGCATAAAAATTAAAGCTATTCAAAATGAAGTCTTTTCAGCATAGCAGTGATCATGTTATTTTTCTCTACCCAGCATCCTACATTCCCCAGTCAATGGACCACACTGGAGAAAGTGCAGTGAAGGTATTGGCATTTTTTGCTGTTTGTGTGTGCAAGATTGTGAAAAATATATTCTGGAAATCTTTTTTTGCTTTTCTGCTTCAGTTACCAGGTCTTATTCTAAAAAGTTTTGGTGTTGATGATAATGCAGTTATTTTCATGATAACATTGTGTAAGTTGTCTCATGATTTTAAGAAGATCTAAGTAAGTCAACAGACATACGGTAGCAGATTTTTTATTCCTACATAATTGTGAACATACACTGTAAAAAGAAAAGGTGCCTGGAGGAACCTTTTGGGGTTCTTCACTTTGCCACACCGGCGGAACCGTCTGTAGATCCTCTAGGAACCCTTTAAAAAGGGGCAGTTCTCTGAGGAACCAACCAGGTTTCCTGAGGAACTCTTATATAAGGCACTGTGTGGAACCGCTTTGGGTGCCTCCAGGAACCAATTTTTATTTATTTATTATTATTTCATGTTGTTACTATGTTACCATTAACTTCTATTATAATAAACAAACTGAACCAAATACAAAAATAAGAATTGTTTATTACATATTTATTTATTACATAACGGTATTACATACATATTTAATACATACACTTCATGCACTTGGGAAAAGAAGCTAGTAATAGATTAATATCAATGAATAGAATACACAAACAAATAGTATAATACATAATCAACATGAATAATCAACCATGTATATACAATAGGCTATACGTACAAGAAAAGACATCTCAACAAAACGCATGGAAACACATATGTTCCATGTGATAAATCAATGTAAAAAAAAAGTGCATCTTCACTTAAGTTGTGTAAATCTTGTTGAGTCTGATGTCACTGTTTCCAAATCCAAAAGCTCTATCAGATGCCAAAAACAAACAACAAACGGTGCTAATATAGACTAATTGTGCTGTAATATTCCTGAAAATTATGATCCTAACTTTTATCTCTATACCGAAATCTCAGATGGTTAGTTATTCAGCTATTTTGAATCGTAAAATATTGAAGCCTGGGATTCCGTGAGACTGGAGGCTGTAATGTACACTATGGCTTTTGAAAAGCTTAAATATGTGACTTGAATCAACAGTGCTCATAAATGGTTGAGTATTCTCACTAGAAACAAGATAGATAGTTAAGGTACGGTAAAATTATCTGTTGTTGTTCTGTGAATTTTCAGCCATTTCAATTATAATCCACATGATCAGCAATTTCGTGTGTGGTCAAAAATGTCACTATGGGACCAAGTTGGTCAGTGAAATTCTCTGGATTTGACCAACAGAAAGCTGCTTGGAAGAGACTCCTGTGTGAGCTGTACTCGTCGCTACACTGATGGCAATGGTCAATGAACTTTTTTGCCTGTGAAATTCACAAATGTGTTATGTTGCAGCGAGGCCTTTACTCGCTGCAACATAAAATGCAATCAATAATAAAATCTTCACATGTGAGGTATTTTAACGAGTTAGAAAAGTGAAAAGGTGCAGCAGCTTCATTTTCCATTTGTTTTTCCTCTTTTCTGGTGGATGGTCCAGGCACTTCAATGATTTTCAGGTCTACAGGAGTACCGTATTTTTATTCTTGTTCAAACTTGTATTTCAGCTTACGGAGGTCCCTGCAAAGAACAAAAATTACTGTTAGTAATGTTATTATTAAAGTGATAGTTGTGAACTTAAAATAATTTCCTCAGCCTTGTGACATTACAAACCTGTTTGACTTTCTCTCTGTGGAACCCAAACAGATCTCGGGCATAATGCAACCGCAGTCACTGTTCACTTTCACTGCATGAAACACAAGCAGAACAAAATTGTGTAAATCATTCATGAAATCATTCTTATGTACACTTGTCTAGTTCAATTCAATGCAACAATTTATGTAAAAATGGATATTCTGTTAAGCTCCAAAAATGTCACAGAAAATATCCAAAAAAATTGAAAAATTAAAAAACAATGTAGTCCACAACTCATGTGTTATGAGATGTGTTGTAAGTCTTCTGAAGCCATATAATAGCTTTTTTTGTCAAAAAGGACTAAATTTGAAGTTATAATTCAGATTTCAAATGTCAGAAGAAATAATGCATAGCATTATTGGTGCCAAACCTGTGATTATAATTTTTCTGAGAAACATAAATGAGATCACACAGTCAAACAATAAAATTTCACACAGAGAAGTTCATAGTAATAAAGTACTTGCATGTGGTGTAGCTAGGTAACTTACTGTAATTCAATGTGGCTTCTGAAATGTTCAGATGATTTTAGAAATGCAGTGGTTGTTCTGGGGAAACAAAAGAACAAAGCTGATTATATCCATTCACAACATAATATGTATTGTCCAGTAAAGGGTTTTAAATAGTATTTGAAAGAATCAGGGCACCTGTAGTAAATAAACAAAAATAGACCAAACTAACGTTAACTAAGTTAGTATATACACTTGTGTTATTCATAAAAAACGCCATTGACGACAGCAGGAATCCGCTATTAATTAGTTGTATAGCAAATTGAAGACACGAGAACATATTGAATTGAATGACTAACGTTAAAACAATCTAAGACAATAAGTCAATAATTTCCATTTGTTCATTTATTTCATTAGATTAGCTAGTTAGTATCGCGGCTAAAACCTTCATACCACATAGGCTAGTGTGCAATAAAAGAGTGGTAAACACTAAAAACTATAAATAAATAAAAATGTATTTAGTTTATATGTATGTGTTTGAAAATATAGTGAGTAGACTCTGTATTTATATTTCTTTGGCGAGTTTACAAACCTTGTAAAGAAGAGTCGAACAAACAGCTGAAGCTTTGATGAGAGGAGCCGTTACTTTCAAATCCGATGATGATGATCAGCTCAGCTAATCTTTGTTGCGCTCGTCCGCGCGAGCAGCGCGAGGTTCACTGAAGCGATGACAGCAGAGGAATAGCAGCAGTTTCGTGACAGAATAAAACTTTTATCCTCCTGCTCCTTCTTCATCTTCTTCTTCATCTTCATCTTCTTCTTCTTCCTCTTCTTCTTCTTCTTCTTCCTCTTCATCTTTTTTTTCATCATCTTCTTCTTCTTCCTCTTCCTCTTCTTCTTCCTCTTCTTCTTCCTCTTCATCTTCTTCCTCTTCTTCCTCTTCATCTTTTTTCATCTTCTTCCTCTTCCTCTTCTTCTTCCTCTTCCTCTTCTTCTTCCTCTTCTTTTTCATCATCTTCTTCTTCTTCCTCTTCCTCTTCCTCTTCTTCTTCCTCTTCATCTTCTTCCTCTTCTTCCTCTTCATCTTTTTTTCATCTTCTTCCTCTTCCTCTTCTTCTTCCTCTTCCTCTTCTTCTTCCTCTTCTTTTTCATCTTCTTCTTCTTCTTCTTCTTCTTCTTTGTTGTTGTTTAAGGTTTCTTTAACAACAATTAATTAATCAATAAAATAGGCCTATATATACTAAATAAATGTAAGCCTATGTATACTGAATCAGAAGTATAATTTATGAAATATATTTATGATTTTTTTTAACTTAATATAATAATAATAGGATAATAATAATCTTATTCTGGCCTCACAGAACCATTTGGTTCCTCCAGATGCTGGCTTTAACATAAGAGATCTTTCAGGAACCACTTAAATGTTAAAAGATCTTACAATAACCCTTTTGTAGCATTCAAGTTCCTCTAATTTCCCCCAAAGCACTTCGAGGTCTCGTGGTAGTGAAAAGGTGACTCCAGAACCTCTGAACTGAATACAAAGTGCTTAAAGGATCCCAAAAGTTCCAGCAAGAACCGCAAAGATTGTCAATGCTCCTCCAGTAACCCTACTATAGGAGAAAGAGCTTTGAGGCACTTAAATTACATTTTTAAGTTCCTTGAGTATCTGACAGGATATTTGAGGCACCTTTAGTTTTTACAGTGTACACTCATATTTTAACACCACTGACATGGCTTTTTTTAGATGAGAATTACAAACTACAGCCATTTTGTAAAACTAAATGCTGTTTCGCATAAAAATAACCCACATTTGAATGTAGTCAGAGTATCCACAGCTTAAGGGTATACGCAAGTACACTCATGCAGTGTTTCATGAGAGCATTCTCCAAATGAGAATTCTCCATGGTTAAAGAAAACAACTCTTAAAGTCCTTTTTTCTGTCTTTTATGGTGGAATGTTCTAACTTTTTTGTGTGGACAAGTCTTCCATTGCTTTAATACTCTTCAGAAGTATGTTCATGAACTGTTATTTCAAGCTGATGAATGTGTCTGCATGCATACATGTTGCAAACTTTAAAACACACTTGTATCATGTATTGTGAGTTTGACTGTATCTGTCTGTGTTCAGCAGGATTCTAATAGGCACAGTGCCAAAACTTTAGCAGAGCTGAACACGGAGGAGCTCTGCCAGTGGTTTAGTAATATTGGTCTACAGAAATGCCTGCCCTTCATTAGAGGTAAAGTACAGTTTGCACATTTGTTTTTGTCATTTCCCCACCCCTTTTAAATGTTTTAATTCGCCAAACATTCAAAGAGACAAATGCTTAGACCACAAACCAATAACTGTTTAGATTATGTATTACTCATTTTGCAGTTTTAAGTTATTGCATCATTTTAGTAAGTATTTCCATGCATCAACTTAAAAAGAGATGGAAAAACAACATTTATTAGCTAATACAACACCACAGAGACTTTTACCATTTCTAGCTAATGATTTGCGGTGCCTATTTGTTGAATATTCAAACCAATAAAGATCTATTCGAGAGATCCATTAGTGTTATTTATCAGAAGCAACAGTTTGAAGAGATGTTAATAATAATGTTGTGGCTTTGGGTGGATCAAAACCTACAGAGGAAGAGTTCAGCGGATCTCACATCGCTGCTATTGATCTCCACACCCTTGAAATCCTTCAATTGTCCAATCTGGAAAGAGAGAGAGGCTGCTGTCTGCCATCTACCATGAGTTACACCCACCGAACGCCACCACCCAAAGACTCAACTCCCTCCTGGGTACCATTGCACAACCATAACATGAACTGTTTGAGTTCCCATCCCAGTACTTTTGTCTGTAATTTTGAGGAAGCAAACCTGAACTTGTTTTCTCTCCCGTAAAAGAAAGGTTTGGTCCACACAATGTTGAGAAATTTACAGCGGCTTTGGTGTCCATGACCAAGTCAAAATCTTCTCCTCAAGTTAGCAGCATCAATATGAACCGATGCTCATTCAAATCCAGGTAGAGCGTCCTTCCTCTCAGTAGAATGTTAAACAATGTGTAATCACAACTTGTTACCAAAATGCAAATTATGTTCATAACAGTATTTAGAGGTTGACCTGAATATGTGTCATGTTCTCTTTCACAGACAGAAAGAGCAAAATGATAGGTTTCAGAAGAACTCACATCTCATTGAAATCACAGTCAATGGTACCATTCTGCCTATACAATTTTACCCCATCTTATAGTTCAAAAAAAAAAAAAATTACAATTAATTTCAAGGTTTTGACAATTGACTATATCTGTCTGCGATTTTGATTTAGCATCAGATCGTACTGTTCACTTAAGGACACCCAAAGACACAAGTGTGGGAAAAGTAATGGAGTCCTGCCTGAGGATGCTGGGAATTAATGAAGACAAAGATCACTTTAACATGAAAAGCAATGAAGGTCTGTATATAAAAGCCAAAAGGAATAAAATGTGTACAAATGTTGTCTTTTTATATGTATGAGGATCTACTTTTTAGCCAGAAGAACTTATTGGAGACATTTTGCAAATAGTTGTTAATGTATACAATATCACAGATGACACCAACACTTAGTGTTAGACTATCAAGTCAATACAAATACTTGTATATTATTTGCAGTAAAAAAAAGATTTTAATATTCTGATTTATATGTGCCATTACTGTGTCCTTGGGGATTATGCACACATACACAAAATAAATTGACTTACGCTCAATTTATTGTATTATTTTTAGGGCTTTTTCTTTTGTCTTCTTTGGAAAAGATCAGCCATTTAGTCTTGCATTTGGAGAGAATCATATATGGCTTGTGGCTTGTAAGTGCTCTGGAATTTACACAGTGAATTTACTTTTACATACCGTCTCTATTTTTCCACGTTTTTCAGATGAGTTCTCCCCTGAGCAGCAGATTGGAGATTTGCCTGGCTCAGAAACAAGACTAATGGAGCTTCACTTATGTAGGAAGGTAGACAGAATTGCATGTTTTAAGCTGAGTATTTCAATGGATTAAATAAAAACACACAAACATAACTTAGATCAAATCTTTAAACTTTTGCCTCTCAAAACACAGAAAGACGGTCCTGATTCCCCAAAAAACGTTTGTACCGCTGACGATATTCAGAGCAAGAATCTGCTAAACAACACCGGCAAGATTCGAGAGCTTAACCAACAGGTGGCCTCCCTTCAAAACGTCATCATACAGGTAAATATGATCTGTTGTCCTGTTGGAGGAAGACAAAATAAAACCAGAAACACCAAAACCAGTCTTCTTCTTTTTCACCATTTTTTGTATCATTGAGTACACTTCTGGAGCAGAATTGTGTGTCTTTTTCCTATGGCAAAAACTGTGTATCCATAACAGAGGTATTTTCTTACACAGAAATAGACTTTCAAAAATAAACCTGCCTTGAGGGAAAAAATGTGACAACTAACCCTGTTCTCCTCTATTGCTTTTAATTGATCTATGTCTGTATTATTATCAGGTTCAGGAGCTTTACCATGGACTGGTGGCCTTCTGTTCAGAGCTGAAGAAGATGGAGGGGGATATGAATGCAGTGCAAACAGACAGCTTGGAAGTAAAGAGGTGTCTCACTGAAGCCCAGGACAGTCTGAAGAGGAAGAGACAGAGCCTTCAAACACTCAGGGACAATCTTAACACAGTGCAGAAGAATAAGTAAGTGTATCCTCTCATTGTATAATAGAATAGAATGTGCTGGAGGTTAATGCAGAGCAGTTGAGTAATTATATGGGATTATCACATGGAATTAGAGAGGGGGGAAAAACTGTTCATTAATGCATCGGTCTTTATAGATAATGATGTGTTGCGTCTTCCAGAAGGAGAGGCTGGAAGAACCGATGATCAGAGCTGGTTTTGGATGCCCTCAGTGTAATTTCCTTGTTGAGACTGAACATCCTGTGATTTTTGATGCTCTGTTTACAGTCTGTTACAGTTTATTTTTCTGTGGCGTCAGTGCTGAAAGTTGCATTGGATGATGGTAATGGCTAGTCCACAAATCTTTCCTAATTTCCTAAAGTGCAGAGAAAACTGCTGCCCGGTCTGCCTCATGATTGGACCATTATGCCAGTGTTTAATGTACTTTCTAACATATTAAATATCTGCATGGTTCTGACAATGTAGGAAAGAAAGTTTCCTCATTTACTCACCCTTATGATGTTTCATGATGTTATTTTTCTTAATGGAACACAACAATCTGAATTTTTGATAAGGATCAGCCTTATCATGTGCAAATAGTTACTGTTGCAAAACGGGAATACATACCTGTTTAATTTATGAGGTGTGCAAATAAAGAGAGGGTGTTTGAGGAAAAAGCCAGTGTGGGTCTCACCCAGTAGTTTCCTGCTTTTCCTCCGATTTACGGCCTTTGATTTATTCTGACATCTTTTCAAGCTGGATAGATTGAAAGCAGGAATGGATAAGGGTGTTAGAAAATACCATCATAAATCAATATGTCCAAGTCCTCATTAATTACCTGATAAGCCACTTAACTTGAAGGCTTATTGTTTTTTGTTTCGTTATGTCCTTCATGTGCTTGGCCATTTCCCCAGGAAAAATGCAAACAAATCTTTCAAGTATCAAGGGTTTTTGGATGACAGTAATCTAAGATATTTGAGTCTGAGAACATAAGAGGTTTAGACCACTTACATTTATTTAAGATTGAGCCACACAATAATAAAAAGCCTAATCTTTGATATAAAGTGACAGAACATTGGAAATCTGTTCAGATCAGCTTCCTGATCCAAGACAAAGGAATAGTTATCTAAAAATTAAAATTTAGTCATCATTTATTTTGTTCCAAACCCATATGACTTTCTTTTTTTCTGTGAAACATAGAATGACTCCCACTCTGTCAAAGATGCTGTCAAAGTCCAAAAAAACAACTTAAAAAGTATCATAAAAGTGGTCCATATACATAAGTTTGTTATATTCCAAGTCTTCTGAAGCCGTAGCTTTGTGTGAAGAAAAGACTGAAGTTTAACTCATGGAAAAAACAATCTACTGAGTTTATATTTTTAGATGAACTTTCTCTTTAAAGGTGCATTGTATAATATTTAGGAGGATCTGTTGACAGAAATGCAGTATCATATACATAGCTATGTTTTCAGTGGTGTATAAAGACCTTACACAAAGAACCGTTATGTTTGTATTACCTTAGAATGAGCCATTTCAACATACACCGCGGGTCCCCTTACAGTGAAATAGCCATTTTGCGCCGACATGTTTCTACAGTGGCCCTAAACGGACAAACGCGTTTCGTCACTATGTTGTTCTTCATGCAAAGAAGCTAGCTAAAGTCAGCGGATAAAACACAGACTCAATGATGTAGGGGTGTAATGGTACACGTATTCGTATTGAACCGTTTGGCACGAGGCGGTTCGGTACGCATTACAAACCGAACGATTCGTTGGACCATTTTTCCTGCCGACCAAAATCCGCGCTGGCGCGATCACCACAACGTTGCGCAACATCAAATGGCAAACGTAATGAAAGCGGAACGAAACTGCGCTACTCATTACTTGTGCTTCACGGACCGTTTATCAGTTCGGACCATCAACATCAGCGCAGCGCGAGCCGATCGTGATCAAGCGACACTGTTACTACAGTGCTAAGAGCTCCAGTAAACTGCATTTGAAGTCGCCACTGAAGAAATAACATCGCTGCGAGATCGAGTGAGAAGCATTAATGTCTCCGTTATTAACGGATCAAACAGCACTGACGTGGAAACCAGGAGACACATTGTTCCATGAATGAACTAACGTTAGTTATAGGTTATATATTGGTCCACAGATCAGCAACATTCAATATGGATTTAATGTAGTAACACTAACTGTAACCATGGAAGTTTGGCAGAAATAGAAAAAATCTTTCAAGTACATCACATCTTTTTCCAGCACTTCAAAACTCAAATATTATCATATTTAAATTATATTTATTTTTTATGTGATGATTAAAACATTTGTTCATCCTTCAAAGATTACCCCCATTACTAAAACTAAAAGTTTCAAGATGTAGGAAAACACACACTTATTTAAAAATATTTTTTCTTTTAATAAATAGGAAATTTCTTTGGCATTTCTTTATTTTTGCTGTATCGAAAACGTACCGAACCGTGACACCAAAGTATTGTATCGAACCAAACCGTGACTTTTGTGAACCGTTACACCCCTACAATGATGAAAAAGTAACAATAATATTCGCAATAACATATTGTTTTACTGGTTACTCTCTGCTGTCTCAGATGACGACATATTTTCCTGTCGGCCACCTTAAATTCTGTTGGTTGCAATTCACAACCTCACCACTAAATGCCGCTAAAAATTACACAGTGCACATTTAAGAGAACTCAAGGAAGTAGCTTGTGTTTGTTTACTCCTCAGGCCTTCAGAGGTCCGACTACTGGAGAAGATGAGGGTGAATTGCCAGGTGTTTAAAGACGAGATCACACTGGTCCACCTAAATCGGCAGGTGGCTCACCTGCGTGAAGTTCTGGAGAAGACCCAGGCCAAGGTGAGACTAGCACCCCCGATACAGCCTAGTTTCTCAAGGTTTTCAGAGTTTCCTGTTGCAGTATGAAATTATATAGTGCTGACATATGAATGCAGGCCAGTAGTTATTATTTCAGACCACATTTTAATGAGGCTGAACATATGGTACTAATGTGAGCATTACAGTCTTGGCTTTTCCCAATATGCAAGCACTTTGTTGGACATACAAAAACACTTGGGAAAAAAGTGAATGCAGTTAATCGGCATGAAGGCCTGAAGCTTTTCTCATAATGTGTACATTTTTTTTTATGTTGCCATCTTTAAAACTTTATCATTGATTTGCTTCCCAGTGTGTTTCACAATGACGATCACCACAACAGTGAGCCATTGCCACCAACACCACTCGTTTTTCAAAAGTCAGGATGACACCAAATACTAGTGTAAAACTATCCGTGTTGTGGCCGTACCGGTGATTCTTTCCCACCTTCGTTCTCCTTTAAAGCAGCTCTTTCATCTCATCGGTAGAGACCTAACGAGGTGCCATGAAAGGACACATGCCGACCGGGACTTTGTAAGAAAAGAGCGTGTCACGTTGCCGCCCTCAGGCCACAGTCTTTAGGTGCTGAGTTGGTGGGAAAGAGGCAGTGCCGCTAATGTTTATCATATGACCTAATCAAGGGAAAGGCGCAGGTCAGGCCACAGAGCAGTCTGGGAACTAATACAAGCCTTGGCCCTAATAAGGAGCAGTCTGACATTTATTTTCCCTAGATTATCTGACAATAAGGAAATATTTCATCATCGTCTCTAATCTCTGCAATCCGTCGCGACTGCAGTGCATCAAAAAAAAAAAAGACAGGAAGAGGGAGGGAGGAAAATAGAGTGAAAAA
Organism: Chrosomus eos; assembly: GCA_036326025.1. Taxonomy (NCBI): domain Eukaryota; kingdom Metazoa; phylum Chordata; class Actinopteri; order Cypriniformes; family Leuciscidae; genus Chrosomus; species Chrosomus eos. The sequence continues at coordinate 23,708,447 of CM070833.1, read as the reverse complement.
TAACACATGGGGGCAAACGTGGGGTCTAGAGCTGAAATTCAGGGATTTGAGGGAAAAACCCCTCTAAATAATATGGCCCAAACCTTTTCTAACCTTCCCATTTTTATTTCAATCGAATTACACTTCATTCCCCTTCAGGCCAGAGATGGTTGCAGACTCAGATTAGGTTTCACTATTCTCGTGGGAAAAGGTTGTGGAGATACTGCGATAGTGGCCAAGCACGAGAGCTCCCAGTAGTTGGGCTCACTTTGATTGTTCCCTCTTTCCGAACTCTTGGTGGTCACCGTGTTGAGCTGCACTGGCGGCTAAAAGGCCCAGTGGCTAATAGTTGTGGCAGTTTTTGGCTCTGTTAGGGATTTATAGTCCATCTTGAGGTTGCCATTTTACTGCATGCAACACTACCTTCCAGGGCCCTGCGAATCCTGTATTGTAACTGACAGTGCCTCACTTATATCATTAATACCAACCACACTTTTCTAACTGAGTCCGAAATCCTTTCTCATGTGAAACACAATCCTGCAATCCGGGGCTTGGCATGACTTCCTCTCTCATCTCATAAGAGTTAGGGGATTTCTGAAGGTGTGCCCGTTTCACAACCAATTGTTCTTTTTCTTCCCAAACATCTACGGTTTAAAAGACAGTTGCCAAGTAATAATCTGTATTTCCATTGTTCAGCTTGCTCTCTAGTTTCTGTTTGCTCTGTGTCCAGTATCTATTCCCTCACCTCACTCCATCACTAGGTTAGTATGAAGGCTGGACGACATTACGAGCAAATGAAAGTGGACTGAAATGATTCATTCTTAAGTACCTGCCCTTTTGCTGCTTCTCTTAAATAATTGAGCGAGGCCCGAGCTATGCGTCCTGCCCTAGGGAATGCAAACAGAGGGGTGATCAGGGCTCCTAAGCATTTCTGCAGGGGGGTTTCCTGTGTGAGCGAGCCGTCTGATGCCCATGTCTGGGGAGAGGCTCAGTAGTCTTGGCCGCAGGGCTTTCACACGCCAGGAGACTTGAGCCCTCACCTTTTCTGCTGCGTGTTCAGAGAAACCTGATCGCTTTGCATCTATCTATTTACTCACTTCCTGTACTCAGTCTCTGTCTCAGTTATTGGTTTGGGGGTGTGGATTCATGTGATCATGCATGTATACCAGTAATGAAATCATTAGTCATGACACATTTTGGCCCCTATATGCATTTAAATGCAAGGGAAAGAGCTAACAAGGGCATATTATAAGGATAAATATATATGTATATTTTGGTAAAAATATATATACAAAATACAGTTTCATGGCTTGCAAGAAATATTTAGGAAATTTTCTTACTCAATTCACCTGTGTGACAATTTTTTTTTTATTATTCTGCTTACTCCAAATAATCAAGCCCATTTTCTTGAAACAGTCGGATCAGAGAGGCTGTCAGCTTTAACACTTCACACCTTTTCAAGGACAAATCCATAAAACTCTATCTATAAAATGAGAGCAGTGTCTCATGAGGAGAGCAACCAGATATTCACTGATGCCGTTTCAGCAGTTTTCTTCTTTTTTTTCTTTTCCTACAGGAGAAAGCTGAAAGGAGGAGCCCTACTCTGACTCAGCTGGTCTCTTTGCAGTCTCCTGTCATGCTGGTGGCCACCCAAGTGAAAGCAGACTCAGACGGTCATTATGGTTTCTCTGCACGCTGGGTAGAGGGCCAGGGATTGATGGTGGTACACACTGAGGGTGCTAGTCTCTGTCACAATGACAGGTAATTGATTTTAAAATATTTGAAGAATGTTTGAACCATTTTTTTAGCACGTCTTCAAGCTTTCTTTTACCTGCACCAAAATGTTATTGAAACATTTAAAGGAACAGTTTACCCTTAAATGGAAAATGGAACAGCATTTTTGTGCAGTCTATTTCTTTAAATGATTTCCAACAAGTGTACCCTTTAGGTCATAGTCCTAAAACAACTGAAATGTGAAAGAATGTGAGATCAAAGAGGTCAGTTCAGGGTAATGGATGTTTTGATGAATTAAGCCTCTAATTGGCCTTTCATAAAACATGCCAAGAAACATCCCAAATTTTCCAGCCTTTAAGAGCAGAGAGGATCACAGAGGTTCCATCAGTTCTTGTGTTTTTCCCCTGTTGCTATGGAAATTTGTAGGAGACAGGGAGCATAACAGGAAAACACTGAAATGTAAAATGTGGGTGGCTATGCACAAGGAACAGATAAAAACATGAATAATACCTAGGCTTGCAGATTAAGTATTACACTTTTGAGCTGGGTTTTGCAGAACTTTATAACCTTATACATGCAAACACATGTACTGTACATAAACACAAATAAAATACAACTTATAATTAAGTGGAGGATGAGGACTGGAGGGAGGGGGAGGAAAAACATAATAAAAATTAGCATATGCACCCTCTGAAAGAATCTGAGTAACTGCATTTGTCTGGTAATTGCCAAACCTCTGGCAAAATTCTTTTCACAGTCACTTTTATATTTTCAGAAAAACAGTGCTTTAAGTAAAATCTAATAAGTCCACAAAATTGAACAGGCTTAAAATCAGTTTTTCATGTGATCCATTAAGATTCTGGAGATTTAATTGCATGCGTGGTGTGTTCTTTTTGACCTCTTATTTAGTTTTCAGCAATGCAAATTACATAATGCATTTAAACATTATTGCAATATATATTTGGAAGTTCAGAAGTTGCTTACACACACACACACACACACACACACACACACACACACACACACACCACACACACACACACACACACACACACACACACACACACACACACACACACACACACACACACACACACACACACACACACTTTTAAAAAAAACATCACTTAGTATGATTGATAAGCTGTTTTCCTCATGGGGACCAACACATTTCCCTACGAGGATAAGGATTTCGGATATTGCCAACTTTGTGGGGATAATATTGGATTGTATATTTTATGTACTGTAAACTCATATGTCTTCTTTGGAACATAGAATTTTTTGTTATTTTGGTTGAAACTCTATTCACTTCCTGATATCAATCAATAATAGAAGTAGTCTAAATATTAAAAAAATATACATATATTGTCTGTGGAAGTCTCGGGACCAAAAAACTTCAGCAGTCAGGTGATACAAGTAAGAGCTCTGTAAGTTGTTTATGTTCGTTATTCTTTTAATGTTATGTGCTTTTGAGACATTATGTAATTTAACGCCGTCTCATGTGTTTTGGACAATGCGTGACTTTGGAGATGCTCTGAAGGGAAGGTGGAATCTAATGCTTTCAAAGCTAGCTTACTATTGCTAGTAGCCCCGCTCCGAAATTTCCTACCCACCCTCTATATAAATATCCACACTGCTGCAAATTGATCCTTTCTCAACTTTATTGCAACCAGACCATGACACCAGGTCTTCCTGATCATTTATTGAAAACTGTACAACTACATATTTGTTACACAACTACTAAGTTGGTAGACTGTTTTGCCTTGTCTTTCCAATGGAACCAAATTACCCCTTTAAAAAAGAGTTACGTTACGTCCCTGTTAGAAATGCCATCAGTGTTCTTTTTCTGAGGTGTATGTCTCTGTTTAAGGCTGGTGGAAGTAAACGGAGTGAGCGTCTTGGGGAGCAGCGAGGACGAGCTGGAGTTGTTGCTCAAGACACACATTGCCCACATCATTGTCCTACGCCAACTGTCCCATGAGCATCCACAGGAAGACCCTTCTGCCCTGAGTGATCACCAGGACATACAAGTGCTGCAGAAACACCAAGCAATGTAAACCAACTAAACGCAGTCTTTCTTGTCGATAAGCAGAAACACTGTCTTTGCTAACACTTTCTTTCCTGTCTTTCTGCACAATCATATCTGATGTTTTATCCCACTTATTAACGTAATGACATTTGTCTTGTCTAGAAGAGGTTTATATGTTTACCCTGCATTACATTTTCGGGGTCATTTCGGGGCAGTTTAATTTTTGGGAGGGTATGACTTCATGTTTTCGGGTTGATAGTAATGTAATAGCCATAGTCTCAAATAATGGGTGGGTCAGGCAAGAAATTGCTCATAAGAATGGCAATTGCATGGGAAAAAGGAATTTTGAAATTGCATTCAACCATGAAGCTCAAGTTATAAAATAAATCATTGTCAAAACTTTCACTTTGTACAAGCAGCTGTGGTGAAATGGAAGGCAGGGAAACTTACTGTAAGACTGACATTAATGAGAATACAGATATCAAAGCTAAACTTTTAGAAAATAGCTAAATATTTATTTCCATGAAAATTCATCATGTAGTAAAAACAAATGAACCACTTGCTTGTATTAACACAATGTTAAAGTTTTTTTTTATGAATTTGTAAATAATAAGCTTTATGAAGAGGTCTGATTAAAGTGTATTACAATATGTGAAAACCTGCAAGCAGTAACCATAGATTATTTCACAGAAATCTGTGAACAAAAGAATATATATAGGCTATGATTTTGTCTCTCTTGGAAAAACAGAAGAGAATTGTTCAGGTATGGAATATGCTGTCGGGAAGAGCACAATCTATACTCTGACCTGACATTTTTTAAGTGTTTTAGTAGATATAGGCTAAATCTATGTTAAAGGAGAGCCACACACACACACACAAAGTGTGACTGATGTGCTTTTTTAGCCCCACATCTTGATGCCTCTGTGGACCCCATATATCCGGTCTTGTGGTTCAACCTTGTGGGTTTCATTGTAAGCCTATTAATAAAGAGACTGGGCATTCTAACTGGCAAGTGGGACCCGCAAATGGAGGGAGGTGACCTGACCCGTGACCTCTTGACCTTTGCGGTGGAATTATGTGGTCATGTGAATCTAACTGTGGGAGTTGAAGAAAGTCTTGAGGAAAGGAATTTTGCTATTACTGACATAGTGGAAGTGAATTACACTGTGTGTGAGTATGTTCAAGTATGATTCATTTGACATTGTTCAGACTGTGTTCACAGAGTCGTTTTTTCTCATAGGCAGCTGAAATATACGTTGCATAAACACTAATCTAAGGTACAACTAATACATTCATCAAAACTGTCACATCTGTCAGCAAACAAATATGCCTTCGGTGTACTGGCACATGGAAGTATTAAACAATCAACAGGAAGTGTCCATCCAAACTTTATACGATAAAGATAAAACATGATTTAGCTGCACAAACTGTTCACACAAGGGAGGGCAATCCAAACACACTTTCATAAACAGTGCTGCTGGCAAGGAAAGAAAGACATTGTGGGATTCTCAATAGCCTACGCCCTTCCCCACCCTCTCTAGTCGTGACATGTCTCCTAAAAATGCTCTTCTTTATTTTCTTTTTCATAAAGGAAAACAACCAATGCACCAAAATAAAACCAATCAAAGAATAAGGAAGTGAAGATTGATTTATAATAATAAATACAGAAATCATAACTGTACAAATTAAAATAGAATAAAAAAAGAAAGGTAACACTTTAGAACACTGTTCCACCATTAAATAATATCTAGAACAAATGAGTAAAGATATTTTAACATTCTAGATACTCTGATTAACTAATTACTGAGTATATAGTGCTCAGTTGAATGAAGTAGTTCACTAGCTAATCAATAACCTTACAAAAACCTCAAAAGCTTACAATGACGTCAGTCATTACTATGGAGTTATCATGCTTTTCACTTTAAAATACTGTTCAGTAATATATCAAATAAAGTTCCTTCTGAAGGATTTGGTAATACTTGAGTCATTACTAGTGGGTTACCATGATCTTTACTTTAGAATTAATTATAAATGATGCATTATTTACATTAATTATGAGCCTGTAGTTCCAACGCAGTCCTCAGGGAGTAAAAAATAGTAGTTAGTGATGAGCTAATAGTGAATACCTCATTTAACTAAGCGATTATTCATTAACGACTGAAGAGTGTTCTAAAGTGTTACTAAAATAAATTGTGGCAATAAATATTGAATATATCTGTCAGTTGGTAAATATTGCAGAAGTGAAAACAGCTCTCTCTCATCGCTTGAGGGCAAAACATGTTTCTGATTCATGTGTTTTTTTTCTTCTTTGATTTCTCTGACAAAAAACAAGTCTGATAACTAAAAAAAAAGAGACACATATGGCCCGAAGCCTAAAATTATTATTAATCTCAAGATAAATGCTGCAATATGAACAGAATGTGCTGAGTGACCGTGCAGATCAACCACAACAAACAAGAAAATGTATTAACGAATCAAGAGTAAATTATTTTGGATGAAATATGTGTTCAAATGAGCACTGTACTAATTTCGCTATATCTTATTTTTCTAACACTGCAGTTCTTGAAATGCGTCCAGACCTGTCATCTGTGTATGGAAGACGTGAGGATGCCACAGCATGAATATTCCCATCATCACAGCAGGCATTGCTCCAGTGCACTGACTGTCAGACATAGCTGCTAAAGTTTATGGAGCAGAAACATTTGCCACATACAGACGTATAGCGCATTTCTGAGGGATCGCCTTCCCTCTGGCCAAAAACCTCCATATATGCATTCTGTTAGGATCTGAAGCCAGTAAAAATAGTTTGGCCTCCTTAAGGGGGAAAAAGTTTCTCTTTAACAAATGGAGGGGGCAGTTCGGCATTTCTGAGCTGTTTTTTTGGTGGGTGTTGAAGCAAAGTGAGGGTGGCTGTGGCTTTTCGAAGCTTTCTGGCAGTCTGTACTTCAACTTAACAGCCAATGCAATACGTCCAAAGGACATGGCATGTGTCTGTACCCCATTCTAAGACTATATCAGTTCAGACTGCAGGGACGTTGACGTATCGTTTAACATGGACACGTTTATCCATGTAATGCATATGATGTGTGTTGTCAGTGTCAGTTGATATTTAAATATAAACCCAGAGCATTTCGACCTTATGGTGTGTGTACAGAGTTAAACAGCTGCAGACAATCGATCCAAGTACACACAATTTAGCCTTCTATCCTTTCACTCCCTCTTTACATACGAATGAGTCATTCAAGGCAAGGACATTTAGACATTTCGATATCTGCCAAGTTCCATAATGACCTGCTATGACAGTCTTGTCTCCATTTACTCCAAACATCACTGGATAGACTCACATAGCGGCCAAAATGGGTCACTAAAGATGATGGAAAGGAGTCTGTTATTAACAACATATGCTGTTTTAGCATATATGAATTTTTGGATCGGTACTTAAGAAGATGTTCTAGTTGTGCACTCTTGCATTGCGCTTGTTGGCTGACCCTTGAATCGTACAGTAACACCCCTGGGCGTCTGTTCTGTTTTAGGATTGTAGATATGACCAACTACAGCCTTCCAGATAAGCAGAAGCAGACATCTGTCTCTTTCTCTGATCTCAGCACTTCCAGGTTCATCTCTCTCCCATCTGCCCCCATAACACGAGCCCCACTCCTGCCCACCCGACATTTAAAGAGCTCCTGGCATTTGTTTGAAGTTAGTGTAGGCATTAGCTCTGGTTTCCTGCTTCAAATCCCTATGCTGGCCTAATAAAGGTCTGTAGGTTGAAAATTCACTGAAGTGGATTACTCCCTGTACAAAAATTTAATACAAACAAACTTGGCATTTACTGGCTATTATGTAGAAATATCTGGCACCCAGTGACCTCCGTCCTCTCTATCTTTAGTCTGAGATGTCTATTCAGACAGAACTCTTTGTAATCTACCTGTCTTAATATCAGTTTATCGACAGCTGCCCAGCTAATAAACGGGTACAACAGAGCTAAAGGTACACCTTAAGAAAAATGTGCATGGTGTATGATTGCAGAAAACATATTTGTATTGAACATTGATAGAGCAACAGATTTTGTGTGAAAATAAATCATAAAAGTGGTTTTTGTTTTGTTTTTTGTTTAAAAATCGTATAAATGTATGTCAAGGTGGGCCTTTTACCCCACACACACGGGGTAAAGGGCTCATCAGCATGGGGCAAAAGACGCACATTATTTATACAAATACTTTAGCTAATATAATATTTTTTTAATCATGTCTAAGTTAATATTAGTTTGAAACAATCACTTTATCAAAGTTTGTACTGTATTCAGTTTATTTTGTTAAATAAAATAATTCCTTTTTGTACAATAAATACACTATATCCAAATATTTTAAAGATGCAGAGACAATTTTTTTTAAAGTGACAATGTTAAAAAAATATTTAATATAGCTTTAATACATATTTTGTATTATATGATATGATTAACATCACATTTTTAAATATGTGTCATTATAAATATGGTGATTATCTCTAAGGTGGACACCCAACTTGATACATCATATTTAGCATCTGAATCTAATCAACAACAACTGGAAAAGGCAGCCAGCTGTTTATTATCATGTTAATTATTGTGCCTTTAGCCCCGATAGCTGGGGCGCCTTTTACCCCAAATACCATACTTTTACATATTCTTCCATTATTGAAAAACTGTTGCTGTCATTAACTTGAACAAAACTGAAAAACATTAAGATGTTATGGAGTTGGTCTAAAAATATAGTTAATCATTTTATTGATTCTCATTTAAAAATCTACAACATTTTAAAAACATTAAATATTAGATCAAATTAGCACTGAATCAGCTTTGCACCGAAATGTCAAGGATCAGGCAAGTATCCACGTGTGTCATCAAAAGCATGTTTTGTACCATCTAATGGTTTTTAAAGAGAATAAAGTCAAATGTGCCCTTTACCCCAGCCCTGTTGTATCCTACAACATCAGTAACATTTTAGACAAAATAGTTACTTTGTCTATTTTTGGTCGGCCAATGAAACCGTATCCAACAGCAAATTTACTCTTGCGTCTCCAAGACACACACAATAGTAGCATTACTGAAAAAAACTGTGTTTTTAAACAAATTGTTGAATGAATAATTCATTGACTTACTCATAAAGACAGACAGCTGCTCCTGAATGATTCAGTGCTGCTAAAAGAATTGGTGGGATGACTGACTGACTGACTGACTGACTGACTGACTGACTGACTGACTGACTGACAAAGAAATAAAGACTGCCAAATCGTGTCATAATTAATTTAACTTGCACCATAAAGTTTTCAGGACATATGAGTTCCTGAACATGATAAATGAAGATGAGATAGCCTACGCTTAGCCTCAAATACCGCTCCGAAGCCATATTACAGATAATGAGTATTTAGTGTGCACTGGCATTTTTAGACTTTGTGCACTATTTGACAGTCTTGTGCACTTACTCCCTGTCACTTACAAGCGCTCTAAAGTGGCAGTGACAGCAAGATATTGGTGGGTATTGCTGCAAGCCCATTGTCACTTTTATGAATGCATCGGTTTAGTGAATGATTTAATCACTCACTTATAAGATTGTTTGTCACCACCTACTGCCGTAACCTGCAAAAAAAAAAAAAAAATCCCATCTGTAATGCAGTGCGCATAACTTCCATTACTCATGTGATATTGCTTATATGCAGTATTTTAAATGAAATACTGATGATGTAAACAAATTTTGTGTGTCACTTTCTATAAAGGCATCTGCTAAAAGATTTATTGTAAGTGTAAGATACACATGTATTCCTGAATAGCAATACAGAGCTGAAAGGAACTGGTTTTTTCTTTGACATCTGGGTTGACTGATTTGAACCGCATACTTGGTGAGACAGGGAGTATGCTTATTGTCAAGGGTCAGAGCCAAAGTTTTTCTGTTAGTGAGGGGAGTTTTCGGCACGTAAATCTGGCCTCTCCGGGACCGTCTGGCTGGCAGGCAGGAGCGCGGCTCAATCGGCAACGACTGCACATGCTCTTCAAACACGTGGAGACTGGCCAAAGGGCTGAAATCGACTCCATTTCGCATGTGGACAGGAAGATGGTTCGCAATAAGGTATAAATCAGGACTAACATGTAATGAGCAGAGAGGAGTAAAAGTGGGACAGTTTGATTTTTAAATGCCTAACTAGTTTTGACAGGTTGCCTACAGGTTTCTAAACACCTGTGGGAAGGTGGTGCCATCAAACTAGTTATGTAAAACACTTTGGGGTCATCCAGCTGTGAAATGTTTTTTGGAAATTCTCACCTGACTCGTATAACAGCTCGTCTATCTCACAGCATATGAACACAGCACTAATCTCTATCTTACTCAAACCAAATAAAGATCCGTCATTATGCACAAGTTACAGACCCATATCCCTTATCAATATATACTTACATGAAAATAATTAGTATAACCTTAGCCTCACGGTTAGAAACAGTAATTTCAAGTCTTATTCACCCAGATCGAACAGGTTTCATTAAAGGACGTCACTCATCAGACACCATACGTCGCTTATTTAATATCATGAATATCAGCAAACCACAAAATACTACAATTATTGTATCACTAGACGTGGAAAAAGCATTGGACAAAGTCAATTGGAATTTTCTTTTTGCAACATTAGAAACATTTTGTTTTGGAGAATCCTTCATTCATTGGATTAGAACATTGTATAGTACACCCAAGGCTTCAGTTATCACTTACGACATCATATCACCATCATTTCAGTTGCAACGAGGGACCAGACAAGGATGTCCACTCTCTCCACTCCTGTTCACATTATTCATAGAGCAGATTATACAAGAAACTGGTCAAAATCTACAATTCTACCAATAAATAAAACATTACAATGTATAGAACATCAGAATATCCCGTCAATAACACATACCTGGGAATACACATCTCTCCCAACCTATCAGACTTATTTAATCTTAATTACATTCCATTACTTAAATATAACGAAGATGATTTAAAACGTTGGATGAATTTGCCATTAAGAATCTCTACAATAAAAATGGTCATATTACCAAAAATTAACCTATTTACAATGATACCAATCCAACCCACTAAGAAATGGTTAGACACATTAAATAGCAAGATAAATCCATTCTACTAGAAAAATAAAAAAAAAACAAGAATAAGCATTACATTACAGAAAAACAAAGATATGGGAGGATTACTTTCTCCATTATTATCTAGCTGCACAATTACAATATCTCTGCAAATGTATAAACGGCAGTCATACCCATAACCCATGGTTAGACTTAGAACAGGCAGATTGTAAAAAGATTTCATTATCCGACCTACCATATGTAATTAAGGCTCATAATTTATACAATAACATGATAATTCATACAACATTATTAGCATAGTGGAAAAGTAATCAAATAACTCATAATCCAATAACACCACACTCTTTCACTCCTATATGGCATAACCCAGATTTTACCATTAATAAATCTTCACTTATTAATGAAAAATGGAAAATTGCTGGCATCACACATTTATACCATCTGTTCTTGGATAATAATGTCATTAATTTTTCTGAATTAATAGAAAAATTTAAGATTGGCAAAAAACTCCACCTCTTATTGAAAGAAAAAACAGCAACACAAAAAAACTACTATCCAAATTATAGACTATATTAATAAAAACAGATACAACATATAAAATACATATTAATCAATGGTAAATTGACCTTAACAGATGTCAATTTCTGGAAACAAATCTGCTTAAATACATTTACTTTAAGCAGAAATACCAACGTTCAACTTATCCATTTTAAAGTAATACACTGAACACACTTAACCCAACATAAACTGTTTAAAATGGGATTATCAGAATCAAACAAATGTGAACACTGCTATCTCAATACACAAGATGATAACTTTCATGCCATCTGGTCTTGCCCCCCAGTTACCAAATTTTGGAAAGAAATTACAGGAAAATTACCTTAAACGTAATATCCCGGTAGCATCATTATGTCTTCTAGGAGGCACATTACAAATAAACCCTTCACTGGAACATACATCACCCTTACTTCTGTCTCTAGTTATCGCCAAGAAAATTATTCTGATCAATTTGAAAAATAAAATCAGTATTACATAATTGCAACAGGTCTGAATGTTGTACACATTCACCATATTATCAAAGAGAAACAGACGGCTGTCCTCAAACACAAAATTACTTAATTTAAACAAATATTTGGCACCATTACAGAATCCCTAAACATTAGTGTGCCCTGAGAGGTGAATTAATGCCACCAATTACCTATGATTGTATGGGTGTGTATGTTTGTAGGTGTATATATATGTATATGTATGTATTCCACAATTACTTTGAATTACCTTTAACTGTTGCTGTATGATTTGTGTGAAAGGCTTTAAAGGCATGAACTACACATATATCTAGCATATAAGTACCGTTTTTTTTTCTCCCCTTTCTTTTCTATAAACCCATCATTGGCCCATCATCACTACCACAACTATCACAATCATAATTACATATTTAGAATTTTTTTCTATTCTCTTTTCTTTTCATCCCCCTTTCTATTCTTATTTTTCTTACCCTCACTTGGTCTCCTGCCCCCTCCCCTCCCTCTAAACTATACCTTTAAGAAGAAGTGCTAGGACTGCCACTGGTTCCCTTTTACGCAATTGGTATGATTCTGTTCAGTGGAGTCATACACCTAGTATTTTAAACTTCCATTGATGCATGGAGATTGTATAAGTCAATGAGTCAGTGATGGATCACTTTAAATTGGTGGATGAATCAGTCGCATGACAAGACAGCAGGAAGGTCAATCACGCACTCAAAATTGGGGGCAAAGGTTTCATTAAAAGGAGTTGGGTCCAATAAGAAGGGAAAATCCTCAAGGCTTCCAATTTCATTTCCCCAGCATTTACAATAAGCATTTTCCATTCAAACGGGTAGATCTCACACTACAAGGCAGTAGACACTTGAGAAAGTCCCTTAGGATGTTTATGTCTTGACCTTACAGTGATTAGTGGTTACACCGTGACTTCCAGACAACTTCAGGAGTCTGAGATATTGTAGTTTAACAAAACATCTACTGCCATCTTCCTGTCAAAATTAGTACTGCAGCAATGGCATTGCAATTTAATTTAGTAAACATTATGTTGTTACCTATCGATATAAAGTGGTTTTCTAAAGAGAAGAGATTGCAAAAAGTCTGTTTTGTGATAATGTTTTCAGTTAGTAGAGTTTTTCTGTCTAATGAAAAAAGAAAAGAAAAAAAAAAGAAAAGAAATATAGATCAAAGGCTTTTCAAGCCTCTGGTGATCTTTGGCTCCTGGATTTGCTGGTGTTGGGTTTTCTTACATAATAAAAAATTCTTCCCACACTCTAAACAAGCAGCTCATTTATAAACACTGTACAATTACTGGCACCGGCTATACCGCTGAAACTGGGAGAGAGGCAGATTGAAGAAGGAGGAGGGAGAGAGGTAGACCCAAAACGAGCAGAGCGCTAAAAGAACTGAGCGGTGTGAAAACTGCAGGGTACACTTGAAAGAAGGGCTATTCTGATCTGATGACACATAAAACGCCTAGTAAATCTTGGTAGCCTGGTCAGAGGGAGTAACCACAGTTTTTCCACATAATCTCCTTTTTAGTCCTCATTTTACTAGCCTAACTAATCGTAAAATTGTGTAGCATTACATCATAATCAATTGGTGAAGAATCTTTGTTGTTGTTGTTGTTGTTGTTGTTGTTGTTGTATGATGATCTGCTTCCTCACAAGTAAAGGCACATTCAAATGTCCTAGAGGTCTTTTTAACATTCAGCCTCAAAAAAAAAAAAAAAAAAAAACCTGTACAAAAGCTGTCACTGGGCGGTACGGTACCATTTCAAAAGTTACACCTTTGTAACTAAAGGGTGCATATTAGTCCTTAAAAGGTACACATTGGTTCCTAAAGTGTACATATTAGTACCTAAATATACATATTAAAACCTTTTGAAAGGGTACCATTCCAGTGACAGCTTTTGTAGGCAACCATTTATTTCTGAGAGTGCTGGATATGTCAAAGAATGTGTTTAAACTCATCCATTGTTGATTAAAGATTTTCTAACTCTTGCTTTATTTTCTGTTTTCATTGTAATTATAAAATGCACAAAGTAATACTTCTACCTGATTTTTATCTTTCCTTTTTAAACCCCAGCTACACTGATAACCATTGGTTCCTGCATGTCTGCCAGTTTGAATATGCACTACTTGGAACATAAGTCTATCAAGAGTCGTATAAACTTTGCTTGATGGTGTTGTTTGTCCTTTTTGGAGCTTTACATAGCCTACATGGATACGATGAACTGTTTTTGGAAAGGAGCAGTGAGATTTGCTTAGAAAACGAATAACAACAAAGAGGTTTGAACCAATAATGAATTATTAATTAATAATTTCATTAAGGTAGTTTACATAATCCAAATATTGGAAAACTTCAGGAAAATAAATAAATGAAAAAGCATCTAACTACGTGATTTTTTGTATGGATTTGATTCTGAGCATTATCCCTAACTTTAGCGATACACCCTTTGTAAGGTGTAGGTTACCACCAGAGGGCAGTGCTGAATTTAATAATCTTAAAGCATTTGAAGCGCCACACGTAAAACCCACTTGGAAATATTAATTTGACCCACTTTTAAGTAAAGACGTTAAGCATACATGTGAGAAAAGGGTTTTCTCTAGACATGTCTTTAGTTTATTATTTAGTTTATAGCCCACTAAAGAGAGAGTGACGTAATCTCCAGTGTAAAGACAATAGCCTATAAAGTCATCCTTATGTTTCATATTCAAATGAATAACTTGCAGCTGAAACATTTTATCTTGGAAAGTTACTAGCTGTTTATTTGAGGACATTAGTATTACAAATTAAGATTTGATGTTTTTTTTCACCACTTTTAAATATTATTCACTTAAATAAAAAAATTAAAAAAAAACTAGCCAATGTTTTCTGTTTTAATTCTGAAAACTACAATACAATACAGTGAAAGCACAATTTTAAAACAACCGAAGTTGACCAAAGTTCTGCACAAGAAAAAAAAAAAAAAAAAAAACAACAACAAGAATTTCAAACAATAAAACACAAGCTGTAAAATAGGTGGAACGCATGAAAGTAAAATCATAAAACAGCAAGTCAAAATACAGTATATTAAATGTCAACTATTCAAAATCATTTTAATTTATTTTCCATAACACAATAAGCTTGCGTAACTTAAAGGTCATCTTTTTAATTTGTTTTATAGTCTAACAAACATCTGTTTATTCTTTTCAAAATGGCACTTAATGGACTGCAACATCCTTGACAAGATCATCTTCCTCTATGAACCAGACAGCAATAGAAAGACAGACTGTGACTGTTCATGGCAGTCAAACTCTCAATGCCTGATGCAGTGAGACAAGCTAGTAAATAGAAGTTAATCGGTCAGGGAGCGTGAAAACGTCCGCAGCTCCTGCACATCCGAGGCCCCGGGAGACCTGATGCCGTCTGACACAACGCCAACTTTTCTGAGGAAACCATCTCAGCCACCAGCAAGGGTTCTTGTCATCTTGCACAGGAGAGTGGAAAAAGGAGAACTAAAAGATCATTTCAAGGTTGAGTATAAAAGATAACAGTTTTTCCCACACACATTTGTCATCTCTTTGTGTTCCCTGTCTGTTTCTGTCTAGGCTCTTTTGTACTCCCCGAGGAAGACCTGGAGGGGAGGAATGAGAAGTCCTAAGCTTTACTGATCTTCACCCTGAGATGGTGGAACCTTGCCCAGTGTCTTCACAATTAAAGATGGCAACTCTTCGGCAAACCAACATGAAGAAATATGTACCCCCTGGATAAGGGGAGAAATTCACACATGAAAGTCATTCAAGGACGACACTTGTCAGGGTATTTCGGAAATGCAGCATGAACGCTGGCAAGGAGAGCGGGTAACTGAAGTCTGCCAATTTGCTGGTGCCTCATGTGGCTTGGAACCAACTTCATCTGCAAAAGTGACATTTCATTTAAGCTGCTTGTCCTTCATAATTTAACTGGACACATTTTCAAGCCACTGGGATAATATATATATATGACATTACTGTGTCCTTTCAAACTGAATTATAAGAAGTGCAGATTCCAAAATAAGTGAAATTTGTTATATTTTATTAGTTTTTGGGGGGGCTGCGCTCTTGTAAACATGTCAGCTTTGAGGTTTGCAGAAGGTGATACTATGAATTATGGGATAATGGATACTGATGTGTTGCAGGCACCGAATGATTCCATTTATTCATGCTGACTCCTCTTTCACATCCCCATTTATCAAAGGAGACCTCGCTGTCACCGCTGATGCGTGGCTGAATGGAGAAATGACATGTTTCTCTGTTTGTTGAGTGACTGTATCACTTTGGAGAGCATTTGTGTTATGACAGCTTCCTGTCGACCAATTTTCAACCTGACATTACTCTGTAATAGAAAATTGTAAGGGGCTGGTAGAGATAGCGCTTGCACTTTAGCTCTGTTCAATGAAGTCCTGTCATGCTTGGTTGATGGCTACCTAAAGCACTGCTTCAGTATGTGGTTTGACCTGGCCTGATTTGAGTAAATTTCTCCATCATTGCAGCTGCGGGGAGATAGTGGGCACTTCATCAAAGTTTAGTGGGCTGTCGATGTGATGGAGGAAAAAAAAAACTTTTTGTATAGTGCTGTTTTTCAACTACTCAAGATCTGTATATGTCTTCAGAGTTGTTTCACCCTCCAGTGGCAAGTATTATTGGTTGCATTTCTAATGTCCCTTCTTAAAAATTTGCTATCCACATCTTTGACTGTTTTCCATACCTCCAAGTTTATTTCCCAACAATTAAAAAAAAAAAAAATCTTATCAACAATTTTAACTGTTGATAATTCTTAATTATCCCCTAATGTTCACATTGCTCTTTTGCATACAATTAATGTGCATGGTGACTACAGGCTGTCAATCTCCAAAAACACATAATAAATGTAGACCATACAACTGTTCTGAAGCCAAACATACTTTGCTGAAGAAAAAGTGCCAAATTTAAATATGTGCAGCCCATGGTTACCTCACAGACAGCAACAGTGACGACCCAGATCCAGCCCACATCTGGTACACTTGGATTCCACACGGCCCAGATGTGGGCACGATGTGATGTTTTGGAAAAAACATGAAGGTGAGTAAATGGTAAAAGAATTTACATTTATGGGTGAACTATGGTTGCATCAGAAGTTTCATACTACCCTACTATATAGTAGATGAAAAACAGTATATGACAAAAGAAGTATGTCTGAATTCACAATACTCATAAAAGTCATGTAGGCAAAAAGTACCCGGTTGACCTACTATTTTCAATGAGTTCTGTGCATACAATGGATACTTTACTATCCCTTGAGGCCACGGGAGAGGATTTGTGAATGGCCGTCAAGCGACGCAACTGACGCAGGTAGGTCACATGATAATGACAGCATGGCGAATGTAGCAAGTCCAGATTACATTCATACACACATTCATTTTATATAGAATATACTTCTTTAGCAGTCGTGAAGTAATTACTTACTCTATTGGGTACTTATTTTTAATATGCGATTTCGCATGCAGCCTATCTTTTTAAGGAACTTGCCCAATTCCAGTGGCTTTCTCCAATTTCATGTGGTTCAGTGGAGAAGCAATGAACTCCCTTTCAACTCACTGCACTGTTGACATGTGTCAATATGAATGGAGTTCAATCCTCTGAAACACTTGACCTGTGAAAGTTTTTGTAGCTGAAATGAAGCCATGACAACATAAAGCTCTAGTATGTTTCCATGAAAACAACTACATCAACTTTTCTACATCAAGCCATCAGTAAATCAAGCTATGTATAATGTTGGATAAGATACAGTGAAAAACACAAATTGTCAGAAACAAGTAATGAAATCCTACATTTTTGGTCTTCATTGTAGTTGCCTTTGAGGAACTCCCTTTTGAGCCCGGCCTGTCTAGACTCATTGTCCGTCTGCCCACCGCCTGGAGATGTGAAATATTGATTAGCTCATTCACCCATATGATCCAATGCTGGCTTCTCCTGTCAGGCTTATTTAAACTCTCACCCGTGAAGGGGCTCCCCAGTGAAGGCCAGTTGAAATCAACAATCAGAGAGGAACCTGAAGGTGAGAGACGCTTCACAAGGACTGGATACAGGGGGAGGGGTGAAGAGCGAGATTTCTTTCACAATAAATGTCTTTGATAATTCCTTAGGAATGTCTTCATGTGAATAGTTGGTGGATTTTAAAGTAAAACAAAGATCCTCTGTATTTGATTAAAAGAGGAAAAGAAACAGATGACCTGCTTTTGCTAAACCTGGCCCTCCATAAACACTCCACTTTCCTTTCAGATGTCAGTTTGCCAAGATGATGGCCTTTGAGGTACCAGATAAGTGAAAAGGTTACAACTGCAATAGCCAGCATGCTAAGCTGTGTTAAGCCTCTCGTTTGTCTGCCCAAAAGGTCATTCATTTCTTCCGCAGAAGTCAACTGTTTTGGTAATAGGTTTGCTCTCTTGTGCTAAAGCCAGTGAATGTGAGTCAAGCACATTTGTCCGGTCCTCCTTGTATTTTTTCCCCCTTTCATTTTCCTCAGCATCTCATTAATTTCCTCAGGGTTATGTGAGAAAGGATCAGTGTGGTAAAGCAAAATGACCAGGGATTTTACCCTGTCTCCTGACAGTACAGAGATGACATTGTGACAAAGTGAATACGTGAACAGGGATAGTGGGTAAAAAAACAGAAAGAGTGTGAGTATGAGAAGGCTTATGTACAACAAAATTTTTGACATAAAAATGTATATAGACATCCACAATATATTAGTAACGTATGGCAGGTTCACTGGCAGGGTTTTTTTTTGTGTGTGTGTTTGAAGAAAAACTTCTTTAAAAGTTTTGTGGTTTGTGGTTTTTTATACATTTTAATATCAGCCATTCATCAGATATAGGCCATAACAAAATAATTATTGGCTTTCCTCTGTTGGCTAATCCTGAATTACTGGTGTAAGTGTGTGCATGTAAACACAGTCAATGTATAGGAAGGAATGGACAGAGTAGAGAAAGCATGATGAATGAGTGAAATTGAGATACAAAGAGACTCCAACAGTGTTGTGATAAAAGCTTGATATACAGAAATCACCCATTCAACTAAAGCTATAACAGACGGGAATTTAAATTCCTGGGCTCAGAATATGAGACAATGCACCATCTAAACTGAAAGGGGATTCCTCGCTTTGCAGGGGGGCTCATGTTTCAGGGCAGGAACAGGGAAGAGGAGCATTTGGACATAATCTCTCTGAAAGGGGCTGACAAGCAGAAGAGGAAGAAAACAGGATCAGGATCCATTATGCTTTTACAGAGCAAGATCTAAATCCTTCTCTCATTATGCTATTAGGCTCTCTTGTGTCCCAGTTTGGAAAGAATTCTTCTCCACCCAGACACATTTATTTATTTATTTGCACGGAGAATATAGGTCACACATTTTAAGTACTACTTATACATTTTTTATGCATTGCAGCTTTTATTCAAACGGGCACCAGCATTTGCAAATTGTTTTTGCTGCAGAATGACTGTGGTGATATGAAATGTTATAGTTTAACACAGAATAACGCTTGTTATGCTGTATAAACTCCATTCACCGCATTTCATGAGCCATTAGCTATAGTGTCATTGTGGTCATGAACATGTAGATTTCCACAGATGTGCAGTATGTTTAGATTTTAATCTTAATTGGAAAAGCATGCCAAATGTCCTATGAGGTAAAAATGTACACGTCTATAATTAGTAACTGAGTGAAATAGTTTGAATTAAATTGGTCTGTCTGATTCATTTGACTCTGCTGTGAACCCATAGGACATTTCTGCTCTTTCATTATTATACTGTAACCTGCCATATCCAAATTTTAATGAAATCCACATTGTTACTGATAGAATAGAATCTTTTCTATTCCAGCTTTCCTCTTTTTTTTTGCAGCCAATTTTCCATCATGTACTTCAGTGCCTCATTGATTCTCTCTGTGGAATGTTTGAAAATACATCAAAGGCACTGCAATCACTTTATCATTTAATGTGTGTCCTACATGCCTCAGATTTTAATGTCATATAGATTTCTATATGGATACTGCAGTTTGTCAATTTCCTTGATGTCGACCTAAATATGTAGCTTACTGCATGCAGTTCGGGTCACTGTATTTTATTCAAGTAACATCTTAATTACCCAGGATTAGGTTTGGTTACAGTGGATTATAAGGATTCCTTTGGCCAATTTTCAATCCCATGAAGGGGTGACCCATGAAACAGAGGGTTACTGAGATCTATCACAACTGTGCCCTCAAGCAAAGCACTCAAACCCGAGTTAAGTTGCAATTAGTGGCTGGTGAGTCGCTGTGCAAAATATCTGCTAAATGACAAGTGGATTGGGTAGTAATTAGTCAGTTGTTTAAGTGGAAGAAAATTAAAAATCTAATATGGTTTTGTGCATGGTAAAGGCTCTGCAGCAGTCTATACTGATATTTCCTCACCAAACCATAGCAACCGTATTCGCTCCAGAAAAAAAATGCACAGCTCATTAGCGGCCAAATGCTACAAAACACAGCATATAGCCTTTAAAATGTATGGCCTTCACTAAGAAACTAAACCTTTTTGATATGGCTGATCCATCAGGATTTGATACACAGCTGTTGAAACAAAGAAGGTACTGTTATCCAATAGCATTCCCATTCATCTCAATGGCAGTTGCTTGACTTAGGAAGTATGCGATTTGAAATGTTCCATCTTTACCGTTTTTACTCATAGGAATACATGGCAAATTTTGAATGGCTGTCAGTAGATAAAAGTTTTTTGGGGGTCCAGAGTGTAGTTACATCTACCAGCAGGAGCAGAACTGTTGGTAACTACTTGCTTTATATGTCTGTATTTTTTTTTTTATCCATAAGGCTTGTGTTTTGCACAAGAGCTTAGGACTTTTAATGAACATAAATTGTTAAAAAAGGTTAACCTTTGCTGCAACTTGAGTTGAACTCTATGTAATTTTCAAGTTCCATGTTCAGATGTAGAGACTGTTTGACTTGTGGTTGGAAAGTCTCAGTCCTTCTTTGATAATGAAAGCTAACTATGAAAAGGAGAGGTGGAGGAGACATGACAAAGAATTATCGGAAGATATGAGGTTGTTTATATACACACAGAATCGTGATTGGTGGAAATATGTGAACATGCCCCAAAAAAGCTTTTGTTAGAAACACTTTCAGGCTGGACTAAATGCGGAATGAAAGGGAAACTTAGTAGATCAGACGATAGCCAATAACTCTGATCTTTTACTCTGATCTATAATGTATAGTTATGAACCTAGTAGCTGATTAGTTGTAAATGATTAGTTATAAAAAATGTTAGGATTAATCAAGCTAATTTTAATTGTGATTGCTGTGCTATCTGATCACAGAGCATGGATATTCGGAGGTGCTGGGAAACAGAAATGAACTGATCTGTTTAATGAAAACCTACGTGCCACAAATCAAGAGGTGCTCCCCTGTGGAGATATCTGAAGAAAAATACAGCAGCTGTGTATGGCTTTCATCTTTACGCTCTATTCCTTCGCCTTGGGTTAATACCTCAATCTCCATGGAGACCTTTGTGCTATTTTGTAACCTCCGTCTATTGTGGTTTCTTTTGGCACCGTTGTTTATTGACTTTTCAGTCGTATACTTCTCAAATGGAGCCAAATATAGCTTGAACAAATCTCAGTTCACTGATGTTTATTCTTGTAATATTCGCAGGAATGGAATACACGTGAATGTTTTCTGCAGTTTAAGCCTAATTAGCAAGGTGTGTTTGAAGAGAAGGAAAATTCAGCTCTAATGAATCTTCTACTGCCAATCAAAACAACAACAACAACAACATGCTAAGTGTTTTATATTTCATAAGCAAAGCAGCAAATAGAGCATCAAAGATGGTAAACCTTAAAGGAAGTGGTTAAACACGAAGAAACAGACGTGTTGTTGTAAGTGTGTCAGATGCTGAGCTTTTTTTCCGGCAACTTGAACAGCTCGAATCTCCATGTATCTGCTGCAGGAGTCTATATTTTTTGCTTGTGAACGAGGTAGAAAAAGGCAGCGTGCATGTTGCCTTTAATGTTAACACCTCATTATCCTGATTAGCATCACTGTGATTATGTTAGCGCTGATAAAAACTGAAAAGGTCAGACTGAGGTGACACTTGTTGTTCAGCTTAGAGGAAATCATTAAGAATTAGCTCTGAGAAGGTTAACCAATCCTGCTCTAAAAACAACTGGTTGCTGATGTGGACACCAGATTTGGGATGAAACACTTAGTGTTTGGGAGTGTTTCTTTTAAAAAACAAATTATGTTTTAAGGTATTGTGTTACTCTCATTAGAAATAATTATGTCACATTGTTTCTTTTTAGAGAAAATAAGTTAATTTAAGTTCCATTTTTGCATGCAACACCATGATGCTTTGTGGGCCAGCGCAGTGTATTTACACAGGAAACCTGAAAACATGATATTATGTTTGTAAATCTAAAATGTAACGTTAATTTACTCATTACTTGAGATATGTAACGCATTACCCCTCCTCTTGAAATGTTTGGTTCCATCATAAACAGTAACAGACTGAGCTCCAAACTTTGATCAGAACTCAGCTTTTGGGATTTTAACATTGCACCACTTTCTAAGCTCCTTTGAAAGGTGTGAAAATGTTCCTCGGTAATTGCTGTGGATGTTGCTTGTCAGATAGACCCACTTTCACAAAACCCAATTTTCAACGTACAATACCTTTCATCTGCACAACTGCTCCCTGTGCCTAGCTCTCAGTTCAGGACAAAAATAAATGAATTATCATATAAATATATGACAGAGAAAGCTTTTTAATTGCCCTGTGTAGGAAAAAAAAGCCAGTTACATTTTTATAATGATCCACCCATTCTATAAAGATATAGGCAGACTTGCCTCGTGAGAAGCGACATTTCCGTTGTTTTCCTTTTTTCCCTTCCTTTCACTCTCTTCCTTTAAATGCCACAAATGTCATTGGCAGAAAGGGACAGCATCATTATTGTTATCCTAACGACATCCTTGCTCTCTTATATTAAGCCAGAAGAGAGTGTCCTCCTCCTCCTCCTGACAAAAGTGTGTTCATTATAGACTGTCTGCCTCCTTTTCCAGTGTGAAGCTCAAAACAGAGTCTCAGAACAACAAGCCCTCATTCTAATACTCCTACTCCTGGTTAGACAACCCTACACACCTTCAAATCTCCTGGGTTGATGGGAGTTTTGAAGTTTTGTGGGTGATGACCTGTGGAAAGGAGTGAAAATCTCTTATTCAAGGCCACCAGTCCATTATATTTGTTAACTTATTACATTGCATGATTATCAATACATTGCATATTACTATTTTTTTGAGAAAACACCCTAATTATTGATCATTAAAAAGCACTGAATAGACATTTAAAGGTGACCTATTATGCTTTTTTACATATTCAACTTTCTTCAGTGAGTAATGTTGCTGTTTAAGAATGAAGAAGCAACGTTACAAAGCACAAAGTCCACTTAAAGGAAGTTATTCTCTATATCAGTAAGCACTGTTTTTCAACTCCCTGAAATGCATTGATTGTAGTCTTATGTTTTTCTTCCGGAAACGTACATGTCACAATATCCCTTATTTAAATAATTCGCACCAAAAGCATACACAAAATAAACGGGGCAAGGGTTGTGTCACATTATATGTGTTGTCACCATGTCCAAGAGATTTTTCCACAGGTTTATGATTTATGGTTTCCGGAACGGTGAAATTGTTTCTTGAAGCGGTTGACCAATCACAACACTGATGTACTATATATATATTACTGGTTCCTAATGCCGTGAGGACGGCATCATGTATGGCAGTGGGTGATAAACTGATCGTTTACAGTGGTAAAGGTGGACTCTTTGGACTGAAAAGGAGTAGTGACATGATGGTGTAATAAAGTAAAATCTGTGTGTGTGTGTACAGTATGTGATTGTGAGAGAATGATATGAATGAGTGGGTGGTTGTGCTCTGTGCTGGTGGGCTCAGTGTGAGAGGGTCAGCACTCCATGAGGTCCACTCAAAGCAAACACACTCCTCCACAAACAAGACTCTTGGCCAATCCTGTCTCCGCTTGACTGCGATCTGTTTTCAGTCCCTATGAGCATTTCCCTGCGCACCTATCGGCAAATTCTAATTTAGCCATTTAAGAGCTGAGAGACACATTCATCCTGCAAAAGTTTACATATTGTCAATAACCAGTATGATAGCAATTTCACACATACAAATAATCAGATAGATTAAAAGAAGTATGCCTATTTGGCGTGCATGCTGTCCAAGGAGTGGGCTCTGCTTGTAGTCACAACATTCTCTATAGGGCACAGCTGATTAGTTCCTGCTGTATCTGTAAGCAATGAACTCGCTGCTCAACCTTCAAATACTGGGTTTGCATTAGGGCAGCACAATTAATCACAATTTACATGTAATCACACTTAAACCGATTTGGCTTTAGATTCAAAAAGACCGATTTTGGATTTGAAATCTCCATCTGTATAGATCTGCTATGGGTAATTCATGTATGCTATATTGTACAGGAGCAGCCTGTCTTACTCATAGCAGAGTGTATGTGTATGTATTGACAGCAGATAGTCCCGTACCAAACACTCCTCACTGCCGGGCTCCTCGGTCGAGGTGGGGTGGCTGCCTTCCGTGAGGGGAACGAGAAGTTGCCACCGTTTTCCAGAGGCCAGGACTGCTGTCGTCCACCATGATGGGGAGGAGCAGGCAGATTAGGGGTTAAAAAATGTCTTCTGATTTTATTAAGATATTACACTACTTATTACAAATCACAAGTAAATGGGCTGTGAATGTTGTTTCTGTAACTGATGTGCAGTAGACAAAGAAAGAGAGACTTACTCATTTGTTCGCTATTAGTGACTGATACTTTTTCTCCTGTTTTGTGTAGTTCTCACTTACTTAAATTTTGTTCTTTTTTTATTTAAATATTGTTTTATTTATAAATAAATAGGTCTGGTATTCTGGAAGTGAGAAACCATTTAATTTAGATATTTTTGCTGCTGCCCTCGACCAGATGGCAGAATCACCTACCCTCCCACACAGCTTTACACACACACCCTCAACAGAAATGCTCGCTCACACACACCTACACACAGCAGACTCTCTCATGCTCCATAATTGGTCCTATCAGTGTTCCTATTGATGTATAACCTACTGGTCCACAGCATGTACCAGTAAAAAGGCATCAGAGGTCTCTCACATTGTGTCACTGTCCCTCTCTTGAAGTTCAAAGATCAGTGCAGCTAATTAACATGTTATTTCTATACAGAATTGAACAAGCAAAAGAGCCATTCAGGAGCTGAACTAAGGCAACTTGTTGTCACAGTGTTTTGTAAGGACTTATGAGATTTGAATTTGAGTTGAAATTATTTTATTATATTAGGAGAAAGAGAGAAAAAAACATGAAACTACAGACCTTTATGCGCCAGAGAAACAAGCATGCAGCCATCTTTAGAATTTTGTGTTTGAAATTTGTTTTTGCTCAGTATTTTTCTATGGCATCTCTGTCGAAGAGTGATTAGCTGGTGAAGTGGATTAAACGAAATTATAAACAAAGTTATCATGACCATTTTAATGTTTGAAGAGGATGGCATGACATATGTCAGTAGGCCAGGAAGATTTTAAAACCAGAAGTTAATGCATACATTTTTTACCTCCATGTTGTGGAAATACAAACAGGAAGTCAACATAACGAGCACAGCACAAAAAAGGGGCAGGGCTACAACATAAGGTCTATGTTGAAAATTGGTTGCCAGGTTAGTGTATTTATCTAAAACCAGTTGACCAATCAGAATTCTAGAGAGCTTTGCACTAAAGATGAATCTCATTATGGTCAGATAATGTTAGCGTGCTTTTGATATTTCATTCTTTAAAAGAAAAATATTACGTTTGGATTTTATAATTTTCAAGTTAATAACTTCTGTAATTGAGGTTGGACAGAGTTTTGTCATTATATTGAATCACTAGTGTGTTTAGGGAATGTGACTAGAGATTTGATTGACATGTGAGTGCTTAAATTTAAATTTAGATTAATATGAATGAGGTTATGCTGATAATTATACAGGTATTTTTCATTTTTCCATTTGCTGTGGGTTCAGTCCCACTCCTGCCCTGCTGATATTATTTGAACCACTTAAATGTGCCCTTAAAATCTAGGAGCATGTTTGCAAATATGTAGCTAATATTTTCTCCCATTTTTAAAAATAGATTTTGACATCAGATTGACACTGGTTTGATTCTGTTGATTGCTTTGATTTTCCTTTGAGGATCAAATAAAATAATTGTATCCAGAATTTTAGTGGTAGCTAATATATACATGTGGGCGGTTGATTACTCATGATCCACTACAGTTTGTAGCTTTTTGTTAATTCTTGTTTTTAGTTTGTATTTTAGCTTTTAAACTAACTATTGGCAATAGTTCCCTTTCATTCGTCACTCCGAGTTCCGTCGGATGACGACGAATGGGGTTTCGCATAGAAAGCCTATCAACTTCGAGTATACAAAACGAGCCAATGGCAAAGAAATGCCATGGGTCTGCGGAATTTGCATGACGTAACTCCGCCCCACCTCGTGGGTATATAAGGAGGAAGTCCTGCAGCAAGCAGATATGTTTTCGCTTCGGAGCCAAGTTTATTTCTTCACTCCACAAGCCATCTCTGAATTGTCAGCTTTACAAACGAGTTCCTCAGTGTTGGTGTGACGGCGATCTCCGGCGGGGCGCGCGCTTCCTGCTTATCTGTGCAGTGGTTTGCCAGAGAGTGTGTGTCTCCCCGGTCGCTTCAACACTTGAGTGTTTCTCTCACAAAAGAGCTTGCACGCGGCACGTCTTTTTAAAGATGCCTCGCCCGTGTACTTCTGGTTGCGGCAGATCTGTTTCGGACTCTGATGGGCACGAGCGTTGCCTAGTGTGTTTGGGCATTCAGCATGCTAGAGCGGCGCTCGTGGATGAGTCATGTTCTCTCTGTGGAGACATGACCATCGCGTCATTACGGTCGAGACTCAATGAGCTCGCAAGAGCGAGAGTCCCCTTTCCCACACCCCGATCTAGCGCTCCCTCGCGGGGGTGCTACTTCGGCTGGTGGTCGGGGTGATCTGAGGGTTACGGTTTGGCAAAAAGCGCCGACCATTGGTCCACGCGTCAAACCCCCCTGCGTGACGGTGCCCGCTAGTGAACTGTCGATTTCCACGGGTCTACCCTCTGGTGGCCCGTGTACTTCGGCTGAAGCTACAGAGGATGATCTGATGTCTGTAGCAGCATCACAAGGTGGGTTTGAATCTTCTGGAAGTGAAGATTCAGCACAGCTGCCACCCTCTGGTGTGCATACGGTTGTGCCTGAATCGGATCCGGAGATGACGGCCATGCTTTCCCGGGCGGCTGCGAGCATCGGGCTTGAGTGGCGGCCACCACCCTGCCCTGAGCGCTCGCGCCTCGATGATTGGTTTTTGGGCCAAGCCGCAGACCCGCGTCCACGGCAAACCCCAATACCTTTCTTCCCGGATGTGCATGATGAGGTCTCGAAGTCCTGGAAGACCCCGTTGTCTTCTCGGGACCGCTCGCTGGTCTCATCCGCCTTTCCTCCCCTCGATGGGGCGGCTGCCCGTGGGTACACTGGACTTCCCCCGGTTGAACGCTCTGTTGCGATGCAACTGTGTCCTCAGAGTGCTTCTTCTCGCGGCGAGTTTAAGCACCCCTCTAAAGCCTGTAGATTCACATCTAACATGGTGGCGAAATCTTACAGAGCAGCGGGACAGGCAGCTGCCTCTTTGCATGCGATGGCCACTCTGCAGGTCTATCAGGCCCAAATGCTGAGGGACATGCACGAGGGTAGGACAGACCCAGGCCTCTTCAATGAGCTGCACGCCGCGACCGACCTTGCAAAGGTTACCGCGCGCTCCCTGGGTTTGGTGATGTCCACAGCTGTGGTCCAGGAGAGACATCTCTGGCTGAACCTGGCTGACATGGTGGATTCCGAGCGGACTCGTCTGCTTGATGCGCCCCTGTCCCAGGCCGGCCTCTTCGGCGGAGCGGTGGAGGACTTTGCCCAGCAGTTCTCCACTGCGCAGAAGCAGACTGAGGCTATTAAACATATTCTGCCCCGCCGACCCGCTGCTGCCTCCACCCGTCTGGTCGGGCAGAATCCTCAGCCTGCTCGCCGCCGAGGGCGCCCTCCTGCGGCTCCCGCCCCTCCCGCCCGGCCTACGCAGCAGCCTCCACCCAGGCCCCGGCGCGGAGGTGGCTGCAAGAAGGCGCCACAGCCCTCTCCAGCCCCGCCCCCCGCTAAACGCCAGGCTAAGCGGCGCTCCTGAGACGGGCTGCTCAGAGTTGATGTTTGTTTCCCAGGAGATGGTAGCAGGACCACTCCTTCCCCCGGTGGAGGGCCGGGGGAGAATCTTTTGTTTTTCTCCAGCGAAAACCGCTGCTCACCCACGGGTGAGCGGCACCTCACACTGGTTAAAGATAGAAACAAACCTCTCTTCTCTGAGCTCACAGAGTTCTCGGACGACACAGAGTGCCGCCCACAAGCCACGCTCTCCTCGTCCCCCTCTGTCCCGGAGGCGGTTGACACGGCGGGTCGCCCACGGGCCGCCTCAGCCCTGTCCCCCTCTGTCGAGCACCCCCAACAGAGCACACCCCCGTGGAACGCTGGTCCTTCCCTGGCCTCCTCTGTTCGGGCGCGGAGCCTAACTGTGCCCCCACATCGGGCCGCTATGCCACCCACGTCCGGGCCAGTTACTCCGCTTCGCTGCCCCTCCGGGGGGACGCCTGTGGCCCGCATGACCCCGCTGGTTCAGTACCTGGGAGCCTGGCTAGAGCTTCCCCGTCTGTCCCGCTGGGTCGCACGCACCATCAGGTTCGGCTATGCGATTCAGTTCGCACGGCCTCCTCCCCGCTTCAGGGGAGTCCGCTCCACTTTGGTCGGTGGCAATGCCCCTATCATGAGAGCCGAGATTGCGATCCCTGCTGGCGAAGGCTGCAATCGAGACTGTCCCTCCAGCCGAGATGAGGTCCGGCTTCTACAGCCCTTACTTCATTGTCCCCAAGAAAACCGGTGGGTTACGGCCAATCCTGGACCTGCGCGTGTTGAATCGCTCCTTACACAGGATGCCGTTCAAGATGCTCACTGCCAAACGCATTTTCGAATGCGTGCGGCCCCAGGATTGGTTTGCAGCGATCGACCTGAAGGACGCCTACTTTCATGTCTCCATTCTTCCTCGACACAGACCGTTCCTCCGGTTTGCTTTCGAGGGGCGGGCATACCAGTACGCGGTTCTCCCTTTCGGGCTAGCCCTGTCTCCTCGCGTCTTCACGAAGGTCATCGAGGCAGCCCTTGTTCCCCTTCGGGTTCACGGGGTTCGCATCCTGAACTATCTCGACGACTGGCTGATCCTAGCTCACTCTCGAGACCAGGTTTGCGAACACAGGGACCTAGTGCTTCGGCACCTAGCTCGTTTGGGCCTTCGGGTCAACTGGGAAAAGAGCAAACTTTGCCCCGTGCAGAGGATCTCTTTTCTCGGTATGGACATCGACTCGGTCGCCATGTCCGCGCAGCTTACGAGCGAGCGCGCGCAGTCACTGCTGACTTGTCTGAGACAGTTCCAGGACAAGAGTGCGGTTCCACTGAAACTTTTTCAGAGGCTCCTGGGGCATATATCATCTGCAGCCGCGGCAACGCCGCTCGGATTGCTTCATATGAGACCGCTTCAGCTTTGGCTTCGCGGCCGAGTACCGAGGTGGGCATGGCAACAAGGCACGCTCCGAGTACCAGTTACTTCGAGCTGCCGTCAGACCTTCACCTCGTGGTCGAGCATCAGTTTTCTCAGGGCCGGTGTCCCCCTAGAACAGGCTACGAGGCATGTTGTCGTATCGACAGATGCCTCCGCCACGGGCTGGGGTGCCATGTGCAATGGTCATGCTGCCGCGGGCTCCTGGACAGGACCCCAGCGCCTATGGCATGTCAATTGCCTCGAGTTGCTGGCCGTACGCCTTGCCCTGCACCGCTTTCGAGCGCTGCTCAGGGGTCAACACGTTCTAGTCCGATCAGACAATACCGCCACAGTAGCGTACATCAACCATCAAGGTGGTCTACGCTCGCGCCGTATGTCGCAACTCGCTCGCCTCCTCCTCTTATGGAGTCAGAAGCATCTGAGGTCCCTTCGTGCTATTTACATTCCCGGAGCCCTGAACTGTGCAGCCGACGAGCTCTCACGGTTTCAGCCCCTCCCTGGCGAATGGCGACTCCATCCCCAGACGGTTCAGCTGATTTGGGACCAGTTCGGCGACGCACAGATAGATCTGTTTGCCTCCCACGACTCGACCCACTGCGCCCTGTATTATTCCCTGACCAAGGGCACGCTCGGCACGGATGCACTGGCCCACAGCTGGCCGCGGGGCCGCAAGTATGCGTTTCCCCCAGTGAGCCTTCTTGCGCATTTCTTGCGCAAGGTCAAGGAGGACGAGGAGCAGGTCCTTCTGGTTGCGCCCTACTGGCCCACCCAGACCTGGTTCTCCGAACTCATACTCCTCGCGACAACACCTCCTTGGCCCATACCTCTGAGGAAGGACCTTCTTTCTCAGGGACGGGGCACCCTATGGTACCCTCGTCCCGACCTGTGGAGCCTCCACGTGTGGCCCCTGGATGGGACCAGGTAGGTTTGAGTACCCTACCACCTCCGGTGGTGGCTACCATCACTTCCGCTAGAGCGTCGTCTACGAGACACCTCTATGCGTTGAAGTGGAACCTCTTCGTCAGCTGGTGCTCTTCTCACCGAGAAGACCCCCGGAAATGCCCCGATCAGCGTCGTGCTTTGCTTCCTTCAAGATGGGTTGGAGCGAAGGCTGTCTCCCTCCACCCTCAAAGTCTATGTTGCCGCTATCGCCGCACACCATGACTTGATAGAAGGTAAGTCTGTGGGAAAGCACGACCTGGTCATCAGGTTCCTTAGAGGAGCCAGGAGATTACATCCTCCTCGCCCTCCTCTCGTTCCCTCTTGGGACCTCGCAGTGGTTCTAACTGCCCTGCAGCATGCTCCCTTTGAGCCTTTGTGATAGTGGAGCTCAAGCTCCTGTCAATGAAGACAGTGCTCCTGGTTGCATTGGCCTCTATTAAGAGGGTAGGGGACCTGCACGCATTCTCCGTTGACGAAGCGTGCCTGGAATTCGGGCCGGCTTACTCTCACGTGATCCTGAGACCCCGGCCTGGATATGTGCCCAAGGTTCCTACCACTCCCTTTCGGGACCAGGTGGTGAACCTGCAAGCGCTGCCCCCGGAGGAGGCAGACCCAGCCTTGGCACTGCTCTGTCCAGTACGTGCTCTCTGCACCTATGTAGACAGGACGCAGTGTTTCAGGACCTCAGACCAGCTCTTTGTCTGTTATGGTGGGAAGCTGAAGGGAAGAGCTCTCTCCAAGCAGAGGTTGTCTCACTGGATAGTG
The DNA here is from genome assembly GCA_036326025.1 of Chrosomus eos. NCBI lineage: Eukaryota > Metazoa > Chordata > Actinopteri > Cypriniformes > Leuciscidae > Chrosomus > Chrosomus eos. Next base: position 23,677,130 of record CM070833.1, on the reverse strand, counting down.
GACACCATTGCTTTGGCATTCCAGCAGCAAGGTCGACCGTGCCCCCTTGGTGTGACCGCCCACTACACCCGGAGTGTGGCGTCCTCTTGGGCTCTAGCGCATGGCGCCTCGCTAACAGACATCTGCAGAGCTGCAGGCTGGGCGACACCTAACACATTCGCCAGATTCTATAATCTCCGAGTGGAGCCTGTGTCCTCTCGTGTGCTCGCTTCAACCAGCCGGCATTGGGACCCGCTCAGGTGTCTTCGCTTGCTCGCCATTCCACTCCACGGACTGGATGCGTGCGATATTCTCCTCAGGTGAGCTTCCCCGAAAGCCCTGAGTTCCTCCTGCACTCCTGACGTCGACCCAGTGTCTCTGTGCCTGAGCGTCGGCTAGGTGCCTCCCGTGTGCATGGTCCCTCTCCGGAGCAACCCCCACATGTGTATTCCCACTGTAAGCCTCTCTGAGCATGTGTCTTCCCTTGGCAAGCCACCTTGCCACCCCTGGGGTTTAAAACTTTTCCACCTGCGGCTGGATACCCCAGTGTATTCCCCATATGCTTCCTTCGGGTCATATGTGTATTCTAAATTCCCCCCCCCCCCCCCCCCCCCCCCCCCCCCGTTGGGCTGGGTATATTCTGCATACTCCTCTATATCTTGGGATATGCTCCCCAGTGTACCTTGGTATTCCTGTGTTAAATAGGAGTCCCACTTGTCCAGTATGACAGGGATCTCAGATTTACGCAGGGCACTGGAAGACAGCTGTGAAGGTGGCGTGATTAGACTGGTAACCCCATTCGTCGTCATCCGACGGAACTCGGAGTGACGAACGAAAGGGAACGTCTCGGTTACGTATGTAACCCTCGTTCCCTGAGTGAGGGAACGGAGACGTTCCGTCTTCTTGCCACTTCCGCTGTATACTGCGGGGATCGCCTGAGCTCAGTCTTGGCTCCTCAGCGAAGAAACATATCTGCTTGCTGCAGGACTTCCTCCTTATATACCCACGAGGTGGGGCGGAGTTACGTCATGCAAATTCCGCAGACCCATGGCATTTCTTTGCCATTGGCTCGTTTTGTATACTCGAAGTTGATAGGCTTTCTATGCGAAACCCCATTCGTCGTCATCCGACGGAACGTCTCCGTTCCCTCACTCAAAACAACAAAGTCTAGACGCGATATAAATAGCATTGCGGACAACTTCAGTGTTTATGAATAGAGTTTTAGTGAGAGTGCAGAACGCGGTAAGCCTGTCATAGCTTAAAGGGATCGATTTTGACAATCTAAATAATAGATTTGTTTGACTACGGCAGCTGGTTTAGTCCAAAAATGCGCAGTTATTTGGCAGTTGGGTCTGTTCGAGGTCGGATCACATTCTCACCACAAACGAACCGCTCCAGAGTTCGTTTGAAAGCGTCCTCTTCGAGGAGGTCTCGGTACGCTTGTTTGGTCCGCTTTTGGTGCGCACCCGAGTGCAATTGCTGCTTTCTCACCTGCCCAAACGAACCGCACCAAGGGGGACTGTAACTCTAGTGCGATTCAACCGAACTAAATGAGGCAGGTGTGAAAGCACCCTTATTTGTACATCCTTGTTTCCTTAATTCCTCATGTCTAAGCTCTACCCCCTTAGGATGCGTGGCAAAGGTACACCTGTGTATCCTCAACAATGAATCCTCAGGAAGCTTCCTTGTTCCTCACCTCCTCGTGGTGCAATCAGACAATTGAGATGCCCTTCAAGATGGCTGAGTTCGATCAGTAACTCAAATAACCACTCGTTACAACTGAGGTCTGCAAAAGAGTATCTCTGAATGCACAACACGTCAAACCTTGAAGCATACGGATTACAGCAGCAGAAGACAAGCCGGGTGACACTTCTGTCAGCTGAGAACAGGAAACAGAGTTTACAATTTGCATGGGTTTAACAAAATTGGACAATAGAAGATTGAAAAACGTTGCTTAGTTGAGACTCATGAACAACATGAAAGCATGGGTCCATCCTGCCTTGTATCAACGGCTTAGGCTGGTGGTGTAATAGTGTTGTTGTTGTTGTTGTTTGGGGGGGGGGGGGGGTCTTTTTTGACACACATTGGGTTTCTCTTAGTACCAACTGAGCATCGTTTAAATGCCACAGCCTGATTATTGTTGCTGACCATCACTTTATGACAACAGTGTAGGCTACCCATCTTTTGATCTTTTGATGGCTACTTCCTGCAGGATAATGCGTCATTTCACAAAGCACAGATAATCTCAAACTGGTTTCTTGAACATGACAATGGCCCTCATTTATCATTCTTGCGTAGAAACGGGCGTATATGTTGGCGTAAGATTATGCTTACACTCCTCTCACCACCTGATTTATGAAGCTGTGCGTACCTTTGAAATCCAGGTGTACGCAGTGCCTTCCCTTGATAAATCCCGCGGCTGAAAACGATCGTCATTAGAATAACACGCCCCTATATATTCAAGTCTCCGCTTCCCCCACGCCCTCATTTTACGCCATGTACATACGGAAGACGGCAAAGAAGAGACTTCTCCGACGTGGAGCCGAAATGACCTATCACAATGCATTATTTTACAGCACGTCTTTTGAAACAATCAGCATTCAATTTCGAATCACGTCACAATTTCAAATCACGTCACATGTATTGGGGTGTACAATAGTGATGGTGATGTGATGTGGAGTACCATTCATTCACATTAATAATTGCATGACAATTTGTAATATTCTTCTTCTTATATTATTATGATTTTTATTATTAATGACGCTTATTGTTATTTAGAAGAATGTTGTTATTATTATTTGTATTATTATTATTTAAAAGAAGAAGAATGTATTTTTTATTATTTTGTCAGTCTGAATTATTTTTTGGTTATTGAAAGCCTTTCATTACCGAACCCAGTCCGTGCGCACCTGCCGGGCCTAACCCTTAAAAGTCAGGTAAAGCACACAGGCTCGCAACTGAAGGAATACATATACTTACAAATCAAATGCTTTGGTTAAGTTACACAAATTAAACATTGAAGTCCATGTTGCACAAAAATAAACACTGAAGTTTATAATTACTATGTTGTTGTTTTTTTTATACAGTGGGTCATAATATATCATATCTTTTAGTTTGTCAGTGCGTTTAGTGGTGTTAGGAATTGTTTTTCTGCGCATTTCCGAACTCCAAACGTGCGTACACCACCTCCTGAGCTGGCGTAGGATTTGAGCGTGCCGTACACCAACGTCCATATTGATAAATCTCAAAGTCACCGTGGTTTTGGGTGTACGCCAGGTGTACGCTGGAAATTTGGTGTACGCACTTTTGATAAATGAGGGCCAATGAGTTCACAATACTCAAATGGGCTCCACAGTCACCAGATCTAAATCCAATAGAGCTCCTTTGGGATGTGGTGGAACGGGATATTGGTATCATGGATGTGCATCTGACAAATCTGCAGCAACTGTGTGATGCTATCATGTCAATATGGACCAAAATCTCAGAGGAATGATTCCAGCACCTTATTGAATCTATGCCATGATAAATTAAGTCAGTTCTGAAGGCAAAAGGGGTCCAACCCGGTACTAGCAAAGTGTACCTAATAAAGTGGCCGGTGAATGTATGTTCTAATGATATTTCACCCTATAAGTCATCGTTGATGTGAACCCAGTTGTTTTATGGTTTAGGGATTGTTTTAATTCATCACTTGCATGACATGTGCATGCATTCATTTTTTCAACTGATTATTCAGTAGAAGTCTACCAATCCTTTTTAATGTTTTAATGGTAGTTAGTAATCATGTTTGTTATCATTAAGAGGGTTTGTGTTTGTCCTTCAAATGATAGAACTAGCATCTGTTGATTCAACAGGTTGGACAGGTTTCGTCCAGATTGACAGTCGATTCCCACTCAACTGCTTTAGCGGGGTCTGCCATCCTTCTGTGAGAGACAGCAGAACGAGGTTATCTACGCAGAACAAACACTTGATTTCAGTGTCACAGAGTGAGACCTCCCAGTCTCTCACGCAGGACAGATTAGAAACTGCTTTTTAAGACACCCTGTAATTTAAGAAATTTACTTGATGTTTCTTTTTGTCTGAAAGATATCTTCACCTTAGGTCAACCTGTTCCACTTTACTGTAAGTCTGTAATTTAATGTTTGGATGCCAAAAGCACTTCCAGAGCAAAACTTACAGCTGCCCGAGCAGATAGCAGTAATCAAAACATGTCCTTGCACCCATATCTAAGCACAGCATGGGGAGATGGACGCTTGTTATCTAGTTTAACTGGACTAGTGCTGCACCACACACAACATGTGCACATGAACGCAAACAGACCGCCAACTCCCTCTGTCCACCAGCCCCCTTCTGCTACAAATCCTCTCAGATCACTCTACCCAGCAAGTCTCCTGTTTGGACAGCAGCGTGAGCCCTGTCCCTGGTCCAAAGCCATGGCTTCCTCCCCTCTTCCCACCTGTCAGGTGCTCTTGTCCGTTTTAATGGGGGAGGAAAAGGAGGGGAAGGGGGAGACAACAGCCAGCCTGCCGGATCCAGCACCTGCCTGCCTGCCTCTCTGTGCCAACCTTTACGGCTGTCTCTCAGCTCCGCTTCACTTCCTCTAAGCCAAGACTCCCAGCAGGTGTCCCTACAGAATGGAGATCTATCCGAGCCACCACGGAGGTCCAACTCGTCTCGTCTTCTCTGGCTGTTTTGAGAGACAGAGAGGTCACACATTTCCACGCATACTCACGGAGCTCTTTTCTCAGTCGTGCAGAAAGAGTCACAGAAGTGATTCTTTGCTGAATGTGTGACTTATTAACATTCATAAAATCGCATAGCCTGTCAGTTCCGTGGAAATTACTTTGTGAAAGATGGGAATCTCATTACCATGATTACATAAAGCATTGTTTTGCCATTGTTATTTCACGCCATGTGTGGTGAAAAAAATGGAAAATGCAATTTGTTGTGCTTGCAAAGTGTTAATGAGGCTAGCAAGCCTTTAGCGAAATGTGCAACCGCTACACTGCATGAAACCATCGAGAGACTGAACAATTACTCAAACAGCACAGCTTTTGAGAATAACAGGCGTCTGTATATCATTATGAGATGGAATCATTATCACTCTCATAACAAGTATTAGTGCAACAGTTTAAATTCTGTTTAGTTAATGGATGCCTTGAGAAAAGATACAATTGCAAGGTTTTAGGCTTTGCCTCATCTCTAAATTAAACAGAAGTGGAAGTATGATAATAGTATTAAGGGCCATTCACACTGAGGACAATAACTATAACTATAAAGGTTTAATAATGGCTCTAATTCTATTAGAATGGAAAAGTCCACACCACAACTACAAGAACAATAACATCACAGAATGATGTAGTTAGATTGATTTTTAGAATGATTTTTTTTCAGCTGATGAACAATAAAACCAATCATTCAATTGTCATAGCTACTGAAAAAGCTTAAACATTTGAAGCGTCAGAGCCAAATACAGAGTGTCTATTTACACTAAGGCCGTGTGTCCACCAAAGCGTTTTTTTACGCAGCTGGCGTATTTTTCTAATTGTTTTCAATGGGAGCTCTGCCTTTTTTTAAACACCATGAGCGTAATGAGGTGCTGAATGTTTTTTTACACTGAAGCGCTGAGCGCCCGGCGTTTTTTACTGGTCGCCAAGAGTTGAAGAATATTCAACTTTGGGGTAAAACGCAGCGCTCATCACTGTCATTTTTTACCTAACCGTCCATTCACAGTGGAGGAGAGGCGGGACAAATATTACACCGACCAACCGCCACAATCTGCTTGTTCGACGTCAACAGATGACAACAACAAGCATAATTTTTAAAAAAAGAGCCAGAGAAAATACGTTACATTGTATTGACATTTTAATATAGAGTCAACACAGAAACAAAATATGTGTGAAATGAGATACTAGTAACACTTTCGCGGATATTCCGTATCATAACAAGCAAAGTGTCTCAACTGAATAACAAAATGCTGTGCTGGCAAAACGCTCTCAAGCGCCCATAGCTAGGCGTTTTCAGCAGAGCGCCTAGCGTTTTCAGCTGGCTAAAAACTCTTTGGTGGACATGCGGCCTAACTGTAAATAGCCCGCCTTGTTGGCAGAGGCTATTTACACTAACTCCGCCAACTGACGTCTGGCGGAAGATGCTGAAAGGTAAACAGTAGCAATAGTGTAGGAGTAGTGTGTTTAGCAGAAAGTTGTGACGCAAATCGACCTGAATTCAAATCCACCTTTTGCCGAACTAGCTCTACTCCCTTTTCCCATCACATATCAGATTGGAAAGGCATTTATTTTAATAAAAATAAAGAAAATGTTAAAAAAATTTTTTATAAATTGTCTAACATGTGTTTAATAATAAAGTGCTTATTGGTTAGGGGTAGGTGTAGAGAGGGCTTTCTTCTCCCAACAATGCGGCATTCATTTAATAATTTAAATACATATAATAATTTACACATATCACATACCTTTTAATGTACAAAACTGAGGTGCAAATAGTATTGCCCCTATTTATAAGTAGCCTAAAATAGCATATAACTATTTACACTTCTTGGAAAGAAATACTGCTATTTTTACATAGTGTAAATATAATCTATCCCTATTTTCACTTAGTGTAAATAGCATATTGCTAAGAAAATGCTATTTTTATTTAGTGTAAATAGAATATATTGCTATTTAAACGGTGTAAATAGCAGCTATCACTATTTGTACTTGGTGCACATAGCTGCTGCTGAGAAAATAACAGCAGCACGCAGTTATATGCACAGTTATATTTACAGAACGTTGCATTGGTGTGGACGCTAATATAGTTGGTCTGAACAGGCCTTTTTTAAATGAAACATTAACACAGCAGCAGGATATTCTTCAACTGTGCTTCAACTGTGATAAGGCTTTAAAGTAATATGAATTAAACCCTTTTTATATAGCTTTAGTCAATATACCTGTTGGGGATATTCACCACTAATGCAAGAACAAAAAAGGTGATTGACATTGTTCAAACAGTAGTGACTCAAATACTGTATAAAAGCTGTTGATAAAGCTGGTTTGAGCACTAGTCAGTCAGTTGGTCAGAAACTGGGAGACAAGCTGACCAACCAACTAGCCAAGCACCAACTTGGACAGGGTGGGAGCTTACCTAGACCAGAGATAAACCTGGTTTAAGCTTTTCTTTCAGCAGGGGCAAAGCTCAAATCAAGGCAGATCCAGATTAGAAATATCAGGGGAAAAAAAACTCATTCTGCCAGTTTCTCTTAAATCTCACCTTCTCCCCGGCTATCCCCGACAATCCTGTGAACACGGTTTCCAGGGCAACATCTCCAGTGGCCAGCAGAAGCAGAGAACAATGATTGTCCAGAGCAGAGGGGGCAGAGGGACCTCTTCAGTCAAGACAGATGCCAGATGTTCTCATATCCACTCGTTTCAAGCAATTAATTCCTTTTCACGATAGATAGATAGATAGATAGATAGATAGATAGATAGATAGATAGATAGATAGATAGATAGATAGATAGATAGATAGATAGATAGATAGATAGTAATAGATAGATAAAAGTGTAATAGTGTAACTCAGTGTTAAGAGGTCTTATTACACTGTAGAAATTCAGACCCTGCTGCAAGCAATCTCATCAGATTTATGTTCTTTTACAGAAATGTGTTCGGTTCCTTGATTTCTGTAATGTGTTCCTCGGCCGAGGAACAAAAGGCTTAGCAATGTAATTCAGTGAGAGCAGAAAAGATGTCTAGAGCCGAGCTCTGGGCTACATGCATTAAACATGACATGTAGGGCCATGTGTATGGTAGTAGCTGGGACTTAAAACGAAAATGCTCTTCACAGGTTAAGACAGGTTGTATTCTGTGCTGAGCCGCAATTCACTGAGGAGATTTGAACCTTCATTTAATCTGTGACAGGAAAACTGGGGCTGCAAAACACTGTGCTTTGTGGTAAGAAACATGAGGGTGAATGGAAGACATTTAGATTTAAATGAATGATTATTCTATTGGAAAAAGAAATCACTCAGAACCATATTGTTAAATAATTGAATTCAGCTATGCTCTTATAAAAAGAGTGACATTTAACCAGATGAACTAAATAGTTGAAATAAAGCATTCTGTTCTCACATGAGTTCCCATTTCCTTCTCACTCTTTATATATTTAATGACTTTTATTACGCTATAAATATTAATCAACAATAGGCTGCTAAGGGAGATGCTGAAGATCAGAATGCATCATTCTAAGAGGAAAGGGGCAGGAACTTTAATCAAAGAGGTCTTAGCATATTCTAGTAGGTGCTGCGCATGGCGGCTGCAGCCAATCGTGGCTCTCGAGAGTGCTTATTGGCTGGGCTGTGGGGGATGTCTGGCTTCCATCGGTAGGGGGTTACTCTCTCTCCGCTCCATCCGTCCATTCAGCCCCCACAGTCAGCAAAACACTCGTCAGAGTGCAGGTCCACAGCAAGAGAATCCTGCAGAGCTCCGTGTATGTGTGATGTGTGTGTGTGAGTGTGTGTTCAGAGTGTCAGGAGGAGAGAGAGACAGCGTGGACTAGCTGCTTCTGAACCACTGCAGGAGCACTAAATCTGGGTCTGTCACAGATACTGAAGGAGAGAGAGAGAGAAGACATTGAAAAAAGGACGTTTATCTAGCACCACAATTATGGAGACTCATCTCTGCGGTCCACCAGCGGATCAAACTAGAAGCAAAAGACAGGAAAGTCAGCCGCCGTATTGACTTTAATCTTCTGGTGGAAGAAGGAGATTATATTCCCTGACAGTTTGCTCTCAGAAGGTGAAGATTAGGAGTGGATTTTTTTCCTTCTTTCTTTCCTTTTTTCTTCTGTTTCAGTTAATTGCTGTGTTTTTGGGGGGCTCCTCACCCTCTTCACAAGTCGTCACCTCTCTCAGATCCTTCCTTTCCTTCCCAACATCTTCTCTGCATGCTTTTCCACTGCTCTGCAGGTGAACACACTCATGGTGGATGCCAAGGGAAGGAACATGAAATGTCTGACGTTCTTATTGATGCTTCCAGAGTCAGTTAAGAGCAAGTCCAGCAAAGGCTCTAAAAAGGGGAGTCCCAGCAGCTCGTCCAAGCTGCCCCCTGTGTGCTATGAGATCATCACCTTGAAAACTAAGAAGAAGAAGAAGATGGCAGCGGAGATCTTCCCCACTATGAAGCCGGCGTCGGCCACCACGGTGCAGCAGTACCAGCAGCAGAACTTGAACAACAACAACACCATACAATGCTGCAACTGGCAGGGTCTCTACTCCACGATCAGGGAGAGGTAGGTCAACTTTTGATGTGTTCAGAGAGGGAGACCAGAGACTGTTACGCAGAGAACATTTGGCGTCCAACAGAGCCTTTATAAAGTGATAGCTGATGCAGTGGGGAAGTCTCAGAGCATATTGAAAATCTGGGACTTAAACCTGCAAATAAGAAGTTTTAGGATTATGAAAATGTAATTGAAGAAATATTCAGCACTATTTCTAGATCATACCTAATCAAATAAGCACATTTGTGACATGTTCTTGCACATTGAAGCAACAAACATGTTCAAATCATAATGGGTAACTTGGAGCTCATGCAGCTTGAAAGCTGTGGTGATTAAACACAAAAAAAGTCAATTGAAAATTTCAAACAAATTGTAATCCTCATAAAATGATGTATTATAAATAAATAACTTGTTAAAAATTTTGAAATAAGTTATAATTATTAAACTGGAACATTTTCACTGCTGGTTTCAGACTTTTAGAGCACACTGAATATTTGGAAGAATATATTGCATGCACAGTTTAACTCAGGGATCACTAGGTTCAGGTGTGGGTGTTGAATGTCATTGTTGGAGTGTTATTCAATGGCTCTGAGATTGTTTGAGAATGTTCTGAAATGTTAAAATGTCCATTTGTGTGGTTGTCGGTCTCTGTTCTGCCCTGTGTGCATTGTCCTAGAGGAGGCAAAAGAAAGGAACAAGTTTTGTTTTATATGCCAAGGCTTTGCTCTCTGTCAAAGGGCAATATTTACTTTGTCGTCATGGGAAAGCCCCCAGCCTGGCCAAAACAAATGTGCGCTCTCGGACCTGGCTTTGTAGTCCCTTTGGAACAGCGTTCCTTATTTACCTACCGCTCCTATGTGGCCGGGACCACAAAAATACATGAAGAAGATGCCATTGTAGACTGCCATTTCCCAGGGGCCAGGGATTTTCCTGAGAAAGATCCTGTTCTATTCTGAATGTTTTCAAAATTTACAAGATTTAGATTTTCCTACTCCCCACTAGAATAAGAGCATCAAGTTGATAGTCATTTCATGTTATATGAAAATTCCTTTATGTCTAAAGAAATACATAAACATGGATTCACCTCTTGCTTATAATCAAGTAGAAATGTTTCTCTGTTTTTCTTAATTAAAAAAATTACCCCCCCCCAAATCGTCTCTTTTGCAGAAATTCTGTGATGTTCAATAATGAACTGATGGCTGACATTCACTTTGTTGTCGGTCAGTCCGGAGGGACTCAGAGGCTCCCGGGACACAAGGTAAGACCTACTGACCTGCACTACAGTCACCTCAGCATTACAAGAGAATATAATCAGGATTTAGAGTTTGCGATGTGCTTCACTGCTGTTGTGCTTCAAGTCTTTATCTTGTTTTCAGTGTAGCCGGCCATGTGCCTTTCCGAGACACTCGTAAATTATTGATGTAAATCCAACAAAAGTGGGGAGAGTCTTGCTCATTTTGGATTTATACTGTATTAATTAATCAGAGTTTGTGCTCAAAGTTCCTTAACTGAATCTCCCAAAGGTTTTTTTCTGAATAAGCTGCTTAATTGTTGCTTGGTAAAATGAAAGCGTGTCAGATTTTGACATCACAAAACACATTAGACCGATCTGTTTCAAATAATGTTTCAACATCATACCCTATTGTAATATTAGTGCATATATAGTGATCTAACTCAGGGGGTTTTCAGACTGAGGCGACAAGGGGTGCTAGGGAATCCATGGAAAATATATAAATTTTTAGATCTGACACTATTATTTAACACTGTCATTGTGCTGTGTATAAAGACATTTTGGAAATCATGCGATTAATCATGACTATTTTATTATATCGACAACCATACTTCTAAAAGTAAAAAAAGCACCAACATTTATTTGGAGAAGTACATACTGACAAAATGGCTATACAAACGCATTAAAAATTTGAAATGAATGAAACATTTTACTTTTCACGTTCATACGGACAATTTTTTCCTCTTAAGACTTTGCAAACCCTTGATCTAATTTATATCCACTGAGTAAATCCTTTGAGATCTTCTTGGAAAGCAATTGCTTTTGTTCTAAAATTTTCATGGCCACCATTGGATTGGCTTTATTATGTATGACATTTTTTTTAACCTCAGGCCAATTTTAGCTGCACCAAAACCCCATTTAAATCGGTCCTGGTTTCACTCTCAGACTTTATTCAAAAAGACAGGGTTAATCTGGTGCCTACAATTCAGGCATGCCTCATCTTTTATCCATTTAAGAGGGTAGAACTGAAACCTGTGTATGGCTGATATGTGATGCTTTATAAAGCTCACTTAAGCAAGGGCATTGTATTGCTTTGCTGCATGGCCACAGCCAATATTGCAATGGGCCATGAAGAGTTATTACAGAGCACCTTTTTTATGATGTCCATTTGGCTGGCGTTCAGATATGCATTATCATTTTTATTTGAGAAGGTTATGTTTGCTTCTAGGAAAGGCTTCATTGCATGCGAGTGCTTTGCAAAATTACTCTCGCCATTTATTTGGTGCTCCTTAAAGTTACAATATATTTGCTATGGGCTTTTCACATGAGGGATCCTGAGGGAGAAAAACACACGTTTACTGACGCAGCAATAAAAAGGCCAAACTAAAGTTCACTAACTGGAAAAAATGCTATGTGAGACTAATGCTAAAATGAATTGTAAACATTCACTTCTGCTCCTGTTATATAATGTATCTGCATTGCTGTGTTGGCCTCTGATTTCATCATTAGCTACGTGCACCCATTAGCATCAGCAAGATAACTTTTAGCTCCAGCAGCCACTTTCACACCATTGTGCAACACTTCTTGATTCGGAGGGAAAAGCAAATGCCATTCAGAAGAATGGCACTCGCGTGTCTTGTAAACCCAGGGGGAAATTACAGCCGTAATTAAGCATCGGCCTTTGTGGGTGAAATTTTGTGTGTGCTTCACGCTCAAGCGACTCCAGGGGAATGGGATCAAGCCGAAATTTAAAACAGCCAAGCGTTACCTTTACAATGCAATCGACTCAGAAGAAAGAAACCCTGAAGGGCAACTTGTGAGGAATTAAAGATCGCAAGCTGTGCCTTTCTGATTCAGGTTTATAATAAAGAATGTGTTATTGTATAGATTGTAATTTAAAGATGATTACATGAAACCATCACCTGCCACCTGCAAGGTTCTTTTGATAAGGGTGAGGAGAATAATAGGGTTTTTGTTAAAGCGAAGAGAGACTATAGTGTCAGGTCATGAAATTTGGTCACTTTGGAAAAATAGAGACTGAACAATAGCAGAACAGTATGAAACCTTTTCCATTCACACCACATGTGTCCTTCAATACAAAGCTGATTTGATGGGTTTGCACTGTTTTCCGATGTTTGAAAATCACTGCTCGTGAGTTAACGTGTAAATTATTTAAAATAAAGGGTAGGATAGTATAGCTCCTTATGCTAATCGATAACACAAGTCAAATTAATTTATATACTATATACATTTTTTTTTTCCTCATTAGTATGTCCTTGCGGTGGGAAGCTCTGTTTTCCATGCAATGTTCTATGGAGAGTTGGCAGAAGACAACGATGAGATCCGTATCCCTGATGTGGAACCTCCAGCCTTTCTGGCTATGCTTAAGTAAGACTCCTTTTGCAATTGCACCTTATCTGTCTGGTCTGTGCCGGCTGACCCTTTACTCATCTGCCTGGTTAAACCATTATTATCTTCCTGTACAGATTATTTAGTTATTATTGTTTTCAATTAAGCGCAGGAATGAAGAAAATTATTTTCTCTGATCTAAGTACCCCTCTTTGGACTTCTTCCAGAAGGTTAATCGACTACACCAACATGTAATTTCTTTACAGCGAACGGTTCGAGACCATTAAAAACGATATGGCCTTTGGACAGAGATTTGTCTAATTGAAATCAACTGTGCAATTAGCTTCATTTGAATAGATTTAAGATACCAAATATTTTAATTTGACTTCTTAAATGTCATTTTTCTCAGTTCTCAGATCTTTTAAGTTCAAAAAGCTCCCTAGCATGACTTTATGGGGCAAATTCATGAAAACGTTGCACCACTCATGGTATTTCTGCACAAAAATCTGCATTTTATTCATTTACCACAGCAATTCAGTTTAACCAGGTTCTAATGTATAATGTATTTCTGATTTGCCTTATTTTCTTTAATGTGTTTTATCTAACGCCACTTGCTGGATGTTTAATTTCCAAAGTGCCGCCATATGTACAATAACCATTGTAATAAAACCTTGCCAGATTTCACGGTTTCAGCTAAAACTCAACATGCTTTTAGCGCCATTCATTGGATATTTTAAATTCAGAGTATAGCAAAACATGCAAGAATCATTTTGAAGAAATGTTGCCACAGGCATATTTTTTCCCAATGAGTATGCGTTGGTTGCTTATTCCCAAAGTCTTTTATATATATCAGAGTGAACTCTGAACACTAATGGCAATATATACTTAAATGTTATATAGAACTGTAGCTTAAACACGAAGAAAATAAATAATGAATTGAGCTTAGCTTGTCCGCCTCTCAGAGGGCTTAGGACCATGACAGAAGATCTGATAGATCTTAACTCATGCTTACCCATTTCTCATGAGAGTCCTTCTGTGTTCTCCACTCGCTCTCTCCTCTTGCGCTGGCTCATCTTTCACTCCCTCCATCTCTTGAGAGAGATTTTTGTTCTCTCTCCCTCCGTGTCTTTCATCCCTCCTTCTCCACTCCCATAAAGAAGTGTAAATGCTGTTTTTTTGGTTTGCCGAAGACTCCCATAGAAAATTGTGTTTATTATGCTACTTGTATATAGGTTATCGCTTCTAGCCCAGAATGCATTACAGGACATAGTATTAGATTTGCAGAAGATCTGCAGATTGCATCACAGTGTGATCAATTCAGCCTAACATCTGTTCCCAAGGACACAATCATAGGCCAAGTTCATTTCTATTCCACAAAGTTGTGGCTATTGTAAGAATAATGCTTTTTGTTATAAAGAGATGTTGCAAAATATAGTATTTCCATTCCCAGTACAGCTTTTCTTTGACCAAAGACACATTGTGGATCATGCTGGTAGCACATCATAAAATAGTAGCTTCTAGCTGGGCCAGTAATAGCAGCCTACAATGTATACTACAGTACTACATCTGTTTTAAATGACTACGGCAGATGGCGGCTAACCCTTTTTGGCTAACCCTGTTTTTTTGTCTGTTTCTCAGGTACATTTACTGTGACGAAATTGACTTGGGTGCAGACACCGTACTGGCAACATTATACGCAGCCAAAAAGTACATAGTCCCACACCTGGCTCGGGCCTGCGTCAACTTCTTGGAAACTAGTTTGAGTGCAAAGAATGCGTGTATTCTTCTGTCTCAGAGCTGTCTGTTTGAAGAGCCAGACCTAACGCAACGCTGCTGGGAAGTCATTGACGCTCAGGCTGAGCTGGCACTTAAGTCTGACGGTTTTTGTGACATTGACGCTCAGACCTTGGAGAGCATCCTCAGACGAGAGACTCTGAACGCTAAGGAGATTGTAGTGTTTGAAGCGGCACTAAGCTGGGCAGATGCCGAATGTCAGAGGAGGGAGATGAACACAAGTATCGACAACAAACGCAAAGTATTGGGCCAATCAGTCTACCTGATCCGTATCCCAACCATGGGTCTTGATGATTTTGCAAACGGTGCAGCGCAATCAGGAGTGTTAACGCTGAACGAGACCAATGACATTTTCTTGTGGTACACGGCGGCTAAGAAACCCGAGCTGCAGTTTGTCAGCCAACCTCGTAAGGGATTGACGCCACAGAAGTGCCACCGCTTCCAGTCGTGCGCCTACCGCAGCAACCAGTGGCGTTATCGTGGACGCTGCGACAGCATTCAGTTTGCCGTCGATAAGCGGGTGTTTATTGCCGGTTTCGGGCTTTACGGCTCAAGCTGCGGATCTGCTGAGTACACCGCCAAGATCGAGCTCAAACGGCAAGGGGTCGTCCTGGGAACCAACCTTAGCAAGTACTTTTCAGATGGATCCAGCAACACCTTCCCCGCTTGGTTTGAGTATCCGGTTCAGATAGAGCCTGACACTTTCTATACGGCCAGTGTGGTTCTGGATGGAAATGAACTGAGTTATTTTGGACAAGAGGGTATGACGGAAGTTCAGTGTGGGAAGGTGACCTTCCAGTTTCAGTGCTCTTCGGACAGCACCAACGGCACAGGTGTGCAGGGTGGCCAGATTCCAGAGCTTGTTTTTTATGCCTGAGTTTCTCCTGGGAAAACAAAAAACTGCCCACCTTTCCAGAGTGAAATAGCTTTACAATATCTGTTTTTCTATTACATGGCAGAATTCAACTCCTCCAATGATGCCAGCTCAAGCAAACTGAGGCATAACAGGCATTACAAGGGTTTTGTTTTGAGCTGTTAGTGGTTTTTCGGGGCTGTCAAACCGTAAACAGTGAATTAAATATATTTTTTGTGTGTGCTCTGAATAACGCTGCACCTGTTTACAAAGAAAATCTAATTTTAATGGTATGGGAGTGGTTGTCTAAGCTCCTAATTGGATGCCACAGCCAGGCTGTTGCTCATTATCTTAATTGATTTAAAATCTGATTCATTTAATTTGAGAGGGGACATTGTGCATTGTACAGTATATATTTAAATGTGTGAAGTAAATTATAAATATATATATATATATATATATATATAAATATACTATATTATCACTTCATGGCTACATCTACTGTTTACAATGACTACGCCATGTTAGTGAACGCTTGCACATGTATATTGTAGCAATAGTGAACAAATTTCTCATGATACAGTCTAACTCCAGCATTTCTCCACATCACGATTCAAGGCAATCAAACACCTAACACCAAAGTCACCATAACTACTTTTTGGTCAGCATCATCAAGCACAGATTGTTTAGAATAATGACATCATTTAGATTTAGAAACATCCCACCATTATAAAAACTAGCTTGCACTGGAATAAATACTTTTCATTTCAAAGTCTTTAACCCTGCAGTAGACCTTAGTCAAGGTACATGTTGTATTTAATGTTACGAAAATGAAAACAAGGGACAGATGTTCTGTTCAATGAGTTTTAACATTTATTAATTCGACTTTGACAAAAAAAAAAATGGCATAGGACCTAAAGACAGTACAGGATTTTGGACTGTTCATCTGTCCCACACTGTTTTCTTCTCAGAATATTAATATAGCTTGACTGAGGTTAGTAGAATCAAATGTACAGTGAATGTTGTAGTATATTAAGCAGAATCAACATCATAAATATTTATCTTACAATATCTCTGGGTTCTATGAAACATGGCTTATTTGAGTAACACGGTTCACCAGTTTGAAGTCTCTTTCATGCCGGTTTTGTAAAGTGCACTAAGAAACTAACACATATACGTATATTATAGTTAATTCAGCTGAAATAACAGGTTACATTTTCACAGCATCACCATCACACAATGTGATGTTTTGGAATATTCTGTCATCATTTCCACCTCTATAAGTGTTGTGTTCGTGGCTAATTAGCAGCATAATTTGCTGTCACCAAACAAACCAGTCTTCACGCTACTAAATGGGATGTTGTCAACTAACATTATATCACATTTTTGTAAAGACAAGATATTTCAAGCATTTTATTTTGTCCGCTTTGGGCTGTAATTACAGGCATTGTGTTTTCCCCCTTTATTTTCATTAAGGTGTCAAAGCGGCAAGAGTGCAGAAAGCTAATTCAATTCCATGTAGAACTTTTAGGGACAGACATAATAGCGATGAGCAGAAGGCAAATAACTGCTTTTTACACTGATCTAAAAATGACCACTCACATTTGATCAAAACACTGATATTATCTAATATTACACACACTTAACAGTCAATAAAGTGAACAAAACACTAGGGTTATATAGATCACCAACAAGGTGCACTTTGAAATGTGCTTTAACATCAATGTTTATTCATGCAAATCAATTAAAATGTGTCACGTTATGGATTTTTGTGTGTCGAGATTTTGTTAACGTCATGTTTTTATTTAAGTGAATTTGCCCATCACATGAGCTACTTTAATCTTTGTGGACTACTTAGAAGAGGTCATTGATGGTGCTCGCTGTGTGTTTATCAACACTTCAGTGAATGTGTATAAAGCTATGTTTGTGTGTTACAGTACAGAGAGACTTATGAATGTGTATGATAGATGAACATGCAAATAAACTTAACAAGCAGTTCTATCATGACATCCAGAATTACTTTTGATATTTATTTTTTTCTTTACAGTAAACAACTTTTTAGAGTAAAGAACATATTTTTTCTTCAGCAGTTTGCAATATAAAGATTTGATCCGCTAGATATGGATGCAGAAATAAAGCTCACAGGTACACATTTCATATTTGGTTACAAATAAGGCATGCAAAAAGGCATGTTTAATATATTCAGCATAAACACTATAAAAAGACCATATATAATACGAATACGAAATTGTGAAATAAAAATTCTGTGTAACATGCTTTCTTTTTAGACATTTAAAGGTGCAGTAAGCAATTTCTGAGAAACACTGTTGATATTTAAAATCGACACACAAACAAACACACCTCTCCCTACATTGCCCCCAAAATAATGAACATGCTATGTAAAACAGGAAAAAAAAGCTGGTGCAAGTAAGGATGAATCATCTGTGATCCAACAACAACAGCATATCTGGGTTCTGTGAAACGTTCCTCACCTTTGTCAGGGTTTTTCCTGGCTGAAAATGAGGCGGAGGTGGTAAAATTGTAACACTAGGGGGGTCCGGGGGCATGCCCCCCCGGGAGAAAATTTTGTACATTTTAAAGATAAATTCATTAATCTGGTGCACTTTGAGTCACTCGAATCTGTTGTTAAAAATAAATAATAATCCACCCGCCAACCACCCATATTCTTTGATTTAGATATCTGCATCTGATCATCACATTTTCAATTAAGCATGAAAATATGGTAACATATCACACAATTAACATTTATTTAAATTAAAAGTTCTTCTTTTGGCAAAATTACATTTTCTTTATAGCCTAAACAGAGGATTTACTCCCTTTAAACTTATTGTCAATGTTTCATTTTTGAAAACACTCTTATCGGAATATTTTTTTTTACCTTTATAAAGGGCATTTTCCCCCTAATTTTATTTAATGTATGCTCTAAATTTCATTTAAAATTCTTACATTTTATCAATACATTCAATTAAAATAATAAGACACTAGGCTGTTACCAATCAAATTAAATAATTTACATTGAAAAATTATAACTGTATTAAATGAGATTATTTTGAATATTTTTTGAATATGCAAGGAATGTTGAAAAGAATGATACTTTGAAACTAAACCGCCAGTAGGAGGGGGCAGGCGGCCGTCTTAATGAGCGAGTCATTGAGTCGTTAATGTAAACGATTCGTTCAAACGGTTGATTGATTCAGAATGAGGCGGTTTAATAATGGGCAACTGAATCTTTGACTCAAGCGATTAGTTCAAAACGCTGAATGATTCAGTAATGAATCATGAATGAGTGTTGCTTGAGCGATATGGTTCTGTTGTTTGGAACTATTTTCGCTGCTAAAACAGAACAAAAACAGTCTAAAAATGTAAGTAACTTAATTTTAACTATTTGTTTATTGAACTGTTATGACATTAATATCTCGGTTTCAATCGTAATGGCATTCAGGAAAACAGCACTCTGGTCGTGTGTACGTTAGCCTATATATTGTTTCTTAACTATAATTAATGTTATAAATAACTGCGCGAGACTCAACAGCGCAACTTTGTTACCGTCCGTACATTAGGTACCATGATGGGAGTTCCGTGTCTTTATTACACTCATTTAGCTGTCATCCACCCTCGATTGAATGGAATGTTTTTATTACTCGGCCCGCTCGACCCGCAGATTATGATCCGTGCAGCACTATCGGCAAACTACACGGTTAGAGAATGGACACAACGCAAGCGGGAATCGCGACAGAACTGTCACGGTGGGTAAAGTGTATATGAGCACGTGACTGTCTGTCCGAGTTTTGTCGAGAGGCGGAGGCGGCACGAAATTTGACGGAGGTGGCCGCCTCATAATTGTCTATGCAGGAAAAACCCTGCCTTTGTCAATGTTGAGTCAATGTCAATGAGTCAATGAGTTACTCACGTATATGAGCAGAAAAAAAGCAACCTTGCATCCGTTTTCAGGCCGTCCCGCTCTCTTACATCTCTCCAGCGCTTTTTCAATATTAATGCAGATTCTAGCCTGATCGTGATCCTCCAACCCGATCTCACGACCAATTAGTACGAATTTGTACGAGTGGCTAATTCGTAACAATTCATACGACCGGACTCGTACGAATTTGTATGAATTTGTAGGTTTTTTGCTAAATCGTACATATTTTACGAATTCCAAATTCGTATGAATTCATACGAATGACCTACCCCTGACCCCGCCCCTAAACCTACCCATCACGTGGGTTTAGACAAATCGTACGAATCCGTACGAGTGAGGTCGTATGAATTCGTACGAATTAGCCACCTTTTAATCATTCGTACAAATTCGTACGAATTGGTCGTGAGATAGCGTTGGATCCTCCTTCTTCCAATTATATTCATCTGACCTTTTCCTCTTTGGTAATATCTGAGCTATCTCTCTACAGTCTTTCTACAAATGTCCCGCTTGCTCACTCTCTCCTCCCCCTTCACAAGAGGATACACCTCCTATTGCTGATTGGCTAGAAGAGTGTTTTGGTGCTCCGTGTATCAGTCCGATCCCCTTAGTTTTCCGTCCTATCTACACAGCCAGGACTATGAAGTTGAACTAGAGAATGTAAATGTGTACCTTGAAATGCAATGTAAGTCGCTTTGGATAAAAACGTCTGCCAAAATACATAAATGTAAAATGTAACTATACAAACACTAAAAAAAAGGTTCTTCCAGCACACACACAAATCAGACATTTAGCAAATATTCACAAAATTGTTTGTGTTGATTTAAAGGTGCTATATGTATTTTTTAGCGGCCTCTAGTGGTGATGTTTCAGATTGCAATAAGAGCGCTCGTGCTTGTGTGCGTGTGTGTGCTCGATCTCAAGAGCGAGCATTCACTACCGGCCACACGGAGACTTTCAACGCAACGGCGAAAGCATCACGCACAGGGTTGCCAGGTCTGCACAACAAAACCAGCCCAATTGCTCATCAAAACTAACCCAATCACGGCCAAAAATAGTCAAATAGCGTTCCCGGGTGTTTCCCCAATAACAATCATGTTCCAGTGGGTAAAACAATCGCATCAACCCATGCACTACACAAACAACCCGCGGAAACAGTGCAGGCATACGGACCAGGCAACACTGACATGCTGGAAACTCATGTAAACTCCCACTGCAACGTTACAATAATAGGCTACTTTTATCAGCTTGACGTTGAACTAATGCTCCATGCTCGTACCATGATAACGTTACATTGACTGCATTTAGCCGACATGTGATGTTATCTAGCATACGGCATTTCACTAACTATGCGTGTATCTTTCACAATCAGCAATGTCAACATAGGTGAATGTATAATATGATAACAAAAACGGTGAACTAGACTGAACAATGTCAGTATAACAATAACAGTAAGACAGTAGGAAGTAGCATTACTGTAGCCTACTGAACATGTCTGGATATGTTTATAAACAATATGATAGTAGCGGGATGAGTAACATTAGACAGTAGATCTAGTACATGAAATAAGTTACACCTAGCTACTTTTTGTTATCCTAGAAAAGTCTTTTGTATTCATTTCATGTCTCATGTAGTTTACCTTGATATTTCATTACGAATTTACTCTGCCGATGTTGATCTGTGTTTTCGTCCTGAGTCGATCAGATTCACGTTTGGCCTGACGAGCTTCAGCAGTTATTTTGTTTTTTATATTTGTGGAGTTTGTGTTTGAATCTGTGTTGTGCTGGAGGCAGGTCGTTTCGGGGTGTTATCAGACTCCATGTCATTAGCTGCAGTGCCGTCGGGCGGAGAGAGGCTCGGGAGCGCGCATGCACGTCACATCCGTTGGATTTCGCGGTAAATCCGACCCGGAGACTTCACATATAATTATGAATATTGGCCTTCAGAGGTAATAGCAAAACCAGACAAGTGGATCATTGTAATGTGTGATTACAACCCCTTCACACACAGGCAATAAAAAAAGGATTAATTTTAGGAATTTTAAGAAAAGTTACATTTCAATGTTCAACAGCGTTTCTCTGAAATTGCTTACTGTACCTTTAATGTCAAATTAAGATGTTTTAGTAATATACAAAGTCTGACTTGATCACTGAACTTTGATAAATCCCACACAGTATGTTTTGCGACCAAACAGAATTATTTATTTTATTTTTTTACCCTGTTGCTAATACATTCTTGCAATATTTTTAATTGCCCACAAAGGCAGCAAGAGATATGATGGTAAGAAGCCTGGTGTTCTGGGTTTACAGACTGTCAAAGCCATCCCTGGCAAATGCAGGTGATATATTGAGCTCTAAATTACAGTTCAGTCAGCTAGCAGAGGACAAGTACAATATCTGCAAAGGAGGATGGAAAGAATGGACAAAACATGTAGCTCTTTGCAATGCAGCATTCATCTTCTTAACTATAGGAGATTATCAGTAACAATGCAAGCCATGGGATATTTGTAGGATCACTGCTTATGATAAAACTAACCCTAGTGTCCCAGACCACCATTAATCACAGAGGAATACAAGCGTGTTCATCAACTATGCTTCTAGATGTGTGCCATAATGCTGTTTTCAAGCCTCTGCTCATCATTTAAAGAATACTGACATGATCTGTAGACAAACTGTTTTTATTGAAAACAATTACAATGACTTTTTTTAAAGGAATAATTCACTAAAAATAAAATCCAGTCTCATGTCTCATATTCTTTAGCACAGTCTGATCTACTGATCGGCTAAACTGAAGTCCAGGTGCAGGGATGATGTATTTTTGCAGGCCAAACCCCAGATAGCAGCACTTCCGGTGCCAATATCCCAACCCGATCTTACGCCGATTCATACGAATTTTACGAGGAGGCTAATTCGTACCAATTCATACGACCTCACTCGTACGATTTTTGCTAAATCATACATATTTTACGAGTTGCCAAATTCGTATGAATTTGTACGAATTACCTACCCCTGACCCCGCCCCTATAATAAGGTGTGGTTAACACAACAAGCTAAAGATATTTTTACGCTTTATTCTACAGCATAGTTCTACAACATCACGAAAATCCCCTTGTTATTTTTAAAGCCTTTATTTGTCTTGTAAAAGGCGATTGCTAAAAGTGGCTAAATGGGACTAGGTTACTCTATAGTGAATATATTGGTGTATTCAATTCTGACTGGGAAGTTCAAATTTTGGCAGTTGTAATTACAACATCATGTGCATTCAAATCACTTTGGTGGTTGCAATTATAATTTTTTTAAATAGCGAGATTTGATGCAGGTGTGCATCTAAACTCAACATCTAAACTTAGCATCGGTCTCATTTCACATTGAGTGTGTTGTTGCATTTTTTTTTTTTTTTTTTTTTTCATTTATGAAGGTGCTCGTAAATACAATCTTTCCGACATGACTTGAAACAGCAATTCTATAAAAAAAATGCAGTTTAACTAATGAATTCTTAACATTTTCATTACCTCAGAATGTTATTAACCTATCATCTAAACTCATTTTAATCCGCACCCTTATATATTGCATTTTCGTCTACCAGATCATATTTCTCATGAAGGCCACCAAGCTTTTTATTGATGCTAACCACGGTTTCATCAAGGCTCTTGTTTTGCCGTGTACCATTTAATAGAAAGCCGCTTTTCCCTGTGCGGGCCATCAACATGAAGAGGTGTGTTCAGAGCCATCTTGTCAGAGCCTCCATTAACCACACCTCCAGAGATCAATACTCTGTCCGCTGATTTCTTTTGTAAGAACTCTCAAAAGGACAGTAACCAGCCTCAGTGGATCAAGAAAACGGAGCGAATAATTTGGTGAGCTTTGATTGTTAGGGCTACATGGCATTTTTGATTACCTCTGAATAGGTTCTCAGATGAGTTCAGGACTGTTAAGTGGCCGCGTATAAACAGATCAATAGCCTACCGTGTCAATCAGCAGACTTTCATTTAGAATTAGTCTCAATTCTTGCCACTAACTTTCACTCTGAGAAAGTGTTTTAAGTGGTGTACGGATCACGTATTTTAAAAGTTTTCCATTGGTGTCTTTTTAAGCAATTTGTGCAACTTATTATGGAAGAATGTGGTCTTATAATAGATTTTAAGATCATGGCGCTGACATTTGTAATGTTAGCAAAAGCACTACGTTTATAATTAAGAGGAAATGTGACCTTTTCCCCAGCTGTCAATAGCAATGCTTTTGGTTTCTTACATGAAAACACTTCACCTGAATAAAAAGTATATATAAAATACCCTCTCATCTCATTTAAGGGAGAGTTTATCCTCTTTTAATGCAACGAAGTTATAGCTGTTCTGCCCTGGGTCAATTTAAATGATCTTTTGGACCACGCATTTCAGAAAGCATCATTAAAGATTCATTACACTGCCTCTGGAAAAAGCAGAGATTGTTAATGCTCAATTTTATTTAAAGTGACAATGCATTATGAACCATAACACATAGTACATGTACAGTATTTCATGCATAGAGGTTTCTTTTCAATAGGCGAGAGATTAGTTTCTGACAAGAGCTATTCAAAATGCACTGAAGGCCATGGAAAGGGCTTTTTTTTCCCAGAGGCATGTCCACGCTGGCCTGTTCTTTGTCACGAAATGTCTAGTAGCCCAGCCAGAGAATCTGGTGTGGATTGACCTTTTCAGTACATAATGCAGACACTGTAATAACCACTTGAGTATCTACTTCAAGCAACTCGGATAGTCTTAAATCCCAGAAACCAGGTTGGTAGTACTCTTCTTAGAATCCTGCTCAAGTGATAAAAGGACACAGACTTTTGTGGTCCTATTTCATGGTTAATCACAGTGATAATTTTACATAAACAATTTCTATTCAAGTAGCCTACATTTCAGTTACCTTCATTTATATTTTTTTCTTAGTGTGTGCCGGTATTTCTTTAACTTTTAATTGTTATTCATATTCCATTTAGTCCAAGTTCTTTCTGAAAGAGTGAGTTACATACATTCAACCGATTCGTTCAAAAATGCTCATTATTTCCAGAATTAAACAAGTCACTAAATCATAAATTCAACTATTTGCTCAAAACGTTTTACATTCTAAAACAAAAATTGTGTCTGATTATGACTTCCATATAGTAGGCAAAAAACAGTATGTGAGCCGAGTAGTAAGTCCGAATTCATAGGATTCATGAAACATTAAGCGAAAAGTACCTGGATGACTTACTACTTCCGTCAAGATTCTGTAGTACGTATCCGATGGACACTTTACTATCCCATGAGGCCAGTTGTGAATGGGAGTGAAATGAAGCAAGTTTAGAACCAAATGTAGTACTTACTATACAGTATGTGGTTTCGGACACAGCAACCATCTTTTATGAATTAGTAATTGAAACATTCATTCAACCAATTCATTCAAAAGTGCTAATTCATTCGAGAATTAAACAAATGACCATCTTTTAAGAGTGTCTTTATCAGCCAATTTGTTGAGTGAATGATTCAGTGACTCACAACGCTGGATTCATTCAGAGATGAAACACCACTTCTCTGTGGAAGTACATTTAAGTTACTCAATTTTAACTTCTTGTTTAATGAACTGTTGTATAAAAACAATCTCACATCTGTATATATTTCCTGTATAATATATATATATATATATATATATATATATATATATATATATATATATATAATATATATATATATATATATATATATATATATATATATTTGTATGCAATATTTATATAAGGTTTATACAACAAAAAAATCTCACTGAAACAAATGAGAAAGTGAGAAAATATTTTATTTTATTTTCAGGGCTGCATGAGACCAGTTAGACAGACTCTTTTTTTCTATTTTCATTTATAATCCAGCTATTTTTTTCCTGTCTTGTTAGCGGTGGTAAAAGACCACACTAAAGGGCAAAACTGTTGAAACACTGTAGGTGCTGACAAGATAAATGTTTTATGTTCTCAATTAAAAGAACACACACTTGTTTGTTCACATGCAGTGAAGAAAATCATTTATCTTTCACAGCCAATTTTGGTCACATGCCAGAAAAAAAATATGGAAGATGCATCTTGGATGAAGTCATCGAACTGAAATCTGTCAGTCATGGTCATTTTTCATTTAGGCTTGTGGAGCAATTGCAGGGTACCAGATTGACTTTGTCATCATTTTTTTGCATGTGCGTTTCCATTCTGAAAGAACTTATTCCTGCTGTTCACCATCTCAGGGGTGTAGCTTATTTGAATATGAATTAGATAACATTCTGTCTTTAAAATCTCACCATCTGAAATAGCGAATGTAGCTTAAGCCCAAAATTTTGGGGCAATTTTCTGCAGAAAAAGAAGAATAATCTTATTATAACTCTTACAAATCTTGTATTAGTATTTGAAAGAATGTTTTTCTTGTTGGTTTGGTTATCCTTCTTTTTCCATTCTCCAGATCAAAAAACCAGAACAGGTCATTTATATTTCTCCAACAATTATCGCATCTTCACTCACACCAAAGCATTAATTTCCTCATCAGACTGAACAAAATCCACCTTATCTCTCTATCACATAGCTTGCAGTCAGTGCATTAAACAGCAGTCAACTGACCCCGTGAAGCCTTACATTGACTAACACATGATGAATGAAAATGATCTGTCGAACAATCACACCTGAAACGTCTCGCTTTTAGATGTTAACTCAGAGATCATAGATTTGGCTGATCATGTTTAGAAGAGAGAATTTCAGGCTTGAGAAACAGTGGACTAATTCAAATGATCGCCAAGCTAATGCTCTCAAAGATCAATGGATCTAAAAAGCAATTACACTAATGCAGCACACTGGAAGCAGAAATCGCCAGCCACCTACAGTATGCATGACATCTAGAATCTTCTGTTTATTCTCCAAGATTTGATTATGTAAAACAATATTTAACCGCCCATTATACAGCATAATCAAAATATTCGGTTCTTGAGATTCCATTTTGTTCTATATCTTTAACATACTCTAGTTTAAGATGGTAAGCAATGTTTGTTGAAGATTTCTAGCTGGTCTAAGGTGGTCATTTGCTGGTCCGTCTTGATCAAAGGTGGTCAAACTGCTTTTTAGAACATATTGGTTGGACAGTGACCAACGTAGACCAGCTAGAAACCAGCTACTCTATCACCCTAGTATTATCCCTCTAAAAAAAAAAAAAAAAAATCACCTGACGTTAAGTCAAGTAATGCATAATAATAATAAAAAAACTGTGCTGTGTATATTTGTGTGAGGTGAATGTAAGGGTAAAATTGCTTTATCCACTATTGAATGAGTGCAGGCTTTACTCACAGATTGTGCTTCCTCTGAGACACGTTTCTAATGACTAATTTAGAGGGTTTGTGGTTTTGAAATGGGGGTTGGAAATGTTAATTTGGTAATATTGATCAGAGGTAAAGAGAAAGACTTAGAGAAAAACTGAGAGCGAGAGAGAAGCCGAGGCTTTTACGGATGCTATGAAGTCGATACTGAAACCTTTCTCACAGTCTCTTTATGCACAGTTTCCCTTTATAGCACACAAATGTCAGGTTTAGTCATACATGAAACATAAGTATTGGCTATTTAGAGCTGCATATAAATGTCTGAGATATGATTCCTGATCTAAAAAAAGGATAGGGTGATGGTTGTATTAGGCAAGAACTTTTGAAAGATTAAACCCTTTGAAATTGCTTTAAAAATGCCAGTGTTAGTTCCTTGGTTGATGTATTTCATATTGAAACAGAAGGGTCGGGCACATAGAAATATGTAAATGGTCAATAACTGTAAGTTATGTCACAGCCATAAACAATGATTTGCTGCTTTCTATTGCTAGCCGGGGGAAGGTGTTATTTATGGAATGAACATCGTCATTCAAGAGACTATTTGACTGGACAAAAATGTTTGATACACAATGACCATTAATATTTTTGGTCAGTACATAAATGTGAATAAAAAAAAACGGGTCGACTGTATTTGTCTATATTATAAAAGTCAAAATTCTATTCTATATCTATCTATCTGTCTGTCTATCCGTTCGTCCAACCATTCAAAATAGTAGCAAAATATACCCCCCAAAATAGGATACATCATATTTCATAATATTTCCACACAAATGTTGCTCAAAATACTAATTCTCCAACACCGGGGAAAAAAATGCCACCCAAATAAAACCAATCTGAACGACTCATATTAATTACTAGGCAACAATCTTCATTTGACATTGGTTAAAGGTTAGGAACGCTCTTCCAAGCAGAAACTGATGTTAAACAAATGTTGCCATATATTTAATGCCACATTACACTCACAGACCCATCAATTCGAATACAATTTTCAGCAGTTTTCTGTTTTTCAGGCTTGTCACCTCTGTTGCACAATTAAGACCTACATAGAATGAAATCTAAGATTCTATCTCCTTTCCCTGTTTATTTATTCATTGTGAGCGGGTGGTGGTAAATCGTCTCGAGATGCAGTGGGCAGACACGCAACCTGGGTTTATGTAAGATTATATTTGCCATTACCAAGCATGACAGTTTCAAATGGATCAATATGACAGGGATTTCCGAGGAGGAAAACATCCCAGGCCGGGAGAAAATTAGGATTTCACTTTGGATATATTTCTTGGAACATAGTTCTTACGACCCTCTGTGTCACAGCAGATTATCTCTAACAGTCATGCAGAGGTTTCTCTCAGACTGACAAACAGCATATCTGTCATGTTCAGACTATCATTGCCTTTCTGCCTCAATATTTTAACTCACAATAAGTATCATGCTTACCAACTGTGACTGTTTGCTATCAATACTTTCAATATATTCTAAGGATATTATCTTGTGTGTTGCAAGGAGAATCACTGTTTGCTTCCCGAGCTGAGAGATGAATTTCTAGTTGATGCACTACGCTAATCTGCATTCTCTTGGAAAGCTTGCCTCCAGATACCTGTCATATTTTGCCATAATGGTGAGATGTGATCAAAACCATGGATGCTGGCAACAACACACACAGAAAGAAGGGCTGAGCAGAGCACTTTTTTTTTTTTTTACTCAAGGCTCTTTAAATCAGCCGTGCAAGCTTGCACGGAGTCCTTAAAGGCAGTCCAATGGCATGAAAGCATCGAATCAGAGGCACTGTGTCCCAGGGGCACCATATAAAGAAGCAGAGCTAACTAAACAGAATCTTAGAGCCACTGAAAAAGATATAAAGACCAAGAAAACACTAATGCCTGACATACAACACCCATTGCAAGTTATTGTGTGTGTATTCAAAGACGCTTCTTTGGAACGTCATGTAGTTTAATTTGTACTAGACCCTTTTTGTTAACACTTTATTTCAATGGTCCACTTTAGACATTCTAATAACTAAATGTCAAATAACAATATCATTCATTTATTAGTAGACTGTCTGCCATACTAACGCTCCCCAACAGACATTTTAATGACTATAAGTAACGTTGCAACTACATGGTAACTTATTCTGCTAAATTAGTTAAATTGTTAATTAAATTGTTCACTTTGACTGACTATGCTATTCTCAAGTAGAAAAATGCATCTTGACTAAATTAAAAACTTACATAATTTTTTTTTTATCTGAACCATCAAAACAAATTTTAACTTTGCTCTACCACAAATTAAATTAAATTTTAAAATAAATTATTAATATAAATTATTTTTATAAATATAAATATTTACATGAAAATTCTGCTACTTCCGTTAAAATTCAGTAAATTAATTTTAACATAAAAAGGCATTGTAAAATATGCCAGTCAAAACAAATATGATGCTTGTGTCTGTGATATGCAGTGTGAATAAGGCTTCATTCACACTGCTTAATTGTAATTATTAGCTCAGATCTGATTTTTTATTTTGTATAGTTGTTCACATTGTTGTTTTAAATGTGGCCAATATCAGATTCCAGTGTGAACAGATCATGGTCCTGAACTGACCCGCATGTGCAAAAGAACAATAAAAAGACGTCGCACAGCACACTGTCATACGCAAGTAAACACAGAGGACATTAAAGTAAAGTGATTTATTTATAGTGTGATCTGCCACTGAAGAGCCAAAAAACAAAGACGAAGGATATGAAAAAAGAGCAGAGTTTTTAAACATTTATGAAACGAACCCTCATGCTTTGCTCGTATATAGAACTGTCACTGTAATACTTAAGTTCTGACACATCACTGCCCTTCCAATGACTACCTTTCGTAACTCTCTTGATAATGTCGGGTATCTAGAGTGACGTATGACTGTTCAGACTGCAAAAAAAAAAAAGTGTTTTGTGCCCATATAAGCAAAAAAATCGGATTTGGGTCACATTTACCTGCAGTCTGAATGTAGCCTCAGTGACTTCAATTATCTGAGTGTCTATAAAGAGAGAATGTAGAATCCAGCACATGCTGAAGTTAACTCAACAATACTATCAGGTTAAAGATGACATAAGCTCTGGAAAATACCAGGACCTAATTAGAGTTAATGGAAAATACACTTTATTGCGCTGTGCTGATGGAGATGAATGGCGTACCACACAGCGAGATTATTCAAACTGATTGCATTTCGCTTTCGCATTCAGCACAATTTGAATGGGTTAGCACAAAAACAGACACTGACAGGAGAATGCTTTTACTTATTGTGTATTTATCAGCCATATTCATCTTATTGTTTGGCACAGGGCTGCTTAGTCTCGGGAAAAACAGCATCTCTCCAAAAAGCCATTCTTTTGTGTCTAAGAGAGGTTGAAGAAACGTCACAAAATAGGAGTCAGCACAATTTCACAACACCGGCATAATGTGTTTTTTGGCCACTCCACCCACACACAACGTGCACAGCATCCCAAAGCAACTAAATCCATGTTTCATCATTTTAAGGTTTAACGTAACCAAAACGTTGAAGAACCACTGATTCAAAAGGAAAAGTTCACGCCAGAGTCCTCATCTCCTGACATGACTGTAAAGCGCTGTGGGTGTACAGTACATGTGAAAGCGCTATATAAACGCCTCATTCATTCATTCTCTCATTGTTCCAAACCCATATGAATTTCTTTCTTCATTCGAATAAGAAGCTGTAAAACGGATGTTCATGTGTTATATTCTAAGTATTCAGAAGTAATACATTAGGATGAAAACAGATATTACTAATTCTGAGGATGTGAGTTTTTGTGTAGTCCTCTGGTAATGTACATAGGAGTTTACTTCCAATAACTCTTTCCCCGCCACTGATGAAAACACAACACCTACCCGCCATTGACAGAATTTTCGGCAATACATGTTTTCACTGTTATACCCTATGGTAAGGGCATTATGCATCTTCTAAAAGAGTATCGAAACACAGGTAAAGTAGAAACAAGCGATAGACGCATCGCTTATTATAACGTGATCATCAAACATTAAACAGCATATAAATCAAAACATTACCGAAAGAAATGTCGACCCAGGAAGAGGTATTGTGCAAGCTTTGGGGTTGTTGATGGAAGCAATCTACTCCATCTATGATCATCGTTCTGAATCTATATCCAGACATAGTCTTTGACAAAAACGTTTTTTTTTTTTAGGAAACTTACCCACATTCAAGTGTTGATAAAATGAAGCTAAAATATTTTTTCTAATGCATGAAGCTAAAACTGTTTTTTCTTTTGATATTTAGCATGTTCAAATATTCCTACAAAAAATAGGCCGATGAATGTTTTGTAAAAAAAACTATTAAACTATATAGAGCTATATTTCTATTTTAGTTTTCATTTAAATATGCAACATTTTTGCAAAGCAGAACTGTATCTAGTTTTCTGCTGTGTTTGTCATCTCCTCCCAGAGGATACAGAGTGCTGAAAACAAGCTCTTCAATTTTTTTTTTTTTTTTTTACATTTAGTTACTCTACAAGCTCTTTTCAAGGTATCACATTGTTGCCTCGACAAGTGCAAATGCAAATGTATGTTTTGCATTTCATTTTGCCACCTTAATACTTCAAAGAGGCAGATGACTTGTTTGAATAATGAAATGCATTCCTTTCCAATGCAGTTTTAAAAAGTGAATTAAAGTTTCAGAAGTGTTGTAGGATAAATATGTTAACCATTTTAACCAGTAAAGCATTGACGTTCAACATAGTATACAAGACGTAATTATCAAGAGCTTTAGTTTGGCCCACAGTCATCTCTTAAGCTCTTTTTGTGACATGTATATTAGATTTGAATTGTCTTTGGCAATGAATGAGAAGTGAAACTGCAAAACTGACAATATGACAGACCCCAAATTAAAACAAATTTTGGACGTACTGCTCCTTTGAGTTCTATTTTTGATCCTAATGTTTACAGTGAGCGGTAAACATTAGTACAGACTACAGCATTAGTGCCGATCATATTTTAAAATGCATTGTATGAATGTGTTAATTGATCGAAGTGAATGATTTTAATGAAATTTCAGTTGTTTATTTTGGGATGTCAATTTCAATTTTCCTTCTTTGCTTTCCCGTGTTGAACCTTCAAAAAAGTTTTGTGGCAAATTGAACCTCTTGTACAGAACACGTTATGCCAATTTTATTTGGCTGTCAGGAGAAAAAGCACAAATGATGCTGTGTATTTCCACTCCGACACGCTCCATCAATTGCCTGAAATGGAAATTTAAACAAATAAATGAAATGCTTAACTAATGCCCCTGTGTTTTTCATGTAATTTGTTCAGAAATATTCTCAGAAGCACCACAGTGACATTTGATTTTGCTCATGGCCAAGCTACATGAAAGTGTCTTAATTGCAATATCAATCAGTATATATATATAAATCTAACAGCACACATTTAAACTGATATCTTATTATGTAAATAATCAATTCAAAGCACACATTTAAACTGATATCTTATTATGTAAATAATAAATTCAATTTTTTTAGCAGATATTTTGTATTGTAAATACAAATTTAGTGAAATCAGTTTGATCCCATCATTGGCATAATTAAAAATAATGATTTACAATATTGAACAGCAAAGTGAGCTCTACTCATAAAATATAGACACACAAGATGATGTAGCATGAAGGTTGCCATCCTCAGTTATAAATGCAGAGCAGAAATAGCAGATTAATTTGGACGCTGCATTAGAAAAGCATTCGTTTAATGGTGCCATAGGGGAAAACTGCATTTCCTTTGATCTGCCTCTAATGTTCATTCATGGCTCTTTCTGCAGTGGTACATTCAGAATGAGAGCAGCCCAGTTAGCGACTGTATCATCAATAACTGTCAAGAACAGCAGCCTCACAGGCAGCTAAAGGACCAACTGAACAATGATGACCAAACCCAGAGTGAAGCTCTTACCTTGTATTGGCTCTCCACCCTGCATGCACTTACCTAAGTGGATAAGAGGAGGTAACAAACAAAGTGGTATGGTTAAATGAGAATAATCAAATGAATGAAGTCTACTCAGGAAAACGGGATCTTATGCTTCCCCATTATAAAAAAACATTTTTTGCAATTGGTCCGATCTGAGTGGGATTCGAACCAAGCCACTGGCATGGGAGGTGGGCGCTCAACAGCCTCTGGTGTGCCAGGGGAGTGAGGTTTACTCGCACAGCTCTTTCTAGCTGGCCTCCGCTTCGGTTCACAACGCGGTCATATTATAATTATTAAATTATCTTGTGTCCTCCACATAGTATTTTTAGTAGACAAGTCCACTGATCTGCCACTTAACATCATATTGAGCAAATCCCAACACAACACTGTACAATAGTAGCCTAATATCAGTTCACACGCTACTGTAATAAACAAGCTCCCAAACAAGCTAGGCAACATTATAATCGGATATCATCTCTTTTTTTTCTTGTCATGACTAATTTATTAATGACACAGCATCATCTGTATTAAAGAGAAAATTATTACTTCATCCGATGATTAAAGATAATAATATAGCCTTGACAGCCCACTCACTTTACTGTAGTTCCACAACTATTGAAGAACTTGTTCTCTCCCACCGGACTTGTGTGTGTAGGTGAGGTCAAGGCGGAAAGCAGGCAGTGGAACAAAGCACTGTGAGTCAAGGGAGGTAGGACTCAAATGTTTCTGAACTTAAATCGTTTGTATTGTTTTACTACGTACACGTTATTGTATTTGCATGGTTTTTAATTATGCACTCAATGATTTGGTCATAACGATTTGAGTTAGAAGCTTACTGGATGGGGATGATTATCAGTGAATAATATTTTTAGATGTATTTTTTGTTATATGAATCGGAATGTGGAACTCGAATCACATTGACTACTTTTCTTGTGCTTTTTTTTTGTAGTTAATTTTGGAACTTGACCGATAAACACTATAAACTGTCATTATATGCGTGAAGATGACATGACAGACGCTGAGTGAATAACCACAGAATTATTTTAAGATACACTTCAGAAGGCAACAACTGCCTTTAATTCATGCGGTTGTGTGTGATTGTATAGTTTTTACTATTCATTAGTTTGGATGTCTTTGTTAAAGCTGCACAATGTCACAGTGTGTCAGAGAGATGAATATCAGAATGTGTCTAAATGAGTCAGGCAGACAGAAAGCAGCACACCACACAAAAACACAAACACACGTGCATACTTATTCTCTGATGCTGATCACTTACGAGCTGCTTTCAAACATTCGTTGAAACTGTGGCAGCCCTTTTCATAATTTAATACTACCTCAAGGCTTCGCTCCCCCCACTGTCTCACTTCGCCTGTTGGAGACAAAGACAGGAACGGGAAAGAGGATCCCAAACCCACCCATCAGTCAGACCACAAACTGTGGCTTTGCAAATGAAAAGGATCACACTTGCAGGAATGTGGAATTAAAACCAATCCGCACTTTGTAATATATCAATTATTAAATGAGTACTCTGAAACTTATTAACATACGCTGTTTATGTTGCTTTTTAAATCTCAAAAAAGGGTCGACTTCTTCAATATTTCATGCTGAGAGCAAGTCCCTCTGCCGACACATCGCCGCACGATGGGAATCAAAGGAAGTTGCTCTGTTTGAAACTGGAATGGACCTTCATCCAAACCGTGATGGCAGCGCTCCGCAATTTCATTTGTAGAGATCAACAGAAAGACCCCTGCAGAGAAAACATCTGTCAAAACAAGTCCATATAATGCTTTTTATGTGTTGTAGCATGAATCTTATCTAATCTTATCAAAAGCTTAAGATGTTTTTTTTTTTTTTTCTCAAGGCTGACTTAATTACTTCTGAGGAAAATCTAAGTTTATAGCACTGTGTGTGTGGAACAAAACCCTTAGATGACCATTTTCTTGTGAAAAGCACTGTTTATTAAACTAGCTGAGCATAACATTATATCTTTTATTTGAATAATAAAAGATTAAGCCACTTCTATTGCAATTATCTATTCAACCGTTTTTCTTTTTGCAATCTTCATTAAAACTGTTCAGATTGACTTTGATTATGTGCAATGCAGCAGAGATTTTGGTAACACTTAGATTAGGTACACATATTAATTATTAACTAGTTGCTTATCAACATGCATATTGGCTGCTTAGTACTTATTCACATATTAATGCCTTGACCATAAATATAACTACTAGAACCACAATTACACCTTACTAACTGTCAATAAACTACTACTTTTTCACTTTCTCTTTGAATTAAAGTTGATTTTTGTTGTTTTGCTATTGTACTTTTAAAGATCTATATGTAAATGAGCTATGTTACCACTGGCTAACCTCTTACCATGTGGAATGCGTCACAATGTTTACAGGTTTTAGGTCCAATCAAGGATCAGGTTTTTGGGCAACAGCCAAGCAGCTGCCTTTGAGATGAATGTGAATGCTATCGGATAGCTTTCTCCAGGTATTGTAGACCTTCTTGGGACCAATACTACTCCATACTGCTGCCCCATCCATCAATAACAGCCTTTTGGCAAAAACTGCATTACACTGTGACAGGTTCACAAAACATCTGAAATGGGCCACACAAACTGTGAAGGTCTGATTGAAATGATCAGGGACTTTGCTGTAAATAAACTTAAAAGTTTCTAACATTAGGATCCTTTCAAACATTATACATTATACAGAGTGGGACCAAACAGCCAGGAAGAGAATATTTCTAATGTGGCCACCTTAAGGCTCTTGGCTCAGTTTCAACAAACCCCTTAATTGAAGAAAACATTTAAGCTAGATAGGTTTTATTTTAAGGGATTTATCATCCAGAGTTTTATTAACTACAGTTTCTTGCAATATAACACGGGACAGGGTATACTGTATAAGGTGATCAGTGTTATTTTAATATTATTTCTAAACTTTATTAATATTATTAGCTATATATATTATTACTATTTTGAATGACCTTTTATTTTCCAATTTTCAGTTAACATTTTAAGTTTAGCTTAAGTTTTAGTAATTTTGTTATGTACTCTTTTATGGACAGTGCAACATCAAATACCTTGTTTAGAGCTTTTTAGAGCTTGTTTACCTTTTAAACGTCAAGTTGCGATACTGAACAGGATCAAATGGAGATGCAAAAAATAAAAAAAAAAAAACAACCGCCTTGACCTGACTACATTATATGGATCCATTCAGATTTACTAAACACTGCAACATACACATGACAGATAAAAACATTTGTATTCGGTATTTCACACAGCACGATGCATGAGGGCTTGCGTTCTTCAGAAACAATCACAGAATATGACAGAGCTTGTGTTTTAAACCTAAACAGGCACTGGAATGTAATAAGCCTGGCTTTCTTTACATTGCGCTGTTTTGCTTAAATGAATACCTTAAGAACATGAGTTGGTTTTGGAGTTCCCCTGTGTTGATCTTGTCAACCACTGCAGCTAAATAAATTTATTTAATAGCTCCCGAAATCAGTGAGCACTTGCTGGAATGAAACTCAACACACACATCCACTGCATTACATAAATTACACTTAAGCAGCACGTCTGGTTCCTTCAGATATTCAATACGGCACTTCTAGCAGCAACACAAGATTTGCAGGATTAGAAACAGTAAGCTAGACGTGCAATCAATACATTGATTCCTCAACCCTTCCCACCGCTGGTTACGAGACGCATTTAATTTCCCAACAATTAGCAGCTAGCGGGTTACGTGATATTTTTTTCTCAAATTGCTTCTTTTCAATTTGTAAACATTTCTCACTTAGCTTCTGGAAAACAGGCAGCAGCACTTTGCATCTGGTAGGGAAGCACGATGGGAACTATGATGGATGTTGGGTCAATATCTGCAGGGCATTAGCGTCTCTCCGAAGGCTTGTGTGCTAGCGGTTAGTAGCACCCATCAGCCTCCATTATACACCCACCAGGGCAGAAGACATCTCGAAAATTCACCAGAGATGTGTCCTTCAGTATTATGACCTGCAAATGGGGTTCACCTGTAATTTAACAAGGTCTCGTATTAGATTTCGCCATGCACAAAGGTGTTCGAAAGCACATTTCATTAGGAGATTTGCTTTAATTTGGAGTTAAAATTTTGTGTTATGGAAGCTCATTTTCACTACGGAACAAAAATAAATAAAAAGGTAAATGCGACTTTTTTCTCACAATTGCGAGTTCATACAGTATCTCACGATTGCAACTTTTTCTTCATTCCGTGGTGTAAATAAGCTTCCATAATGGGTTGTGTGCTTTTAGCAGAGGGTAATATCTTCATGTGACATGATTGCTAAATGTCTGCTGTGTTTTTTTATAGATACAAAACAAATAAGCACTGAGTTGACAGGTGACTAATATTTTGGACATGAGCCTCCTGTAATTCAGCTCTTTTCATGCATTGAGAGCAGGGCCATGTATCTAATGGCATGATGTGTGGATGTCACGACGCTGTGGGAGTTGGTGAAACAGGCATTATAGAGGTGTATTAAAACGAGCTGGAGGTGATGGAGGAGGAAATCCACCATGATGAGAATACTGAACAGCACAGCACATAACCCTAGTAACCCAATGAGCTGTCAGCCATGACCGGCCATTATCCACCCCACGTTACAGGACTACAGAATGACAACGATGGAAATGTTTTAGCGAGGTGTTCTGCAGTCCACTAGGGACTGAGAGAGAAAAGTACAGAAAGTGTGATGCACATGAAGAGCAAAAGAGAAAGAAACATTAGTTTTAGTAAAAGCAAAACAACATGTTAGAGAGGCTAGAGGGCCATTCGAACAAGCCCGGCTTTGGAGAACATAGAAAACAGTGATGATGGCTCTGAAACCCTAATGGATCTGCCTACATGTACATGGTCAGGTAGATGCACTGAAGTGTCATCTTCTCCCACACTGAATATTTCACTTCACTGCGGCTCTAAAAACATACCCTGCCTTTCATGGATTTCTAAATTTCTCTTGTTTTTGTTCTGCGAATGATAAGTAGACATTACAGGGGAAGCTAGTACAGCTAACATAAAATACATTTTGGTGTTGTTTACTCTTTAAATCCAAAACTCAAATTTACCTTAGGTACCGGACAAAAACAAAGAAGGTAGATAGATGGCCACACACTGAAATTAAAGCTTAAAATTGTTTGCAACCACATAAAATGTTTCAATCTGTTAGGTCCTCATCAGGCACGTGAAATCCATTTAGATGTTCAGAACTAACAGATTAAAATGTTGCATGTAACCCACTAAAGTTCTGATCTAATTTTTCTGTTTTTTTGTGTGTGAAATCAGCAATCACAACATTATATTTTAATATTAAATGAAATATATATTTCAATAAATAATTGTATTCAGCAGTTTCCACAAAAATATCAAAATTGACCATTTATTTTACAGAATGTTGTTACAGAAAGTGCTTATTATAAATTATTTATCCGTGCACATCATTATTTTTCAAAAATTAAAAATTAATATGCCCTCGTAATCCTTAATCAAAACGATGTATGTTCTCTTCATTATGAGTGTCTCGACTGAGGATAAGACTAAATATCCTCTGCCACTGACAGCAAACTAGCATTCAGATCTGCCTACATATAGACATCTACGCCCAACTTCCTACGATCCAATCAATTCCTGAAGGACGAAATCAAGTCTCGTCCTACATTTTTCTCATTCCAGAAGCTGTTTCACTCGGCTATTTAATAGGGAAGAAAAGCTTATCGCAACTTCCGTTTCATGTCGACTAAGTAGCACAACTGTTTTCAGCATTGATATTAAAAATAAATGTTTCTTGAGCAACATGATTAGAATGATTCTTGATTGATCATGCGACCCAGCAGACTGAATTATGACTGCAGAAAATCCAGCTTTGGAATAAATTACATTTTAACATATATTCATATAGAAAACAGTTATTTTAAATTGTAATACTATTTCACAAGATTACAGTTTTACTGTATTTTCGTCAAATAAATGCAGCCTTGGTGAAAAAAAAATATTTCTGAACTTTTAAACTTTTGTGTACATAATACATTTTCTTATTCAGTATATTGTGCATAACTAACTAGCAGATTCCCTGCAGTGCAATTATTAAAGGGGTCATTGAATGCATATTTTCCACAAGTTGGTATGATTCTTTATGGTCTTCATGTAAAACTTGTAACATACTTACATACAACTATAACATACAAATTCCTTAAATGGTTGATGATAATGAGCAACTGCTCACCCCACCCCTCTCTTCCGTGGGGTGTGTCGACACAAGACATTTGGCTGTGTCCGAAATCTCTACTCAAACCACTACTCCCTAAGCCTTATGTAGGGGGTAGGGAGTAGAGCACTATATAGTGAGCTCACCAGCATAATAGAAACACCACTTTTGGACACTACTCGATCGTCTCTCGGTGCCGTTGATTACGGCATTACTGTCGCAAATTCGTATTGTCGCGCTGCTCTCCTTGACGTCCATCCGCCATTTTTACGATCAGCGCAATGCATGATGGTATGTAGGGCTTGGGTTAGTGACCATCGGTTGTACACTACTTTTCAAAATGCATTCTGGGATACATTGAGTGGACTATATAGGGTAAAATAATCATCACTATGCATTCGGACAGCACTACAAAATGGCGAGCTCACTATATAGTCCACTATATAGTGAGTAGTGGGTGATTTCGGACACAGCCATTAATACCGGACAGTCCGTCAGCGGTCGTGGGCGGAGCATGAGCAATATGACATATTGCTCAGAAAATCCAAACGGCTTGATTATTGAGAGAATGTTTAGGCTTTTTGAGGATTAAAAAAAAAGGAGTGAATGGATTTTGTCCCTTGTCTTTTTCACACTGCAAAGACACATTTATATGCAAACACCATATAAAAGTGAATTGTGCATAGACCTACGCTTTGATAGCTTTACTTCTCCCTCATGTTCTTGTCTCTCAAGAAATACTGTACTGTAAATGTAGGACATTTAAAGTTATGAGACAGCATATTATCAAGAATTAGTGTCAGCTGCCACAAGGTACCAAAATGCAAACAACTTTATCTTGAACACTGCCAACTGCACATAATTATGGAAAACAGCTTTCTATATCACTCTAATCGACACTATATGTCTACATTTCTGTCAAAGGACTCGAAGACTGTAGTTGTTTGGAAGTTGATGGTATACACTTGACCCTGTGAAGGTTAATGTTCATCAGGAAAACACTTTTTACAAGCAGTCCTGCCCAGTCTGGGTGAAAGCCAAGCCTATGCAACATGGTGAAATTGTGGCCTGTACTATTTGCAGAATTCAGAGACATAGAAGAAGTATGTGCATCATGCAGGGGATATCATTTGAATGTTAAATCATTAAATCAAGAAGCATTTTGGACATACAAACTGGAGAGAGTTTGAGCAAATGAATTATTTTTAGTGTTGGGAAAATGAAAGTCAGCGTGGAAAAATGACTACAAGTGGAACAGACACATACTCATTCATTATAATTGATGATGGCTTTCTTATTTTAAGCGTTTTCAGCAAAAGCATTTCTCCCTCTCGTCTCTCTATAACAGCAGATTGAAGGTCACATATGCAATATAATGCAATGCTGGGATCCAAAAGCATTTTTTGGGATAAATTTGCAATCCAAGAGACTAAGTATGTATTTAATTATTCATGTAATTTAATATTATTCCTTTTTTCTTTCTTTCCTCTTCCCTCTGGTAGTGACCAGGGGTTTTGCTGTGGTAATTGCAGAGCTTCAGAAACATGCAGATGAACCTCTGAAGGAAAGGAAAGGAAGGGATTGAAAGAGGAAGAGGAAGAGGGGGATAAACTCATAATTAGCTGCTCACCTCCATGGCTCTCCGCAGGCATTTCTCAGGAGGACGCCTTCCCTTACTTTCTCTCTGTGTGCCACGACACCATTATATTCACTTTAGCATGAGGTGGATCGCTATCACTGCCACCAGTGAACAACACTCTGGGAGACCTGGAGGAGAAACTTTGATTTAGAGCACTGGCTGCGCTAGACTCAGGAAATAAAAGCTAGTTGGACATGAAATAAATACCAATTTTATTTTAGGTTTTTGGCTCTTTTGTATTAGATATAGTATAAGCCACAAAAATAAGGGGAAAAATATCATTATTTAACAAATATTCTTAATTATCAGGTCATTTATATTTAATTTTGATTCATGTTATTTATCTTATAATTATTTATTAGATATTTTTCATATAGCAATATTGCTTCATAATTCATTTACAACAATAATTGTCAATAATCTTGCTCAGCAGGTTCAATTCTCTTTACAAATGACAGAAATCAAAAGGTGTGTGTGTGTAAAACAAGGCACAGCAATATATCTTTGAAAGACTGAAAAAATAAAAGTGAGCAGCAAACTGGGAGCAGTTTTTGCGGAGGTTATAACATACTAAAGGGAAAAGGAAACCAATTTCAACTGGATGACATTTATTTCCTTTAAGGTGCCAGCGAGGATATAAAAATTGTTTTTTAATATAACATTCTGCACTGCAAAAGGTTTGGTATATAATGTGTAGCTAACAGTGAATGTATAACAGTGAATGTGTAGCTTTCAAATTTTCCGCATCATGTCTCATATGCTTCTCATATAAATGGTTTTCTTGCAAGAATAGTTTGGTGCTTCTTTAACTTTCATGTCAGAGGGGTTGATTTTTGTTCCAATGAACACTGTACAAATTATTTTTTGAAGCTGTAAATAAAATAAATATTGTTTAAGTGCATTTTATGTATATATTTTAATATATTTACATTTGTCCCAGATCCAGAGTTCAATGTTAAACTATGAAAATGCATGATAAAATGAATTAATAAATGCTAAATTTGATAATTATCAATGATTATGATAATTTAGAAAAAAATAATGGAATAAACAAACTTTCTCCATATATACTGTGAAAATGATTCAAATTATCACACAATAAATACCAATTATGACTGTTATTGTGCCCATAGTTGAAGTAGCACTGAGATCTCAGCTGGAAAAAGATGTTGCTAGAAGAACTACTTCTCACAGGTGGTTGAAATTCTCAGTCTTGACTTTAAAAATGTTTTATCATGTCTTCAATACAAGTCCTATATGTCCTATTTGCATTTTTCATCCCTTGAGAGCTGAGCTAACATCATTTTCAGACCTAGACACGTGTGAGCCATTTAAGGGTGTGTTTCCCGAAGCCAACTATGGTCGCAAGTTCCGTAGTTACCAACACAATTCAGCTAAACTTGTGACCATAGTTAGATAAGGATGCTTTTGGAAAGCGCACCCTAATTTCTGAGCTGCTGACTCGATTCACAAGTCTTCTCACTGGTGTTGCTGATGATGCATCAGGAGGATGTGGTGAAATTTCACACCTTATTCCATCTCCTAAACACATACCTCTCAGCCAAAAATTCAATTTCCCTGAAATGATGGGTGGAAAACCTCACCAAAATGTTTGGCCCTGGGTTAAACCAAAACCACCGGAGGCTCGCTTTCTCCGGTTCATTCTTTGTGAGCAAGCAAGCCCTCCTTATCGCGGGGCTGGGGGTAATAGGATTGCCTTTCACACCAAAGGTCTCCTGCAAAGGAACAGGGGAGGAAGGAAACCAAGGCTGTACACACACTCACACTCTCACACAAGCACAAGAGAGCCCGTCACACATGGTGAGCAGTAAAGCAGTGTATTTTTTCAGAGCTTGGCTCAACTACGGAGAGTGATGGGTCACCTCAGC
The DNA here is from genome assembly GCA_036326025.1 of Chrosomus eos. Classification (NCBI taxonomy): domain Eukaryota; kingdom Metazoa; phylum Chordata; class Actinopteri; order Cypriniformes; family Leuciscidae; genus Chrosomus; species Chrosomus eos. Next base: position 23,634,629 of record CM070833.1, on the reverse strand, counting down.
AGAAGCTTAGCTGGGATATCTGGAAGGCCAGAAATGACAGAATGAAAATTGCGAACACTGCAGCTATAAGAGGAAATATACCATTCTCGGAGGAGAAAAAAAGAGATAGAGTCGACAGCTATGAGCCCAGAGATTTCCCTTCTCAGTGATCCTTATTTATTTATTTGCTTGCATTTTTTTTTTTTTTGAGAAAGATAGATGTGAATTTCTTATTACTCTCTTGGAAGCTTTGTACTTGAAAGTGAAAGATAAAACCGTCTGTTTGGAAGTATGGATTGTGAGAAAACCTCTACTGTACCTTGACCAAGATCTCACCTTGCATTCACAGATTATATATTGATTTCCCATCATTAGGAAATTGATTCACAATCAGTTTCAAATTGATTGGATATGTCAGCCTTGGAGGTGATGGAATGAAAATAGGGTTTGATGTTACCCTCAAGTAGCCTCATTATCATAAATGCAATCTGTTTTACAAGCCGCATGCTTCAACCTGCGTCAAACGGTAACCTTGAGGAAGGATGAAAGAAAGAGAGGTGGATTAGTTGATGAAACTGGAGAAACAAGCAGGCGACGATTGAGTTGAAAAGCTTCTGCTTTTAAAGGGATAGTTCATAATAAAATGATAAATATAAAAAAATAAATGGTTACCATGGCTGTCCCTGGTCCCAAAATACATTCATTGCATTGAAAAAGAGCAGCATGGACATACAGCTAAATATCTTTCTTTGTGTGCCACGGAGGAAAGAAAGTCATACAGGGTTGGAATGACATGAGGGTGAGTAAATGAATTATAGGGTAGACTATTCCTTTAAATCTAGAAAATATAAGCAGCCTAAGGCATAAGGCAGAGCAACAGAGTTCTCTATTAGTTCTCACTGATAGCTGTCTTGCTCTTTCAAAGTCACAGGGCGGAAAAAACCTGCAGGTTAAACAGATGTGTCTGATAACAGTTCCTTATCGCATCCCATCGCTTTCTTTCCAAGGTTGATAACTTCATGTGGAAACCTTGAGGCCAAGTAAGCTGGATGCGATAAACTACAATGATACATATCTTAAATAAATCACGTTTGAAAAAGTGTGGGCCTATGTTTTGTCCAAAAAAAATTATCCAGCTCATAAACCTAATCTTCAAAGATCTAGGACAACAAAGGAAATATGAACTGTAAACAAAACAGAAAAAATCATGCATTCAAGTGTGCATTTCAAATGGTGAACGTTGATATTATTATGCATTTTATTTATAGGCACCTTTCTTGACACTCAAGGTCACCATACATCAACAAGACAATAACAATATTTAAGTGAAAACAATTGATCACACCTGCATTGTCTTTTTAATTGTATTGTATTTAGAGGGAGTAAGCTATTCTAAACAGACAGGTTTTGAGTTTGGATTTAAAATGTGAGAGGGAATCAATATTACGGAGATCCGGTGGAATGAAGTCAAAAAGATATGAAGAGGCAAGATTATGAATGACTTTGAAAGTGAGAAGTATTTTATAGTTGATACGGTCAATGACGGGGAGCCAATGGAGCTGTTGTAGATAGGAGTGATGTGATGAATAGAGGGGGTACGAGTGATAATACGAGCAGCTGAGTTTTGGACCAGTTGAAGTTTATGGAGGGTTTTATGTGGGAGGCCAAACAAAAGGGAATTGCAGTAATCTAAACGAGAAGTGACTAAACTATGAACAAGAATGGCAGTGGAGTGAGGCGTGAGGAAAGGACACAGACGGTTAATGTTTCGAAGATGGCAGTAAGCAGACCGGGTAACATTATTAACATAAGACGTAAAAGATATGGAGCTATCGAAGATGACACCCAGACTCTTAACCCGATGGGAGGGGGAGATGAAGGAGCTATCAATGGCAATTGAAAAATTCTGGAGTTTGTTTTAATGTTGATCTAGTATAAGAAGCAATTTTGTTTTATTGCTAATATATATATACACATACATATACACAGTGGTGGCCAAAATTATTAGAACGATAAGACTTTTTAATGTTTTAAAAGAAGTCTCTTCTGATCACCAAGGCTTCATTTATTTGATCCAATACACAGCAAAACTTTTTTTTTTTTTTTTACAATTTAAAATAACTGTTTTCTATTTGAATATATTTTAAAATGTAATTTATTCCTGTGATCAAAGCTGAATTTTTTAGCATCATTACTCCAGTCTTCAGTGTCACATGATCCTTTTTTGAAGACGATTTGCTGAGCAAGAAACATTTTTATTATTATTATCAACGTTGAAAGCAGTTGTGTACAAGTTCTTTTCAGGATTTTTTGATGAATAGAAAGTTCAAAAGAACAGAATTAATCTGAAATAGAAAGCTTTTGCAACATAATGAATGTCTATACTGTCACTTTTGATCAATTTAATACATCTTTGCTGAATAAAATTATTCATTTCTTTCCGAAAAAAATAAAATAAAATCTTACTGACCCCAGACTTTTGAACGGTATAGTGATAATGCTACAAAATCTTTTTTTTTTCTATTTCAGATAAATGCTGTTCTTTTGAACTATCTATTCATCAAATAATCCTCAAAGAAAAATAAAACGGTTTTCAACATTGATAATAATAAATGTTTCTTGAGCATCAAATCATCATATTAGAATGATTTCTGAAGGATCATGTGACACTGAAGACTGGAGTAGTGATGCTGAAAATTCAGCTTTACCAACACAGAAATAAATTGCATTTTTAAATATTTACAATAGAAAAGTCATTTTAAATTGTACAAATATTTCACAATATTTCTGTTTTTGCTTTATTTTGGATCAAATAAATGAAGCCTTGGTGAGCAGAAGAGACTTATTTTAAAACATTAAAAAACGTACCGTTCTAATAATTTTGTAGCCTGACTATACGTCAGACTTCCAACTCCTGTAGTCAGTCTGAGATAGCAGCCTATCTTTAAGTTTTCTTCTGGCCTGAAAACAGCCGGCCAGTCAACGAACAGAGTGCGGGCTGAGAGCCGTGACGTAGACGCTAAGCACTGAGAACATAGGTTAGAGAAATCGAAAACCGAAACAACTGCGGAAATGGGAAACGAGACACGAGATGCAATTCGCTCTGTTATGGAGAACATTCCCGGGTTTTTCAAACTGAAGCCAGAACAAGAAGAGTGTATTTCGCTCGCATCATCAAGTGTTTACAGCAAGTTTACAGTGGAAGTTCAATCATAGATTTGAGTTCAATGCATGATGTCTGTGGTTCGATGCGGCTGTGTCGGTGTATAACATACGTCATAAATAAACTTATCTGATTGGCTTACGGGTAACCAATGATTTTAAACTTCAGACAAGCCCCCCTAGCGAGAGAGAAAACACTTCTCTATTATGCAATTAGCCTTTCGCCGAGCCCCGCCCCCCTTAGTTACTGTTGCTACGCCCGTCAAACAAATAGTCAAACACGACCAGCGCGACAGATTGCCATGACGGGAATAGGTATATACCCGTGCGTGTCAGTGACATTTTTTGGAGCAATACCTCTGCGATATGCTCCAGATCGAGGCAAAAACGGATTACACTATGCAGTGGAGGGATATATTCAAGTTTATAAAAATATGCAATGAAGGAGACAATACTACTATCGAGGCTAATGCATACCAGTCTCAAGCGAAATCTGAAACCCATGACCTGTAAGTTAAGTTACCTCAAATGCAACCAGCACAGCCTTGAAGAAGATTTTATAAGCTGGTTCAGTGGCAAATTGTTTGTATTAAAGGGTCACTTCACCCATTTGCATTAAGGTTTGTATTGTTAGAAACCCAGTCATATATTATAATGATGGTGGAATTTTGCTTGTTTTTTTTCTGAGATGGGAGAAAAAAGGATTTAAGTGTTTTACTTCCGTCCTATCGTGACGTAAATATCGTCATTTTGCGTCACGATAGGACGGAAGATAAATTTCATTGCATATTAAGAAAACTACAGCCTTTAGCTCATTATTATTCAAGGGCGTGGGACCCACTGACCCCACCGGCCTATTACAGATCAGTGGGTGGGACTAAACCTGAAGAAACTAAACTATTAATCCGCCATCTTGCTTGGAAGACAGCAAGCTAAGCTAACAAGCGCTCAAGGAGTTAGATTTACCATAATGGCTGAATTTACGACACACGATATGGAAGACGAGGATTTTGAAAATCTTTTGCTCGAAACTGATGTTCGTGGCTATTTATACGAGCCACAATATAGCGAAGAGCAGCTGAGGCTGATGGAGGAACAAGAGGCGGCGGCGGCGGCGGCGTCGGCTGCGGCCGCCGCAGGAGAGCAGCCCGGCGCAGACGAGAATCCCGGGCTTGCTCGCGCTGTAGCGATTTGGTGGTGCTCAAACTGTGCGCCTATGGACACCGAGCTAGAGTCTGTCTGAGGCAGACACGGACATGGAGTGTTGTGTTGTGAACCATCCGAGTTTCGCACCGCATATGGACAGAGGCGTCCTAGATATAGCTATATTTCCGCATCCTGAAAATTAACCGGAAACGACAGCCGAAGCCAGCAGGGAGAAATGGATGCCTGACTGTAAAGTAAGTCTTTTACATGTATATATGATTAATCTTGTCAAATATAAACAATATCTTAAAGCATTGTCACGTTATGATTCCCGTTTAAAACGTAACGTCAACAGTGAACTGTTTGTGCAGTAATGCCGCGTTCTGGATTAGTGGGAGTGGCTTCTGGAGCTGTTCAAACGCGTTGCATTGTGGGAAATGTGGTTTACCAAACTAATGCGCTATAAAGTTACTTTCTGTCATAACTCGGTCAAAAAGGCACCAAATTTGAAAATTTTGACAGATTTCGAATACATATATGACCCACTTTCAATGAAGATCAAGGTTCCCAGGGGTGAAATGCTCCTTTAAGAAATATATAACTCGCGCTGCATATTTAGTAATTTTGCCTCAGATACAGGATTAACGTTATACATTCGCTTTAACAAGCTTGTTCATTACCACGGCAACCGCTTGTGTGTCATAAGCTGAATGCGATTTTCGTGTTTAAAAAGTAACTATACATAAGAGACGGAAAGATACAGCTGATTCTGTACATTATTTAATTCTATTCGTTACGATATTGATATATGAACTGATGTTGTCAAGTAAGTTAAGCTTCATGCGTTCCCCGTTGCGAGCGTGCACTCCTCTAAACTGTAGTCTACGGGTGCTGCACTGCTAGGGACTGCTGCTCATTTCCCCCCGAAAATTTAATCTTAACAACAACCCTTCAGAAAACGTAGCTAATTCCTTTGTGGATCCTCTTGATCTGCTTTATCCATGTTTCTTTGACTAATCTCAGTGTCTCAGTCTCACGCACGAGTTAACCATGTTCGACACATTTAACTGGGAGTGGGGCCGTCCACACGGTTTTATCCATTGTAGGCACCGCTCACAATGTGTTTTCGGCTTTGGGAATGGAAAGAACACAACTCGTCCAGACAATCTCTCGGGGTATCTAGTGTCCGATTTACAAACGCCGTGGCCGCACCGCTTCACCATCTTGCTTGAAGTCAATGTTTGACGGAACTGCTCACATAGTAACGGTTGCTATGATGTGTGATTGGACAATGGCCGTTTTGGGGGAGGGGCCGGCGAAAGGTCAATTCCAGACTCTGTGTACGAAGCAAAGTGAAGTAGCAGAGTCTGGTATTACCAGGCTAATAATTTTGGCCACCACTGTATATAACAAAAATTACATTTTCCTTCCCTGTATTCAAAGAGACCCATTTACACTAAATGGCATCAATACAAATCAATTTACAATACATAACTGACCATAAAGCTAGTGTTCAGACTGTTTAAGACAGTTTCACGACTAAACTTAAAAATCATTCAAATATTTAAAAATTAAGTTAGCAGTGTGGCAATTTTATTTAGCTACTCTCCAACGCTGATTTCCATATGTGTACATACTGTACCATTCCTCTCTTCATTCCTCCACGTATTCTAATTGATTTCCTGACAGGCATGGACCACATAAGAGATTGTGGGGGATAATGGAGAAAAGCCAAGGAGCAAACACTCTCTCTCTCTCCATCCTTCTGCTCCTGTTAGCTATCAGAGCCTCTGATCTCAGAAGTCTTGTGAAACATTGTTAAGCATGAATCCCATCCAAGGACTGAATACAGCAGAAACACAAAGCCTGACCCGTTAGTATTACAAACACTATTGATGGCCTAGCTGTCTCTTACGCTGGACCTGAATGAATGAGAGAGAACGGAGAGAAACCAATGAATGAGTCCTCATGGCAGCTGGATTTTGCCTTTGTGTAGTTTCCTGAAATATCTGAAGTATCAACAATATGCACTTGCCTATCCTTTACCAGCAGTTTTAAATGGGATAGTTCTGTCATTATTTACTCTACATGTCTTTCCAAACCTGCTTCTGTGGAACACAAATGGAGATTTTTTTAAAAGATTAATTCAATCATCTTTTCAACACATTTCTAAAATGTCAACTTTATGACTAATACCAATATTGATTTTATAGAATTGATTTTAAGTGTCAGATAATCAATATGCAGACTTGATTTTAATTATTATTTTATTCGTCCACTTTCAACAACATAACTAAATTAACTAAATCAGGGGTGCAAAACTCAGTTCGTGGAAGGCCGTAGCACTGCAGATTTTAGTCCCAACCCTGCTCCAACACAAAAAAAAATCGACAAATATTTGTGCTGTCGAATAGACTTTTGATCTTATATGACCTATTTGAAGGGCCTGCAATAACATGGTTTGACCAGTGGGCAAACCCTCTTGGATCCAAACCAATTATTAGACATGGCGCTTCGGAGTGCAAACAAAGACACGCAGAATGTGGGAAGGTTTAACATAACTACAAAAAAAAAAAATGCTGTCATATGCAGGGCCGCCAATTCTCACTCATTCAAACTCACACAATTGACACTGTTCTCACACCACACGTCCCTTTTTCTCACGCAGTGAAAGGTACATCACAGAGCAAAGAGGACACGTACAGACAACGCGCTGACAGATAAGACAGAGCAGGTTACTTTTAATATAAAAGAATGTCTAAGCTCAATTTTACAATGGAATTCAAACAATACATGTGGTTTTGGCACTCTTTAATGTGGTGTGACAGATCACTATAGTGCCTCAGGTCAAGCTGCACGTGAACCTATCATCTCTTCCTCTTTACAACTAAGTTACAGCACGAAATAAACATAAATGAACATCAAAAAGCATGTTGAAAGATACACAACTTACTGAAATTAATCATCTCTAATGTTTTCACTTCAACCGCAGAAAGACGTCAATAAAACAGCTTGCAAACAATATGTTGCATCACATTTACCCCAGGAATGCCATTCAATGACCATAAAAAAAGCACATTATTACATATTCGTGTTTTTAGTCTTATGAAACAGTTATTACAATTCCCAGACTTAATTAAAACACAGTACCAGGATTACTGATGACTTCTGAGGAGGAAAGAAAACCAGAATGAGATTTGTGAACTCAGTTGCCTCTAAGTTTATTAAAAAGACATTTTCAAAAGCAGAAGTGATTTTCTTGTTTTATTTATTAGTTACAATACGAATAACTCAATATTTTAACTAATTGCAAAAGTGAAATAATCGATCAAAGCTTACTGATCAACTGGATAAATAATCGCCGATTTGTCGATTAATCGTTTCAATAATCATTAGATTAATCGATTGTCAAAATAATCGTTTGCTGCAGCCCTACAACACACATGTTCAAATAAGCCAGAAAAACTTGATTAGCTATGTCAGGTGTGTTTAATTAGGGTTGAAGCTAAAAGGTGTGTTCTGCTCTCTAAACGCTCTCATGGCACTGATCTAAATTAACTAAATGATATTTGGGATTTTTTTTCACATTACATGGAGAAAAGGACCATATTACTTTACTAATTTTTCCATATTAAATCATATTAAAGGGTTAGTTCACCCAAAAATGAAAATTCTATCATCGTTTACTTACCCTCAAGTTGTTCCAAACCTCTATGTGTTTATTTGTTCTGCTGAACACAAAGGAAGATATTTGGAAGAAAACAGATCTCATTCCCCATTGACTACCATAGTAGGAAAAAATACCTACTATGGTAGTCAATGGGGAATGAGATCTGTTTTCTTCCAAATATCTTCCTTTGTGTTCAGCAGAACAAATAAACACATAGAGGTTTGGAACAACTTGAGGGTAAGTAAATGATGATAGAATTTTCATTTTTGGGTGAACTAACCCTTTAAAGGTTAACTGAAGACACAGCAATAGCAAACTTGTCAGTAAACAGACCATTTTTAAACATCAAGAGGACACAGCATTGATTCATGCAAAAAATAATGTATTTCCAAAATGATCAACCATTAAAGGGCACCTATTATGGAATTTTGAAAATTACCTTTCATGTAGTGTGTAACATAGATCTAAGTGAACAAAAACATCCTGCAAAGTTTTATATATGAAAGTTCACCGTAAAAAAGGCTATTGTCTCTCAAAAGTATGAGTCGACTCGACGTCACAACGAAAAGGAAAATGACTCAAAGACGAAAAATGATCAAATTGGCCGCGCCCATTCATTGTGCACGCCGTGCAGACACCAGGGAAAACTTGAAAACATAATGTCGACAACAAGACGCTGTGTTCTGAAGTGCAAATCAAAAGCAACCTTTTTTTCACTGCCCAGGGACGAGCATGTGAAGAACCAGTGGCTAGAGTTTAAATTTACAACTATACCACACAAGTATAGCCGAACCTTGTGCTGTGTTAGCGTCATTTTAAAGGGGGGGTGAAATGCTATTTCATGCATAGTGAGTTTTTTACACTGTTAAAGAGTTGCATTCCCATGCTAAACATGGACAAAGTTTCAAAAATTAAGTTGTGCGTTTGATTGAGTATTTCTGTTCTCAAAATACTCCTTCCTGGTTGTCACAAGTTTCGGAAAGTTTTTTTCGAGTATGGGCGCGTATGACGTCAGATGCGCCGGAATTTCCTTATACGGTCCTAAGGGCACTTCTCTCGGAAGGGCGCGCGCGCAGCTGTAGAGCGATAGCCGTAACCTATGCCCATCAAAGCGCTGTGCATCGGCTGCGCTGCAATATGTCACCAAAGAAGTGTGTTTTCGGTTGCCAAGGCAAGACAACACTGCACAGATTCCCAAAGAATCAAGCGTTAAGGGACCAGTGGATGGAGTTTGTTTTTCCAGAACATCAACACAGTTGTTGTAAAAGTGTTCTTGTTTGTTCCATGCATTTCGAAGATGATTTTTTATAAACAAGGCCCAGTTCGAAGCCGGATTTGCTAATCTTTAGTTCTCAAGGATGGAGCAGTCTCAACACTAAAGGTTAACGGTCTTGCGTTGGAACCGCAGGCGGTGAGTAGAACTGCTTTAAATATCTGTGTGTGTCTATTGGTGTGTAACTTAAGCACAGCAAGTAGGCTAAACAACATGATCACGTATAGTTAATGTATCTATGGAGCATGCGATGTATGGTGTGTGTTTGTTTAAATACATTTGTTTAGGTGGTTACTGTAGGTGTCTGTTTGTTTATTGTAAAAGCAAATCATGTTTTCATAAACCACGAGTAGACACACACAAATGTTATAAAATTCGCGCATGACATGGTGTTCTAAAAACACAGCGCTCAAGTTCAAATCGTGGTTATTTAGCTCCGCCCACACGGCACGTCTCCACCCGCTCTGCTTTTTCCGGAAAGACTCGGTACAGCCTATCTTTCTTTTATAAATATAATAAAACTAAATACTTTTTGGAGAGATGGATGCAATATTACTCTATAGGTACTCAAGATTAACATGAGATTGACTGAAACTGAGTGTTTCACCCCCCCTTTAATGACGATTGCTTTACAAACACAACTGACTGGGTCATCTGACCAATCACCGCCGATTAGCATCACGCAAAGGAGGGGTTTGTAAAAATGAGTCGTTGAACGAATTCTGGGAGTCGGTGAGCAACCTGAGCATCAGGTAAAAATAATTGCATATTATAAGACAAAAAAATAGTTTTTTGTCATTGCATGCATGTTAGGAACATTTTAAATGCCATAATAGGTGCCCTTTAATCACAAAAAAATTATATGAAATACAGATAAATATACATTTCATCTGCCTACAACAGTTGTGTATCATTCTGGTTACTTTGATATATTACAACACCATTGAGCGCCAACCACAGCCTCCAATTAAATTCATATCATTTGTACATTTTTCTGCTTCTCATAACTCCTCTGACCCAGGTTCAGGTTTGTATTATGCACACCAGGATGTACTTCCATTAGTTTAGGATGTGTTATCCTGGCATTTCACTTCTAAATATGAAATCTAGTGACATCAAAGCCCGCCTCTGCCCTCTCTATTCCCTGCTCTGAGCCTCACCCTGTTTAATGGCTGAGTGAGCCATTCTCAGATCCATCCAGAACAATCCACATTGCTGCTCCGCTTTGAACTGGTGAGTTGCTTCCACGCCTTTGATTTACGTTGCGAAGGCGCTGTGAAACCCCATGGGAGACATGCTCGATTGGGTGGCTTAGTGTGGGTGATCTCATGCATACATACACATATATGCACGGCCTAACACATCAAGAAAGGAGAGCACATGGACAAAATGTCCACATATGGCAGGACAGACACTCTTACGCTTCAGGACACACAATCCCCTTCATGCTGACAGAGTCTGTCTGTGCCTGCTCATCATTACAGGCTCTTGTAATCATAAATTACAACCCATATCATAAATATATGGATTTGTTTTTATCTTATATCTAACTGCTTGTTCAATGGAAGATCCATATGAGAATAAAATAGTTTGCATGGGTTGAACAGAAGTGTATTAATAATATGCCCTGTCTCCTCCTATATGGGAAATACATACATGATTAACAGTAATCATACATTGGCTTCAAATATGACAATACTTATTTACCAACATCTGCCTTTTAAACAAATCAGGTTGAACTAATGATTTAACCCAATTAATATTTATTAGTCAAGTCTTATATTCAGATTATTCTAAACGTCACAAAATTGTAATAACCCTAACATTATTACCCTATGATGTAATTAAAAAAAAAGATGTGTATGCCATTTTACTATATAGGCCTACTGTATATATGGGAAAATGTCATTATCACAAAATAAACCTAGACAGGGTGATCAGGTTTTGCATCAACCTGAAGGGATTTAATTTTTGATAATGACTTCATATAACAATTTTGTGATAATGATTGTACATTATCGTGCTTAATACAGGAATACCTGGGAAAGTAATACCCAATGTTTGGGATAACGCATTACAAGTAATGTGAGTTATTCAATCAGATATTTCAGATTTTTCAAGTATAATGAGTAAAGTAATGTATTACTTTTAAATTGGCAACTAAACATCTCAGTTATTGTTTTCAAATGAGTAACGCAAGTTACTTTGTTTTCAATTCATTCAATTAGCTTCTCCATGTTGAGGGAAATCGAGAGTAAGGTGCTGAGGCGTTGTAAAGTTTATCGTTATTGTAGTTCTATCTAGACTAAATATGAGTATGCATTTATTTATCTCACTTGCACAAGAACAGAATTCCTCAAAATGAATAAAACAGTGAAATGCAAACTCAGAATATTACGCAAACCTCCAATATACTTTATGTATTTAATCCCACTTTATTAACCAACGTCTACTTTATTAACCAATGTCTTTGCTGCTGACCTTTGATGATCCAATTCCATCATACTTATAAGCAAAGGTATTTGTGTGTGTACAGGTATATTATAACCCTATTTTGGGCTTTACTAATCTTGTAGGTTAATTTGGCCAATTTGGTTCAATTGTAATATGAATTCACTGCAAATTCAGTTTAAATGATTTTGAATTAGTTTGGATGTATTGAAATATACAGACATTTTCCACTGACCTTTGAAAGTAAAGTCCTGTATGAACCTGCAAAGCATTATAAACCAATATTATAAATCTGGATGCCAAATACCCCCACAAGAATATTAAAACCTAAAATTCCCTATACATTTGTGTGGACCATCCAACTGTTCCAATAAACACTCTAAATAATCTTTCAATGAAAATCTAAAACTGCAAAAAGTTTTCTGTGAGGGAGAGATTTAGGGGTTAGGCCAGGAGATATAAAATATCATTAGCTCAGACCAAAAACAACAGAAGTCAGTGGAAAGACCCCACCATGACCGAAAAACAATTGTGTTGTGGACGTGCTGCTGAAAGTGATGCCTGCTCTGGCTCATCAATCACTGATAAATGGCAGATGTCTGGGACACGACGTGCGCTAACATCATAACGGCGGAAATGCGGCGAGAGCTTTACCTGCTGCTAATCCACTTAGCCAAAGACAAAGCTGTTTTAATCCATTCCTTCTCCTTCACTCTCTCCCTCTGCTCTGTGATGGACAGAGTAAAGCCTCCCAGTAGGACAGAGATGAAGGCAGAAAGAGCTTACTCTGCATATTTGTGTTACTGACACAAGCTTAAACAGATCGCTCCCTTCTTCTACTGAATTTAATAAGCAGCGGCAGAATCTATTGATTTTAGAGGATAATTAGTTCAGGGTTATCTGTTTATACACATTGTCCTTTTCTCTGTAGAAAGAAATGGCTTTGTATGGTAAAGTATGTTATTAAAAATAGGAGTAAGACTTATTACTATGATGAACCCAAGTTTTTTTGCGGCCACGTTCTGCAGTTGCATATTCATATCATAGGATGTTGGAAGAACTGCATATAGCTTATTCATGTTTAGTGTTTTGGTCGTTTAGATTATATGAGCGTGATGTTTTTGTTAGGAGCTCCATTAGGAGAAAAGGCTCTTAAAATCAGGGTTTTTGTGATGTGAAACAGGCATTTTTTTTACGAGAGCAATGTTTACAAGGACGTTACATTCAAAACATAGCATTCAATAAAAAGTGAAGGACATCATGTACTCTACTCTGTCATCTGCCGTGTTCTTCTCAGTGAAATGATAGCAGATCTAATAAATTATTTCCTGGTCGTAAATAAGCTGGTCAAAGCTTTATCCAGCTTAGCCTTGTGACTGAGGGTCTGTTTACACAACACCGTTTTCAACTAAAACCGGAAGACTTTTTATGCGTTTTGGTCGTTAATTTACACGACAACGGCATTTTGGGTGCCTGACAATGATGTTCTCTGTATGCGGAAAACTCAAAGGAAAAACTTCTCCGTTTTAATCATATTGTCGTCATGTAAACCCTTAAAGGGATAGTTTGCATCGATTTACGCAAAAAGAGTAACCCTTGAACTTGCTGCAAAAAATAATTGTGCGTCAAGTTCAAGGGTTACTCTTTTTGCGTAAATCGATGCATACGACCGTCTGCTGGAAGCTATTTAAGTCGATACATTTTTAAATATGGATATTTTTCCATTTGAATAGATGCGCTTTGATGGACTTCCAAAGACAAACAGCCATTCACTGCCATTATGAAACTAGGAAGAGCCAGGACATTTTTTAATATAACTCCGATTGTATTCGTCTGAAAGAAGAATGTCATAAAGGCCAAGGATGGCTTCAGGGTGAGTATATCATGGGCTAATTTTCCGTTTTGGGTGAACTATCCCTTTAATTGCAGTTTTTTTTATGCATTACATTTTTTCCCACTATAGGTCACGCCATAATCATGCTACCAAACCAGAATCATGACACCAATATAAATGATCAGTCTTATATGATTTATATACAGTCTCAGTCTGTGGCATTACAGAAATCTTAGTTTATAAACTATATGCATAACCAACACTGCTTTCATTCAAAGCTGGTGAACCATTCTCAGTGGACAGGAAGCAGTGTTCTGTTGCTGGGCAGCCTTCAGAGAATTGATCATGAAATCATGGGGGAGTGAGAAGACTGATCTTTCTATCAGAGATCTCGGCCTCCATTAGGGGCTGTGAATTAATGAGCATCAGATGGAGCTCATCCAGTCCCAGATAAACCACAATATAAAACCACAGAGAAAAAGAAAGTTTGGGTATTGGGAGCACTGTCTCGCTGATTAAAAAGCATCCAAACTTTGGAGATTAAATAGATAGTTACACACTCTCATGTCATTCCAAAATAGTTAAAATATCGGTGTGCTTCTCACACGAAGCCTTGACTTAATAACACAAAGTCTTTCTGCATGAGTATTATAGAGTCCTTTTAATGGAGCTTTCTGTCACATTTGTGATCCATAGACCAAAAAAAAATCATACATTTTTGGAATGACATGAAAATAATGACAATTTCCATTTTAGCAGAATTCCTTAAAAGCAAGCATAAACGGCAATTAAAAAAATGCTAATAGTACGTCCTGTGGATACAGTGGACCTCGGCACACTGTCCTTGTGAGCTCGGAGGGGAAGCAGGTGTGACTGTCTCACTCTTCCAGAGCTCTTGACAGCGGAGGAGAGAGAGGAAGAGATCATTTAGCCCTGGATACGCACACTGAATACTTAGATGCAGCAGAAGAATCGGCTATTCTGCTTGTGGATGCTGAGGTGCCCTTTCGAGTTGCAGAGATCTGCCAAGTGAAATGCACTGCCAATGTGTCAGGAGTTGCAGTGAATACTGAGACAGGAAATCAGGTCTAGAAGATGGGAAGCGACCTTGATTACAGAATGCTCTGACATGCAGTGCCTGCCATTGTCTAATGTGGCTTCTAAAATTGCTTTATGTTAATTTGACATTTCTTGGGGGTATGTAGGTGAAATATATATGGTCGTATAATATATGGTATGTATAATATAAGGAGTTTTGTTCATATTTCAAAGAGTTTCCCAATCAGACCAAAAAATATATTCACAATTACTGATAAGCAAGTTCAGACAGAATCCGCAGAATTTCGGAATTTTTCTTGACTGATATTGGGAGTAAAATGCATTTAAATATGGAAAAATGTGTTAAACACAACTACATACTGAAAGCTTAATTCATTTTAAAAATATTTTATGACTTTAATATTGAGATTGTTGAAAGAATAAGGCAGCACATTGATTGTCTCTAAACATACTTATCTCTAAATATACTAATATATATATATATATATATATATATATATATATATATATATATATATATATATATTATATATATATATATATATATATATATATATATATATATATATATATATATATTAATTTCCAATGTACATTGGTTTGGTTGGTTTTAAAACTAAGCATTTATCATCTTAGGGTATGTTTACACAACAACAAAGGTTTTCTTTGAGTTTTTCGTGTAAAGATGACATCGTTGTCAAAATGATCATCAAAATGAGATCTCATTGGTTTACATTACAAGCTACAGTATCAGAACTTCATCTTATTTTTGGCCATATAAAAAACAGCAACTGTGCAAAATTGCATATTTTTCCTCAGTTTGGACTCTCACTACAAGCCATAAAAGCCTGATGTATCAGATATGATATCAACTATACAACACATATGCAAACTATTTTTTTTAGATTTTGTCTACAAGTACAATTAGCTGTTACATTATTACTTCATGTCAAGCCTTACAGGGTTAAAAGACATGACAAAAGATATTATAAGTTTTGCAGCAGTATCGGACACACACAGCCAGACCGATACTTTTCACATCCTAAAAACAACTAGTGAACATTACCTGAATTAGGGATAGTGTAAAGTTCTGCAAAATTCTTCTTACTGCCACTTTTTGCTGGTTCAGCTGATATTTTCTCTGCATTACTGCCTGGTATTTTAGAAAATCTCAGCTCTCTGTCCACAGTGTTAGGCAGTGCAATATTGGTCATTGCAATGTGGATGCATGCAAGATCATGTCCTTCACAACTGTTCATGTGTAAAGAGAAAATGTACAAATCACAACACAAAATACTAATAATACCTTCAATACTTAAATAGTTGGAAATATTGGTAGAAATTTAGTACTCACATACACATACATGCATTATAGTTGTCACTTCTTATTTTGATTCATGTTTCGTGTCAGCCATGTGATTCCTTGTTATAGTCACGTGATCCTGCCATGTGTTCCCTTGTCTTATGTGTCATGTTCTGATTGGTTCATTGTTCACAGGTGTCCCTTGTCTTGTCATTACTCTTGTGTGTATTTAAGCCCTAATGTTTGCCACGTGTCCTTGACATGTATTGTTTGTGCAACCACTGTTTGTAAGCGTTCATGTTTTGAGTTCATGCCAAGTCATCCCTTTGTTTACTCTTGTTTTGAATAAATGCTGCACTTAGGTTCTTCAAACTTGCCTTCCGTGGACTTACTTACAATAGTCTAGTCTCCTTTATGTTTCTTTTATACTGTGATACCATTATTATTATACAGTGGCATCCCATATCGGTTGTATGTGCTTTTGAGAAGGAGGTGCATTTTCTCCTTTTTCTTTTCCAGACACCAGTCTCTTGACCCCCTCAACCTCATCTCTCAACTGGGTCACTCATTCTCCTTCATCACAGCTTTTGTATTGATGTGTGATGTGAAGTGTCAAGCTATTCATTTCATGTTTCTTACATTGAGGAGTGATGCGTCTCAGCCTTATACACGTCAGCTTACGGCAAAGTTGGGGAAAAAACCCAACAAAAGGCATGACAGGCTATGATCTAATGTTCCCATCACTATAATGAGATGGTGATAACAAGAAAAGCAGATCTATCCTGTCTTCCACATTCCCGTAACTGAGCACTGTGGATCATTGTCCCTGCTCTCGCAGGACTCTGATACAGCCGTATTATAATAACGACCTGGAGGCAACACAAATTTAATGGCGTTTGAGAACATTGTGTAATCTGTGGCAGATAGAGATATATGTCATGAAGTTTGAGTCACTTTATAAATGTTACAATGCATCTCGCAGAACAATCCAAAAGAGTATGCGATTAATCTGACAGTCTTAACAGAAAAACACAATTAAGGAATGCCTTTGAAAACTTTGAAATGGCCAAATCAGATTTCACACTCAATGTTTGTATTGTGTCAATTGTTACAAGGCAAAATAGCTCTTTCCTCCAACATAATTATTCATCTTGGCTACTGGATAGATTATGGAGTCTTTCCGGTAAGAAACTGGGTCACTTAGCATGCTGTTCTATACATACCAATGAAGGAGTCAAACTTTGTGCTAAATCTGTTAAAATAGCTTTCTTCAGTAGGTATTTCAACACATTATTGTCAACACTGTTGCATTTTCTATTTAAGATGTTTTTCCACTGCCACTGGCCAGCTTAAATTTCAAAAGCAATAGCCAAAACTGAAATCTCTACATCATAGGGTTTGAACATGGATTTGAACCATGAGAAATCACACCGGTTTTAGCTTGTACTGGAAAATCAAACTCTCCTCAACTTGGAAGAAAGTGCTAGTGCACTTACTGCTCTCTAGAAAAACTAACAGCAGAGATATTGTTCAGAATGATCAATAACAGTCATATCTTTTTACCCAGCTGTCTAAAATGGTACCCAATCACATGAATTCACATTGGACAACAGCATTGTCGGTGCTCAAAACCAGCTCAGGCAGCTCAATGGTGCAGAGTAATCAATCGCACCAATTTTGCACGCAGCATTTCAGAGCAAAAACCTGCATCTTATTCAGTAACCAACCAATAATCCAGTTTAAGCTGCTAAATGTGGTAAAATAGTACTTTGTAATTAATGTTGTGGAATTAACGGCCACAGAAAGCAAGCCGTAAAGAAAATTTCATTAAAAAAAGATGTTTGTGTACATTTTTATTGGTCACGGCTGCAGTAATCATCAAATGAGGATCAAATGATGGTGTCTAAAATCAGTTATATATCCAGACTTGTTTGCACAGTTGTAAACCGTAAAGTTTGACTGATGGCTGTAATCCATAGATATAAAAATTCACAATGGTCTCATTATAGGGATCAGATGGTTAACGGAACTTGGTTAGGGTGGACGACATATTTAATTTAACGCAAACAAAGCTGTGAAGGATAAACATGCAGTCTGATAATAGTTTGTACAGTTGTGTACTTTTCCTCTCAGAAATAAAATGGTCCAAAAACTGTCACTGGGTCAGTATTCAAAATGTACACCTTTGTACCTCATTTACCCCTAAAGGGTGCATATTAGTGCATATATAAGGGTGCATTTAATAGTACATATTAATACCCTTTGAAAGGGTTTCGCACAATGACAGCGTCCATAGCATTTTTTCGAAGAGAGTTAGGGTAAAAATTTAAAATATATATTTTTTAAAGGATCAGAGGACAAATTTTCTTTTTCTTTTTTATCCCAACTGAAAACACATAACTGTACACAAAAGTGAAATAAAAATCCATGTACCGCCTGCTTTCCAGCACTATGATAACTGCACAGGTTTGTTGCCTCCTCTCCTCTGTTTTTCTCTCTGAAGAAAGTGCAACTGTCATTTTCAATGAAGCTGTAAAACCCAGTGGTACTGTAGAGCTTTCTGATTTTCTGTCTTGAGTGGACATAAATGCCATGCAGTCTTCTCTCAATGGGCTACTTTTTTTTAAAAAACTTGCAGAATTACTTAACTGGCCTCCATTAAAACTATTTTTACCTGAATTACTTCCTATTCCACTAAGGGTTGAAAAGACAGATCAGACATCTCCTAATATGAAGTAAATGACCGAGATTAAAAAGCATTTAGTTAGAAATGATGATGCTAATTATCTCAATTACCTCTTGCTAGACACTAATGGAATTTTGAAACCACACTGTAAAAAGTAATACCTAGATCTAACTTATAAAAAGTGAGGCAAGCGGCTGCATTGAATGTTTTAGGTTGAGTCAACATGCAGCCTTTTTTAAGTATATTGAACACTTTAACATTACTTAATATGAACGCAATAAAATCAAGTTGAGTTAACTAATAAATACTAGTATTACGCAGTTAGATAAACCTACTTTTATTGGTACAGGTAATGTATTTATGGTTTGCTACAAGTAACCTGCACTCATTTTAATTAGGTTTTATGAACTTTATTTTCTTAGTAAAATTAACCTAATCATATGTGAATGAACATTTTAATCGAGTCCTGGATATAACCTCAGAAAATAAATCTAAATGTCTATATTTTAAGCACTAAAGTGATTAACCTATTACAAATGCAATGGAAGAAAAAGATGAGAAAATAGATTGAAGACAAAAACATTTATTCAATGTTAACCAGTGTCACTTTTAACAGTTATTACAAAACAGCAAATAAATGTGGCCGCATATGTTCAGTATAATATGAAATATCCAAACTGCCCAATCTGTAATGTTTGGATAAAGGTAAATGTGAGCCATAAAATCACATTGTATGTATCACACTGGAACTGCAAAGGTCGAGAGCATAGGTAAGTCCAAACAGGAGGCAGCATGCTTTAGACAGGTTTGGCACACCTCTGACCACGGGCTGTCCTTCTATCATAGTACCAATCGTGTTGGGATGATGGCACATGTACACTTTCAGTGGGCAACTGCCAAGCTCAGTGTGCACCTCTGTTTCAGCATGATTCTATTGGTGGAGACAAAAAAGAATCAAGAAAAACAGGTAATGAGAGGAATATAGCAGACCGGTAGAAGACATAAGACAGAAAGTCAAAATTGTACTTTTGTTACTAAAGGTGGTGATACTAGACGAATACTGTGACTAGAGCATGTGACCAGAGTGAAGTCTATGACAATGCCATTCAGAGTGACAATGCAGAGTGTGGGTACTAAACTATCATAATCTACTGTAGCATGAGTGTTGTCTTATTCTGGTTCAAAGGATGCATTACAATGAAACAATGCAATTGTCCCTGATTGGTCATCACATTATTGTTTATTAAGCTACAAAGTTTAAATATCTTTCAAGAGCAAACGTAATTACCCCATATCATCACAATAGTAATACACCCACAAAGCAAAATTATGTTCAAAAGACGTCTTTTCAACGTCTTTGTCACAAAGTCGTACGTTACAAAGACGTCCACTGAGGAGCCAGAATGAATGTTTTTATTGATATCTTTTTTTGACGTGTTCTGTAATGAACGTTCATGTGACCTGTGGAAAATGTGGACATATTTTCAACATAATTTAAGGTTTCATTTAGACAATTTATGCTGTTTCTGGAACAAATAAACACTCTCAGGATGTATTAAATTAAAACTCACATTTATTTCAATGTAATTTATAAAGACTGACTGATAATAAGAAACTGCTCTATTTGGTGATTTTTACTGGTTGTGGGGAGGAGACAGAAAGGTGATCGTATCTGCCTTTTATTGGTGGTTGGTACATAAAAACATCAAAAGAAATGTAATTGTATGGAGCCCACACTATTGTTTGCAATTTTACCTATGTTTCACCTGTGAATAGTTAGGCTATAGCTGTAATTGTATAAATTCTTAAGTTTTTCTTACCTGGATGTGAAGCTTGAAGACCCCAGGTGAGGTAACAAAAGCGCTTGGGTATCTAAAGACCAGGAAAATGCATGTTAGAATAAGGTACAAAAAAACAGTGGTAAATGTAGTTTAAGTACTGGGTTAGAAATAATTTTAGTTTTTTTCCAACCAAAACTCTGTCACTCTGACTATGCAGCATTAAAAAAACGTGGATACAATCTCTAAAATCAGACAGACTAACAGTCTGCAGTGTAATCTGTGCATCTGCTTTAGTAATGCAAAAGTACATAATCTCTGATTGCAGAGTCCTGTCAAAGACACGGCTACCTTGTTTTGCCTGCTGTCCATAAAACGACACTCGGTTACTAACGTAACCTCGGTTCTCTCTAGAAGAGGGAACGAGTGTTGCGTAAGCTAGCTTACGCTACGGGAAAACTCCTTTTCTCGAGAATACTGAAGCCAAAAATTATCCTTTAATTTTTTCATATTTAAAACGCATGCTTGCACAGAGCAGACCTAGAATAGGCAGCTCGTGCGCCTATTGGCTGCTCTGCGGCAAGATGCTGCAACCTATCGGTGGACTGGGAGTGACGTCAGCACCAATAGCAGCGCGGGTGCCCGAGTGCGTCACGTCCCGCCAGAATAGGCGTGGCTTACCTCTATATCAGCCCGGTCCAGATAGGGTGTTCTTTGGTTTTTCACACTGAAGCGAAAAAAGAACGCAGCATTAACACGGCCGGGTTACGCAACACTCGTTCCCTCTTCTAGAGAGAACCGAGGTTACGTTAGTAACCGAGTGTCGTTCTCTTACGAGAGTACTCTCGTGTTGCGTAAGCTAGCTTACGCTACGGGAACCCAGTTTAAAGCGCCGTGTATGCTGAGACCATTCACATTAAGTCCAAGGGCCAGTGCCCGGGGAACACGTAATAGTGAAGATATGTGGGCCGACACAAAGTGAGCCCTAACACATATTGACCATATGGTGACGCCTCATATGTATAAGGGAGTGCATAACACAGTATAACAGTAGCGTGTATGACAATCTCATACAGATAACACTTTGGCCTGCAAAGCAGGGACCTCCAGGTTATAAAACCTTATAAATGTAGACAGAGAGGCCCAGCCTGCCGCTCTACAAATATCATGGAGTGAAACACCACTAGTCCAAGCCCATGATGAGGCCATACTTCTAGTGGAATGGGCTCGAACACCTAAAGGGCATTGAAGGCCTTTAGACTTGTAAGCCAAGGCGATAGCATCAACTATCCATCTGGAAATGCTCTGTTTCGAGGTAGCTAGCCCCTTCGTGCGGCCACCAAACGAAACGAACAGCTGTTCTGACTGCCTGAAGGCAGCGGTTTGTTGAACGTAAACTCTTAAAGCCCTGACCGGGCAAAGGAAGTTTACATCGCTGTCACTGTCGGTTCCCGGAAGGGCCGGCAGGGAAATGACTTGCGCTCTGAACGGAGTAGAGAGCACTTTGGGGACATAACCGTGTATTGGTTTGAGCGTAACTTTAGAATCATTAGGCCCAAATTCCAAACATGACGCTCTCACAGAGAGCTCGTCGCGGGACTCGTGTTTTCAGCCAGCGCTGGAGGGGGTGCATGCGCAGCAGACCCAACCGAAGCACTGCAGAGGCCGCATACGAACCGACGGGGGGCGCGGCGGATTCATCCTTCTAGCTCCCCTAAGGAAGCGGATGACCAGCTCATGTCTTCCCGGTGACTGACCGTGCGTCGATTCTGCGAACGCCGCCACGGCCACCACATAAACTTTGAGCGTGGATGGGGACCTCCCCTTATCCATCAGCTCTGGTAGGAAAGTGAGCAAATGCGCAACCTCACACGACCGTGCATCCAGATCTCTGTCGGTGCACCACTTGGAGAACACTGACCATTTAGACGCGTAGAGCCGTCCCGTGGAAGGAGCTCTAGACTGCGTGATCGTGCTAATCACTCTTTCTGGCAGGGTAACGAGTACCCGTTGATCAATCATGCGTGCAGAGACCAGCGCTCTGGATGGGGATGCCAGATCTAGCCGCGAGCCTGAGAGAGGAGATCTGCCCTCACCGGAATAGGCCACGTAGCTGCATGTGACAGCCGTGCTAGTTCCGGAAACCAATTCTGATTCTCTCAGTGCGGAGCTATGAGGAGCACCGAGTGGCGCGTTTCCCTGACTCTCTTGATTACCTGTGGTAACAGAGAGACCGGAGGGAAAGCATACAGAGGGAGGCTGGGCCAGACCTGGGCCAGGGTGTCCTGGTTCTTCAAAAAGAACTTCGGGCAATGAGCATTGTCTTTTGACGCAAATAGGCCGACTTCCGCTCTGCCGAATAGGCGCCACAGTTTCTGGACCGTTTGGGGGTCAGGGACCATTCCCCCAGGGGAACGTTGTCCCTGGACAGTTTGTCTGGACCGTCATTCGAATGGCCAGGCACATGCGCCGCCCTCAGCGAGCACAGGTGCATCTGGGACCAAACAAGGATGCGTTCCGTCAGATTGCAGGGGTTCCTGGATCTGACACCACCCTGACGGTTTACATAGGAAACCACAGACATGTTGTCCGAGCGAACGAGAACGTGTTGGTCCTGTATGAACGGGAGGAAGCGCTTCAGCGCGTTTTCGACCGCTATCATCTCAAGACAGTTTATGTGAAAACACTTCTCTTGGTCTGACCACTGGCCAAAAGCCGGTCTGCCTTCGAACAGCGCGCCCCAACTCGAGTTGGACACATCTGTCGAAACTACTTTCCAATAAGAGATGGTTCCCATCGTCACTCCCTGCTGGTACCAGTCGGCTACTAACCAGGGCTGCAGAGCCGCTATGCAGGTCTGAGTCACTCTGATTTTCTGGCCGCCAGAAACCCAGGCTCGGCGAGACGCGCAAGCATTCAACCAGTGATGGAGCGGGCGCATGCGCAATAGGCCCAGCTGGAGCACCGCTGCAGCTGATGCCATACAGCCCAGCATCCGTTGAAACGTTTTCAAAGGGAGAAAGCTGCCCTTCTGGAAAAACGCGGCTAGGTGGCGAACACAGCCAATATCAGCCAGTCGTCCAGATAGTTCATTATTCGCAGCCCCCGAGTTCTCAGGGGGGCGAGCGCTGCGTCCATGCACTTCGTAAATGTATGGGGTGCTAGAGACAGGCCGAGCGACAGGACGGTGTATTGATATACCTGACCGTCGAAGGCGAATCTCAAAAATTGCCTGTGACGGGGTGATATCTGAAACAGAAAATAGGCATCCTCCAGATCTAGAGAAATAAACCAGTCCCTCGGGCAAACGTGCGCGAGGATTTTCCTGGTTGTAAGCATTTGGACGGTCTTTTGCAAGCACCTTGTTCAAATGTCTCAGATCTAGGATGGGCCTGAAAGCTCCGTTCTTCTTGGGTACAAGAAAATATCGGCTGTAAAAGCCTGACTCGCTAAGAGAAGGCGGTACTTTTTCTATAGCCCCTTTGCACAGCAGTATTGCTATTTCTGCGTGAAGTAGGTGTGCTACTTCCGCATTCACTATCGTCGCGGACCGGGCTCGAAAGCGCGGGGGAGGGCGAATGAATTGAAGTGTATAGCCCTGCTTTATTGTGCTGAGAACCCATTCTGAAATCCCTGGGATAATTTCCCACGCAGCTATGTGAGCCGCTAGGGGGCGAATGGCCTCCGGGTTCAGATCGCCGCCGTTTGCGGGCTTGTGAAACTGAACCGGAGCCGAAAGCGCGGCGCGCGCGCTCTCGGTTCTGGGCAATGGCTGCTCACTGAAAGCCGAGACCGGCTGATTTATGTGAGGAGTCCCAATCATAAGGGATGGGGAGCATTTTATTCTCACTTTTTGACGCGCGGAGCAGCGCTTTGGGCGGAAAAGCTTTCTGTAAGCGTGAGCGCGTGTGCGCGGGCACGAGACTTGCAAGTGTATGTGACGCCCCGATCATAACGGATAGGGAGCGTCATATCAATGCCCTGTGTTTCGTTTTAACACGCGGGCGGCGCCCGGGGGGAGGTGTGTGTTAGTAAGCGTGAACGCTCTCCGGCGGGCACGAGACTTACATTCATAACCTGTTTTATTGAACGTGTAACAGAGCGGCCAGATAGTGGGCACGGACCTGTGGACACATTTCTTATATTCCACACTCGAGCGGCTTCTCTGCGCTTTATGAGAGTGTGCTCTGTGAGTGACACGAGATTTGATGTGCTTGTGTGTAGGGGTGAACACTGGGGCGTGGGCACTTGCACTACACTTAAACACCAACGGCGTGAGCCGGATAACCAGACAGTATACTCCTTTGAGATTTCTCTGGGTCGCCGTGAAAACGGCGTATGTGTGCAGGCGAGAGGGTAAATGAACCGGCTCGTTGGCTGCTAAATAGACCACTGCAGTAGCCTTTTTGAAGGGGACTGACAGGGAAATAAACTTTGACTGTGGTCCAGCCGTGAGTCTTTAGTGATAGAGCGGGCAGAAAAATAGGTGTGGACGCGAACTCGCGGACACATTTCCTACGTTCAACACTCGAGCGGTTGCCCGCTTTAAGGGAGTGGGCTCTGTGAATAACACGAGCGTGCTTGCGTGTAGGGGTGAACACTGAGATGTGGGCACCTTTCTACACTAAAACACCATCGGCGTGAGCCGGATCTGCATAAATGTTATCTGCTGCGGGAGCCGGGATCGAACACGGGTCTCCGGCGCGAAAGCTTAGGGTTTAACCACTGAGCCACGGGGAAAACAACGTAAGCTTTAGTTGCCGCGAGCAGATAAGAGAGAGAGAGAGCGTCATCACAGTTTTCGTGTGTGTGTGTCGGCACTGTTTACAGGAGTGCGTGTATAACAGGCACACTACTGCAGTATAGACATTACCGGCCGCTCGTACTAGGAGGAGCTGGAAAATGTTTGAGAAGAAGAGGGAGTTTGTCAGGCCTCGGCGGGACAAAAAACCGCACTTTCTTTCGACGGTGACGTCTCGGTTCGCGCGCTCGCTTCCTGTACGTAAGAAAGCTGGTCGCGAGCTCAGAGAGGAGAGCTGCATAAATTTTTTCTACTGCGAGAGCCGGGATCGAACACGGGTCTCTGGCGCGAAAGCTTAGAGTTTAGCCACTGAGCCACGGGGGAAACAACATAAGCTTGAGTAGCGCGAGCAGCCACGGTAGCTCCCTTGTAACGTAAAGGAAGCTAGCCGCGGTTAGAACAGCAGTCCATTGATGCGTGTCCCTCAACCTCAGACGCGACGGCAGTGAGGCTCGTGAGCGGCAGCTGCGCGTCGGTGAAGGGAGGCGCGGAAGGTGAAAAAGCGAGGCTCGAGGGAGGCTTTCCGGCGAGCGCGTCGCTGTGGCTACAGGCTCCGGCAGCCCTTGGGAACGGCGCTTATCACTGCGCGGTCCCACAAGGGGCAGAGTGACTGCTTCTGCGGGGGCGCGCTAGCTTCCTTGTAATGTAAAGGAAGCTACGCGCGGTTAGAACAGCAGTCTATTGATGCGGGGGCACGGTAGCTTCCTTGTAACGTAAAGGAAGCTACGCGCGGTTTCGTCCCAGACGGGAAGCGCACTTTTTTTTTTTTTTGTTTTTTTTTTTTTTGTTGGGTAGCCGTGAAAACGGCTTTTGTGTGCAGGCGAGCGGGTAACGTAACGGGCTCGTTGGCTGCGAAATACACTACTCCAGCCGCCTCCGTCGAGGGAGCTGTGAGAGCGATGCGTGCTGCTTTCAATGGCGGTCCGGCCGCGGCGAGACTCGCGCATTGTCGCTGAGAGGGGCTCGACACGAGCCGCATTTGGAAACTCGAGGCATTTGAAACAACGCCTCTTGCTCTTTTAGAATACTAGAGAAGGATATGCAAAGGATATATGATATGAAAAGGATATGGGCGCCGGATAGCGCAGCAGGTACGGCGATGAAGCGGCGAAGGCGGCTTCCAACTGCAGTGCAGAGGGCTCGTCCCGCTGAGGTGCTTGTTTCGACGGCGCGGCTTCTCTGGAGAGTCAGCGATGTGAATACTTCGCTGAAGTGGAGAAAAATCAAAGAACACCCTATCTGGACCGGGCTGATATAGAGGTAAGCCACGCCTATTCTGGCGGGACGTGACGCACTCGGGCACCCGCGCTGCTATTGGTGCTGACGTCACTCCCAGTCCACCGATAGGTTGCAGCATCTTGCCGCAGAGCAGCCAATAGGCGCACGAGCTGCCTATTCTAGGTCTGCTCTGTGCAAGCATGCGTTTTAAATATGAAAAAATTAAAGGATAATTTTTGGCTTCAGTATTCTCGAGAAAAGGAGTTTTCCCGTAGCGTAAGCTAGCTTACGCAACACGAGAGTACTCTCGTAAGAGAACACCATCTTACTTTCCTTTATTTGCCCGTTCAAGCTTGAAAATTGCGACCGTTTCGATCGTATATTATCCCGAAATTGAATCTTTGCAATCTAAAAATATAACTGAGGGCATTTGTGCAACTAAGTATTGCCTACATACATATCTGCGTTTTTAAACACGTCCATTCTAAATGTTGTTACAGTGGCGATAGCTAATGTTAGCAGGTGCTGCTAGAAATAAGCATTAAAAACATATTGTAGGCACGACAAGGCCAACTGCACTAATTAAATTTCAACCGCTGTTGTCTGTCAGCCGATCGACCACACTCCCTAGCACTGTGCAACCATCTTAGCTTGCCTATGTAGGATAGCTTACAGTACAATGCAAACCTAACCTCAGCTCCCTGGAGTAAGCGATTTTGAGTGACTTTACATCACCAGTCATTTGGCTAAACTTGCTCGACAACTTACCTTGTTATTCAGATCCGCTGCAGCGATGAAACCGTTGAAGTGCCGAGGAAGATACTGCGTCTGCCTGGGAAAGTCCGCACTCCGCACCAATGAAAAAGCGGGATTCCAATTTAAAAAAAAATTAAAATAATTGCGTTTGGTGAACGCACGTGCCACATCGACAGCTGCTCAAATAAAATAGTGCATGTCAACTCACTTTTATAACATTTATTGTACACAATAACCACATACAAATAACTACCTAAATAAATTGCATTGGTTTTATTCAAAATATATGGTTATATAAAAACTTCTATATTTTAAGTAATGAGGAAGTATTTTGATACTTTTTAGTATAAAACTAATAAAATAAGCTAGATTACAACTATTTAAAGTATATAAAACCTACTTTGTGGGTGTAGCACTTTTTACAGTGCACCTATAAACTTTTATAACTAGCTTTTATGGCTTTTTTCCACTTTTGAGAGTTATAATCAGTCTTTACCCTACCTGAATGACTGTCTGATTGGACATGGGTTTTAATAGTGTGATATATTTTGTACATACTTCTTTTCAAATAAACGTCCTGCCTTGAATGGCCTGGCTGAATTGATCTATTTGTCTGGATTGAGCAGAAGCTGTTGACTCACAGTCTTTTGTTAGTTGTCGTTCATATTGATTGGCAGTGGGTTCGCTGAATTCACTATTCTCGCTCGCAGTGGCTTTCAAGTTTTAGTAAATTCGTCTTTGTGGCGACAGCCCTTCTGAAGTGAGCGACTGTGCATCAAGTGCTGTTTGTTTCTCAGTGCATATTTACTTCCCTCACAATCAATTTCCACAGTTCATTGACTGACCCGAAAATACGCTGAGAAAGACTTGTTTACGGAGGGCATGATGGCGCTTCAGAATGTATCCAAACAGTCAGAGCTCTTTCAAAGGGCGACTCTTGAGGAAATTGATATCATACAGACATGGGGAAATAAAAATCTTAGTGGTGAATGCTAAATCCAACTTAATATAGGCTTACTATAGTAGACTAGAACTTGGATCAATGGTCACTAAGTCTATTGTTAAAAACAGAGTTCAAAAACAAAATTCAATGATCTGGCACCTTGGAATTGCACCAAGTATTATTGCTACGGTAAATATAGTGAAATTGTTTTAATTACTTTGGTTATCTTGAGGGCCTTTTACAGTCTTATGGAGCATGCATGGAGAATAAAAACAGCCTGCCCTCCTTCGAATTCATATTCGTATGTAATGTTAACACATACAGTATATTTTTTATATTCTACCCCCGGTTTAACAAACAAAGCTTAAGCCGAGTCTCAGACTAAAATGCACGACTGAGCTGTTTTAACTAAAAACAACTTGCACTGGCATATCTTAAAATATGTCAGTGCTATTGTTTTGTTTATAAGGCCCGTTTATAAAAGCTAATATCCTAATTGAACTAAGGCCTAATCCTGACTTAATCTAAGCCCTGTATGTGAAACCGAACCTTAATATTTTATATTAAAGCTGCAGTCATAACTTTTGGCACTTTAGCTCTTAATAAACAGAACTGCTAGCGTCTTGCGGAAGAGCATTTTAGCCTGAGCTACTTCTGTTTATGTCTGAGTCACGCAGGTACTGGGCTACTCCACAGTGGTATAACCCATACCAGTCTAAAATAGTCCCAATATAAACACTTATTATAGGTGTAGTGATTCAAGATAAGACAAAAACACTGTTTGGAAAATGGATTCATGACGTACTCGCTTATATATATTTTTTTAATTTGGAACAAAAAAGTTAAAGACAGCAGCTTTAATAATTTTTTTATTTTGTTAATTTGTAATATTTTATATAATAAAAGAAATAAACAATAATATCAATCCACTATGAATTAAATATTGTATGAATCTCAAAGAATTTGTACATCTCCAAAGTTTATTATACATAACATGCTTATGTTTTAGATGCAGTCAATATGTTAATATGTGGACATTATTGTTCAGTGAGTCTTAATTAAAAGCTCACTACTTCTCACTGGTTTTCAATGTTGGCTAAATGATTGCAGAATATTGCAAATACTTTAAGTATGACTATTGGGTCAGTCGGCTTCTCATTCTTCATGTACACCAGCGGATTCTGGATGCAATTTCTGTTGGTGGGCTTCTATACATTCTTATCATTATATGCTTTTTTATGATGCCTTTACATTATGCATTTCATTGTTGATTACTTCATTTTTATGTCTTTCTCATTTTTATTGAATGTTATTTTGATTGATGGTTTTTTTATGTGTTGTACATTACTTAGCTGCTACTGTATAAATATTGCTATACAAATATCTATATAAATTAACTTTGACTATGCAAACATACGAAAATGAATTTGTGTTAGAACCACACTTTATGTATATCAATATGAAAATGAATTTGTGCTAGGACCACACTATGCATCAACCTTTTGAGTTTACAGAACAGGGTCCAAGTGTCTTTAGCTCCTACATTGCATTGATGGCCACTTAAACCTTACTTTCGGTATGATTTGACTCAAATGAACATTCATTCCATGGCTCCATATCTCAGGCCTCCTGCTGCACTCCGGCTGCTCAAAGTGTAATTATGTTACTGTATCAAGCGATGTAATAGCACAGACTCTCTTCTCTCGAGGCGATAGGTTTCTGCCAAATTCTCTAATAAATGAATTGCAGGTTTGATGCTTTTGGACTCAGTTACATGCAGGGTTGCACGTCTGCTCTCTGAGCTGCAAAATGAGATTGATCATCATGGCTGCAAGGGGCAAAAAATAGTTTTTAGAGAGATCTTTAGATCTTTAGAGAGTCGTGAAACACTACAACACTTTTTTTCCTGAGATGTTCGATATTTAGTTACTGCACATAATGGAAGGCAACGGCATACATTATAAAAAATTCTAAAAAAGCAAAAGCGCATATTTTTGATGCAGCATACAAATGCAAACTACTCAATATTTATTTGACAATTAAATTACAAATATAAAATGACCCAACTGGTTGTCACAACAGGGTCAAAATATTCAGTGAATAATCAATTACATTTCTATAAGCTATTGTATAACATCAGAAGGCCTGTATAGCATCATACGGATCACTTGCCCAATAAATAGTTCAAAGAATTTTCATTTTCGGGTAAATTATCCCTTTAAGGTCAAAAACAGACTGTGGCTTAACAGCGAGCATTAACCTTACATTGTCACAGAGGACGGGTCCTAAGAGACAACAAAAGAAAGATAAAGAGAGAGAGAAGACTTGCTCTGAGACGTTTCAGTGTGGCACACAGATGAGCGTTCAATCTCAGGATCAAAGCCGACAGAGAGCTCATCGTAAGCAAGATCTAAACTCACGCTGAGGAGTCAAGTGCGTCTCTCTCCCCGCAGTCCAGACACGACTGCCACTCTGGAACAGACAGAGCAGACAGCAGAAAAGGCCACAGGGCAGACAAGAAAAAAACCAAAAAGGGTTTTTTCATACACACACTCACACCCATTCCTGCTAGATGAGACTTTGCACCACAGGATCGCTTTCCACTGCAAATCTCATTAAACATGCAGCGACTCTGTGTTTCTGCTGATGTGGTGTGCTAAAGATGCAATCTGCATATCTGCATGTCTAATGCCAAATTATTAAAGATGGTGTTAAGCGTTTTTTAAGACACGAGTCAAAATATATGCTCAGGTTGGTGTAAGGGGGAGGGTGGCATTAGACGGAAGTCTTTGATCTTTTCCAGATTAAAAAAAAATTGCATATTTACAAGGAGACAATCGGTTCACACAGCTGCATTAATTTGACCCAATAAACTAAGCTGTTGATCTTTTTTTCCATTTCAGAGAACAAAAACAGTCTTTCTATACTACAGTATCATGCTCTCATGGGACGTAGCATCTTATCATAGATGAGACAAAACCAAGTGGGCCAGAAAAACTCTTCTGTGTAGTCCTAGTTTCTCAAGGTTACGTGTAAAGATAGATCTAGTTTGCCAGTGCAGTGTTGTTGGATGTGGGTTAGTCTTGGGCTAAGTAAGGCCTGTCATTAGAGACATGCTCAAAGTAGCCGAACAGATGGGAGCATTGTTAATTTAAACCCTGGGGAGTCTAGAGTACAGGCTTTGCTTTTTTCGTCTGCCTAGACTCCCAATCAGACCCCTCTGACACATTGTGTGTGTTTTTACAGGTTGGTCGTCTAGCATATCAGCATTGCTGCACTGGAACTTAATGAGAGTTGGATAGAGCCAAGGTTTTTTTTTTAAAATGGTAGTGACACTTTTAGCTTATTTTTAAGTAGACAACATCAAAAGGTGCAATGGTAAAATCATTAATTCCTTCTAAAATCATACACATTGCCGCTTCAGTAAAAACGGACTGTGTTCCATATGATATATAGGCCTATCTGCATCAGAGCTCATGCTGATGCAGTCAAGCATTTATAATGCATTCGTCATTTTACAATAGAATAATGAGCTACCTTCACTTAACAACCTCCGTAGAACTGAGATGGAACTCAGAAGTCAATTTAGGTATTAAACACTCGGCATCAACGAGTTCAAGGAGATGTTATGAAAGAAAAAATGAACATTCTTTGATTTTTGTATTCCAGCCACTGTTAAAGGAACATTTCATTCAAAAATTAAAACTATAGCATTATTTTCCAAAACAACATAATTTTCTTTGTTCTGAAGAACACAAAAGTAGAAATTTTGAATAATGTGTTGGTCACTTTTTCAGGCAACAGTTTTTAAGCCTTAAAAATGACTGAAATTTAAGATGTTTTTCACTAATAATCTATTTGATCACTTTGTATATTAATTTGTGAATGAAGAAGATCGCATTTGGGCAAAGTTGTTTATTCATAAAAACAATTTTGTTCAGCAAAATTGAAGGTACACTATGTAACTTTTGACCCTCTAGCAGTAAAAAAAACAAACAACTGCATGCATTTTGCCGAAGAACATTGTTTTGGTTATGCTTCGGCTCTGCGTGACTGTGCAGATGTATATGGCTATCCTACTGTTCATAAAACATTTACTACTAGGCTTAAAGGTGCAGTGTGTGATTTCTAGCGGCATCTAGTGGTGAGGTTGTGAACTGCACCCAACAGAAGTTACGGTGGCCGACAGTAAAACATGTCGTCGTCTGAGACAGCAAAGAGCCAGTTAAAGTAACACCAAGTAAATTGTCCATTGCCGCTGTCGTAAATAATTTAGCCTACCGTCGCACGCACGCTCTTTGTTTATCCAGCACCGGCTTTAGAATGAACGATGTCCACAGACAAGGTAGAGTATGTTACATGATTTCATGAAAGGATGATGTATTGCGACATCAGAAACGAAGAAAAACGAAATAATGACTATTGTAGCGCTTGACGTGAAGCAGTCGAATTTTGTAGTTCTTTTTGTGGTCGGGTTCCTACCCAAACCCCGAAGTTACATAGTGCCAGTAAAAGCGATACAGACCCCGTCAGGCTATGGCAGAAGTGGCTTTCACCCTGTTATGACTTGATGAACCACTGATAAGATTTTGTAAACATTATTTTAAGGTAAACAATGTTACATAGTGTTGCTTTAAGCAATGAGGTTTCTTTACAAAGATAAATTAAAAAAATAAGATTTGCTTTATTATTCAGTAAAATTCTGTTATTGTGAATATTATTGTTATTTGTTCATTGTTTCAGTGTTTTATTTGCTGACTATAAGTAGCATCCTTGCACGAAGAACAACATAGTAACTAAACGCGTTTGTCGCGTCGGCACATTTCACTGTAAGGGGACTCGCGGTGTATGTAGATAGAAATGGCTCATTCTAAGGTAACAAAAACATAACGGTTCATTAAGGAAGGTCTTTATACACCACTGAAAACATAGTTATGTATATGATATTGTATTTCTGTCAACAGATCCTCCTAAATATTACACAACACACCTTTAAGAGAGATTTAAAGATTTGATATGGAAATGATCTCAAGCTGACTAGCTGAAGAAGTTACTTTAGCTTTACTCATTTACAGAAACACAACTTCCTTAAAACTAGTTCCAAAGAACTCTGTTAGAGAGCTACATATGGCAATTTATCCATTCAATAAATTACCTTACTCGCCTGTTGAGTAATAAAAATGCCATCGCTTTAACAACATTTCAAATCCCTCAGTTCTCGCCATCTCCAAAATGTCCAGTGAAAATCATTGTATAAGTCTAAAATATAAACGCTAATAGGCTTACCATATAGTGAATCATGGTAAAGAAAGAAAAAAACACATTATGGAAGGATTGATGATGAATTTTGTTAATTTTGAGAAAAAAATAAAAGTTACATAGTGTACCTTTAAATTACCTATAGCTGACAGTTCATTTTTCAAATCTAATTTATTTGCAGGGTCTAACTTTTACTATAATTCTCATGGAATAATCCAACTTCATCATATTGTATATTGCATTTGGAACAGCTGTGAAGGTGGTCATTGAAAGGTCAGTGTAGTGTATACATTAATATACATTACAGTCATAAAAATCCTGCTTTCATGATACACAATTTTCTTAACACTTTTGCTTGTATGGATGTATGACATATGCCTAATAGGCTGCAGGCACGCTCATATAAAACACACTCAACCTGTGTGCTGATAGTCACATGATGTTTCTCCATTTTACACAGCAGGACTGCAGGCAATCAGTCAAGGAAACTCGCAAGAGGGTTGGTCCCTTCATGTAGTAGCACAAAAAGTAAATCACACGGGCTCATAATGTTCTTATATGGACAGTAAAATAACCTAAGTTTATGCTTTATGACAGCACAACATGTCAACTTTATATTTTTAAATATTCTACAATTAATTGAAAGGATTGTAATTAGTGACCAGCTGACATTAATTTTTTCATATAAATACAATAAGTAAATACAAAAAAAAAAAACGTCTAATTTTTTCGGGAATGGAAAACGAGGGAGGGAACGGAGACGCCACGTCGAGACCGACGAATAGGAATCTCGCTAGAGAGGCCAATCTACTTTGAGTGAAACTAAACGAGCCAATGCACATTGGCGTGCAATCATTTGCATCAGCTGCTCAGCCTCGCAGCGCGGGTATATAATGAGCAGGAGGTGCGATTGCACTTAAGTTTTTTGCTGAGGAGTTGAGCCTGATAAGCTCATAAAGAACAAATATCCCCTTATGATATCACTTTTGGCAACTAATGTATTTTATTTAGTTTATCAGTTTATGTTTATATCCTTTAACATTAGTGTTAATTTTGTCACCTATTTTTAATTTAGTCTTAGTCTTAGTCTTGAGCCAAATGTCCTTGTTAGTTTTAGTCATATTTAGTCATTCACATATCTTTTTTTGTTAGTCAAGTTTTAGTCGACTAAAAGTCTCGTCATTTTAGTCAAGTTTTAGTCAAAAGAGAACTCAATATATCTTGACTGACAGGTTACAAATGTTTTTAAAACTGTTTTTGGTTGCCACGTGACGTGTCTCATTTTTCTGTTCAGAGCAGAAATAAAATAAGTATACCCAGAAAAACTGAAAAGAATAGGCCTACTGTAGTGTAGTGTAAAATACAACCTTACATTCTAGGTTGGTCTTGAGAAATAACAAATGAGATTAAACAAAGCTTAACAATTAATATTTCTGCTGTTACATCGGATGATTATATATATATAACATGATATTATTTAGATATTTTTCATATAAATGATTATTATCATAATTAGATAGGCTATCTTTGCAACAAAAACTTCACATGTGCTCGCGCTCATGACCGCATGAACATCTGAACACAAACAACAATCAAATGCACATCGACGGATCTTCCTGTCTGTTCTCCAAAATGTAATAAAATGTATATTTCTGCAAGCATTTTTAAACTGTTTAACTGTGTCTAAGGCAGGCAAAGGCATTCGGTTTCGCCACTGCGCAATATAGCCTACACACATTACCGGGGGATGGCGGGTGTTCATTTCATATAAACTGTGGACAATGGTAGCTTATTTAATGTATAAATTAATGTAGGCCTATATGTCCAAAAAACAAGTAATGTCATACTTTGTAGTAGTGCTATCGTGGCGTAATAATCTGTTTGGTTGTAAAATGTACCTGAATGAAATGAAATCGTTTCGTCCTGTGGAATCAGTGCTACAGCTTACGAAGATGTTCAACTAATAAAGATCTTCATCGCTGGCAAAAATATGATGCGTTTGCAGATATGCTTTCACTTGACTACTATAGGTCCACGGCCACTTCATTCAACGCTTTTGCTGTTCTAAAAATCCGAGTCGAGTGTGAATTGAAAGCGCTTCAGATGAGTCAGTGCGTGCAGGAAACTGAACAGATCATTCAAAATGATTCGCGAACCGATTAAGACAGATCTGCCAACTTGTTTGATGAAGTCTTTGAACAGAATAGATTCAAAAGAGTGATTCATTTGCAGCAGACCTGAGCAGCAACAGCGCGAACTCATTCGGAATATTTTGAAGGCGTAACAGTTTAATCATGAAAAAGTAGAGACGATTGTAGACGAAAACGGAGAAAGATTTTACCTTAGTTTTTATTTTATGCAAAACATTTTAGTCTCGTCTTTTTTCGGCAACAATAATGGATGTTAATTTAGTCTTAGTCAGCGTTTTTGGACATTGGTGCAGTCTCGTCATCGTTCTCGTCTTAGTCCTGGAAAAAAAGTTTGTTGACGAACATATTTAGTCTCGTCTCGTCTGACGAAATTAACACTATTTAACATTTTCCATTAAATACATCAAACAAATACACACATCATTACATATTTGTAAAATCTGTATTATTTTAAGTTCCCCTTCAGTCGGTTAGTCGACGCCACATCGAGACCGACGAATGGGAATCTCACTAGAGAGGCCAATCTATTTCGGGTGAAACTAAGCGAGCCAATGCACATTGGGGTGCAATCATTTGCATCAGCTGCTCAGTCTCGCAGCGCGGGTATATAATGAGCAGCAGGTGCGATTGCACTTCAGGTTTTTGCTTCGGAGCCGAGCACTTTGATGCTGTCTTCACGTCTACACTGTAAACTACAAGCGAGCTTTTCGGGACCTCTCCACATTGTTGTGGGCGACATAACGCGGCAGCGCAAGCGATCTCTCTTTCTCTCATTTGTTTTTGTTTTCATTTGAGCAAATAAAATCTGTTCTCACAGCTGGTAAGGTGCGCAGTGAGTGCTCAAAGGCCGTTTCTACGGTCTGGTAAGACCATCCGGCAAGAGATAGTCATGCACTCATTGTGGGAGGATGACCATCCTGGAGCTACAGTCGAGACTCTTGTTTCTGCAAAGGGATGGAGTCCCCGTGCCTCAGCCTCGAGCAAACCCTCCGCCGAGGGTTGCTTCAGTCGGTGGCACGGGAGACCTGAGGATTACGGTGCGCGCGCTTCCTTCAGGGAACCAACCCCCTAGGGACCCTCTCACGCTCCGCAGCCAGTAGAGCCGCCAACAGAACGTGCTGGACCATCCTCGAGGTGTGTACCAGTCGTTTCCTTCGGTGCTCCCCATGATGAACAGATGTCGATCGCTGTATCAGAGGGTGGATCAGACTTCTCTGCGGATGACGATTCGGCGACCCAAAGGAGGCAGCGGTGCCTGAGTCGGACACGGAGATGATGGCCATGCTTTCCCGGGCCACCAACATGATTGGGCTTGTGTGGAACCCATCAGGCCAAGGCACTGAAGGACCTGCACGAGGGTGGTCATGATCCTCAAGTTCTCCAGGAACTTCGTGCCGCGACGGACCTCACGCGAGGCTGAGCAGCTGATGCAAATGATTGCACGCCAATGTGCATTGGCTCGTTTAGTTTCACCCGAAATAGATTGGCCTCTCTAGCGAGATTCCCATTCGTCTGTCTCGAAGTGGCGTCGACTGACCGACTGAAGAGGAACTTAAAATAATACAGATTTTACAAATATGTAATGATGTGTGTATTTGTTTGATGTATTTAATGGAAAATGTTAAAGGATATAAACATAAACTGATAAACTAAATAAAATATATTAGTTGCCAAAAGTGATATCCTAAGGGGATATTTGTTCTTTATGATCCTATAATTATCCTATAATCCATCAACATTTGAGGAAATCTATTTGAAATATTTGAAATACTTTTTTAAATATGAAGGAATAACAAAACACTAAACTTGGTTTAGCTATTTATCTGACAAAATGATTTGGCAAAAAAGGCAAACTATGTAAAAAAAAACTGTATAAAGCCAATTAAAATATCGACTGACCACTAATTATAATTAATATATTTCAGGCAGCATGACATTTATGCTCAATTAGACCGTACTTTTGAAATGAATAAGGCATGAAACGCAAACACACAACCATTACATGAACTATTTAGAAAAGGAAAAACATGTCTAAGTACTTGTCTATTTTCTTGTTCTCCTCCTGGATAAAAAGAGAAATACTGGCGGTCTTCTGCAGATATCTGGTGCAGCCCAATTTAACCAAGGATCAAATCCTCTGGGAGTAAGTATGGCACCTTTATCAAAAGCATCACACTCTCAGTACTCTGCAAGAGATGCACCATAGATACTTGGTGTTTGAACTGCACGGCAGCTATAAAAGCCGAAAAATTTCTGAAATTGCAATGTTTTGCTAAACGTTCGGTAAGCTGACAACAAACCGGAACATAAAATTAAACAAACCTAAAGATTTTTTATTGATTTCAATTTCTTTTTAATCTTCAAATATGGCTCAATATCTTTGATCATGATATCAGAGGCACTATGTCTTTTCTATGTCCATAAAAAAACATTTACAATAGACCAGTATCAGCACGAGAAGAAAAAAAGACAGTGACCTATTTTCAGCAGGCTGCTCTATTTTCTTGCACACCTGGGATGAGAATACAAGCCGGCATAAAGTTTGTCTGTTTTTTCCCCTCCTTTTTATCTGTCAGTCGCATACTGTTATGTCCTCTTTCAGTTCACACACATATGACCCATGTTTATCTCCCCAGGATTTGAGCAGCAGAGCTCCAGTGTTGAACCACTAAACCAAAATGCAGTTGTACAGATGTGGCCTCTGAACACACACAAAAGAAACGAGCAAGCTTAATTGAGCTGGGTAATTGGCCATTATTTACCACAGAGATGACGCTCCCCACCGCTGGCTTTGACACATCTGTAGACCTCATTAGTGTTAGGAACTCTCTCAAACAAGGCTGGAAAACGTGACAAGCTGCTTTGTTTCAGCTGTTATGTAACTGCGGGGTGCTCTCGTGCTCATAATTGACCTGGATGAAACATGTTTCAATCTCTGTACCTTTGTAGATAATGGTGGTTGGGTAGGTGTGTTTACAAAGTCAGTGATTATGTGAGTCCTGGATATAGAGTACATCTTAGGTTTGACAGAAATAGCAGGCTGTGCTGGCTAGCAGTAAATCTTTTAAATTATTAAATTGGACAAGTTTCAACAAAAAGGACTTTCTGGCCAGTAGTTCAGATTTTAGACATTTTCACTGTCCTACACTAAAAAAAAGCTCTGTCATGTAAAAAATAAACTTAACATCAGCATGAAATGAAAGTTGCGATTGTATTTTCTTTTATGCTGTGATGTATATCCGAAAGAATTGGTTTCTCAAGCAAGAAAAAATGTAGGACAGGACTTGATTTTGTCCACTGGGAATTGCTTGGATTGTTGTGGTTTGCTATTGCTACAATCTCATGTGAGTGATAAATTGTCTTGTATAATGTTCCTAAAAGCAATGTCTTAATTTTTTCACATGTATGTGTTACGTTTAAGGGCCCTATCATACATCCGGCACTATGTGAAGCCAGTCGCGACAAGTATTTTTTGCTAATTACGCAGTTATCATTTTCACATCCTGCGCCATGTTGTTTCAAATGCATTTTCTGGTCTGAAAACGAAGTGTGTTCTGGCACATTGTTGGAGTATTGCTATTTTGAGGCAACTGAAATAGACTGTGCCATTGACCAACAAAAACCTGGTCTAAAGTCAATGGCGCAGTATTTTCTATTTGTTATTTAAAGGGCGCATTAGTAATATGAGCCTATAGGCAGGTGCACAACGATTATCAAAAAGATTATTATTGTGTACATAAAGATATGGTGGAATCTGGCTTGCCCCGTAGAT
This sequence comes from Chrosomus eos, assembly GCA_036326025.1. NCBI lineage: Eukaryota > Metazoa > Chordata > Actinopteri > Cypriniformes > Leuciscidae > Chrosomus > Chrosomus eos. The sequence continues at coordinate 23,595,389 of CM070833.1, read as the reverse complement.
GGTCTGCTTGTGCGCTTTAACCTCATGCATGAGCAGATCTGTTTCCTCGCTAGAGAAACATTCAGTCTTTTCACTTGAAAATGACGCCATGTAAATAGCGAATGCGCCATGGTGTGAGCGCAACTGGCTTTTAAAGGGAATGTGAGATGAGACTTTGATTGGTTTATTGCATGTTATACCCAAAACACACCCATTATTCATTAAGAGAATAGGGACAACCCTTTTAGACCACGCATCGGGCACGCCGACCATTTTTCCCGCCGTTAAACTAGCAAAAGTGGATTCGGACACGCCCTAAGTGCACTTGCGCCGTGCGCTTTAGACCATGTGCTTAGATCGTTAAAATAGGGCCCTAAATGTATGACGATTGAATTCATAAACTCACTTTTGTTAGAAAACATTCCCATACAGTGCAAAATTGTATTGATTGGTTTATAATTTTCATCTCAATCTAACTGATCCTTCATCCAACTACATGAAATTACGAGATATATTTAAATCAGAAATATTCATCAAATATGTGTCAAAAAGTTTGCCAGACATCAATAAACAAACATAAAATGTAGTGACAAAATGGGTAACGCATACAACAGGTGTTTTGAGCATATTAAAGCTCCTATACGCAATAACAACTAAACTCACCCAGAACCAACGAGTTTCACATTGAAATTCAGCCCCTGGCCTCAGATGGGAGTAAATGTCTTTCCCCCAGCTGCACCTGACAGCAAGTCTCGGTTCTGTTTACGTGCTTCAGCTCCCATTAAAGCCCTGTGCCGATTGCCATCAAAATAGATCTTCAATTTTGCAAGTGGGATTCAGACCTCCATCAAAACAATTGCCTGTCATGCGGAACAACACTTGGCAATGTTGCATTTGATGAGGCAATCAGTCCACTGATCCTGCTGCATATTAGCAGATCCTAATGACTCTGCATCAGAAACAACCCTTCAGCATACTGACCATACATTTTCACAAATGGCTGGTAAAAATGTATTTATTAGAATAAAAATATGTTTGGACAGCTCATCGAAATAGCTGGTAAAAATTGATTTAGTAATTACATTATATATTTGTATTGCATGTAATTCTGCATAACCTCTAGGAAAAAGTAGTTACCTGCTTTAAAATATTAATATGATAAAATTTAGTATAAAATATATATTATAAAAACAACTATTAAAATATGACATAATACTACAATTATGTAAGTGTTGCTACAAGTAAAGGCATTTCATTAGCTCAGTTGAAAGAAATCAAGGCTCCCAAACTATTTGACCAACGAATTTTCCTGTCACCTGCGATAACTGGATACAGGTATTTTGGTAAAACTTTAGTTTTAACTTGCTTATTAGCATGCATATTAATATTGGCTGTTTATTAGTACTTATAAAGCATTTATTAATGCCTTATTCTGCATGACCATATTCTACATCTATTAATCCCTCCCAATACCTAAACTCAACAACTTCCTTACTATCAATTATCAGTAATTAGGAGTTTATTGAGGCAAAAGTCATAGTTAATAGTTAGTTGACAGTGAGAATTGGACCCCAATCTAAAGTGTGACTGATATTTTTTATGGATTTCACTCATAATTAGAAATTTCCAGCTGGTGAAATATTTTAGATAGCAGAGCATAAATAGGGGGAACATTTTTTTTTATTTAATACCAAATTCTCAATGACTCCCTTCTCCGATCTTCAGGCCAGGATGTTGCAATTTAAAAATATCCTGATATCGCCAGGTTTTCCATGACTGTGGGAATCCTAAAGAGAAGATTGAAAAAGAATGAACGCATGCATAGCAAAGTGAGGTATTATGCCGTGAAAATGAAAAAGTAAAAGGAAGAACCCACTCCACTGAAACATGGCCATTTAAAATTCAAAGCCTCTTTCATAGCAGAGTGACTCAACTCTGAAATGTGTTGCTTCAGTAGATCAAATAATAGAATTATGTGCATGTCGACCCCTGTCTTAATTACAGCTTTCAAAACATATTAATCAGGCAATCAGAGCAGGTCGGCCCTCTGCAAGGAACAAGTCGTGGGGAGCGAACAGAGAACTCTTCATTACTCTCATTAGAAGCACTTGGATATACTTGGATAATTAAATAAAATTGTATTTAAAAAAGGATGAGGCACTACTGAGCTGCACTGCCAGACATGTAACATACGGGATTCTCTTGCAATCAGGGAAACCTGTGAAAGCACATTGTGCAGTCCACAATGGGGGAAAATGATTGTAGCATCAAGTGTTTGAAGAGAGGCAGATTGTTTTATGACTGTACATGTGTATCCTAGCAACCAGGCCCCTTATGTTTGCTTTGCATCAGTGGCCCATACCTCATGTCACCATGAAAGGTTGCAGAGAGCATAAAAGAAATAAGACATTTGGTGTTGTAACAATTTCCCCCAAAGTAAGAGCAAAATTACTTATTGTAAAACAGATTGAACAACAAAACAGCTAGATTTTCAGCACTCAACCTTATATGTCCAAGGTCACAGTGCTTTCTGACCATTTCCCGCATCTGAGGAGGAATCTCTCTGTATTGTTTGGTTCTCTCTGTTGTCAGTAAGTAACGAGAGCAAGCTCCTGTGTAATAATACACAACTAAATTAAGTTTCTTAGTGACTATGTCTTTTAGTCTGGTCTATATGAAAAAAAAAATGCAAATTTGTATGTTGAGCAAAATTAAGCTTAAACCTGGAAAGCACTTACTTAAGCTCTAATCTGATTGGCTGCATGGCGTGACAACCTCCAAGAGTGAGAAACAGGTTTCTTGACCAGTTCTCCTGGAAACAAGTCATGTTGATACAAAAAGAGCATATAAAAAATAAATCACTATATCGGCCAGTTAGTGACATAACATCTTTATAAGATATTCTGGGTTTCGTTAAAGGACATTAAATAAAGCAAGCAAACTAAATATTCACAAACAAATTTAGCGTGAGAGCGCAATTCCAAAAAAGCGCAGATGGGAATGGAAAGTTCTGCGCGTGACCAGAGACAATTTATATGAGACATGTCACTTCCTCAATCCTCAATAGAACTCTATAGGGAAAACCCGTAACGCCAAAGATGGCGGTTGTATGCACATGTCCCGCCCCTCCCGCTTGACAGCCAATCGTCTGCTTTTAACAGTCAAGCGGGGAAACATTTAAGCCTATCGTCTGGTTCCTCTGACGCATGCGCACAGTTGAGGTTTGCGACAGCGGAGAATACGTTACTGTTTGAAAAGGCGGCAGATTTGAAATGTACTGTATGTGTGCATTGTGTAAATATCAGACATCCTAAGTCTCCCGCATATTGATAGCCCTGATGCCCGCAAATTAGTTAAAATCTCCCCGAATCTAGAGCGAGTGTGCTTCAAACCGTGTAGCGCGCGCATCGTACGGAAGAGAGGGAGAGAGCGAGAGTCCTGCGTGTGTGTGTCGTGAACTCTTGCGCATGCGCAGTAAACGTATAACCGGTGGGGGAAAAGGCGTTTTAAACCTTATTTTGGGGCAAAGTCGTCCAACTTTTTCAGCGATTTTTATCATATTTTACTGCTGTTTCTATACATGCAGTTTTTATGTCCCGGTGACCAGTGAAACTGCAGTTCTGACTCTCTGCCCATTCATTTAGATAGGAGCCCGGTCTTGTTATTCAGAAATAGCTGCCCGGAGGCGTTGCCAAGATGGCGGCCGAGAGGCAGGACTTGCCTAAAAGGATTTTGGCGTGACCTACTGACGACGTGCAAATTAAAGAACATAGACGAAATCTAGCAAGAGCTGTGCAAATAGGTGTCTAGTTTAAAGTCCCCCTGTGGTGAAAACAAGCGGCAACCTCCCCGTCTCTCTCTTGAAACCAACACGAAAGTGAATTAAACTGCAATTCATTGACTGGCCGCTTGAGGCAGGCTGCAAAAGTGAGTGAAATCTGTATCTCCCCCATGTTAAAATGCACAACTTTACAGCAGAAAAAAATATGATTACAGCCTGGAGCAAAAAGTGGTTTTGGTCTATATAGCTAATTTTGCCCTTTATGACAACTGTGAGGAGGGTGAATTATTTTACATCTCATCCATTTAAATTTTATTAAGCCTTAAAGGGGCTATATGTAGCTTTTAGCGGCCTCGGTGATGTTTCAGATTGCAACCAATTTTTTTTTACAAGAGCGCTTGTGCGCGTGATTAAACTCAAGAGCGAGCACTCATGGTACCGGCCACACTGAGACTTTCAACACACCGGAGAAAGCATCACAATAGGGATGAAAGCCAACTCCGGGTCTGTTTTTACACCTAAATATATACCTATACCTAAAACAAAGCGGAGGTCTCTCCATAATTCAAACGCTCTGTCGATGTGGATCCGTGTTTTCGTCCGAAGTTGATCCGATTCACGTCTGGCCTGACGAGCTGATAAAACTTTTTTTTGTTTTTTATATTTATGTGGAGTTTGTGTTTGAGTCTGTGTTGTGCTGGAGGCAGGTCATGTGGTGTTATCAGACTCATGTAGTTCGCTGCAGTGTTGTCGCATAGACTGTACATAAATAGGAGAGAGGCTCGGGAGCGCGCATGCACGTCACATCCGATGGATTTCGCTGTAAATCCGACCCGGAGCCTTCACATAGAAATAGGAATACTGGCCTTCAGAGGTAATAGCAAAACCCGACAAGTGGATCATTGTAATGTGTGATTACAACCCCTTCACACACAGGCAATAAAAAAAGGATTCATTTGAGAAGAAAAGCTACATATAGCACCTTTAAGTTCTGCATAATTAAGGGCGTGGCCACTTGAGTGACTGGTGGATTGAGGCTGCTGTAACTGGCGTTTGTCTGGTGTCTGTAAGCGCAGCGGCTGCTGTACTTGCCAGCTGTGTTTGTGCTTTTTTCAGAATTATTTCATACAATTTAATACACGCATCATACCTTTGCCCACGCCGTTGGATTCCGTCGTTGTCGAGTATGGCGAGAACAACCAGCACTGTATTTCCAGTTGTTTTCCTCGCATGCACTAATGGATGTCTGACAATTCCGTTGCTTTTTGGTTAGATTTAAAAACGTCTATATAGACCCCTTATCAGCCGACGTCACAGTTACGTCACGGCGCTAGCTGGAGGCAAAACAAACGGAAAACTGCAGGCGGCTAATACAAACCAGCACAGATTCGGCTACATAATAAGGAGCTTAAATTATTATTATTATTGTTAAATGTCATCTTGATGTGTTGTTGGGTGCAAGAATCAATGAAAAATGAGTATACTGTATCTGGAATTTTTATTTCTCGAAAATATTCACATCATTAACATTGCACGTAATGTCACTGTTTACATTGTCGTCTTCTCGGCGCTGGCTCGGCAGAACTGCGGATCGTACACACAAGTCTTGTACATGACCATTCAGCACTATTCAGCATTCAGTTATAGGCATCTAAAGATTTATATGCCCTCAGTTTCTCTTTACCCTCGGTTTCTCTATCAGGTAGGTGTAGAAGTCAGGCCACTCAACCGGAGGTAGCGTTAATCCTGTCAGATCGTCCATTGAGTGAGCGTGTACGGGTCAGCCGTAAAACGTTTTTTACGTCTGGTTCCGTCCGTTAAAATTAACTTTTGCAAATAAAAATCGCGGTCCTGGACACTGAGTGACCTTGCACATTAAGATAAAACCGGATTTTCTCCAGTCATTGTTAAAAAACAAGCTAACAAAACTTGCAAAATAACGTTAGGGAAGCGGCCAGAGGGATCGTTCTGCAGCCAACTAAGCTCCGCCCACAGAAAAACGTCACCATGTTTACCAACTGATAAGGGGTCTATAGAGAGACTAAACTCGTTATGCGGTACCGATGCACTCACGGAACAGATATGCTTATTTAACTTTTTAGTGTTAAATAAAAAGTACCGTCAGATGAAATCCTGCAGTCGGTGTCAGTGCGTTCTCTCCGTCCATGCAATAGATGCACAGCCTTGAAAGAGCGTGGATTTCCAATGCATTTACTTGAACTTCTGAGGTAATATGTTTTGTTTAACCCATTGGAGAAATTGAAAGGCGGCCAAAATCAGATTTTAAAATGGACTGAATAAAGCTCTTTACGAACTTGACGTGCGATGCCATGCTGACTGACATGTATGCGCATGAATCACTGTCACACGCACAAGCTCAGAGCAATATTGTAAGTTACTGCATGATAATACATTTTTAACTAGCAGAATAATAATGCATCACGATCTCACTTTTAGTTACGTCTTTTAATTATTATAGTATTTCGAAAGGCAAAAACATGAACTTTAACTGTTGGCTTTACTTCTTTAATCAGCTGTCACTTCAGCGCGAGGCCAGTAGCACCTCAGATCAACCCACGTCCCGCCTCTTTGCCCATTTTATTTTATCCGGGAGTGACGAGAGATGACGCGGTGCCAAGATGGCGACGGTTGGCCACGCCCACTTTAGGCTTCAAAAACGCTCTTCAGAAACCTACGGGTGACGTCACGCACACTACGCCTATTTTTTTTTTTTTACAGTCTATCGGTGAAAATCAAGCTTTGAATGTTTATATTATGTGGTGTTTTTAATGGACTTAAAAACAAACCATGTACAAATTCATAAGTCAACACCATTGATGTGTATTTTCTCCTTTAAATTGCAGTGAACTAGCCTGGGAAAACCCTGACGAATTCTGGTAAATTTGAGATTTGCTCTGCAAATCAGTCTAGCCAACAGCCCATTTAAGCCAATTTTCCCAAATCGAGGCACCAATCACAAACGTCGCCTTCATTGCTCCGATTGTTTTTTAGGTCTATCCAATTGAGCCCAGAGGCATTTGAGCAACGTCTGTTGGTGACGCCCCTTTGGAAATTGGCTGTGAATGAACCTTCCTCAGACCCACTCTCAATTACAACTCAGAAGGGTCTGATGTCAACCCGGATAGCAGTGAACGAAAGACAGTCTCAAAAACGCAGTTTGAAATCACTGGTGTTTCTGACATCACAATCTACCTTGTAACCAATCACGTCAACGAGAGGATCTCTGAGCTGGTGAGTGAGTGGAGGCGGGACCAATTTGCAAATTCATAAAACAACTACTAAATGAGGCAAGGGTGTAGAGTTCTTGTATATAATGGTATTTTAAAAAAACATCATATGGATGTTTGGCTCCTTGCTGCATTCTTAAGTCTCCCTTAGAGAGACAATAAAGCTGAGTCTGTGTCTGGTCCCTCAGATGGTTATAAATAGGCAGTCTTTGACCAGAATATGGTGAAGGAAATGCTAAGTTTCAAAATGAAAGGTTATAAATATTTAAGTGCTATTTGAATAATTAATTAGTTTGGCCTGTTTATCAGTTTGTATATACAGTAAAGCACAATCCAATCCATAAAAACATCCCTAATCTCTTGTAGCATCTTTCAAATGCCTGCTCATGCTCTGGCTAATGTTTCAGTGGTACCCAAAACATCACCTGCTCTGCTTTGAAACATCTGCTTGCAACAAATTCTTGCTGGAGGGCTCCCCGCAGAAATGAAGCAACGGTGCAGATCGAGCGAAGAGAGAATCACCACGGAGCCCAAGGCTAAGGGCCGGAACTCACTGTTCTGCAGCTCTCAGCTGCTCAACGTACCCAGAATACCACAAAAGATCCCAGTCAGCGAGGATGTCCACGATTTCACTTCAAACAGCGTCCTTCATGGCAGGCACGAGGGATTTGTGGAAAAGTTTTAGCTTACTGGTTTGCTTTTATTTAATTCATTCATTCATTAAAGTTTTTGCATTGCAGTAACTTGCCTATAGATCACCTCTCTCATCATTTGCTTGCATGGGACTCCTTGCAGAGGCAATAATCTCATGTTTAAAATATCAGGATTTTGTTGTTGATATTTCCCCTTCAGCTATAATTAAATTCTTAATTATCAAGACGCAGTCACAAGGAACACAGAGGCAGGGAATTCAATTAGGAGACCCCCTGTATCATCCCAAGGGTCAATAGAGGATTGTGGGAAGTGAGTGGGGTATGGATTGGGAGAAAAAGGAGAAAATAAGAGAGTTATGGATTATTTTGATGGATATAATTTGCAGCAGTGCTTTGCTTACTGCTGCCATGAGATCACCTGATTCACTGACATCTTAATCATGTGTTCCTCTGGAGGAATCACTCTGGATTACTGCCCTGTTCTTTCTATTAAAAGCAAGCAACAACAGCAGCCTCCCATGGACTAAGGATACAACATAATTAACTTTCTCACTGACTTCTCTTCATCCTTTCAGCAGGTCTATATGAAGGGGGAAAAGTCTGCAAGTCTGTATGATTGGGAAAAACTAAGCTTAAAGGGACAGTTCACAAAAATATCATATTTATTCACCATCACGTCGTTTTAAACCTGTAAGCTACACTGGAAATCTTTTAAATAGTGTCAACAAATCTCATTATCAAAATGATTTAAAAATATATTTGTTAACCAAAGGTTTTTCAGTCATCAACATTATTAAAAACGATGTTGACGTTTAAAATAATACACCGTCTACCGTTCAAGAGATTGGGGTTGGCAAGATTTGTTAATCATTTTTCTTTAAAGAAACTTTTTATGCTCACTGAGGCTGCATATATTTGATCAAAAATACAATAATATTGTGTAATATTATTGCAGTTTAACCCTATAGTATAAGTGTTTTCTATTTTCCATGATAGCTGAATTTACATCAGCCATTAATCAGTGTCACATGGTCCTTCATGATCATGATCATAAATCATGATCCTTGATTTATTTGAAATAAAAATCTTTTGTAACATCATAAATGCCTTTACCTTCACTTTTGTTCAATGTAATGCATTCTATTCAAAAGCAATAAGCAATTTCTTCAAAACAAATATCCCATAAAAGTAGTTATAAAACTGATTAAAATGGACTAAAATGAAAGTTAAACATTAACAATGTTAAGGAATTATTTTCATAAAAAATGACAAAAACTGTAAAAATGAACAAAATGAAGCTTCAAAAGTCATGTGATAGCTTAATGTGATTAATGTAAAACATGGAGGTGTGTTACTTCATGACAGATATTCCATTTTCGACTGAATTACTTTAACATGACTTCAGCACACATATACCAGCCCATTCTCACCCCAAGGCGTCATCTAACTGACGCCTTGGGAATCAGTTTGACCATGCTTCAATATTCGACGCTAAAGGCACCCTTTAGCGTCAGTTACTTGACGCGATCCCAGGGCGTCATCTAACTGACGCGTTACCCTTAGCGTCAGTAAGATGACGCCCTCCTACCCAGACCTAAACCTACCCGCGTCATCTAACTGACGCTAAAGGTAACGCGTCAGTTAGATGACGCCCTGGGATCGCGTCAACTAACTGACGCTAAAGGGTGCCTTTAGCGTCGAATATTGAAGCATGGTCAAAATTGTCAGTTAGATGACGCCTTGGGGTGAGAACGCGTTGCATATACAGTACCTTTTCAGCTATTTATGACTAAATGCACTATAAGAAGAGGCGTAATGTATGAACTTTGACTCACTGATTGCTGATATGCAGGTTCTGTCATGGTCATGAGGATAGATGAGGACGCTTTTCCCTCTCTCTCTCTCTCTCTCAACACACACAGGGATCTTGATGATTGGTCTATTTGGGAGAGTGTCCAGGACTCAGAGGAATGAAGCTGACACTAATGCAGAGTGGAGGTGGCACAGGGGTGCACTGCGGATGTGCTTGCACTCTTTAAAATGTCAGAACTGCTATGCCGGCACTGCGCCTTCCTCCTCCTCCTCCTCCTCCTCCAGATATTACAACGCGGTGTGTGCCTCGGGGAACATGGGTAAAGGATTGCCCCTGGCTAATTCGACATGCCTCCACTACATTTCACTCTTATCGGCCATTGTGGAGTACCTAAAAAAACTGTTTGACACAAGGCTTAAACACTGATATATTCCTGCATTTTCTTCAGACTTTTTATCTCTCTGGGTTTTTGAAAACTCCCCCTTCTAGGTCAGCTCTTCTGTGATGTCATGCGTTCCCACTGGCTAAATGCAAAGGCGGTACTGACTCCTCCAGTTCCATGCAGCACACATCTCCCTCGCTTCATAGGTAAAGAGTTCATGTCCTGGAATGGTCAGACATGCTGAATGCAGGGCTCTGTGGGAAACAGCTTGTGCAGTCTGATCAGCTCTGACCCATACAGATGAGCCATTCAGACAATGCAACGCATGAAACCATTCAGTCACAGACCATCTGTGAAGTGAGAGTTTAAATGGCAGGTGACTTCTCACTGTCATTCTGGTAGGCTACTACCAAAACTCAAAAGAGCAGTTCACTCAAGAATAAAAGCTCTGTCATTAGTTACTCACCCTCAAGTCATTCCAAACTATTTTCTTTCTTTTTTTAACACATCAATTTTTTAACAGTGTGACTATGTAATACAGTAACAGCACAGTAATAGTGTGTGTATTTAACAAACCAATGAATAAAATTATATAAAAGCATGTGAAAACTAAATATATCCAAAAGATAATACAGCTTCAATTATTGCCAACACAATTGAGTTTGTTCTCATTCCAAAAGCAGACAGAGAAGAACTTCATACAAGTTGAAATTCGCGTGTCTTTGATATCAGAACATGAGGACGTGATTCCATCAAAGATCTCAAGTGTGAAAAGGTACAACTTTGTGGAAACTCCGTCTATGTAGAAAATGTATGTAGTTCACGCTCCCTTGTCTACCAGAGAACATCGATTTACTCTTATTAGTGAATAATTCTGATGTTCAAAAGACGGCCCTGAATATTAGAGATATTCCCACTTTTCAAGATGTACCTTTTGGAAAAAGGTTTTTTGAAGACCAAAGAAAATACATTTATTTACATTTACATTTAGAAAATAAATTTATTTGAAAATAATTTTGAAAATAAAATTCCACGTACGAAGGCTAACTAATCATAAGACAAACTATATAGGATAAAGCACTAATGTCCACTGTAGTGGTTGATGTGTAAGCCTTAAAATTTCATAGACAAAAACATAGACAAAAGTGCAATCCATAAAATATAGCTGCAAGCAGCCATTACCGGGGCCAAGCGCAAGAAGCGGCAACAGATGCCATCATGGGTGGGAGTGGCAGACCAACTGCAGCAAGGAGCAATTAAAGGCATTTTAAGAGAACTTGGATAAATGGCTAAAAAACCACATATACAGTAACTTTTAAGATGATTTAATGGTTTATCATTTTTGACAAATAGGTGGCGCAGTTACCAAATTGATGTGATGTGGTCAGAGTGAGGTGACAATGACACATACAAAGTTTGGTGTCAAAATGTCAAGGCATTGCAGAGATAAAGACTTAATAGTCATTTTGGCAGCATGCCTCAACTTTGCTGCTGCGCTATACGAAAACGGTTTCGTCAATCGACACGAAATCCATAACTTTTAGTCGACACGGTCTGGAGATGATACGATTCGATTTTGGTGAAAATCGGACAAACGGTCTAGGAGGAGTTCGAAAAAGTAGGTTTTGACTGAAAATCAAGATGGCGGACAGGAAGTTTGGCCAAATAAGGAAAACCTGGTATCTATGTTCTCAGCTTGACCCAAGGAATCTATTAAGACCAGTGGCATTTCAACAGGCAGATTTATTCAAAAGTTATTAGCCTTTTTGTAAATTTCTTTATAACTTTTGACCACTAAGTGGTGCTGTTTCGAAACTTCTCAAGCTCCTTCAGGGCATCGTACTGATGACCCATACCGAGTTTCGTAACAATTCGTTCATGCGTTCAGAAAATACAGCATTTTAGCACATAATTCAAAATGGCCGACAGACAAAATGGCCGATCTGGGAAAATTGGATATCAGTCGACTCGGTATGACGCCCTGAATCTAACGAGGCCACTTTTATGATTTTTGGACAAACCGTTCAGGAGTTATGAGCAAAAATAACCATTTTTCATATCTCCGGACCAGTAGGTGGCGCTGCGCCGAAACGCTGCATGTTGCCTCAGGTCATGCTTGTGATGACATGTACCAAGTTTGGTCTGAATACGATAAAGCGTTGCGGAGATACAGCCTTAAGTTTGTTTTCGCAAGCGCTACGTAAAATTAGTTTGCACGTTTATCAAAAACGATTTGACGAATCAACTTGAATTCCATAACTTTTTGTCCCCACTGCATGAAGATGATTTGGTGCAATTTTGGTGAAAATCGGAGTATCGGCCTAGGAGGAGTTCGAAAAAGTAGGTTTTACGGAAAATTCAAAATGGCGGAAAAATTTGCATGACGGAAAATGACGTCATAGGGTGCAATCGAATCTTCATGAGCTCAGGAATCAGAGGAAAAAAGAATTTTGTTGATAGGCCTTACGGTTCAAAAGTTATTAGCATAAATGTGAGTGATACTTTGGACAGGTGGTGGCGCTAGAGGGAATGAGTTAGAGACACCAAAATTGGTGTACTTAATGTTGGGACTGTCCTCTATCAGAATGTCAAACCAAAACAACTTTCCCGGACACGGTTCTATGGGCTGCCATAGACCCCCAGTCGGAAGAAGAAGAATAATAATAATAAATATAGCTGCAAGCAGCAATAACCGGGGCCAAGCGCAAAGAAGACGACAAGACATGTCAACATGTGTCAGACCAACTGCAGCAAGGAGCAATTTAAGACATTTAAAGATTAATTTAGGCAAAATGGCTTAAAAATCACACTAATTAACTAAAAATGTGATTTAATGGATTATCACTTTTGACCAATAGGTGGCGTAGTTACAAAAACGATGTGATGTGGTCAGAGTCTGGTAACAATGACAAACCTTAAGACCAGTGGCATTAAAATACGCAGATTTATTCAAAAGTTTTTAGAAATTATGTTATAACTTTTGACCAAAAGGTGGCGCTGTCTCGAAATGTTTTGAGTACCTTCAGGGCATGGTGCTGATGGCACATGCTGAGTTTTGTAATGTTACACCAATGCATTCGTTAAGAATAGCATGTTACGTTCTATTATAGCGCCACCAAGAGGCTCAATCCCACCATTTTTTTTATGTGACCTCAAAGTGAGCCCATACATGTGTGTGTAAAATTTGGTGAAAATATCTCATTTAGTTTTGGAGTTATATACATTTATGTGAATAAACACATAAAAAATGACTGACACGTGACTTTGATTGGATTTTACTACCCCTTACTATCAATATTTTCGCATTTGGGCATTAGCGTATAGCCTATCGACCTATGTTTCCAAACTTCTGGCGGTGGTTTCGTCTCGATCGGACAAGCGGTTTCGAAGATATCGGCAAATGTTTTTTAAGCGCTAAATCACAACGCTACACAAACCGTAAACAAAACCTAAGCATATTTGGTATCTGTGGACTCGGCAAGGATTCAGGATCCCAACGAGATGACTCCCGTGAAAATACGTCAAACACAACCAGAGTTATCAGCATTTGAAAAATCAATTTTGCCACTAGGTGGCGCTGTTTCGAAACTTCTCAGGCTCCTTCAGGGTATCGTACTGATGACCCATACCGAGTTTCGTAACAATTCGTTCATGCGTTCATAAAATACAGCATTTTAGCACATAATTCAAAATGGCCGACAGCCAAAATGGCCGATCTGGGAAAATTGGATATCTGTCGACTCGGCATGACGCCCTGAATCTAACAAGACCAACTTTATTATTTTTGGACAAACTGTTCAGTAGTTATGAGCAAAAATAGCAATTTTTCGTATCTCTGGACCAGTAGGTGGCGCTGTGCCGAAACGCAGCATGTAGCCTCAGGTCATGCTTGTAATGACATGTACCAAGTTTGGTTTGAATACGATAAAGCGTTGCGGAGATACAGCCTTATGTCTGTTTTCGCAAGCGCTACTTAAAATTAATTTGCGTGGTATTCGAGAACAACTTGCAGCGTTTTTATGAATTCCATAACTTTTTGTCAGCACGGTCTGGAGATGATCTGGTTCAATTTTGGTGAGAATCGGAACAACGGCCTAGGAGGAGTTCGAAAAAGTAGCTTTTTCGGATAATTACAAATGGCGGACAAATTGTCGTGACGGAAAATGACGTCATAGGGTGCAATCGAATCGGCATGAGCCAAGGAATAAGAGGACAAAGGATTTGTGATTCTAGCCATTATGGTTCAAAAGTTATAAGCATAAACATGAGTTAATCTTTGGACAGTTGGTGGCGCTAGAGGGATTGAGTTGGAGACTCCAAATTTGCTCTGGTGACTTTTCAGACTGTCCTCTATCAGTGTACCAAATTTCATAACTTTCCCGCAAACGGTTCTATGGGCTGCCATAGACACCCAGTCGGAAGAAACGGAAGAATAATAAGAACCGGAACAGATACAATAGGTGCCACCGCACCTTCGGTGCTTGGCCCCTAAATATAGCTGCAAGCAGCCATTACCGGGGCCAAGCGCAAGAAGCGGCAACAGATGCCATCATGGGTGGGAGTGGCAGACCAACTGCAGCAAGGAGCAATTAAAGACATTTTAAGAGAACTTTGGATAAATGGCTAAAAAATCACATATACAGTAACTTTTAAGATGATTTAATGGTTTATCACTTTTGACAAATAGGTGGCGCAGTTACCAAATTGATGTGATGTGGTCAGAGTGAGGTGACAATGACACATACAAAGTTTGGTGTCAAAATGTCAAGGCATTTCAGAGATAAAGACTTAATAGTCATTTTGGCAGCATGCCTCAAATTTGCTGCTGCGCTATACGAAAACGGTTTCGTCAATCGACACGAAATCCATAACTTTTAGTCGGCACGGTCTGGAGATGATACGATTCGATTTTGGTGAAAATCGGACAAACGGTCTAGGAGGAGTTCAAAAAAGTAGGTTTTGACTGAAAATCAAGATGGCGGACAGGAAGTTCGGCCAGATAAGGAAAACCTGGTATCTATGTTCTCAGCTTGACCCAAGGAATCTATTAAGACCAGTGGCATTTCAACAGGCAGATTTTTTCAAAAGTTATTAGCCTTTTTGGAAATTTCTTTATAACTTTTGACCACTAGGTGGTGCTGTTTCGAAACTTCTCAAGCTCCTTCAGGGCATCGTACTGATGACCCATACCGAGTTTCGTAACAATTCGTTCATGCGTTCAGAAAATACAGCATTTTAGCACATAATTCAAAATGGCGACAGACAAAATGGCTGATCTGGGAAAATTGGATATCAGTCGACTCGGTATGACGCCCTGAATCTAACGAGGCCACTTTTATGATTTTTGGACAAACCGTTCAGGAGTTATGAGCAAAAACAACCATTTTTCATATCTCCGGACCAGTAGGTGGCGCTGCGCCGAAACGCTGCATGTTGCCTCAGGTCATGCTTGTGATGACATGTACCAAGTTTGGTCTGAATACGATAAAGCGTTGCGGAGATACAGCCTTAAGTTTGTTTTCGCAAGCTCTACGTAAAATTATTTTGCACGTCATTCAAAAACTTTTAAGCGAATCAACTTGAATTCCATAACTTTTTGTCCCCACTGTCTGAAGATGATCTGGTGCAATTTTGGTGAAAATCGGAGCATCGCCCTAGGAGGAGTTCGAAAAAGTAGGTTTTTCTGAAAATTCAAAATGGCGGAAAAATTTGCATGACGGAAAATGACGTCATAGGGTGCAATCGAATCGTCATGAGCTCAGGAATCAGAGGAAAAAAGAATTTTGTTGATAGGCCTTACGGATCAAAAGTTATTAGCATAAATGTGAGTGAAACTTTGGACAGTTGGTGGCGCTAGAGGGAATGAGTTAGAGACACCAAAATTGGTGTACTTAATGATGGGACTGTCCTCTATCAGAATGTCAAGCCAAAACAACTTTCCCGGACACGGTTCTATGGGCTGCCATAGACCCTCAGTCGGAAGAAGAAGAATAATAATAATAAATATAGCTGCAAGCAGCCATTATCGGGGCCAAGCGCAAGAAGCGGCAACAGATGCCATAATGTGTGGGAGTGGCAGACCAACTGCAGCAATGAGCAATTAAAGACATTTTAACAGAACTTTGGATAAATGGCAAAAAAATCATATATACAGTAACTTTTAAGATAATTTAATGGTTTATCACTTTCGACAAATAGGTGGCACACTTGCGAAATTGATGTGATGTGGTTAGAGTGAGGTGACAATGACACATAGAAAGTTTGGTGTCAAAATGTCATGGCATTCCAGAGATAAAGACTTAATAGTCATTTTGGCAGCATGCCTAAACTTTGCTGCTGCGCTACACGAAAACAGTTTCGTCAATCGACACGAAATCCATAACTTTTAGTCGGCACGGTCTGGAGATGATACGATTCGATTTTGGTGAAAATCGAACAAACGGTCTAGGAGGAGTTCGAAAAAGTAGGTATTGACTGAAAATCAAGATGGCGGACAGGAAGTTCGGCCAAATAAGGAAAACCTGGTATCTATATTCTCAGCTTGACCCAAGGAATCTATTAAGACAAGTGGCATTTCAACAGGCAGATTTATTCAAAAGTTATTAGCCTTTTTGGAAATTTTGTTATAACTTTTGACCACTAGGTGGCGCTGATTCAAAACTTCTCAAGCTCCTTCAGGGCATCGTACTGATGACCCATACCGAGTTTCGTAACAATTCGTTCATGCCTTCAAAAAATACAGCTTTTTAGCACATAATTCAAAATGGCCGACAGCCAAAATGGCTGATCTGGGAAAATTGGATATCAGTCGACTCAACATGATGCCCTGAATCTAACGAGACCACTTTTATGATTTTTGAACAAACTGTTCAGAAGTTATAAGCAAAAATAGCCATTTTTCATATCTCCGGACCAGTAGGTGGCACTGTGCCGAAACGCTGCATGTAGCCTCAGGTCATGCTTGTGATGACATGTACCAAGTTTGGTCTGAATACGATAAAGCGCTGCGGAGATACAGCCTTACATTTGTTTTCGCAAGCGCTACGTAAAATTAGTTTGCACGTTTATCAAAAACGATTTGACGAATCAACTTGAATTCCATAACTTTTTGTCCCCACTGCCTGAAGATGATCTAGTGCAATTTTGG
This sequence comes from Chrosomus eos, assembly GCA_036326025.1. Taxonomy (NCBI): domain Eukaryota; kingdom Metazoa; phylum Chordata; class Actinopteri; order Cypriniformes; family Leuciscidae; genus Chrosomus; species Chrosomus eos. The sequence continues at coordinate 23,578,386 of CM070833.1, read as the reverse complement.
TGAAAATTGGAGCATCGGCCTAGGAGGAGTTCGAAAAAGTAGGTTTTTCTGAAAATTCAAAATGGCGGAAAAATTTGCATGACGGAAAATGACGTCATAGGGTGCAATCGAATCGTCGTGAGCTCAGGAATCAGAGGAAAAAAGAATTTTGTTGATAGGCCTTATGGTTCAAAAGTTATTAGCATAAATATGAGTGAACTTTTGGACAGGTGGTGGCGCTAGAGGGAATGAGTTAGAGATACATTAGAGTTAGAGATTCATTAAAGAGATATAGGCTTTCGGGGACACATAAGGCTACATATTGAAGTGACCCTATTATAGCCATCCAAATGAAGAAGTTAGACCTTTTCTGATAATCATTGATCTAGAGAGTCCAGAGAATTGTACTGCACTGATTTTGAGAATTATGATATAGAGATTATATAATCATAGATGGAAAACACCATTTACAGCCAATAGAGGCAATTTACCAAAGGAAATGTATGGTTTTAAACCTTTTTAACACACAATAATTATTTATTAATTTTCATTTATTCATTTATTTAGTCATTCTTTTTATTTATTTCTTTGATGTGTTTTATTGTTTAAAATGTCTGCGTAATGTCCTTTTATAATAAATTTGTATGGAGACTTGCATCATACAGTTGTCAGGTTTATAATGAAGTACTTACAACAAAAGGTGATGTAAGAAATTAAACATACTCTTTGCAGCAGAAAGAGAAAAAAGAAAGGAAAGACAATGAACTTTGAGATATATTAGACTATCTTTGCTGCTTCATTCTCACCATATTCCAACACTTCAAGTATTGATAAACAGGTAAGACTATTTTTATCTTTTAAATTAGTTATAACTGTTATTACATTGACATAATATGCCTAGAATACTCTGTAATATTTGTTTCTGTTATAAGGATATTCTGTTAAATAAATAGTTGCTTTAAAACACAATGTTTTAGAAGTACATAATTCACTTGTAAAGTGTAACTAAAATAAAAAATCCTAATCAAATCCTCATTGTCTTTAGGTACATCAAATGTCTTACGCTGCTCTGATGACAAGATCATTTTCATTATAGGACAATATTCAACTCCAGAACCAGCTGAAGATTCTATTCAATGCAAATCAAGGAATCAGTTTGACTGCAGAAAAACAATGTCCAGATCATCACACCACCATCACCATTGTGGACTACTTCTGTGTGGCTCAGTTCAGCATTCAGATCATCACCATCACCATCACCATTGTGGACTACATCTGTGTGGCTCAGTTCAGCATTCAGATTATCACCATCACCATTGTCGACTACATCTGTGTGACTCAGTTCAGCATTCAGATTATCACCATCACCATTGTGGACTACATCTGTGTGACTCAGTTCAGCATTCAGATTATCACCATCACCATCACCATTGTGGACTACATCTGTGTGGCTCAGTTCAGCATTCGGATTATCACCATCACCATTGTGGACTACTTCTGTGTGGCTCAGTTCAGCATTCAGATTATCACCATCACCATTGTCGACTACATCTGTGTGACTCAGTTCAGCATTCAGATTATCACCATCACCATTGTGGACTACATCTGTGTGGCTCAGTTCAGCATTCAGATTATCACCATCACCATCACCATTGTGGACTACATCTGTGTGGCTCAGTTCAGCATTCGGATTATCACCATCACCATTGTGGACTACATATGTGTGGCTCAGTTCAGCATTCAGATTATCACCATCACCATCACCATTGTGGACTACATCTGTGTGACTCAGTTCAGCATTCAGATTATCACCATCACCATTGTGGACTACATATGTGTGGCTCAGTTCAGCATTCAGATTATCACCATCACCATCACCATTGTGGACTACATCTGTGTGGCTCAGTTCAGCATTCAGATCATCACACCACCATCACCATTGTGGACTACATCTGTGTGACTCAGTTCAGCACATACTGAAATGCTGACCATTCTGAAATGCTTATCACAGTTGTATCTGACATTGTTGGATATATATTTGAAATAAATGATTTTTAACTTCCTTTTTTATTTCTACAGAAGCACCTATTGCCTAATGGCCATGAAATTTTGCATGCTTGTTTAGAGTCATGTGCCATTTCTGAAATGTTCTGTTGAAATGTGCCTGGAAAAGAATATGCTAAAACACAGAGAAAGGAGAAGCTTAAACAATAATACTTGATACAAACAATTGTGTGCATGCTTACACACACACACACACACACACACACACACACACACACACACACACACACACACACACACACACACACACACACACACACACACACACACACACACACACACACACACACACACACACACACACAGAATATGTTAGCGTGAAAATCTCTTAATGGTATATAAGCATTTCACATATTTTTTTGTGATGTAATTATTATACATCCATTATAATAATAAAAAATAGCTTTAAGCATTTGTTTGTTAGCCAATACTGAAAGCTGATAAAAATGATTAAAAATGTCTAATGCTGCTGCTCCATCTATTGGACAACAGTGGTATTACATACTATTCAGTTGAAATGAATTAATAGAATGAATTGGTTTTTCACTTCTATCTCGGGAACGAGAAAATGGAAAAATGTGAAACTCAGAACTTAGATAGTGTTTGAGGAGTCCTGTTGAAGAATACCATTCCTGTGTTGCTGGGTGATTGAGTTTTTACTCTTATTTACTGGGAGTAATGTCTGTTGAAATGCATATCTTTGTGGGCTTATATCTCGGGAATGCCCAGGCCAAATCGCACCATACTCGAATCGAAGCTAGATGAGGACATGCTCTTTCCAACAAGCTCGCCCACAAGGATCTAGCTGGTATATTCAGGGAGTTACAGCCGTTCCAAGACTGGGGTCTCACGGATTAGCGATTTTTGGGGGTGCTCCCGAGCCCCGCGACGATAGATTTAGATAAAGATCTTACCAAGGACCTTACCATCAAAATTTGAGCGCGCAGCGACTTTCCGTTCTCGAGTTATGAATGAATTTGTACTGAGGGGGCGTGGCTTAAATGGCGGACAAACGTTACTTTCACTTTAGGATTCTCATTTTTAAATGTGACACAATATTCATTAGTGTGTAATAGTCAATAGTCTCACAAAATGTGAGTGTAAATGTTCAAATAGTTATATTATAAAGTCTAAATAAGAATCATAGAATAATATTAGTTATATTGCATGACAAAATGACTATTTTAAACAGCAGGGGGCAGTAGAATACCACTTATTGGCTTAATATTTAATTATGTTCTTAGAATTTTCACCTGTTTAACTGTTATAGAGGCATTAATTATTATTATCTCATTTAAGCACCTATTGCCTAATGGCCATGAAATTTTGCATGCTTGTTTAGAGTCATGTCATTTGTTTATTTTTAAGAAAATCTGATCTTTCCTTGAGGACTGTAAAACACCATTATGCCATTTCTGAAATATTCTGTTGAAATGTGCCTGGAAAAGAATACGCTAAAGCACAGAGAAAGAAGAAGCTTAAACAATAATACTTGATACACACAATTGTGTGCATGCTTACACACACACACACACACACACACACACACACACACACACACACACACACACACACACACACACACACACACACACACACACACACACACACACACACACACACACACACACACACACACACACACACGGAATGTTAGTGTCAAAATACCTTTTAATATATATAAGCATTTCACATATTTTTTTGTGATGTAATTATTATACATCCATTATAATAATAAAAAAATAGCTTTAAGCATTTGTTTGTTAGCCAATACTGAAAGCTGACAAAAATGATTAAAAATGACTAATGCTGTTGCTCCATCTATTGGACAACATTGGTATTACATCATATTCAGTTGAAATGAATTAATAGAATGAATTGTTTTTTCACTTTTCTCGGGAATGAGAAAATGAAAAAATGTGAAACTCAGAACTTAGATAGTGTTTGAGGAGTCCTGTTGAACAAGACCATTTCTGTGTTGCTGGGTGATTGAGTTTTTACTCTTATTTACCGGGAGTAATGTCTGTTGAAATGCATATCTTTGTGGGCTTATATCTCGGGAATGCCCGGCCCAAATCGCACCATACTTGAATCGAAGCTAGATGAGGACGGGCTCTTTCCAACAAGCTCTCCCACAAGGATCTAGCTGGTCTATTCAGGGAGTTACAGCTGTTCCAAGACCGGGGTCTCACGGAATAGCGATCCGCGGGGGGGTAGATTTAGCGACGATAGATTTAGATAAAGATCTTACCAAGGACCTTACCATCAAAATTTGAGCGCGCAGCGACTTTCCGTTCTCGAGTTATGAATGAATTTGTACTGAGGGGGCGTGGCCTAAATGGCGGACAAACGTTACTTTCACTTTAGGATTCTCATTTTTAAAATGTGACACAATATTCATTAGTGCAATAGTCAATAGTCTTACAAAATGTGAGTGTAAATGTTCAAATAGTTATATTATAAAGTCTAAATAAGAATCATAGAATAATATTAGTTATATTGCATGACAAAATGACTATTTTAAACAGCAGGGGGCAGTAGAATACCACTTATTGACTTAATATTCAATTATGTTTTTAGAATTTTCACCTGTTTAACTGTTATAGAGGCATTAATTATTATTATCTCATTTAGAGTCACATGTTCTGACATGTTTTTAAGAAGATCTGAGCATTCATTGAAGAGATATAGGCTTTCGGGGACACATAAGGCTATATATTGAAGTGACCCTATTATAGCCATCCAAATGAATAAGTTTATAGCCTCAGTTTCTGATAATCATTGATCTAGAGAGTCCAGAGAATTGTACTGCAATGATTTTGAGCATTGTGATATGAAAAATTATACGATCATACATGGAAAAGACCATTTACAGCCAATACAGGCAATTTACCATAGGAAATACATGGTTTTTAAGCTTTTTAACAGTTACAGCGCCATCTATGGTCCGATCTCCATGAAACTTTGCATGCTTCTTCACCATGTTATAACACATATGCTCATCAATTATTGTGAAGTTCTGAGTTTTTATTTATGATTTATAGGCTTTTGAGTGTATTTTGACAGGCCCATTTTCTAAACGACCCTGTTATAGTAAACCAAAGGGCAAATTTCAACTTTTTTTCGATAATTATTGATCTAGAGAGTCTAGAGAATTGTCCTAGACTGGTTTGGTTCCGATCGGGCAAAAAACCAGGGACTAGTTTGCAAAAGTAGGTTTTTAACATATTTGTGAATATTTAATGAACAATTTGATTGACCGCAATGGTTCTAGAGGCAAAGTTGTTCAGCCTGAGGAGATCTATCGACTGATATGCATTTTATGGGGATTTGTGCAACACCACGTGATTACAGAGCCGTAAAACGACCAACTGCAGCAAGAAGCAATTAAAGACATTTTAAGAGAACTTTGGATAAATGGCTAAAAAAATCATACAGTAACTTTTAAGATAATTTAATGGTTTATAACTTTCGACAAATAGGTGGCGCAGTTACCAAATTGATGTGATGTGGTCAGAGTGAGGTGACAATGACCCATACAAAGTTTGGTGTCAAAATGTCAAGGCATTGCATTGTTAAAGACTTAATAGTCATTTTGGCAGCATGCCTCAACTTTGCTGCTGCGCTATACGAAAACGGTTTCGTCAATCGACACGAAATCCATAACTTTTAGTCGGCACGGTCTGGAGATGATACGATTCGATTTTGGTGAAAATCGGACAAACGGTCTAGGAGGAGTTCAAAAAGGTAGGTTTTGACTGAAAATCAAGATGGCGGACAGGAAGTTCGGTCAAATAAGGAAAACCTGGTATCTATGTTCTCAGCTTGACCCAAGTAATCTATTAAGACCAGTGGCATTTCAACAGGGAGATTTATTCAAAAGTTATTAGCCTTTTTGGAAATTTAGTTATAACTTTTGACCACAAGGTGGCGCTGTTTCGAAACTTCTCAGGCTCCTTCAGGGCATCGTACTGATGACCCATACTGAGTTTCGTAACAATTCGTTCATGCGTTCAGAAAATACAGCATTTTAGCACATAATTCAAAATGGCCGACAGACAAAATGGCCGATATGGGAAAATTGGATATCAATCAACTCAACATGACGCCCTGAATCTAACGAGACCACATTTATGATTTTTGGACAAACCGTTCAGGAGTTATGAGCAAAAATAGCCATTTTTCATATCTCCGGACCAGTAGGTGGCGCTGCGCCGAAACGCTGCAGGTAGCCTCAGGTCATGCTTGTGATGACATGTACCAAGTTTGGTCTGAATACGATAAAGCGTTGCGGAGATACAGCCATAAGTTTGTTTTCGTAAGCGCTACGTAAAATTATTTTGCACGTTATTCAAAAACTTTTAAGCGAATCAACTTGAATTCCATAACTTTTTGTCCCCACTGTCTGAAGATGATCTGGTGCAATTTTGGTGAAAATCGGAGCATCGCCCTAGGAGGAGTTCGAAAAAGTAGGTTTTTCTGAAAATTCAAAATGGCGGAAAAATTTGCATGACGGAAAATGACGTCATAGGGTGCAATCGAATCGTCATGAGCTCAGGAATCAGAGGAAAAAAGAATTTTGTTGATAGGCCTTACGGTTCAAAAGTTATTAGCATAAATGTGAGTGAAACTTTGGACAGGTGGTGGCGCTAGAGGGAATAAGTTAGAGACACCAAAATTGGTGTAATTCATGATGGGACTGTCCTCTATCAGAATGTCAAACCAAAACAACTTTCCCGGACACGGTTCTATGGGCTGCCATAGACCCCCAGTCGGAAGAAGAAGAATAATAATAAATATAGCTGCAAGCAGCCATTACCGGGGCCAAGCGCAAGAAGCGGCAACAGATGCCATCATGGGTGGGAGTGGCAGACCAACTGCAGCAAGGAGCAATTAAAGACATTTTAAGAGAACTTGGATAAATGGCTAAAAAATCACATATACAGTAACTTTTAAGATGATTTAATGGTTTATCATTTTTGACAAATAGGTGGCGCAGTTACCAAATTGATGTGATGTGGTCAGAGTGAGGTGACAATGACACATACAAAGTTTGGTGTCAAAATGTCAAGGCATTGCAGAGATAAAGACTTAATAGTCATTTTGGCAGCATGCCTCAACTTTGCTGCTGCGCTATACGAAAACGGTTTCGTCAATCGACACGAAATCCATAACTTTTAGTCGGCACGGTCTGGAGATGATACGATTCGATTTTGGTGAAAATCGGACAAGCGGTCTAGGAGGAGTTCAAAAAAGTAGGTTTTGACTGAAAATCAAGATGGCGGACAGGAAGTTCGGCCAAATAAGGAAAACCTGGTATCTATGTTCTCAGCTTGACCCAAGGAATCTATTAAGACCAGTGGCATTTCAACAGGGAGATGTATTCAAAAGTTATTAGCCTTTTTGCAAATTTTGTTATAACTTTTGACCACTAGGTGGCGCTGTTTCGAAACTTCTCACGCTCCTTCAGGGCATCGTACTGATGACCCATACTGAGTTTCGTAACAATTCGTTCATGCATTCAGAAAATACAGCATTTTAACACATAATTCAAAATGGCCGACAGACAAAATGGCTGATGTGGTAAAATTTTATATCAGACGACCCGGTATGACGCCCTGAATCTAACGAGACCACTTTTATGATTTTTGGACAAATTGTTCAGAAGTTATAAGCAAAAATAGCCATGTTTCATATCCCCGGACCAGTAGGTGGCGCTGCGCCGAAACGCAGCATGTAGCCTCAGGTCATGCTTGAGATGATATGTACCAAGTTTGGTCTGAATACGATTAAGCGTTGCGAAGATACAGCCTTAAGTTTGTTTTCGCAAGCGCTACGTAAAATTATTTTGCACGGTATTCAAAAACTGTTAAGCGAATATACTTGAATTCCATAACTTTTTGTCCACACTGCCTAAAGATGATCTGGTGCAATTTTGGTGAAAATCGGAGCATCGGCCTAGGAGGAGTTCGAAAAAGTAGGTTTTTCTGAAAATTCAAAATGGCGGAAAAATTTGCATGGCGGAAAATGACGTCATATGGTGCAATCGAATCGTCATGAGCTCAGGAATCAGAGGAAAAAAGAATTTTGTTGATAGGCCTTACGGTTCAAAAGTTATTAGCATAATAAAAGTGAAACTTTGGACATGTGGTGGCGCTAGAGGGAATGAGTTAGAGACACCAAAATTGGTGCATTTAATGTTGGGACTGTCTTCTATCAGAATGTCAAATCAAAACAACTTTCCCGCAAACGGTTCTATGGGCTGCCATAGACGCCCAGTCGGAAGAAGAATAAAAAAGAACCGGAACAGAAACAATTGGTAATATAGCTGCAAGCAGCCATTACCGGGGCCAAGCGCAAGAAGCGGCAACAGATGCCATCATGGGTGGGAGTGGCAGACCAACTGCAGCAAGGAGCAATTAAAGACATTTTAAGAGAACTTGGATAAATGGCTAAAAACTCACATATACAGTAACTTTTAAGATAATTTGATGGTTTATCACTTTTGACAAATAGGTGGCGCAGTTACCAAATTGATGTGATGTGGACAGAGTGAGGTGACAATGACACATACAAAGTTTGGTGTCAAAATGTCAAGGCATTGCAGAGATAAAGACTTAATAGTCATTTTGGCAGCATGCCTCAACTTTGCTGCTGCGCTATACGAAAACGGTTTCGTCAATCGACACGAAATCCATAACTTTTAGTCGGCACGGTCTGGAGATGATACGATTCGATTTTGGTGAAAATCGGACAAACGGTCTAGGAGGAGTTCAAAAAAGTAGGTTTTGACTGAAAATCAAGATGGCGGACAGGAAGTTCGGCCAAATAAGGAAAACCTGGTATCTATGTTCTCAGCTTGACCCAAGGAATCTATTAAGACCAGTGGCATTTCAACAGGCAGATTTATTTAAAAGTTATTAGCCTTTTTGGAAATTTGTTTATAACTTTTGACCACTAGGTGGTGCTGTTTCGAAACTTCTCAAGCTCCTTCAGGGCATCGTACTGATGACCCATACCGAGTTTCGTAACAATTCGTTCATGCGTTCAGAAAATACAGCATTTTAGCACATAATTCAAAATGGCCGACAGACAAAATGGCTGATCTGGGAAAATTGGATATCAGTCGACTCGGTATGACGCCCTGAATCTAACGAGGCCACTTTTATGATTTTTGGACAAACCGTTCAGGAGTTATGAGCAAAAATAGCCATTTTTCATATCTCCGGACCAGTAGGTGGCGCTGCGCTGAAACGCTGCATGTTGCCTCAGGTCATGCTTGTGATGACTTGTACCAAGTTTGGTGTGAATACGATAAAGCGTTGCGGAGATACAGCCTTAAGTTTGTTTTCGCAGGTGCTACGTAAAATTATTTTGCACGTTATTCAAAAACTTTTAAGCGAATCAACTTGAATTCCATAACTTTTTGTCCCCACTGTCTGAAGATGATCTGGTGCAATTTTGGTGAAAATCAGAGCATCGCCCTAGGAGGAGTTCGAAAAAGTAGGTTTTTCTGAAAATTCAAAATGGCGGAAAAATTTGCATGACGGAAAATGACGTCATAGGGTGCAATCGAATCGTCATGGGCTCAGGAATCAGAGGAAAAAAGAATTTTGTTGATAGGCCTTACGGTTCAAAAGTTATTAGCATAAATGTGAGTGAAACTTTGGACAGGTGGTGGCGCTAGAGGGAATGAGTTAGAGACACCAAAATTGGTGTACTTAATGTTGGGACTGTCCTCTATCAGAATGTCAAACCAGAACAACTTTCCCGGACACGGTTCTATGGGCTGCCATAGACCCCCAGTCGGAAGAAGAAGAATAATAATAATAATAATAATAATAATAAGAACCGGAACAGATACAATAGGTGCCTCCGCACCTTCGGTGCTTGGCCCCTAAATATAGCTGCAAGCAGCCATTACCGGGGCCAAGCGCAAGAAGCGGCAACAGATGCCATCATGGGTGGGAGTGGCAGACCAACTGCAGCAAGGAGCAATTAAAGACATTTTAAGAGAACTTTGGATAAATGGCTAAAAAATCACATATACAGTAACTTTTAAGATGATTTAATGGTTTATCACTTTTGACAAATAGGTGGCGCAGTTTCCAAATTGATGTGATGTGGTCAGAGTGAGGTGACAATGACACATACAAAGTTTGGTGTCAAAATGTCAAGGCATTGCAGAGATAAAGACTTAATAGTCATTTTGGCAGCATGCCTCAAATTTGCTGCTGCGCTATACGAAAACGGTTTCGTCAATCGACACGAAATCCATAACTTTTAGTCGGCACGGTCTGAAGATGATACGATTCGATTTTGGTGAAAATCGGACAAACGGTCTAGGAGGAGTTCAAAAAAGTAGGTTTTGACTGAAAATCAAGATGGCGGACAGGAAGTTCGGCCAGATAAGGAAAACCTGGTATCTATGTTCTCAGCTTGACCCAAGGAATCTATTAAGACCAGTGGCATTTCAACAGGCAGATTTTTTCAAAAGTTATTAGCCTTTTTGGAAATTTCTTTATAACTTTTGACCACTAGGTGGTGCTGTTTCGAAACTTCTCAAGCTCCTTCAGGGCATCGTACTGATGACCCATACCGAGTTTCGTAACAATTCGTTCATGCGTTCAGAAAATACAGCATTTTAGCACATAATTCAAAATGGCCGACAGACAAAATGGCTGATCTGGGAAAATTGGATATCAGTCGACTCGTTATGACGCCCTGAATCTAACGAGGCCACTTTTATGATCTTTGGACAAACCGTTCAGGAGTTATGAGCAAAAATAACCATTTTTCATATCTCCGGACCAGTAGGTGGCGCTGCGCCGAAACGCTGCATGTTGCCTCAGGTCATGCTTGTGATGACATGTACCAAGTTTGGTCTGAATATGATAAAGCGTTGCGGAGATACAGCCTTAAGTTTGTTTTCGCAAGCTCTACGTAAAATTATTTTGCACGTCATTCAAAAACTTTTAAGCGAATCAACTTGAATTCCATAACTTTTTGTCCCCACTGTCTGAAGATGATCTGGTGCAATTTTGGTGAAAATCGGAGCATCGCCCTAGGAGGAGTTCGAAAAAGTAGGTTTTTCTGAAAATTCAAAATGGCGGAAAAATTTGCATGACGGAAAATGACGTCATAGGGTGCAATCGAATCGTCATGAGCTCAGGAATCAGAGGAAAAAAGAATTTTGTTGATAGGCCTTACGGATCAAAAGTTATTAGCATAAATGTGAGTGAAACTTTGGACAGTTGGTGGCGCTAGAGGGAATGAGTTAGAGACACCAAAATTGGTGTACTTAATGATGGGACTGTCCTCTATCAGAATGTCAAGCCAAAACAACTTTCCCGGACACGGTTCTATGGGCTGCCATAGACCCCCAGTCGGAAGAAGAAGAATAATAATAATAATAATAATAATAATAAGAACCGGAACAGATACAATAGGTGCCTCCGCACCTTCGGTGCTTGGCCCCTAATAATAATAAATATAGCTGCAAGCAGCAATAACCGGGGCCAAGCGCAAAGAAGACGACAAGACATGTCAACATGTGTCAGACCAACTGCAGCAAGGAGCAATTTAAGACATTTAAAGATTAATTTAGGCAAAATGGCTTAAAAATCACACTAATTAACAAAAAATGTGATTTAATGGATTATCACTTTTGACCAATAGGTGGCGTAGTTACAAAAACGATGTGATGTGGTCAGAGTCTGGTGACAATGACAAACCTTAAGACCAGTGGCATTAAAATACGCAGATTTATTCAAAAGTTTTTAGAAATTATGTTATAACTTTTGACCAAAAGGTGGCGCTGTCTCGAAATGTTTTGAGTACCTTCAGGGCATGGTGCTGATGGCACATGCTGAGTTTTGTAATGTTACACCAATGCATTCGTTAAGAATAGCATGTTACGTTCTATTATAGCGCCACCAAGAGGCTCAATCCCACCATTTTTTTTATGTGACCTCAAAGTGAGCCCATACATGTGTGTGTAAAATTTGGTGAAAATATCTCATTTAGTTTTGGAGTTATATACATTTATGTGAATAAACACATAAAAAATGACTGACACGTGACTTTGATTGGATTTTACTACCCCTTACTATCAATATTTTGACATTTGGGCATTGGCGTATAGCTATCGACCTATGTTTCCAAACTTCTGACGGTGGTTTCGTCTCGATTGGTCAAACGGTTTCGAAGATATCGGCAAATGTTTTTTAAGCGCTAAATCACAACGCTACACAAACCGTAAACAAAACCTAAGCATATTTGGTATCTGTGGACTCGGCAAGGATTCAGGATCCCAACGAGATGACTCCCGTGAAAATACGTCAAACACAACCAGAGTTATCAGCATTTGAAAAATCAATTTTGCCACTAGGTGGCACTGTTTCGAAACTTCTCAGGCTCCTTCAGGGTATCGTACTGATGACCCATACCGAGTTTCGTAACAATTCGTTCATGCGTTCATAAAATACAGCATTTTAGCACATAATTCAAAATGGCCGACAGCCAAAATGGCCGATCTGGGAAAATTGGATATCTGTCGACTCGGCATGACGCCCTGAATCTAACAAGACCAACTTTATTATTTTTGGACAAACTGTTCAGTAGTTATGAGCAAAAATAGCAATTTTTCGTATCTCTGGACCAGTAGGTGGCGCTGCGCCGAAACGCAGCATGTAGCCTCAGGTCATGCTTGTAATGACATGTACCAAGTTTGGTTTGAATACGATAAAGCGTTGCGGAGATACAGCCTTATGTCTGTTTTCGCAAGCGCTACTTAAAATTAATTTGCGTGGTATTCGAGAACAACTTGCAGCGTTTTTATGAATTCCATAACTTTTTGTCAGCACGGTCTGGAGATGATCTGGTTCAATTTTGGTGAGAATCGGAACAACGGCCTAGGAGGAGTTCGAAAAAGTAGCTTTTTCGGATAATTACAAATGGCGGACAAATTGTCGTGACGGAAAATGACGTCATAGAGTGCAATCGAATCGGCATGAGCCAAGGAATAAGAGGACAAAGGATTTGTGATTCTAGCCATTATGGTTCAAAAGTTATAAGCATAAACATGAGTAAATCTTTGGACAGTTGGTGGCGCTAGAGGGATTGAGTTGGAGACTCCAAATTTGCTCTGGTGACTTTTCAGACTGTCCTCTATCAGTGTACCAAATTTCATAACTTTCCCGCAAACGGTTCTATGGGCTGCCATAGACGCCCAGTCGGAAGAAACGGAAGAATAAATATAGCTGCAAGCAGCAATAACCGGGGCCAAGCGCAAAGAAGACGACAAGACATGCCAGCATGTGTCAGACCAACTGCAGCAAGGAGCAATTTAAGACATTTAAAGATTAATTTAGGCAAAATGGCTTAAAAATCACACTAATTAACTAAAAATGTGATTTAATGGATTTTCACTTTTGACCAATAGGTGGCGTAGTTACAAAAACGATGTGATGTGGTCAGAGTCTGGTGACAATGACAAACCTTAAGACCAGTGGCATTAAAATACGCAGATTTATTCAAAAGTTTTTAGAAATTATGTTATAACTTTTGACCAAAAGGTGGCGCTGTCTCGAAATGTTTTGAGTACCTTCAGGGCATGGTGCTGATGGCACATGCTGAGTTTTGTAATGTTACACCAATGCATTCGTTAAGAATAGCATGTTACGTTCTATTATAGCGCCACCAAGAGGCTCAATCCCACCATTTTTTTTATGTGACCTCAAAGTGAGCCCATACATGTGTGTGTAAAATTTGGTGAAAATATCTCATTTAGTTTTGGAGTTATATACATTTATGTGAATAAACACATAAAAAATGACTGACACGTGACTTTGATTGGATTTTACTACCCCTTACTATCAATATTTTCGCATTTGGGCATTAGCGTATAGCCTATCGACCTATGTTTCCAAACTTCTGGCGGTGGTTTCGTCTCGATCGGACAAGCGGTTTCGAAGATATCGGCAAATGTTTTTTAAGCGCTAAATCACAACGCTACACAAACCGTAAAAAAAACCTAAGCATATTTGGTATCTGTGGACTCGGCAAGGATTCAGGATCCCAACGAGATGACTCCCGTGAAAATACGTCAAACACAACCAGAGTTATCAGCATTTGAAAAATCAATTTTGCCACTAGGTGGCGCTGTTTCGAAACTTCTCAGGCTCCTTCAGGGTATCGTACTGATGACCCATACCGAGTTTCGTAACAATTCGTTCATGCGTTCATAAAATACAGCATTTTAGCACATAATTCAAAATGGCCGACAGACAAAATGGCCGATCTGGGAAAATTGGATATCTGTCGACTCGGCATGACGCCCTGAATCTAACAAGACCAACTTTATTATTTTTGGACAAACTGTTCAGTAGTTATGAGCAAAAATAGCAATTTTTCGTATCTCTGGACCAGTAGGTGGCGCTGCGCCGAAACGCAGCATGTAGCCTCAGGTCATGCTTGTAATGACATGTACCAAGTTTGGTTTGAATACGATAAAGCGTTGCGGAGATACAGCCTTATGTCTGTTTTCGCAAGCGCTACTTAAAATTAATTTGCGTGGTATTCGAGAACAACTTGCAGCGTTTTTATGAATTCCATAACTTTTTGTCAGCACGGTCTGGAGATGATCTGGTTCAATTTTGGTGAGAATCGGAACAACGGCCTAGGAGGAGTTCGAAAAAGTAGCTTTTTCGGATAATTACAAATGGCGGACAAATTGTCGTGACGGAAAATGACGTCATAGGGTGCAATCGAATCGGCATGAGCCAAGGAATAAGAGGACAAAGGATTTGTGATTCTAGCCATTATGGTTCAAAAGTTATAAGCATAAACATGAGTAAATCTTTGGACAGTTGGTGGCGCTAGAGGGATTGAGTTGGAGACTCCAAATTTGCTCTGGTGACTTTTCAGACTGTCCTCTATCAGTGTACCAAATTTCATAACTTTCCCGCAAACGGTTCTATGGGCTGCCATAGACGCCCAGTCGGAAGAAACGGAAGAATAAATATAGCTGCAAGCAGCAATAACCGGGGCCAAGCGCAAAGAAGACGACAAGACATGTCAACATGTGTCAGACCAACTGCAGCAAGGAGCAATTTAAGACATTTAAAGATTAATTTAGGCAAAATGGCTTAAAAATCACACTAATTAACAAAAAATGTGATTTAATGGATTATCACTTTTGACCAATAGGTGGCGTAGTTACAAAAACGATGTGATGTGGTCAGAGTCTGGTGACAATGACAAACCTTAAGACCAGTGGCATTAAAATACGCAGATTTATTCAAAAGTTTTTTAGAAATTATGTTATAACTTTTGACCAAAAGGTGGCGCTGTCTCGAAATGTGTTGAGTACCTTCAGGGCATGGTGCTGATGGCACATGCTGAGTTTTGTAATGTTGCACCAATGCATTCGTTAAGAATAGCATGTTACGTTCTATTATAGCGCCACCAATAGGCTCAATCCCACCATTTTTTTTATGTGACCTCATAGTGAGCCCATACAAGTGTGTGTAAAATTTGGTGAAAATATCTCATTTAGTTTTGGAGTTATATACATTTATGTGTATAAACACATAAAAAATGACTGACACGTGACTTTGATTGGATTTTACTACCCCTTACTATCAATATTTTCGCATTTGGGCATTAGCGTTTAGCCTATCGACCTATGTTTCCAAACTTCTGACGGTGGTTTCGTCTCGATCGGACAAGCGGTTTCGAAGATATAGCCAAATGTTTTTTTCGCGCTAAATCGCAACGCTACACAAACCGTAAGACGAAACCCAGCATGTTTGGCATCGTTGGACTCGGCAACGATTCAGGAACTCAAAAAGATGACTCTCGTGAAAATAAGTCAACCACACCCAAAGTTATAAGCATTTGAAAAAAAAAATTCACCACTAGGTGGCGCTGTTTCGAAAATTCTCAGCCTCTTTCAGGGCATCGTACTGATGACCCATACCAAGTTTCGTAACAATTCGTTCATGCGTTCAGAAAATACAGCATTTTAGCACATAATTCAAAATGGCCGACAGACAAAATGGCCGATATGGAAAAATTGGATATCAGTCGACTCGGCATGACGCCCTGAATCTAACGAGATCAATTTTATTATTTTTGGACAAACTGTTCAGTAGTTATGAGCAAAAATAGCAATTTTCGTATCTCTGGACCAGTAGGTGGCGCTGCGCCGAAACGCAGCATGTAGCCTCAGGTCATGCTTGTAATGACATGTACCAAGTTTGGTTTGAATACGATAAAGCGTTGCGGAGATACAGCCTTATGTCTGTTTTCGCAAGCGCTACTTAAAATTAATTTGCGTGGTATTCGAGAACAACTCGCAGCGTTTTTATGAATTCCATAACTTTTTGTCAGCACGGTCTGGAGATGATCTGGTTCAATTTTGGTGAGAATCGGAACAACGGCCTAGGAGGAGTTCGAAAAAGTAGCTTTTTCGGATAATTACAAATGGCGGACAAATTGTCGTGACGGAAAATGACGACATAGGGTGCAATCGAATCGGCATGAGCCAAGGAATAAGAGGACAAAGGATTTGTGATTCTAGCCATTATGGTTCAAAAGTTATAAGCATAAACATGAGTAAATCTTTGGACAGTTGGTGGCGCTAGAGGGATTGAGTTGGAGACTCCAAATTTGCTCTGGTGACTTTTCAGACTGTCCTCTATCAGTGTACCAAATTTCATAACTTTCCCGCAAACGGTTCTATGGGCTGCCATAGACGCCCAGTCGGAAGAAGAAGCAGAATAATAATAATAAATATAGCTGCAAGCAGCCATTATCGGGGCCAAGCAGCATAAGACGACAAGACATGCCAACATTGCTGAAAGTGTCAGACCAACTGCAACAATGAGCAATTAAAGACATTTAAAGACAATTGTAGGCGAAATGGCTGAAAAATCATAGAAACTCTAAATAAAAATATGATTTAATGGAGTATCACTTTCGACCAATAGGTGGCGCAGTTAGCAAATTGATGTGATGTGGTCAGGGTGAGGTGACAATGACACATACAAAGTTTGGTGTCAAAATGTCAAGGCATTGCAATGTTAAACACTTAATAGTCATTTTGGCAGCATGCCTCAAATTTGCTGCTGCGGTATACGAAAACGGTTTCATCTATCGACACGAAATTTATAACTTTTAGTCGGCACGGTCTGGAGATGTTACGATTCGATTTCGGTGAAAATCGGAAAAACGGTCTAGGAGGAGTTCGAAAAAGTAGGTTTTGACTGAAAATCAAGATGGCGGACAGGAAGTTCGGCCAAATAAGGAAAACCTGGTATCTATGTTCTCAGCTTGACCCAAGGAATCTTTTAAGACCAGTGGCATTTCAACAGGCAGATTTATTCAAAAGTTATTAGCCTTTTTGGAAATTTCTTTATAACTTTTGACCACTAGGTGGTGCTGTTTCGAAACTTCTCAAGCTCCTTCAGGGCATCGTGCTGATGACCCATACCGAGTTTCGTAACAATCCGTTCATGCGTTCAGAAAATACAGCATTTTAGCACATAATTCAAAATGGCCGACAGACAAAATGGCCGATCTGGGAAAATTGGATATCAGTCGACTCGGTATGACGCCCTGAATCTAACGAGGCCACTTTTATGATTTTTGGACAAACCGTTCAGGAGTTATGAGCAAAAATAACCATTTTTCATATCTCCGGACCAGTAGGTGGCGCTGCGCCGAAACGCTGCATGTTGCCTCAGGTCATGCTTGTGATGACTTGTACCAAGTTTGGTCTGAATATGATAAAGCGTTGCAGAGATACAGCCTTAAGTTTGTTTTCGCAAGCTCTACGTAAAATTATTTTGCACGGTATTCAAAAACTGTTAAGCGAATATACTTGAATTCCATAACTTTTTGTCCACACTGCCTAAAGATGACCTGGTGCAATTTTGGTGAAAATCGGAGCATCGGCCTAGGAGGAGTTCGAAAAAGTAGTTTTTTTCTGAAAATTCAAAATGACGGAAAAATTTGCATGACGGAAAATGACGTCATAGGGTGCAATCGAATCGTCATGAGCTCAGAAATCAGAGGAAAAAAGAATTTTGTTGATAGGCCTTACGGTTCAAAAGTTATTAGCATAATAAAAGTGAAACTTTGGACAGGTGGTGGCGCTAGAGGGAATGAGTTAGAGACACCAAAATTGGTGCATTTGATGTTGGGACTGTCCTCTATCAGAATGTCAAATCAAAACAACTTTCCCGCAAACGGTTCTATGGGCTGCCATAGACGCCCAGTCGGAAGAAGAATAAAAAAGAACCGGAACAGAAACAATTGCTAATATAGCTGCAAGCAGCCATTAAACGGGGCCAAGCAGTAGAAGACGATAAGACATGCCAACATGGCTGAAAGTGTCAGACCAACTGAAAAAATGAGCAATTTAAAGACATTTTAAGAGGAATTTCGGCAAATGGTCGAAAAATCATGCATACAGTAACTTATGAGATGATTTAATGGTTTATCACTTTCGACCAATAGGTGGCGCAGTTATGAACTCGATGTGATGTGGTCAGAGTGAAGTGACAATGACACATACAAAGTTAGTTGTCAATATGTCGAGACATTGCAGATATAAAGCCTTAATAGTCATTTTGGCAGCATGCCACAACTTTGCTGCTGCGGTATACGAAAACGGTTTTGTCTATCGACACGAAATCCATAACTTTTGGTCGGGACGGTCTGAAGATGATACGATTCGATTTTGGTGAAAATCGGACAAACGGTCTAGGAGGAGTTCGAAAAAGTAGCTTTTGAATGAAAATCAAGATGGTGGACAGGAAGTTCGGCCAAATAAGGAAAACCTGGTATCTATGTTCTCAGCTTGACCGAAGGAATCTATTAAGACCAGTGGCATTTCAACAGGCAGATTTATTCAAAAGTTATTAGCCTTTTTGGAAATTTTGTTATAACTTTTGACCACAAGGTGGCGCTGTTTTGAAATATTTTTAGTACCTTCAGGGGATGGTGTTGTTGGCACATTCTGAGTTTCTTAATATTACATCAATGCATTTGTTTAGTATAGCATTTTATTTCTCAAAACTCTATTGAAGTCAATGGGAATTTCATGTTTTGTTCTATTATAGCGCCACCAAGAGGCTCAGTCCCACAATTTTTTTTATGTGTCCTCAGAGTGAGCCCATACATATGTGTGTCAATTTTGGTGAAAATATCTCAATTCACTTCAGAGTTATAGACATTTATATGAAAAAACACGTAAAAAATGACTGACACATGACTTTGTTTGAATTTTACGACCCCTTACTATCAATATTTTCGCATTTGGGCATTAGCGTATAGCCTATCGACCTATGTTTCCAAACTTCTGGCGGTGGTTTCGTCTCGATCGGACAAGCGGTTTTGAAGATATAGCCAAATGTTTTTTTCGCGCTATATCGCAACGCTACACAAACCGTAAGACGAAACCCAGCATGTTTGGTATCGTTGGACTCGGCAACGATTCAGGAGCTCAAAAAGATGACTCTCGTGAAAATAAGTCGACCACACCCAAAGTTATAAGCATTAGAAAAAAAAAGTTCACCACTAGGTGGCGCTGTTTCGAAACTTCTCAGGCTCCTTCAGGGCATCATACTGATGACCCATACCGAGTTTCGTAACAATTCGTTCATGCGTTCAGAAAATACAGCATTTTAGCACATAATTCAATATGGCCGACAGACAAAATGGCCGATATGGGATAATTGGATATCAGTCGACTCGGCATGACGCCCTGAATCTAACGAGGCCACTTTTATGATTTTTGGACAAACCGTTCAGGAGTTATGAGCAAAAATAGCCATTTTTCATATCTCCGGACCAGTAGGTGGCGCTGCTCCGAAACGCTGCATGTTGCCTCAGGTCATGCTTGTGATGACAGGTACCAAGTTTGGTCTGAATACGATAAAGCGTTGCGGAGATACAGCCTTAAGTTTGTTTTCGCAAGCGCTACGTAAAATTATTTTGCACGTTATTCAAAAACTTTTAAGCGAATCAACTTGAATTCCATAACTTTTTGTCCCCACTGTCTGAAGATGATCTGGTGCAATTTTGGTGAAAATCGGAGCATCGCCCTAGGAGGAGTTCGAAAAAGTAGGTTTTTCTGAAAATTCAAAATGGCGGACAAATTTGCATGACGGAAAATGACGTCATAGGGTGCAATCGAATCGTCATAAGCTCAGGAATCAGAGGAAAAAAGAATTTTGTTGATAGGCCTTACGGTTCAAAAGTTATTAGCATAAATGTGAGTGAAACTTTGGACAGGTGGTGGCGCTAGAGGGAATGACTTAGAAACACCAAAATTGGTGTATTTAATGTTGGGACTGTCCTCTATCAGAATGTCAAACCAAAACAACTTTCCCGCAATCGGTTCTATGGGCTGCCATAGACGCTAAGTCGGAAGAAGAAGAAAAAGAATAATTAAATATAGCTGCAAGCAGCCATTACCGGGGCCAAGCGCAAGAAGCGGCAACAGATGCCATCATGGGTGGGAAGTGGCAGACCAACTGCAGCAATGAGCAATTAAAGACATTTTAAGAGAACTTTGGATAAATGGCAAAAAAATCATATATAACAGTAACTTTTAAGATAATTTAATGGTTTATCACTTTCGACAAATAGGTGGCGCACTTACGAAATTGATGTGATGTGGTCAGAGTGAGGTGACAATGACACATACAAAGTTTGGTGTCAAAATGTCAAGGCATTGCAGAGATAAAGACTTAATAGTCATTTTGGCAGCATACCTCAAATTTGCTGCTGCGCTACAACGAAAACGGTTTTGTCTATCGACACGAAATCCATAACTTTTAGTCGGCACAGGTCTGGAGATGATACGATTCGATTTTGGTGAAAATCGGACAAACGGTCTAGGAGGAGTTCGAAAAAGTAGCTTTTGAATGAAAATCAAGATGGCGGACAGGAAGTTCGGCCAAATAAGAAAAGTTGGTATCTATGTTTTTCGGCTTGACCCAAGGAATCTATTAAGACAAGTGGCATTTGAACAGGCAGATTTATACAAAAGTTATTAGCCTTTTTGGAATTTATCATATAACTTTTGACCACTAGGTGGCGCTGTTTTGAAACTTAACAGGCTCCTTCAGGGCATCGTACTGATGACCCATACCGAGTTTCGTAACAATTCGTTCATGCGTTCAGAAAATATAGCATTTTAGCACATAATCTCAAAAGTGGCCCGAGACCAGACAAAATTGGCCTATTTATGGGACAAAATAGGTTGGATATCAGTCGACTCGGCATGACGCCCTGAATCTACGAGAGCCACTTTTATGATTTTTGGACAAACGTTCAGGAGTTATGAGCAAAAATAGCCATTTTTCATATCTCCGGACCAGTAGGTGGCGCTGCTCCGAAACGCAGCATGTTGCCTCAGGTCATGCTTGTGATGACAGTACCAAGTTTGGTCTGAATACGATAAAGCGTTGCGGAGATACAGCCTTAAGTTTGTTTTCGCAAGCGCTACGTAAAATTATTTTGCACGTTATTCAAAAACTTTAAGCGAATCAACTTGAATTCCATAACTTTTTGTCCCCAACTGCCTGAAGATGATCTGGTGCAATTTTGGTGAAAATCGGAGCATCGCCTAGGAGGAGTTCGAAAAAGTAGGTTTTTCTGAAAATTCAAAATGGCGGAAAAATTTGCATGACGGAAAATGAACGTCATAGGGTGCAATCGAATCGTCATAGCTCAGGAATCAGAGGAAAAAAGAATTTTGTTGATAGGCCTTACGGTTCAAAAGTTATTAGCATAAAGTAAGTGAAACTTTGGACAGGTGGTGGCGCTAGAGGGAATGACTTAGAACACCAAAATTGGTGTATTTAATGTTGGGACTGTCCTCTATCAGAATGTCAAATCCAAAACAACTTTCCCGCAAACGGTTCTATGGGCTGCCATAGACGCTAAGTCGGAAGAAGAATAAAAAAACGAACAGAAAATGAAATATAGCTGCAAGCAGCCATTAAACGGGGCCAAGCAGTAGAAGACGATAAGACATGCCAACATGGCTGAAAGTGTCAGACCAACTGAAAAAATGAGCAATTTAAAGACATTTTAAGAGGAATTTCGGCAAATGGTCGAAAAATCATGCATACAGTAACTTATGAGATGATTTAATGGTTTATCACTTTCGACCAATAGGTGGCGCAGTTATGAACTCGATGTGATGTGGTCAGAGTGAAGTGACAATGACACATACAAAGTTAGTTGTCAATATGTCGAGACATTGCAGATATAAAGCCTTAATAGTCATTTTGGCAGCATGCCACAACTTTGCTGCTGCGGTATACGAAAACGGTTTTGTCTATCGACACGAAATCCATAACTTTTGGTCGGGACGGTCTGAAGATGATACGATTCGATTTTGGTGAAAATCGGAAAAACGGTCTAGGAGGAGTTCGAAAAAGTAGTTTTGACTGAAAATCAAGATGGCGGACAGGAAGTTCGGCCAAATAAGGAAAACCTGGTATCTATGTTCTCAGCTTGACCCAAGGAATCTATTAAGACCAGTGGCATTTCAACAGGCAGATTTATTCAAAAGTTATTAGCCTTTTTGGAAATTTTTATTATAACTTTTGACCACAAGGTGGCGCTGTTTGAAATATTTTTAGTACCTTCAGGGGATGGTGTTGTTGGCACATTCTGAGTTTCTTAATATTACATCAATGCATTTGTTTAGTATAGCATTTTATTTCTCAAAACTCTATTGAAGTCAATGGGAATTTCATGTTTTGTTCTATTATAGCGCCACCAAGAGGCTCAGTCCCACAATTTTTTTTATGTGTCCTCAGAGTGAGCCCATACATATGTGTGTCAATTTTGGTGAAAATATCTCAATTCACTTCAGAGTTATAGACATTTATATGAAAAAACACGTAAAAAATGACTGACACATGACTTTGTTTGAATTTTACGACCCCTTACTATCAATATTTTCGCATTTGGGCATTAGCGTATAGCCTATCGACCTATGTTTCCAAACTTCTGGCGGTGGTTTCGTCTCGATCGGACAAGCGGTTTTGAAGATATAGCCAAATGTTTTTTTCGCGCTATATCGCAACGCTACACAAACCGTAAGACGAAACCCAGCATGTTTGGTATCGTTGGACTCGGCAACGATTCAGGAGCTCAAAAAGATGACTCTCGTGAAAATAAGTCGACCACACCCAAAGTTATAAGCATTGAAAAAAAAAGTTCACCACTAGGTGGCGCTGTTTCGAAACTTCTCAGGCTCCTTCAGGGCATCATACTGATGACCCATACCGAGTTTCGTAACAATTCGTTCATGCGTTCAGAAAATACAGCATTTTAGCACATAATTCAATATGGCCGACAGACAAAATGGCCGATATGGGATAATTGGATATCAGTCGACTCGGCATGACGCCCTGAATCTAACGAGGCCACTTTTATGATTTTTGGACAAACCGTTCAGGAGTTATGAGCAAAAATAGCCATTTTTCATATCTCCGGACCAGTAGGTGGCGCTGCTCCGAAACGCTGCATGTTGCCTCAGGTCATGCTTGTGATGACAGGTACCAAGTTTGGTCTGAATACGATAAAGCGTTGCGGAGATACAGCCTTAAGTTGGCCTAGGAGGAGTTCGAAAAAGTAGGTTTTTCTGAAAATTCAAAATGGCGGACAAATTTGCATGACGGAAAATGACGTCATAGGGTGCAATCGAATCGTCATAAAGCTCAGGAATCAGAGGAAAAAAGAATTTTGTTGATAGGCCTTACGGTTCAAAAGTTATTAGCATAATAAAGTGAAACTTTGGACAGGTGGTGGCGCTAGAGGGAATGACTTAGAGAACACCAAAATTGGTGTATTTAATGTTGGGACTGTCCTCTATTAGAATGTCAAACCAAAACAACTTTCCCGCAATCGGTTCTATGGGCTGCCATAGACGCCCAGTCGGAAAAAGAAGAATAAAAAAGAACGGGAACAGAAAAACCCATTTGCTAAATATAGCTGCAAGCAGCCATTAACGGGGCCAAGCGCAAAAGCGGCAACAGATGCCATCATGGTGAGAGTGGCAGACCAACTGCAGCAATGAGCAATTAAAGACATTTTAAGGAAACTTTGGATAAATGGCAAAAAATCAATATACAGTAACTTTTAAGATAATTTAATGGTTTATCACTTTCGACAAATAGGTGGCGCACTTACGAAATTGATGTGATGTGGTCAGAGTGAGGTGACAATGACACATCAAAGTTTGGTGTCAAATGTCAAGGCATTGCAGAGATAAAGACCTGAATAGTCCTTTTGGCATCCTACCCCAACTTTGCTGCTGCGCTACACAAAAACGGTTTTGTCTATTGACACGAAATCCATAACTTTTAGTCGGCACAGTCTGGAGATGATACGATTCGATTTTGGTGAAAATCGGACAAACGGTCTAGGAGGAGTTCGAAAAAGTAGGTTTTGACTGAAAATCAAGATGGCGGACAGGAAGTTCCGGCCAAATAGGAAAATCTGGTATCTATGTTCTCAGCTTGACCCAAGGAATCTATTAAGACCAGTGGCATTTCAACAGGGAGATTTATTCAAAAGTTATTAGCCTTTTTGGAAATTTTGTTATAACTTTTGACCACAAGGTGGCGCTGTTTCGAAACTTCTCAGCTCCTTCAGGGCATCGTACTGATGACCATACTGAGTTTCGTAACAATTCGTTCATGCGTTCAGAAAATACAGCATTTTACACATAATTCAAAAATGGCCGACAGTACAAAATGGCGATATTGGAAATTGGATATCATCACTCACATTACGCCTGAATCTAACGAGACCACATTTATGAATTTTTGGACAAACCGTTCAGGAGTTATGAGCAAAAAATACCATTTTTTTATTCTCCGGACCAGTAGGTGGCGCTGCGCCGAAACGCTGGCAGGTAGCCTCAGGTCATGCTTGGATGACATGTACCAAGTTTGGTTCTGAATACGATAAAGCGTTGCGGAGATACAGCAATAAGTTTGTTTTCGCAAGCGCTACGTAAAATTATTTTGCACGTTATTCAAAAACTTTTAAGCGAATCAACTTGAATTCCATAACTTTTTGTCCCCACTGTCTGAAGATGATCTGGTGCAATTTTTGGTGAAAATCGGAGCATCGCCCTAGGAGGAGTTCGAAAAAGTAGGTTTTTCTGAAAATTCAAAATGGCGGAACAAATTTGCATGACGGAAAATGACGTCATAGGGTGCAATCGAATCGTCATGAGCTCAGGAATCAGAGGAAAAAAGAATTTTGTTGATAGGCCTTACGGTTCAAAAGTTATTAGCATAAATGTGAGTGAAACTTTGGACAGGTGGTGGCGCTAGAGGGAATGACTTAGAGACACCAAAATTGGTGTATTTAATGTTGGGACTGTCCTCTATCAGAATGTCAAACCAAAACAACTTTCCCGCAATCGGTTCTATGGGCTGCCATAGACGCCCAGTCGAGAAGAAGAAATAATAGAATAATAATAATAATAAGAACCGGAACAGATACAATAGGTGCCCCGCACCTTCGGTGCTTGGCCCCTAAATATAGCTGCAAGCAGCATAACCGGGGCCAAGCGCAAGAAGACACAGACATGCCACATGTGTCAGATCCAACTGACAGTAACTTGAGCAAAATTTAAACATTGTCAGATGAATTATATGTGCGATAAAATGGCTATAAAATCAATCACACTAATTAGTACAGTAATTTAAGATATGAATTAATGTGGATTAATTCACTTTTGACCAATAGGTGGGAGTTAGTTACTAAAATCGATGGGCAGATCGGCAATGAAAACCTTAAGACCAGTGACATGGCATTAAAAGCAGATTTATTCAAAGAGTTTTTGGAAATTTGTTATAACTTTTGACCAAAGGTGGCGCTGTCTCGAAATGTTTGAGTACCTTCAGGGATGGTGTGATGGCACATCTGAGTTTTTAATTTCACCAATGCATTCGTTAAGAATAGCATGTTACGGTTCTATTATAGCGCCACCAAAGGCTCATCCCACCATTTTTTTTATGTGCCTCATAGTGAGCCCATACAAGTGTGTGTAAAATTTGGTGAAAATATCTCATTAGTTTTGGAGTTATATGACATTTATGTAAAAACACTAAAAAATGACTGACACGTGACTTTGTTGGATTTTACTACCCCTTACTATCAATATTTTCGCATTTGGGCATTAGCGTATAGCCTATCGACCTATGTTTCCAAACTTCTGCGGTGGTTTCGTCTCGATCGGACAAGCGGTTTCGAAGATATAGCCAAATGTTTTTTCGCGCTAAATCGCAACCTACACAAACCGTAAGACGAAACCCAGCATGTTTGGCATCGTTGGACTCGGCAACGATTCAGGAACTCAAAAAGATGACTCTCGTGAAAATAAGTCAACCACACCCAAAGTTATAAGCATTTGAAAAAAAAAATTCACCACTAGGTGGCGCTGTTTCGAAATTCTCAGGCTCTTTCAGGGCATCGTACTGATGACCCATACCGAGTTTCGTAACAATTCGTTCATGCGTTCAGAAAATACAGCATTTTAGCACATAATTCAAAATGGCCGACAGACAAAATGGCCGATCTGGAAAATTGGATATCAGTCGACTCGGCATGACGCCCTGAATCTAACGAGACCACTTTTATGATTTTTGGACAAACGTTCAGAGTTATGAGCAAAAATAGCCATTTTTCGTATCTCCTGGACCAGTAGGTGGCGCTGCGCCGAAACGCAGCATGTAGCCTCAGGTCATGCTTGTGATGACATGTACCAAGTTTGGTCTGAATACGATAAAGCGTTGCGGAGATACAGCCTTAATGTGTGTTTTTCGCAAGCTCTACGTAAAATTTATTTGCGTGTATTCGAAACAACTTGCAGCGTTTTATGAATTCCATAACTTTTTGTCAGCATGGTCTGGAGATGATCTGGTTCAATTTTGGTGAGAATCGAACATCGGCCTAGGAGGAGTTCGAAAAAGTAGCTTTTTCGATAATTACAAATGGCGGACAAATTTCGTGACGGAAAATGACGTCATAGGGTGCAATCGAATCGCATGAGCTCAGAACAAGGGGAAAAAGGAATTTTGATGATAGGCCTTACGGTTCAAAAGTTATTAGCATAATAAAAGTGAAACTTTGGACAGGTGGTGGCGCTAGAGGGATTGAGTTGAGACTCCAAATTTGCTTGTGACTTTTCAGGGACTGTCCTCTATCAGTGTACCAAATTTCATAACTTTCCCGCAAACGGTTCTATGGGCTGCCATAGACCCCAGTCGGAAGAAGAAAAGAAAAGGAATAATAATAATAAGAACCGGAACAGATACAATAGGTGCCACCGCACCTTCGGTGCTTGGCCCCTAAATATAGCTGCAAGCAGCCATTATCGGGGCCAAGCAGCATAAGACGACAAGACATGCCAACATTGCTGAAGTGTCAGACCAACTGCAACAATGAGCAATTAAAGACATTTAAGACAATTGTAGGCGAAATGGCTGAAAAATCATAGAAACTCTAAATAAAAATATGATTTAATGGAGTATCACTTTCGACCAATAGGTGGCGCAGTTAGCAAATTGATGTGATGTGGTCAGGTGAGGTGACAATGACACATACAAAGTTTGGTGTCAAAATGTCAAGGCATTGCAATGTTAAACACTTAATAGTCATTTTGGCAGCATGCCTCAAATTTGCTGCTGCGGTATACGAAAACGGTTTCATCTATCAACACGAAATCTATAACTTTTAGTCGGCACGGTCTGGAGATGATACGATTCGATTTTGGTGAAAATCGGAAAAACGGTCTAGGAGGAGTTCGAAAAAGTAGGTTTTGACTGAAAATCAAGATGGCGGACAGGAAGTTCGGCCAAATAAGGAAAACCTGGTATCTATGTTCTCAGCTTGACCCAAGGAATCTATTAAGACCAGTGGCATTTCAACAGGCAGATTTATTCAAAAGTTATTAGCCTTTTTGGAAATTTTATTATAACTTTTGACCACAAGGTGGCGCTGTTTCGAAATATTTTTAGTACCTTCAGGGGATGGTGTTGTTGGCACATTCTGAGTTTCTTAATATTACATCAATGCATTTGTTTAGTATAGCATTTTATTTCACAAAACTCTATTGAAGTCAATGGGAATTTCATGTTTTGTTCTATTATAGCGCCACCAAGAGGCTCAGTCCCACAATTTTTTTTATGTGTCCTCAGAGTGAGCCCATACGTATGTGTGTCAATTTTGGTGAAAATATCTCAATTCACTTCAGAGTTATAGACACTTATATGAAAAAACACGTAAAAAATGACTGACACGTGACTTTGTTTGAATTTTACTACCCCTTACTATCAATATTTTCGCATTTGGGCATTAGCGTATAGCCTATCGACCTATGTTTCCAAACTTCTGGCGGTGGTTTCGTCTCGATCGGACAAGCGGTTTCGAAGATATAGCCAAATGTTTTTTTCGCGCTAAATCGCAACGCTACACAAACCGTAAGACGAAACCCAGCATGTTTGGTATCGTTGGACTCGGCAACGATTCAGGAGCTCAAAAAGATGACTCTCGTGAAAATAAGTCGACCACACCCAAAGTTATAAGCATTTGAAAAAAAAAGTTCACCACTAGGTGGCGCTGTTTCGAAACTTCTCAGGCTCTTTCAGGGCATCGTACTGATGACCCATACCGAGTTTCGTAACAATTCGTTCATGCGTTCAGAAAATACAGCATTTTAGCACATAATTCAAAATGGCCGACAGACAAAATGGCCGATCTGGGAAAATTGGATATCAGTCGACTCGGTATGACGCCCTGAATCTAACGAGGCCACTTTTATGATTTTTGAACAAACCGTTCAGGAGTTATGAGCAAAAATAACCATTTTTCATATCTCCGGACCAGTAGGTAGCGCTGCGCCGAAACGCTGCATGTTGCCTCAGGTCATGCTTGTGATGACTTGTACCAAGTTTGGTCTGAATACGATAAAGCGTTGCGGAGATACAGCCTTAAGTTTGTTTTCGCAAGCTCTACGTAAAATTATTTTGCACGTCATTCAAAAACTTTTAAGCGAATCAACTTGAATTCCATAACTTTTTGTCCCCACTGTCTGAAGATGATCTGGTGCAATTTTGGTGAAAATCGGAGCATCGGCCTAGGAGGAGTTCGAAAAAGTAGGTTTTTCTGAAAATTCAAGATGGCGGCCAATTTATTATGACGGAAAATGACGTCATAGGGTGCAATCGAATCGGCATGAGCTCAGGAACAAGGGGAAAAAAGAATTTTGATGATAGGCCTTACGGTTCAAAAGTTATTAGCATAATAAAAGTGAAACTTTGGACAGGTGGTGGCGCTAGAGGGAATGACTTAGAGACACCAAAATTGGTGTACTTAATGTTGGGACTGTCCTCTATCAGAATGTCAAACCAAAACAACTTTCCCGCAAACGGTTCTATGGGCTGCCATAGACGCCCAGTCGGAAGAAGAAGAAGCAGAATAATAAATATAGCTGCAAGCAGCCATTACCGGGGCCAAGCGCAAGAAGCGGCAACAGATGCCATCATGGGTGGGAGTGGCAGACCAACTGCAGCAAGGAGCAATTAAAGACATTTTAAGAGAACTTGGATAAATGGCTAAAAAATCACATATACAGTAACTTTTAAGATGATTTAATGGTTTATCATTTTTGACAAATAGGTGGCGCAGTTATCAAATTGATGTGATGTGGTCAGAGTGAGGTGACAATGACACATACAAAGTTTGGTGTCAAAATGTCAAGGCATTGCAGAGATAAAGACTTAATAGTCATTTTGGCAGCATGTCTTAACTTTGCTGCTGCGCTATACGAAAACGGTTTCGTCAATCGACACGAAATCCATAACTTTTAGTCGGCACAGTCTGGAGATGATACGATTCGATTTTGGTGAAAATCGGACAAACTGTCTAGGAGGAGTTCGAAAAAGTAGGTTTTGACTGAAAATCAAGATGGCGGACAGGAAGTTCGGCCAAATTAGGAAAATCTGGTATCTATGTTCTCAGCTTGACCCAAGGAATCTATTAAGACCAGTGGCATTTCAACAGGGAGATTTATTCAAAAGTTATTAGCCTTTTTGGAAATTTTGATATAACTTTTGACCACAAGGTGGCGCTGTTTCGAATCTTCTCAGGCTCCTTCAGGGCATCGTACTGATGACCCATACCGAGTTTCGTAACAATTCGTTCATGCGTTCAAAAAATACAGCATTTTAGCACATAATTCAAAATGGCCGACAGCCAAAATGGCTGATCTGGGAAAATTGGATATCAGTCGACTCAACATGATGCCCTGAATCTAACGAGACCACTTTTATGATTTTTGAACAAACTGTTCAGAAGTTATAAGCAAAAATAGCCATTTTTCATATCTCCGGACCAGTAGGTGGCACTGTGCCGAAACGCTGCATGTAGCCTCAGGTCATGCTTGTGATGACATGTACCAAGTTTGGTCTGAATACGATAAAGCGTTGCGGAGATACAGCCTTACATTTGTTTTCGCAAGCGCTACGTAAAATTAGTTTGCACGTTTATCAAAAACGATTTGACGAATCAACTTGAATTCCATAACTTTTTGTCCCCACTGCCTGAAGATGATCTGGTGCAATTTTGGTGAAAATTGGAGTATCGGCCTAGGAGGAGTTCGAAAAAGTAGGTTTTTCTGAAAATTCAAAATGGCGGAAAAATTTGCATGACGGAAAATGACGTCATAGGGTGCAATCGAATCGTCGTGAGCTCAGGAATCAGAGGAAAAAAGAATTTTGTTGATAGGCCTTATGGATCAAAAGTTATTAGCATAAATATAGCTGCAAGCAGCCATTACCGGGGCCAAGCGCAAGAAGCGGCAACAGATGCCATCATGGGTGGGAGTGGCAGACCAACTGCAGCAATGAGCAATTAAAGACATTTTAAGAGAACTTTGGATAAATGGCAAAAAAATCATATATACAGTAACTTTTAAGATCATTTAATGGTTTATCACTTTCGACAAATAGGTGGCGCTCTTACGAAATTGATGTGATGTGGTCAGAGTGAGGTGACAATGACACATACAAAGTTTGGTGTCAAAATGTCAAGGCATTGCAGAGATAAAGACTGAATAGTCATTTTGGCATCCTACCTTAACTTTACTGCTGCGCTACACGAAAACGGTTTTGTCTATCGACACGAAATCCATAACTTTTAGTCAGCACAGTCTGGAGATGATACGATTCGATTTTGGTGAAAATCGGACAAACGGTCTAGGAGGAGTTCGAAAAAGTAGGTTTTGACTGAAAATCAAGATGGCGGACAGGAAGTTCGGCCAAATTAGGAAAATCTGGTATCTATGTTCTCAGCTTGACCCAAGGAATCTATTAAGACCAGTGGCATTTCAACAGGGAGATGAATTCAAAAGTTATTAGCCTTTTTGGAAATTTTGTTATAACTTTTGACCACTAGGTGGCGCTGTTTCGAAACTTCTCACGCTCCTTCAGGGCATCGTACTGATAACCCATACTGAGATTCGTAACAATTCGTTCATGCGTTCAGAAAATACAGCATTTTAGCACATAATTCAAAATGGCCGACAGACAAAATGACTGATCTGGTAAAATTTTATATCAGACGACCCGGTATGATGCCCTGAATCTAACGAGACCACTTTTATGATTTTTGGACAAAGTTTTCAGAAGTTATAAGCAAAAATAGCCATGTTTCATATCTCCAGACCAGTAGGTGGCGCTGCGCCGAAACGCAGCATGTAGCCTCAGGTCATGCTTGTGATGATATGTACCAAGTTTGGTCTGAATACGATTAAGCGTTGCGAAGATACAGCCTTAAGTTTGTTTTCGCAAGCGCTACGTAAAATTATTTTGCACGGTATTCAAAAACTGTTAAGCGAATCAACTTGAATTCCATAACTTTTTGTCCACACTGCCTAAAGATGATCTGGTGCAATTTTGGTGAAAATCGGACCATCGGCCTAGGAGGAGTTCGAAAAAGTAGGTTTTTCTGAAAATTCAAAATGGCGGAAAAATTTGCATGACGGAAAATGACGTCATATGGTGCAATCGAATCGTCATGAGCTCAGGAATCAGAGGAAAAAAGAATTTTGTTGATAGGCCTTACGGTTCAAAAGTTATTAGCATAATAAAAGTGAAACTTTGGACAGGTGGTGGCGCTAGAGGGAATGAGTTAGAGACACCAAAATTGGTGCATTTAATGTTGGGACTGTCTTCTATCAGAATGTCATATCAAAACAACTTTCCCGCAAATGGTTCTATGGGCTGCCATAGACGCCCAGTCGGAAGAAGAATAAAAAAGAACCGGAACAGAAACAATTGGTAATATAGCTGCAAGCAGCCATTAAACGGGGCCAAGCAGTAGAAGACGATAAGACATGCCAACATGGCTGAAAGTGTCAGACCAACTGAAAAAATTAGCAATTAAAGACATTTTAAGAGGAATTTCGGCAAATGGTCGAAAAATCATGCATACAGTAACTTATGAGATGATTTAATGGTTTATCACTTTCGACCAATAGGTGGCGCAGTTATGAACTCGATGTGATGTGATCAGAGTGAAGTGACAATGACACATACAAAGTTTGGTGTCAAAATGTCAAGGCATTGCAGAGATAAAGACTGAATAGTCCTTTTGGCATCCTACCCCAACTTTGCTGCTGCGCTACACGAAAACGGTTTTGTCTATCGACACGAAATCCATAACTTTTAGTCGGCACAGTCTGGAGATGATACGATTCGATTTTGGTGAAAATCGGACAAACGGTCTAGGAGGAGTTCGAAAAAGTAGGTTTTGACTGAAAATCAAGATGGCGGACAGGAAGTTCGGCCAAATTAGGAAAATCTGGTATCTATGTTCTCAGCTTGACCCAAGGAATCTATTAAGACCAGTGGCATTTCAACAGGCAGATTTATTCAAAAGTTATTAGCCTTTTTGGAAATTTTGTTATAACTTTTGACCACAAGGTGGCGCTGTTTCGAAATATTTTTAGTACCTTCAGGGGATGGTGTTGTTGGCACATTCTGAGTTTCTTAATATTACATCAATGCATTTGTTTAGTATAGCATTTTATTTCACAAAACTCTATTGAAGTCAATGGGAATTTCATGTTTTGTTCTATTATAGCGCCACCAAGAGGCTCAGTCCCACAATTTTTTTTATGTGTCCTCAGAGTGAGCCCATACGTATGTGTGTCAATTTTGGTGAAAATATCTCAATTCACTTCAGAGTTATAGACATTTATATGAAAAAAACGTAAAAAATGACTGACACGTGACTTTGTTTGAATTTTACTACCCCTTACTATCAATATTTTCGCATTTGGGCATTAGCGTATAGCCTATCGACCTATGTTTCCAAACTTCTGGCGGTGGTTTCGTCTCGATCGGACAAGCGGTTTCGAAGATATAGCCAAATGTTTTTTTCGCGCTAAATCGCAACGCTACACAAACCGTAAGACGAAACCCAGCATGTTTGGTATCGTTGGACTCGGCAACGATTCAGGAGCTCAAAAAGATGACTCTCGTGAAAATAAGTCGACCACACCCAAAGTTATAAGCATTTGAAAAAAAAAGTTCACCACTAGGTGGCGCTGTTTCGAAACTTCTCAGGCTCTTTCAGGGCATCGTACTGATGACCCATACCGAGTTTCGTAACAATTCGTTCATGCGTTCAGAAAATACAGCATTTTAGCACATAATTCAAAATGGCCGACAGACAAAATGGCTGATATGGAAAAATTGGATATCAGTCGACTCGGTATGACGCCCTGAATCTAACGAGGCCACTTTTATGATTTTTGGACAAACCGTTCAGGAGTTATGAGCAAAAATAACCATTTTTCATATCTCCGGACCAGTAGGTGGCGCTGCGCCGAAACGCTGCATGTTGCCTCAGGTCATGCTTGTGATGACATGTACCAAGTTTGGTCTGAATACGATAAAGCGTTGCGGAGATACAGCCTTAAGTTTGTTTTCGCAAGCGCTACGTAAAATTAGTTTGCACGTTATTCAAAAACGATTTGACGAATCAACTTGAATTCCATAACTTTTTGTCCCCACTGCCTGAAGATGATTTGGTGCAATTTTGGTGAAAATCGGAGCATCGCCCTAGGAGGAGTTCGAAAAAGTAGGTTTTTCTGAAAATTCAAAATGGCGGAAAAATTTGCATGACGGGAAATGACGTCATAGGGTGCAATCGAATCGTTATGAGCTCAGGAATCAGAGGAAAAAAGAATTTTGTTGATAGGCCTTACGGTTCAAAAGTTATTAGCATAATAAAGTGAAAATTTGGACAGGTGGTGGCGCTAGAGGGAATGACTTAGAGACACCAAAATTGGTGTATTTAATGTTGGGACTGTCCTCTATCAGAATGCCAAACCAAAACAACTTTCCCGCAAACGGTTCTATGGGCTGCCATAGACGCCCAGTCGGAAGAAGAAGAAGCAGAATAATAATAATAATAATAATAAGAACCGGAACAGATACAATAGGTGCCTCGCACCTTCGGTGCTTGGCCCTAAATATGAGTGAACCTTTGGACAGGTGGTGGCGCTAGAGGGAATGAGTTAGAGACACCAAAATTGGTGTACTTAATGTTGGGACTGTCCTCTATCAGAATGTCAAACCAAAACAACTTTCCCGGACACGGTTCTATGGGCTGTCATAGACCCCCAGTCGGAAGAAGAAGAATAATAATAATAATAATAATAATAATAAGAACCGGAACAGATACAATAGGTGCCTCCGCACCTTCGGTGCTTGGCCCCTAAATATAGCTGCAAGCAGCAATAACCGGGGCCAAGCGCAAAGAAGACGACAAGACATGCCAACATGTGTCAGACCAACTGCAGCAAGGAGCAATTTAAGACATTTAAAGATTAATTTAGGCAAAATGGCTTAAAAATCACACTAATTAACTAAAAATGTGATTTAATGGATTATCACTTTTGACCAATAGGTGGCGTAGTTACAAAAACGATGTGATGTGGTCAGAGTCTGGTGACAATGACAAACCTTAAGACCAGTGGCATTAAAATACGCAGATTTCTTCAAAAGTTTTTTAGAAATTATGTTATAACTTTTGACCAAAAGGTGGCGCTGTCTCGAAATGTGTTGAGTACCTTCAGGGCATGGTGCTGATGGCACATGCTGAGTTTTGTAATGTTGCACCAATGCATTCGTTAAGAATAGCATGTTACGTTCTATTATAGCGCCACCAATAGGCTCAATCCCACCATTTTTTTTATGTGACCTCATAGTGAGCCCATACAAGTGTGTGTAAAATTTGGTGAAAATATCTCATTTAGTTTTGGAGTTATATACATTTATGTGTATAAACACATAAAAAATGACTGACACGTGACTTTGATTGGATTTTACTACCCCTTACTATCAATATTTTCGCATTTGGGCATTAGCGTTTAGCCTATCGACCTATGTTTCCAAACTTCTGACGGTGGTTTCGTCTCGATCGGACAAGCGGTTTCGAAGATATAGCCAAATGTTTTTTTCGCGCTAAATCGCAACGCTACACAAACCGTAAGACGAAACCCAGCATGTTTGGCATCGTTGGACTCGGCAATGATTCAAGAACTCAAAAAGATGACTCTCGTGAAAATAAGTCAACCACACCCAAAGTTATAAGCATTTGAAAAAAAAAATTCACCACTAGGTGGCGCTGTTTCGAAAATTCTCAGGCTCTTTCAGGGCATCGTACTGATGACCCATACCGAGTTTCGTAACAATTCGTTCATGCGTTCAGAAAATACAGCATTTTAGCACATAATTCAAAATGGCCGACAGACAAAATGGCCGATATGGAAAAATTGGATATCAGTCGACTCGGCATGACGCCCTGAATCTAACGAGACCAATTTTATTATTTTTGGACAAACTGTTCAGTAGTTATGAGCAAAAATAGCAATTTTTCGTATCTCTGGACCAGTAGGTGGCGCTGCGCCAAAACGCAGCATGTAGCTTCAGGTCATGCTTGTAATGACATGTACCAAGTTTGGTTTGAATACGATAAAGCGTTGCGGAGATACAGCCTTGTGTCTGTTTTCGCAAGCGCTACTTAAAATTAATTTGCGTGGTATTCGAGAACAACTTGCAGCGTTTTTATGAATTCCATAACTTTTTGTCAGCACGGTCTGGAGATGATCTGGTTCAATTTTGGTGAGAATCAGAACAACGGCCTAGGAGGAGTTCGAAAAAGTAGCTTTTTCGGATAATTACAAATGGCGGACAAATTGTCGTGACGGAAAATGACGTCATAGGGTGCAATCGAATCGGCATGAGCCAAGGAATAAGAGGACAAAGGATTTGTGATTCTAGCCATTATGGTTCAAAAGTTATAAGCATAAACATGAGTAAATCTTTGGACAGTTGGTGGCGCTAGAGGGATTGAGTTGGAGACTCCAAATTTGCTCTGGTGACTTTTCAGACTGTCCTCTATCAGTGTACCAAATTTCATAACTTTCCCGCAAACGGTTCTATGGGCTGCCATAGACGCCCAGTCGGAAGAAGAAGCAGATAATAATAATAATAATAATAATAATAATAATAAGAACCGGAACAGATACAATAGGTGCCACCGCACCTTCGGTGCTTGGCCCCTAATAATAATAAGAACCGGAACAGATACAATAGGTGCCTCCGCACCTTTGGTGCTTGGCCCCTAAATATAGCTGCAAGCAGCCATTACCGGGGCCAAGCGCAAGAAGCGGCAACAGATGCCATCATGGGTGGGAGTGGCAGACCAACTGCAGCAATGAGCAATTAAAGACATTTTAAGAGAACTTTGGATAAATGGCTGAAAAATCATATATACACTAACTTTTAAGATAATTTAATGGTTTATCACTTTCGACAAATAGGTGGCGCACTTACGAAATTGATGTGATGTGGTCAGAGTGAGGTGACAATGACACATACAAAGTTTGGTGTCAAAATGTCAAGGCATTGCAGAGTTAAAGACTGAATAGTCCTTTTGGCATCCTACATCAAATTTGCTGCTGCGCTACACGAAAACGGTTTTGTCTATCGACACGAAATCCATAACTTTTAGTCGGCACAGTCTGGAGATGATACGATTCGATTTTGGTGAAAATCGGACAAACGGTCTAGGAGGAGTTCGAAAAAGTAGGTTTTGACTGAAAATCAAGATGGCGGACAGAAAGTTCGGCCAAATTAGGAAAATCAGGTATCTATGTTCTCAGCTTGACCCAAGGAATCTATTAAGACCAGTGGCATTTCAACAGGGAGATGTATTCAAAAGTTATTAGCCTTTTTGGAAATTTTGTTATAACTTTTGACCACTAGGTGGCGCTGTTTCGAAACTTCTCACGCTCCTTCCGGGCATCGTACTGATGACCCATACTGAGTTTCGTAACAATTCGTTCATGCGTTCAGAAAATACAGCATTTTAGCACATAATTCAAAATGGCCGACAGACAAAATGGCTGATCTGGTAAAATTTTATATCAGACGACCCGGTATGACGCCCTGAATCTAACGAGACCACTTTTATGATTTTTGGACAAATTGTTCAGAAGTTATAAGCAAAAATAACCATTTTTCATATCTCCGGACCAGTAGGTGGCGCTGCGCCGAAACGCTGCATGTTGCCTCAGGTCATGCTTGTGATGACTTGTACCAAGTTTGGTCTGAATACGATAAAGCGTTGCGGAGATACAGCCTTAAGTTTGTTTTTGCAAGCGCTACGTAAAATTATTTTGCACGTTATTCAAAAACTTTTAAGCGAATCAACTTGAATTCCATAACTTTTTGTCCCCACTGTCTGAAGATGATCTGGTGCAATTTTGGTGAAAATCGGAGCATCGCCCTAGGAGGAGTTCGAAAAAGTAGGTTTTTCTGAAAATTCAAAATGGCGGAAAAATTTGCATGACGGAAAATGACGTCATAGGGTGCAATCGAATCGTCATGAGCTCAGGAATCAGAGGAAAAAAGAATTTTGTTGATAGGACTTACGGTTCAAAAGTTATTAGCATAAATGTGAGTGAAACTTTGGACAGGTGGTGGCGCTAGAGGGA
This sequence comes from Chrosomus eos, assembly GCA_036326025.1. Lineage (NCBI taxonomy): Eukaryota > Metazoa > Chordata > Actinopteri > Cypriniformes > Leuciscidae > Chrosomus > Chrosomus eos. The sequence goes on along the minus strand of CM070833.1, from coordinate 23,540,222 downwards.
ATGAGTTAGAGACACCAAAATTGATGTACTTAATGTTGGGACTGTCCTCTATCAGAATGTCAAACCAGAACAACTTTCCCGGACACGGTTCTATGGGCTGCCATAGACCCCCAGTCGGAAGAAGAAGAATAATAATAATAATAAATATAGCTGCAAGCAGCCATTATCGGGGCCAAGCGCAAGAAGCGGCAACAGATGCCATCATGGGTGGGAGTGGTAGACCAATTGCAGCAATAAGCAATTAAAGACATTTTAAGAGAACTTTGGATAAATGGCTAAAAAAATCACATATACAGTAACTTTTAAGATGATTTAATGGTTTATCACTTTTGACAAATAGGTGGCGCAGTTACCAAATTGATGTGATGTGGTCAGAGTGAGGTGACAATGACACATACAAAGTTTGGTGTCAAAAATGTCAAGGCATTGCAGAGATAAAGACTTAATAGTCATTTTGGCAGCATGCCTCAACTTTGCTGCTGCGCTATACGAAAACGGTTTCGTCAATCGACACGAAATCCATAACTTTTAGTCGGCACGGTCTGGAGATGATACGATTCGATTTTGGTGAAAATCGGACAAACGGTCTAGGAGGAGTTCGAAAAAGTAGGTTTTGACTGAAAATCAAGATGGCGGACAGGAAGTTCGGTCAAATAAGGAAAACCTGGTATCTATGTTCTCAGCTTGACCCAAGGAATCTATTAAGACCAGTGGCATTTCAACAGGCAGATTTATTCAAAAGTTATTAGCCTTTTTGTAAATGTCTTTATAACTTTTGACCACTAGGTGGTGCTGTTTCGAAACTTCTCAAGCTCCTTCAGGGCATCGTACTGATGACCCATACCAAGTTTCGTAACAATCCGTTCATGCGTTCAGAAAATACAGCATTTTAGCACATAATTCAAAATGGCCGACATCCGAAATGGCCGATTTGGGAAAATTGGATATCAGTCGACTCGGTATGATGCCCTGAATCTACCGAGGCCACTTTTATGATTTTTGGAAAAACCGTTCAGGAGTTATGAGCAAAAATATCCATTTTTCATATCTCCGGACCAGTAGGTGGCGCTGCGCCGAAACGCTGCAGGTAGCCTCAGGTCATGCTTGAGATGACATGTACCAAGTTTGGTCTGAATACGATAAAGCGTTGCGGAGATACAGCCTTACATTTGTTTTCGCAAGCGCTACGTAAAATTATTTTGCACGGTATTCAAAAACTGTTAAGCGAATCAACTTGAATTCCATAACTTTTTGTCCCCACTGCCTGAAGATGATCTGGTGCAATTTTGGTGAAAATCGGAGCATCGGCCTAGGAGGAGTTCGTAAAAGTAGGTTTTTCTGAAAATTCAAAATGGCGGACAAATTTGCATGACGGAAAATGACGTCATAGGGTGCAATCGAATCGTCATGAGCTCAGGAATCAGAGGAAAAAAGAATTTTGTTGATAGGCCTTACGGTTCAAAAGTTATTAGCATAATAAAAGTGAAATTTTGGACAGGTGGTGGCGCTAGAGGGAATGAGTTAGAGACACCAAAATTGGTGCAATTACTGTTGGGACTGTCCTCTATTAGAATGTCAAACCAAAACAACTTTCCCGCAAACGGTTCTATGGGCTGCCATAGACGCCCAGTCGGAAAGAAGAATAAAAAAGAACCGGAACAGAAACAATTGCTAATATAGCTGCAAGCAGCCATTACCGGGGCCAAGCGCAAGAAGCGGCAACAGATGCCATCATGGGTGGGAGTGGCAGACCAACTGCAGCAAGGAGCAATTAAAGACATTTTAAGAGAACTTGGATAAATGGCTAAAAAATCACATATACAGTAACTTTTAAGATGATTTAATGGTTTATCATTTTTGACAAATAGGTGGCGCAGTTATCAAATTGATGTGATGTGGTCAGAGTGAGGTGACAATGACACATACAAAGTTTGGTGTCAAAATGTCAAGGCATTGCAGAGATAAAGACTTAATAGTCATTTTGGCAGCATGTCTTAACTTTGCTGCTGCGCTATACGAAAACGGTTTCGTCAATCGACACGAAATCCATAACTTTTAGTCGGCACAGTCTGGAGATGATACGATTCGATTTTGGTGAAAATCGGACAAACTGTCTAGGAGGAGTTCGAAAAAGTAGGTTTTGACTGAAAATCAAGATGGCGGACAGGAAGTTCGGCCAAATTAGGAAAATCTGGTATCTATGTTCTCAGCTTGACCCAAGGAATCTATTAAGACCAGTGGCATTTCAACAGGGAGATTTATTCAAAAGTTATTAGCCTTTTTGGAAATTTTGATATAACTTTTGACCACAAGGTGGCGCTGTTTCGAATCTTCTCAGGCTCCTTCAGGGCATCGTACTGATGACCCATACCGAGTTTCGTAACAATTCGTTCATGCGTTCAAAAAATACAGCATTTTAGCACATAATTCAAAATGGCCGACAGCCAAAATGGCTGATCTGGGAAAATTGGATATCAGTCGACTCAACATGATGCCCTGAATCTAACGAGACCACTTTTATGATTTTTGAACAAACTGTTCAGAAGTTATAAGCAAAAATAGCCATTTTTCATATCTCCGGACCAGTAGGTGGCACTGTGCCGAAACGCTGCATGTAGCCTCAGGTCATGCTTGTGATGACATGTACCAAGTTTGGTCTGAATACGATAAAGCGTTGCGGAGATACAGCCTTACATTTGTTTTCGCAAGCGCTACGTAAAATTAGTTTGCACGTTTATCAAAAACGATTTGACGAATCAACTTGAATTCCATAACTTTTTGTCCCCACTGCCTGAAGATGATCTGGTGCAATTTTGGTGAAAATTGGAGTATCGGCCTAGGAGGAGTTCGAAAAAGTAGGTTTTTCTGAAAATTCAAAATGGCGGAAAAATTTGCATGACGGAAAATGACGTCATAGGGTGCAATCGAATCGTCGTGAGCTCAGGAATCAGAGGAAAAAAGAATTTTGTTGATAGGCCTTATGGATCAAAAGTTATTAGCATAAATATGAGTGAACCTTTGGACAGGTGGTGGCGCTAGAGGGAATGAGTTAGAGACACCAAAATTGGTGTACTTAATGTTGGGACTGTCCTCTATCAGAATGTCAAACCAAAACAACTTTCCCGGACACGGTTCTATGGGCTGTCATAGACCCCCAGTCGGAAGAAGAAGAATAATAATAATAATAATAATAATAATAAGAACCGGAACAGATACAATAGGTGCCTCCGCACCTTCGGTGCTTGGCCCCTAATAAGAACCGGAACAGATACAATAGGTGCCACCGCACCTTCGGTGCTTGGCCCCTAATAAGAACCGGAACAGATACAATAGGTGCCACCGCACCTTCGGTGCTTGGCCCCTAATAATAAGAACCGGAACAGATACAATAGGTGCCTCCGCACCTTCGGTGCTTGGCCCCTAATAATAAGAACCGGAACAGATACAATAGGTGCCTCCGCACCTTTGGTGCTTGGCCCCCTAATAAGAACCGGAACAGATACAATAGGTGCCTCCGCACCTTCGGTGCTTGGCCCCTAATAATAAGAACCGGAACAGATACAATAGGTGCCTCCGCACCTTCGGTGCTTGGCCCCTAAATATATTGTATAGCAAGTAATGGGAAATAAATCATATGGGTTAGAAATGACACAAGGGTTAAACGACAGAATTGTCATTTTTGGATAAACTAATCCTTTGGTCTGACCTACTTTGCAACCCTTCTGTAAGTTGTCTAAAAACTGCATGTCACCAGTTTAACTCCAAAATAAGCTTTTACAGAGAGAAATTATTGCCGGATGCGGATGGGCTGTGATGAAGGATGACTCCGCACTTGTTTGATGAGCTTTAGCTTTAGCTCATCAGATACGCCTCACCAATCAGCAAATTAAAACCATCCGAACAGCTGGCTCATCCTGCCGTTTGAATCCGGATCATAATTAGGGATGGAGATGGAGGGGATGCATCATAATACATAAAGTATGGATGCATTCCTGATCGTTTTTTATTGCTGGTGTTTTTCCAAACATCTCAAAAGATTTTTTAAACAAAAGTCTTAGCAAAAGTTCTGTTCTATAAGTAATGCTGCTTCAACTGTTTCAACTACATTTAGGCCATTTTTGACAGAGAGATAGTTGTTAATAATAACTGCCACAATTTACCCAAATTTACCATATTTATAATCTCATTTTAAAACAGCAAAACCAATTGATTAATTTAAAAGTAACTTTGGCTACATTCACATTATCGTTTTTTGGGATTGACAAAAGCACTTATTCACCGGTGTGAGTCTCTAAATGTCCCATTCACACAGCAACTTACAGTACGCCTAGCGGCTCGAATACTGTATTTCCATATAACCAGTAACCATGTCGACCGTGACTAAAGAAATGTGATGTCAATAAAACTGAAAAGCCTCATCATCACTTATGACATGACTAGTCCAATCGAGCAGCGAGTTTATCCGTCAAATCTTCATTAAAGGGATACTCCACCCAAAAATGAAAATTCTGTCATCATTTACTCACCCTCAAGTTGTTGCAAACCTGTATGAGTTTCTTTCTTCTGCTGAACACAAGGCAAGATATTTTGAAGAACGATTGTAACTTTGACACCATTGACTTCCATAGGATTTTTTTTTCTACTATGGAAGTCAATGGTGCGAAACAACTGTTTAGTTCCAATCGTTCTTCAAAATATCTTGCTTTGTGTTCAGCAGAAGAAAGAAACTCATACAGGTTTGCAACAACTTGAGGGTGAGTAAATGATGACAGAATTTTCATTTTTGGGTGGAGTATCCCTATAACCGACAGCAGATTTTATATATGGGTGGAACATTTGATTCATGCATAGAACACAAAACTGTTGGGAGAACAATGACTGGATCTAAACCTTTCAGAAGTTACCGAAATGACAGATGAAAACCTGGTGTTGGTACAGTGCAAAGTGTCTCTCTCACACTGTATGATGTGAAAGACAACTAGTTGTCCAGTCCGGTTCAGTTCACAGCGCAGGTTAAGAGAATGTGCTTGTCACTCCTGTAAATAACTGAACTGTGTGTGAACGTAATCGTATTAGGCACTCATATACATGACTAACAACCATATTCTTCTAACGTGGCCTTTATCCAAATAGTCATTTAATATACAGTGTCTACTTTCTTCTTTAAATAATAGGCATCAATCCTTTTTACATTGTTATATTGTCACAGAAAAAGCTTATTTGACGTGAAACTTACAATGGTATTACTGAGACCCTAACAGCCCCTTTCAGCCATACAAAAGTTTTGAGAGTTATAAGTTTGCCCACAAAATAAAGTGATGACCAGTCACCTTATATAAGCTTCTTGCAATATTTCCTCAAAAATTACTGGTGAAATAAGAATGGCCAAATTATAATGATGCAGTTAAAGTTTGTTAGCTCAAAAAGGACACACTAATCCCATTGTGTATATGTCAAGACAGCATTTTAAATCAATCACTTGGCTGATGAACTTGCTGAACCTCAGTGAGTGTGTAAAGCCTCTTCCTACTGCAACATTTGGAAATAAATGACTGATGTTTTTACAGCAGCTCAATCTGACTTTCTCTTTGACTCTTCGGCACCTCCCCAGTTTGTAGATCCCTCAGGGAGAGAAAAATGGAGTTCACAGATGCAGTATTGCAGAAATATAAATAAATATATGGATTTAAAAAAAAAAAAAAACAGTAAACACTGACATCATTTACAAGAAGATGTGGTGTACAGGTTTTAACAGATATTTCGAGAGAAGCTGCCCTATGTTTTTTGCAATAAAAACAAGTGACTTTTTAAAAAGGAAAAGGCAAGTAGCGGTGCCAAAATCATCCCATATCTTTCTCATAACAATAAGCAATTAATTCCAACTTCGAGAACAACATAAGCCTGAAGATGAGATGATGCAATTGCCAGTAAAATGTACAAGCTAAAATTAGGCTTCTATTATTTGTGAATAGAATAGAGCCCAAATTGAGTTTGGAATATGGAGAATTTCAGAGAGATGCTAATCAAATTCACTCAAAGATGCCTTTCAATCTCATTTGGCCTAATGTCTATGATTACGCATTTTGTGAACATGCTCACACCCTGTACAATGTTTCAGACACTATATTCAACATGTATTATAGATAGACAGAAAAATAGAAAGACACTTACTGATTAATACAGTGAGGTCCAACAACCACAGTGGGAATCTGGATTTTTATTTAATTTTTCCTCTAAAACAATATAATAATACAAAAAAAATCTGCAGTATTTTTGAAAAATGTCACACTTTCAAATGTCCAGAGAGTATAATTTTGTTTTGAAACTTAATATAAAATAAATATATATTTAAAAGAAAATTCACAAGTTTGCACCTCACTGTCTGTGGATAATTTATATTTGAGCTTTTCCTTATTTTTCAAAATGTCTTGTTTTATGCAAAGCATCTGCCAACCTTGGGACAGTTTGGAGACAAGGTCACGTCATTGGACTGACCCCTCTTGCAGAGCATTGAGCAGTTTCATAACAAGGTGTCCAGATTTTGCATTTTAGACATCCTCTAGACTTGTAACATCTCCTTTGCTAAAGTCTCTCTCATGTGTCTCATTTTATATGCAGTGTACAAAGACAAGAAGAGAGAAGACTGACCGAAGAGATTGAGGTGTTTTCTGCATGCAGTATTCATGGTTAGGGAAATTAGGCTTGAAAAGAAAAAAAGAAACAGGCATGTTTTCCTTTACGCACCCAATTCTACATCCCTCTCTGACAGGTAAACATATACATAAAAACTATAGACTATAAAAATAGTTTAATTACACTTAACTGCTTTTAGCTTATATGATGTTACAGTTCTCTTTCAATCGCTCATGTTCGACGTGTCGACTGATTGGGATCACGTCCGCGAGCCAGTCATCTTCGAGTACTATTGAAATGAGCCAATGGAATTGGCGTGTGTGATTTTCATCACACATTCCGCCCCCGTGGCACGGGTATAAATACGGAAGTGGATGCACGCACTAGTTGCCTTTCGCTTCGGAGCCGATCGTTTGATGTTTCTGAAGAGTGCTGTTGTTTACAACGAGCGAGTGTGTCTGTGTTCTTCTGGAAGACCCTCCCAGTGCTGGTTTCTACACCGCGAGTGCAGCGGTGATCACAAGCTTTGAGCTCTCAACTGCTCTCAAACAAATTTCTAAATGTTTGTGTTTGTTGACGGCTGGTTAGAGAGCGGGAAAGTGAGTGCTTCACTGTTTCAGTTCAGTGTTGCCACGGTCATTCCCCTGTGTGCTCCGGCACTGGTGATGGGAAAAAAGAGATTCCTGAAAGACCAACATGGTGCGTTTGCGTCTTTTTCAAGATGTCATTCCACCCGTCCGTTTCTGGATGCGGTCGTTCCCTGTTCCTCTCTGACGGTCACAATTATTGCATCACGTGTTTGGGCTTACAGCACGCTGAAGCAGCTGAAGACGGTTCATGTTCCCATTGAGTCTCCCCGTCTTAGGCTGGATCCACCCCAGTGACATTCCATATGTTGTACTGCCCAATCCATATGTGTATCCTCCAGATGTTACCTCCCTACAGGCAAGATGTGGCTTCTGCAACATATTCCTTTCCAACGAAAGAGAACACTTTCCCAGTGGTCTTGTGGAACAGCAGGGACTTCCCTGGCCTAAGCCCTGTCCCATCTCCGCCTCAAATAATGCGGGGGGATCAGAAGGCTTTTGTCTAGGCACTGGAAGGTGGCAGCACTAGTGGCGTTTTAATTGGGATCCCAATCAGTCGACACGTTGACTACGTCGAACGTGAGCGACTGAAAGGGAACGTCTCGGTTACGTATGTAACCCTCGTTCCCTGAAGGAGGGAACGGAGACGTAGTCCCGTCGCCACAATTGCTGAATCACCGCTGACTCCGAGTTGCGCTCGGCTCCTCAGCGAAAAAGCAACTAGTGCATGCATCCACTTCCGTATTTATAACCGGGGGTTTGTTTCAATATTACTCGAAGATGACTGGCTCCCTGGCGTGATCCCAATCAGTCGACCCGTCGACTACGTCTACGTTCCCTCCTTCAGGCAACGGGGTAACATACGTAACCGTGACATTTCAAATATGCCACTCTATTTTTTCTCAGCCGAAAGAAATTAATATTTATAGCTGATAAGATTTTCAAGGTAAATAAAGGTTTTGCAACCAGTATTGCTTCTTGTGTGTTAATTAAAAATATGTCTCTTTGTGTGTTGTTAAAAAAACAAACATGGAAATATGTAAATATGATCCTGTTGATAGTCCCTGATAAGATAAATAAATTAACCAGTTTTCGCTGCAAAAACAAAAAAACTGCTGCCAATGGCATTGCAATTTCAAGAAAAAACATCAACAAAATCCAGTTTGAGCACTGTCAGCAAGCATCTCAATAAGCTAATACATGGTGAATTACCTTTTTGGTAAGGAAACTGAAAAAAATATTCTTATTAATTTTAACCTTATACAATGGTAATTTAGACCAATAACTGTCTTGGCCTCTTATTGCAGCTGTTGACAGACCTCGCTGTTATTTTAAAACAATAAGATGATCATTTGCCTTTTCCACCTCACTGTCTCCATATTATGGCAAATATGGTCCCACTGTGACACTCAAGTTGATGCCAGGTCTCTGTCTCCACCATTTGCTTGTTTTGTCCCTCTTGTCACAGTAAGGCTTTAGTTAGTTAGTCTCTACGGGGTGTTAATACTAAAGTCTTTTGATCCTCTCTGTTATCGTGAATACCAGCAGATGCTCAGTAAGGTCAGACTTTGAATGTGCATTTGGGTCTGAGATACAGACATCTGAATCAGCTCTTTAAAATGATGGAAATGTACTCAAATACACTGCACAGGCATACACACTGAATACATGCCTGATTAACACTTGTTTCAATAATCTGATCAATTAATTTTATCACAATAAATAGTAAATGTACACAAACATATATTTTAAATTAAATTTAGTTTAATGACTGATTTGAATAGCATGATGTAAGTTGTGCAAGTTATTTTAAATACGTGTAAAGGATTAATTACAATATTTTTTTTATTTCGGAGCTTTTACAGTGCACACAAAAATAGCGCAACTGTTTAGGAGAACCTCCTATGTCTGCAATACAAAGTCGTGCTTGTGAAAGTAACATCATCAGGCAGACCCAGAGTCTCACAGCCCGTACTAAGTTGCTAAACTATTCTCATTGATGCCCTTGCTGAATCTGAATGACGGCTTTCATTTCCCCCAGCATTCGGAGGCACACAGCGCAGAGCTGCGATTGAGTTGTTCACTTCTCCTCCAGTGAATTCTACCTCACGGAACGTAGAGGATCTGTAATTCCGAAGAAAATTTGCATATCAAACATGCCATAGTCACTCGAGGGAGGACATCAAATCCTCCAGTGCTCATTCTCATGTTTGTTTGCGAGTTGATAGTCAAAGCTGTTTTGGTCTGATGCTAAAAGTGAATGCATTATTAGCTGCACTGCTAATGTGGTGTGTATATTCTTGGTCGTTGCTGATCATTGGCCAGTTGATTCTAGAATTATTTCAAAAGGAAGACGTCAAAAACGATTTTGCATCTATAAAAATCCATCTAAATTGCACTAGTAACTGATGATGATCAAAAATAGTACATCATAAAACAAAAATGGATTCTGAAAAGTGTTTATTTTGTAAACCTCTTACCTTTCAGATACAATGTTATTACAAGTTTAATTTATTTTCTTCACTGTAACAACTTGAAAGGCACAGTATGTACAGTATGTAAGTTTCGCCACTAGATGTAGCTTTTTCAACAAACAAAAAAAGCAGTAGCTTGATGACACCGTGAATGAGAATGGAATCATGGGAGTTGTCGTCTTCCCATACACAGCCTATTGAAAACAATCAGACGGGACTCAAGCAGAAATCATGTTCATGGGTGAGTGATGGTAATGTATTAAAGGAGAACTCCGGTCAATTTTAACATTGAGCTCATTTTTTTGTATTATTTTATTATTATTACAATTTGGAGTGTTGTCAGTACAGAGAACAACGACAAAAATCTGTGTTTCCTAAACCGTGTTATCCTCTTTTTAAAATTATCCTCTTTTTAACACCCTGTTGACTTCAATGGGGGAAGTTCTAAACCTGCTTTTAGCCTCTTAACACCCTTGATGTGTCATTACAAGTGCACAGCCATGTCAGTGGTGTTATTAAGAGTGACCACGGTCAATCTAACTGCAGTAAATGTGAAAGATATGAATAAAAATTATGTTTATTCAGCCAGCTCACATACCTGTATTTTCTTCCTGTTTTCGGTCGAAGTCCACAGTAGTCAATTGTCGAGTTTGCGCGCGCGCGATCATTGGTAACTAGATAACTAAGGATCGCGCACGCGAACTCGACAATCGGTCGCTGATGCTCCTTTTACTTATGCATATTTTACAATTAAAGTTACTATTAAAGTACTATTAAGTTGTCCCTCAACTTTTAGCTAGACAATATTAGAATATCATATTAATAAAAGCTGGATGACTTATGTTGCTGATATGTTGCTAAATGGCATGATATTAATTTTAAAATATATTATATGGTGGAGAAAACGATGTATTACTGTTAAAGATCTTTCTGATTATGCTGTTAGCCACTTGACAAAATAGTATTGTTTGTTAGGCATGATAAAAACATGTTTTATTCTGTCGATAAAAGTATCCAAAACAGTTGCTCATCTGTCTAATAAAACGTATAATATATTAAAGCATCTTTGGTGTTCCCATTGTTTCTACGGAAATCAAGTGTAGCGCGGATATGACGTCATTCACAGGCGACACAACAACACAGGCCATTAGACTAGGCCATTACAGTGGTTAAAATAGCTGATTTTTCGGGATTTAAACATTGTTGGAAACTAGGGATTGGCATTTCAAGCAAAAATAATATTTGAAGATCACTGGGTATTATTTATACCCCTCCCACATTGTGTGATTTTCGAATAATAATCGAATGATGCTTAAATAAAACTAAAAGTTTTTTTTTGTTTAAATAATATAATGTTATTTTTTATTTTCATCTATGTTGATTAAATGAAAAGGGAAGCGCATGAGATGAGTAAGATAGGATCATAAGATGCGCAATAGAAAGATTGAAATGTCTACTTTTAAACAAAACAATTCAAAACGAAAAGAAATGGGCTACTCTATCCTTACGTAATTGGTATGAAGTGTGCATTTCTCTCTATAGGCAAGTTCAATACTGCGAAGATCACGAGTCAGCATAGTCAACTTCATTTCTGTAGCCGACACTGACACAGAAAACAATTTAAATGTCTCATGCATGATCATTGCTTTGACAGTTCTTTGTGGCAAGCTTTATGCGTGCGCTTGAGAATAGGCAATATATTAAAAAAGCGCTCGTTATGTTTTAGTATTCTCTCCCATATATATTTAAGTCATTAAATTAATATAAATGTGCGATTATTAGACTAATCGCTTAAATGAACAACTCCTAGTCGACTAGAAAAAAACTTTAGTCGTGCAAGAGCAGCCCTACTTATTTCACATGTTTTTGAACCAGCATGTCACATTCTGGGTTGAGTGATTGAGCAACGCTGAGTAGACTGAGCGAGCGGAGCGGAATCTTCAGAAAGGTGTGAGAATGTGTAGGCCTATCTTATTCTGTTGTCTAAGAGCTGATTGAGTGCATTTAGGTGCGTTATTGGCAGCGTCACCCTCTGGTTACATCAACGTGTCACCACCGCATCAGAACCGAAAATATGAATTTTGGTATAAATATGAAATATGGGGATTTTTTTAAAAGACAGTAATCGCACAACCTATTCGATATTCTGTAATAAAATCAACTAATCGAATATTCGAAAATCGTGATTCATCCCTATTGGAAACAGTTCACAATTTAAGTTCACAAGTCAACAAAATATTTAACCATTTTTTAGTGGTTTTTGGATATTTTAATAAAACAAATCTTACATGTGCCTTTAAGTCCTGAGGCGACAACAAAAACATACTTAAGTGTATATTTCTAATTTATTTTGATGTGTATAGTTGTATTGTACTCTCCAAGGTTCAGGAAGCTATCCTCCATAAAATGTGCTGTACACAAGCAAACTTTTTGGTCATACTGCTCAGGAACAGTGTTATAATTTAAACTTAACCACTGATTCCTAATTCTATTCGTTTTTTAATGGCCAAACAAGAGGGCTTTATTGATCCAATAAGCATTCATTTAATCATTTTAATAAATATAATCATTATCACTCTATGTTATTATTGCATACCGTTTAATGCACAATACCGAGGTAAAGATAGTATCTGCCATTATTTATAACTATAAATAGCATCTAAGTACTACTTTTGCAAAGAAAATATTGCTATTTTTATATAGTGTAAATAGAATCTATTGCTATTTTCACTTAGTGTAAATAGCATATCGCAAAGAAGAGGCTGCTAGTATTTTCACTTTGTGTAAATGGAATCTATTGCTACTTGTACTGCAAATAGCCACTAACTTATAATAAAGACACCTAGGGTTAATATACAGACCCATGGGGTTAACAACCATATTATACTGGCAATATAAAAAGGCGACTGAGATGTTTAACTCACAGTATCTAAAGTGATTTACATTGCATACATTTTCCACTGATCATGGAATAATTAATTCATCAAATGATGATCAAATGATGGCATATATAAAGATACGTGGGGAAAATTAGCACACATTTGGCATTGCATTTCAAATGATGGACTCACATAGTGGAGTGTTGCAGTCCAAATAAAAGATCACTGATCACGACTGAATGCTGAATGTTTCACTCAGAACTGACAAGCAATCAGAAAATTGTGCCGTTACTTGATTTGAATAATTATTTAGTGAATCAAGCCCTAAAAAACAACACAGACACCACATGCACAATTTTGACCATGTACGTTTTCCCAGTGCTTTCACCTCACTAACGTAGCCTTTTCAGTGTACTTTAAGAGCAACCTTCAAGCCTGATCCATTCTGTCCTTCTTAATACGCCAAAAACACAACCTCATCATGTGTGACAAGACTGTTTCTGCCTCAACCCAACACTGCTGCCCTTCATAAATAATTAAAGATCTAATCTGTGATATTTCCAAAGGTCAGCAGCACAACAAAGCGACAAAAAAATGCCAGCTCCCCCATTTCTCTCAACGTTTTCACTTTCTTTACTACTTCCGGCCTGAACCTTTTGAGAATTCCAGGAGAAAGATTTTCTTTTTTTGTGAGCCAGCAACTATTGAACTCTCGGGAGTGACCTTCAGTCCATTTTAAAGCTTTGTAGATAATGATAAAAAAAAATAAAGAAAAATGCTCACAAATTTGTGGTCGACTCTGTCACCCCACAACCTCAGTTCAGCTAAATACTAAAGAGCAAAGGTCACTAAAGCTTTCCTGCATGGCAAAATACCTAAATGTATTATTTAAATACATTTGAATATAAATATGAGCTAGCGCTAGGGTTGTAACGGTATGAGATTTTCACGGTATGATAATCGTCTCAGAAATATCACGGTTTCACGGTTTCACGGTATACGATATTAAACTATCATTATTGTTATAATCATCCTCAGCTACAATGACCCTTAAATGAATAAAAACAGATATGGTTTTTGGTTGAACATGGTTTATTGTAATACACACATAATAAACCAACAACATGGATTTAAATAGGAAATTTAAATAACTTGGATGGGGCAAACTAATTCAAAATTTTAAAATACTGAAACATGTCTAATAAATTGTATTAAAAAACATCTTTAATTTATTAATCATTATTTAAGAACAAGAGTCTTTATGAAATGTATATTTATTTCCTCAGAAATTCTGTGTTGTCTGATATAACTGGTCTGGATTCTGTGTGATTGAATGCAAAATGTATTTTTGAAAATGCAATCAGATAAAATGTAACAACTTTTGTTTGTCTACACGAGAGGTTTACTAAATTAAAACATGGACAAAAAACTATACACAATAGTAATATATTTTAGTCATTATTTCTTCAGGCTAAACCAAACTTTTTTTACAGGTTGTACTGAACACCTATGAGTTTCAGTCAGTGTATTTTATGATTATTCTTTTAAAAAACAATTATAAAATGCTCAATAAGTGTTATCTGTCTGGATATGTTCATGTGTTCACGTCTTCATAGTGGGTGGGACAGCAGATGCTTTAAAAACCATGAGCACCATGCGTACTTGATGTGTACTAGATCTAGGCTACTTGACGAAACGGCGCTGCTCATTCATACAGAGACGCGCTGAATATAGAATAATTAATGGGTCGCACACCAGTCTTTTTGCGCTGTATTCACAGACACGCACATCGCGATTTGGTTTACTGCACAGCTATATTTTGATTTATTCATCCATCTATCTATCAAATCGCACATTTTACGTGGCATCTGTATTGTAACGCAAAAAGACTGGTGTTCGTCTTTTTGACAGACCGGGATTCCCCTCAGCATGACAGAAATAATATGGCCTTAAGTTGTAAAGTTATGAATTAGGCTACCTTTATCTTCACGGAGGGGTGTTCCCGAATGTGGGAGAACATGTTCGACGTGTTTCCTCCTCAGGGGCGTGGTACCGGGTTATAGCTCCAAAGTCCCAAGTCAGTCACCGTTCGCGGAACTTCAGCCGCGGAGCTCAAGTCAAAAGTCAGTTTTTTTTCGGCGGGAGATAGAGATTCGCAGCCTCTGTCTCGGACATTTTCAGCGCTGTACAGGTATGGGTGGAGTCTAAGCAGTCAAGCTGAAATAAGTTGGATGCGGCAATGCGGGTGAATTAAACGGGCGGTTTAACTTTTTTTTTTTTTTTTTTAAACCGCGGATAAGCAAATGTGCACGATATGATAATCGTACATGTCAATATCGCGATAAACCGCCATACCGGTATACCGTTACAACCCTAGCTAGCGCTAACCTTGATTGGTCTCCTTGATGCATTATCTATAAGGTTCCACAAAACTCCAGACACTATGCTATCTTCCACACAGCTCAGGAAGTTACTTTCAGAATTAAAGATGCCAGCAAAGACATTCCTAATCCGTGTGGTATTAACTGTACAATACCATTATTCACATCACGAATGCAGCAACACGAAACTTTCAGAGTTATTAAAGTTAATCCTAATGTATGATTTTAACACGTGTTGTTTTACTAGCGAGATCTACACTGTAATTAGCACAGTTATCATGTCTGTGTCCGCAGACTGAGTTATGTAAATGAAGCTTGCTGAATGAAATGTTTAGTGTGCTGGAGATTTATTCAAATGTTCAAAGCTGACAGTGAGCTTAATCATTACAGCGGGCTCTTGCGGAATGAATTTTTCTGCAAACAGGGTTTTATCTTGCCTCGCCTTTTCGACAGAAATGTCAGAGAAACACACAGAAGGTTTTCTTTAGCCTCGAAAACATCATTCCTAAGTTCCTTTGTTCCCTGTATCGCATTGGAACAGGAGAGGAACGCTGGCTAACTGAAAAAGAGTTACATTCTCACTATGTCAAGGAAACAACTGAATTGAGAGTGTCTGGCATGTTTTTGCTATAGCAATATCATATTGCCTCTCATGTTCTCTGACATTCAACCCTTAGAGAACAAGTTTATATTCATGATCAAAGCCAATTCTCCCTTAAACCTGGTTATCAACAATCATGATGCTTAGGGGTAACATTTATGAAAAGGGTGGAAAAATTTCACCATTGTTATGAAGTATACAAACACAAAATGCTATACAAAGTATACAAATGCTGAATAATCCTGAAATATTCCTACAACACACTGACCTACTGTAAAGAACCTGAAAATGCATATTAACAAGCCTACATCGCAGATTCACTGAACTCTAGAAAAGCTTTTCCAGAAAGACAGAAGGCAAGGTGGAAACCTCAGTACCTACTCCACTTTATGTTCATCTCATTGCAGCCCTATAGCATTCTATAAAGTTTCATTAGGCTAAGCATAATAAAAGTCAAACACATACAATTACATAATTTAAGCCACATCAGTCAGTGTTGCTGTTATATGTAGCTTTATTTAGTGAAAAATAGGTATTATTTAATTGACAGTTTTGCAAAAAGTGGTCACATAAAGTTTAATTTATTTATAGATACAAAAGAACATAAAAGTCGGATTTTTATATATAATCGCAAAATGGACTGACCCAGTTCTAGAGCTCATCTCACTGACTCAATGGTTGCAACGCTGGCCAGCTCACTGAAAGTAAAGGAAATCAGTGAATAACATCGTAAATTTAAGTTTGTTCCTTGCACAAAGCTATCATGTGTCTTCAGAAGACTTGGAATATAAAGCACACTATAATGCTGAGAAGTTACCCGCAATCTTAGTTCTGCTCTGCAAATATGATGACAATTCGTCGGAGCACTGGCTAAGGTTAAACTCTGAGATTTAGTTCATGACTTAGAGAGGTTCAAAGCCAAGAGAGGAAAATATTGCCTGAGAGGATAGAAACATTCATCCTGAATGTTTAGTATTTACTTCTCTCCAGTCCGGGATGTGCCTTATCTCTGGCTACAGCAAAGCAATGTGCGTGTAGGTAAATTTTATGTGTCTGGGTAAGCGTGTGAATATGCGAACTCATCATCAATGTGTGCCACTAACACCTCTGCTCATGTGTGACGTCCTCTCTCTGCCCTCTCCTTGTGTTCTGCTGGCAGGGTTGATTATGCCGCTTGTCCTTTTAACCCTGCGGCTTTGAGTTAGTGTCATCCTGGGTCTCTCATTAGACTCGTTTTCCCATTAAACATTCATGATCTGCGTTTCCATGTCAACAATGCACAAAGGTCACTGAAGAATGATAACTTAGGACGGTTATGGTTTTTGCATCGCACATAAACTGTAGCGCTAGCTTACTTTATTTCTCAAATAAAATCTCTGCCTTCCACCAGCTGCGGCTGCCTCTCTGAGCTTTCATAAACCAGGAAAAATCATTGGGCTGCCACGTAGTAACTGGGCTCAGACTGTCAGAGGTGAACGAAATGCAATTTCTATAGGTAAAATGAAAATTGGATGGTACTTTCCATCTCCCATATGTGTCAAGGATCCAATTTTAATATATTTTCAGTCCCCTAGAATGATTGTTTGCTTCCTGCGACTGCTCACGTTTCTCTATTGCTGCATGGCTGCAATTATTTACTACTCACTGACGCTGATGTATCCTTTATCATTGGTATGTCTCTGCATGTTCTTTACACATTCTATTACATTGACTTGGTACAAGCCAATGCAGGCATGCTGCCTGTGTGAAATAAAACTTTTAATGTTTTTAAAGTGCTTGTTTGCAAATTACCCTAAAAAAAAGTTTGCTTGCCTCCTAAATTTGACCAAATCCACAGAGATTCCACGAAGTTGCAAAAAAAGCTGAGAAAAGCACTTGGTATGGTCTCAGAATGAACAGATACGTTAAAAGAGAATAGGTTTCTAGAGACTTTATTTTTTTTAACATTGGTGTAAGACTTTCCATATGAAACTATAAAAATCCATTATTTAAAAAATCACATTTAAAGAAAACGTGTTAGTTGCATAGATGATAGCATTTTAATCCATTTTAAGCATTTCTTTTTAGCTTTATGAATATTATTAATGTATATAGTAATGTATATATTTTAATGTATATAGTTGCTGCCATTTCAAATGTTTACGTGCTTTTCTCTTCTTTCGCCTCTGAACGGTGATGAAATATTGTTCTTGTAAATATTTTCCAGCATTTCACTTATAAAAGTGTAGGCTAGATCTTTAAAATGAATCCAAATTACAGCAAAGAACAACAGTTATTGTACGGTGCTCGGCAGTGGTCAAAAAGTATTTAAACAGTGAATATTTAATTGATCTCTTGTAAACTCAGTGATGTGGATTCGGACAGCAATTAAATTACCGTATGACCTTGTGTTTGACAAAAAAACAGTAGGTAATTCAGCCAGGGATTTTTACACAGGTGGTGGGAGAAAAACACTGACATTCTGGATTCTGACAGCAATAACAGCACTAACTAGCCCCTGTAAATGTTGAAAATACCTTTCGACCCCATGAGAAACAATTACCATCCGAATAGGGCTTAATTTTCATCTAAAGCCCTATTCAGATGGGAATTAGAGAAATATTTATTTTTCACAGGCCTACTTGGGGATTTAAATCCTGTCTGAATCTGCTTTGTGTTTTTTTCACACAACCGGAGTAAAAATTCCATGGCAAATTAACTACTGTTTTTCGGCAAACTCAACAGTCCTCTGAGAAATCTAATCCCGCCAGAATGCAAATGCCTGGGATTGCCGATATTTTATTATACTAATGCTTCTCCTCTAAGTGTTTTTTGACCCTACCTGAGCTACCATTTGCACATCATTCACATGCTTTCATTTCAATATGGATCGTATCTGACGAGATTTTTTTATTATAAAATGTATAAATAGAGCCAAATCGTGGAAACTGCAAAGCCCATTTCAATATCAGTGTCAGGTAAGATATTTGTCTAGATTTCGCTGCTCTTATATGGGGTTATTAAAAACAGCCACTTCTATAAATTTGTAAGTTTATTTAAAAGGGTTTAAAAGGTTATATTAATAAGTAATTCTTTGTAAAGCCATTGTATTAGTGAACAGAAAACTATACATGTGTGTGTGTGTGTGTGTGTGTGTGTGTGTGTGCGTGCGGTGCGTGCGTATGTATGTATGTATGTATGTATGTATATATATATTATATATATATATATATATATATATATATATATATATATATATATATATATATATATATATATATATATATATATATATAGTTTATTTAAAAATAAATGTTTTTAAAAAATAAATGTATAATTTACAGAAACACCACTTTTACAGGTATGTCTTATCTAGTCAAAAAATATAACCAAGCACAACACCTTCAACAAATGCTTGGTAAGCATGCAGATATAAATAATATCAACAAATTCTAAGTATAAGGTTAGGAAAAAACATCCAAAAGGATTTTATAAAAACAGGAATGACACATTAGCCCACATCTTCTGTGATGGGTTGAAACATTACCAGAAAAGCCTTTATGGAAAATCAACAGCCTTTTCTGGTCTTCTTATCACTGGACATTAAAGACCGCAACTGGATTTTGCTGAACCAATGCCCCTTGTCCTGCTTGGATGGTCATCAAGACTCCTAAAGGCTAAAGAGCCAATTAGTCTGAGCAGCACTTAAGGACACTGTTCCTACCAGCAACAATCCAGAGCCGCCGCATAACATACAGCCAATTACACACCTGCCGGATAAGGATGGTAATCATGCTGAAGTAGCTAGATTGTTTCTGACTTTTGGTGTTATGGAAATGAGGATCGCTCAAAGACACTCACTTACTTTAGGCCACTGGACTCAACAGTCACCGTTTCAAGGTCATTAATGACCCCCAGACACATTCAGCCGGGAATTTGAATAATCCCGACCGCTGAGTGCTGAATTTGGCCATTATAAAGCCATTAAATTGATAAAGGAAAGGGAAGTGACTTTTTTGCTTTGTGGCACACACACTTTCAAATGCTTTTGCTAGGTGTAACCGACCAACAAAAACAGTTTTCCTGAAACATCCATCAGGACCAATGACCTTAAAATGAGAGCTGTTATTTGCTGCATCAAGTACTTCCTGTGTAGCTCATATCCACAGCAGCCGTGAAGAGCAGTTAAGGCTAATAAACCAATACTAGAGCTCTAAAAAGCTTTTAAATCTTATTAATTTGTCGTGTCTGTTATGCAACCACTCACAAATGACTGCTTTCAGAGGCAGCCACTGGGTCTTTTAAATCACATAGCGTATTCACTGCTGTGCTTCACTCTGTTCATTTTCTCTGGGTTATTTCCCACAGGAGAACACCAAGGGGTTTCCGGGTACTGCAGCAAACAAATAGAGGTCAAAGAAGACCCCACAGTAACTGTATAGTAAAAACTCATCTATTATGACTCATGTCGAGCCTCATGTTATCAGTGCTCTTAGTAGTCCCTGAGCTGAATTTCAATTTATACTATTTATTTATTTCCACAACTTTCCCAATAAAAGCAGTCATGCTAACAATTTTTCAATAGCGTGATATTAGTTAATTTGTTCCCTTTTTGTCGGTCACTTTCGACATCGTGTCAAAATACTGACACTAAGGGTTAGGGTTGGGAATTGAAAATCGATTCCAATTCTGGAATTGGATACTTGTTATAAAATTAAATTATTAAATTTATATAAAATTATTAAATTAATTATATAAATTATAACATTCCTTTGTGAGCATTTCAATATGCCTTTAAGCAATTCAAGCGCGAGACGAGTCGCACTGTTTTCTGTGCTGCGCTAAGGGTCACACTTGGGAGTGGCAATCTGGGGGTTATAATGAGAGAGTTTGCGCTGACTGAATCCTCACGGCCCTCTCATTCCTCAGCAATCTCGTGACCCTGGTCGAATATCTGGATGAGTTAGGAGGCTAGCCCACGGGTAAGCTTAATTTTTAATTCAGGAGGATAAGCTGTCAATTGCAGCATCAGAGGGCAGCCTTATAGATCCCGAGGCAGATGACTCGCCTGGACTTCCACCTTCGGGTGTGACGGTTCAGTCTGAGGCTGACGCTGAATTGGCAGCCGTGCTTTCCAGGGCCGTCGTGAGCATCGGGCTTGAGTGAACTCCTCCGCCCTGTCCCGAACGCTTGCGGTTGGATGATTGGCTTACACAACCGCACTCTGCCCCTGGTTCCATTTTTTCTGTAAATACACAAGGAGTTCTCGAAGTCGTGGAAGGCTCCTTTTTTTGCCAGAACTCTGAAGTTCCCCGGGGTGAACGTGCAATTGGAGGAATCGTCCAAGGCTCCCATCCATAGCTTGTAAGATTACCTCATCTCTCACGGAGAGGGCTTACAATGCTGCTGCCCAGGCCTCCTCGAATTGAAATGATCTGCACAAGGGTAGTCCTGACCCAGAGGTAATGCAGGAACTGTGTACTGCACCCAATTATCCCCTTTGGGCTACAAAAGTTACAACGCAGCCCCTGGATCGGGCAATGTCAACACTTGTGTTCCAGGATCACTACCTATGGTTAAACCTTGCCAAAATGTGGGATGGCGAGAAAGTACACTTTCTTGATGCCCCTATTGTTCAAGGTGGCGTTTTTGGTGACACTGTCACAAAGATCTTCCTCTAGACCCCAGAGAGCCCACCCTGCGAAGGCTACACCAGTCCCGCAACAGCCTGGACCAGCAGCCAGACCTCAGCGGGAAGGAAAGACTGCGGACCTTTACTAGTGTAACCCTCATTCCCTGATGGAGGGAACGGAAATTTTGTGTCTCTCCTGTCAGAACTCTGAACTGCCACTGAAGGGGCCGAGATGCCGAGATGAACAAACATGAAGTATGTAATCCTTATATACCGGTAAATCCGGGGCGTGTCCAGTAATGCAAATTCCAGCCATGCAAATTTTCTGAATAAGCCAGAGCTGTTTGGTAGCCTGGTTAAAACAAGACCCTTCTCAGTTGAAACTGAGTTAGGGTCTGGCAAAGCTCCATAGACAAATTATTTCCAAAGGGGCGTCACCAAGGGACGTCCCTCAAATTCCTCTTGGCGCAATTGGCTAAGACCCACCCATTTGTTTAGTATTGACCAACGGGGCTCGTTGTTATGGGAAGGAGGAGGCGGAAACCGGCGAACATTCACACATTTAAATGACAAAACAAAACAAATACAAAGTCCCTCACGGTCGACTGCCGCCCCACATAATAAAACAAAACATCAAATAAAATTCAGGCCTGTCCTCTCTCGATCTTCACCGTCGTCGCTCCTCCTTTTATGCTTCCACTCCTCCGTGAGGGATGCGAGACCGGCCTCACTCACGCCGTTCTATCACGTCCCTCGGCCTCGATCGTCCTGCTCGCCACACTGGTATATCAGACTTTTGCCGAATCCAGTCGGTAAGACAGCGATAACATATTTTTTAGACATGAAGGCTTTGAGTTTTGTACTTTGCTCGGTAAATCGCTTAAAACAGACGCGATAGCTGATTCGAACGAGTGACGTTAGACGGCGACATCCATCTTTGTAATGTAGGTAGGCTTCAAAATCCCACCGCTGTCGTCATCGTGTAAAGCCCGCCCCAACGCTTCTGATTGGTGCCGCGATTTCTGCGGACTGGAAATGGACTTGAATGAGCTCTTTGCCAGACTAACTTTCAGAGCAAATCAAAATTTGCCGGAAGTTGTCTGGGTTTTCCCAGGCTAGGTGTTTGGGGCTCCCCCAACAAAAGTGACCCTTAGTGCTTGTATTTTGACACAACGTATCTGTTCCCTCTATCAAGCAAAGAGGGTTACACACGTAACCAAGATGTTTTCAAATGAGCTATTCTATGAAAAAGCTGTTTGTTACAAGACATATTTTGTTGTACCACATCACTACTTTTATGTCCATAACCTTACAGCCAAATGAGCTGAAACAATAATCAAGTACACCCAAATAAAATGTAATCAGATGTGATGTTAGAAAGTCTGATTTGTTATGAACCTGTTCATTTATACAGTTCATTGATGAACTGGTTCATAAATTATTCTTCAGACTTAATGAACATTTAACAGTGCTTTTAAATTATTAGTGATATTATACATTAAGTCAGATTTAGATGACAGCAAAACTATTTTAAATGTAAAAAATAAATAAATTAGTGTGCACCATTAAACTTTAAATATGGGGCAATATGAGCCACCACAATATTACCACAAATGGAAAACTCCCGCTACCAGCCCTGAGCCTTTACCACTATACAATCATCCCAACACGGTGAGAGTAGATGGCAATGCTTTAACCGCATGTGTGTTGAAGGTCACTAGAACCTCTTCCATTCTTGTCAAGTGGAGTGCTAACCTTCTCTCTTTTCAAACAACGCCAGGGTGTTGATGGAGCATCTGATTCAAAATGAAAATGATAATGGTGACGGTCAACATCTCTGACACCTCATGCCAATTAGAAGGCGAGAGTTCGTTATGTGTAGGGGGAGTTGACACAATCCTGTCGCTCAATCCAGTAACCCCAGGCTTTGAGACTGTCACCCGTCTCCCCACGTATCTCACCTCTGATGATCTGTCCAAACCGATCCCCATTCAGTCCCCTGTGCCTGAGCTGTCTTGTTATCCGTCACAAGCTGCCTTTCCATCAGTGAACTCACATAAAGTGCAACACAACACAAACAGGTTTTTGCACTTGGGCTTTTAGCACTCTGTCTGGTGTTTGAAAAGACTGACCTTGCTGAAATTTAAATTTCCTTAATACAAAACAATAAATCTTTAGTTTAAGCTATGTTTGAGTATCAATTTAATGTATAGCGATTAAATTTGAATGTCTCTTCTCAGGTGACTGTTTAGAGTCCAGAAGCTGTTACACTCCACATCTTACCACATCATAATAAAATGTTACATACTGTATATACCGTTCAAAAGTTTTTTTTTTTTTTTAAAGAAACCACTTTCATTGAGCAAAGACACATTAAGTTCATCAAAACATAACTTCCTCAAAAATATTAAGCAGCACAACTTTTTAAAATTGATAATAAGAAATCAATAAGCAAGGACACTTGTTACACTGAAATTTCAGCAGCCATTTTACTCCAGTCTTCACAGGAATAAATTACATTTACAGTAATAATATTTCACAATGTTAAAATTTATTGTATTTTTGATCAAATAAATTGCAGCCCATGGTGAGCATAGGAGACAGTATGCCAGTTATGGTAATGGAGTTTAGTTTCAAACAAACGCTGTAAGCGGTAGACCAATCGTAACAGACTGTGCCGTCTGGCCAATCAAAGCAGAGTAGACTGAATCATCTGACGAGTCGTTTGAGACTCAGTGAAATATGTGGTTATGCACAGTGTATATTATGAGAAAAATTAAAGTGTTTTTTGACCTTTGATGCATGTAAACCTGTTGTAGGAGACCTCCAAATCAAAATTAGGAACCCTTAAAATAGCAAAATAGGGGCACTTTAACACTGAAATATCAGAGAAAAACTCTCCACAAAACTAAACACATTCATATTTAAACCTCTTAAAGTGCTTATTTTCTATGAGCGTCTGATATGGTGAAAATGTCTTAACTGTACTCATTTGTTATATTGATCTTATCTGATGCTGAACAAGACAGGGCCATTAACTTTCCTCAGTTCTGAGAGCTTTTCCTGCATTGATTGTTCTGTGTGGGTCTCTGTGGGACTGACGCCACCTAAAACATGGCTCTGAAGGAGAGTCTGCTTGTTCAGATGCACACTAGGACAAAGATTAAACGAGATCAGGCTCCTCAGGGTGACCTACTGGCACTTCTTTTGGACCAGCACTGTTACGCATGGATAAAGCTTGAATAAATATGAACTACTTCGATTGATCATAACCATGAATAGACTTGGGTGATGAAATCCATTTATTTTCCTTGTCAAAAAACTTAATGCAAAACCACAAAGACTTGGCCTATGCAGTATCTTAGATATAGATATCCCATTTAAACTAGCCTTTAGTGTTGAAAAGGCTATGTGCATTTCTCCAATGTCCCCAGACCAGACTCCTCCAAATCAATGCAAATTAATCATTTCTGCCACCATATGAAAATAGCAGAAAATCTCAAGGTATCACCTGCTCCCACTCACTGAGTTGCGTTAATGTGATTATTTTTGTATTTCTCATTTGGATGAGAAAAAAACACTTCACTCAAAAATCTAAATTGTGTCATTATCTACAGTTACTCACCATCACATCGTTCCAAACCCATATGACTTTCTTTTTTCAGTGGAACTCGAAGAAAGAACCCTTTAAGAATGTGTCATACACAGGCCTATAATTTATGTTTGTGGATTCCAGCTATATATTGAGTTACATAATTTTCTTAAGCTCAACCTCCAAAGGCCTACTCGCGTACCACTCACAGTCTAAATATTATTCACTAAATGGCAAGAGATGCCTGAAATCACCAGTTTCAATTTGACCTGCTGCAATCTAACCTGCGGTTGTTATGCAACTTCTGGGATTTACCAAAGTTCTCCAAGCTTTTGGCAAGTATAGTCGAAAATCTTTCTACTGTTTCAGACATAGCCACATGGGTTTGTCCATAGGTCCATGTCGCCCCTGAATAAGCCCCAGTATTTGCCCTAAATGTGTTTGTTTATGTTCCAAACCCATGTAGGGCCCATACCTCAAGCCCATATCATGCCTACATTGGCCCACAATGAAATGTTGGCTAGGGATAAACTCAACATTTAAACCGTGATTGGTCAGTTTACGGCCAGGTAGATTTACCTGTTCTTTCTAAGTTGGCAGTTCTATTATGGTTTCAGAGGAACAGAAATGGGCTGTTAAATTTTTTAAACGTGTCCTCTGGAATTTGTCAACGGTAATCTAATCTTGGTCAGAAAATGTTTCTTTGTGGTTCTGTCTGCCTTTCATGTATTATAAAATTTCCATTAGCTTCAGGTGAAACGCACCCAACATATTTATGACGGAAACCACACTTTTTCAGAGAAAACAGAAACTAGAGCTTGGATGCAAATGTTCAGTTGAAAGTGGGGGAATATGTAGCTGGATTGGAGACAGATATGATTCTACATCAAGGACAGGTCTCACAGGCAAAGCCTAATCCACGGCTTTTTTTTTATCTATATTTTTAAACTAGTGAACAAACACAGTTGTTGGAATAACATGATGGCGAAACAGAGCCACTGAGACTTCCATGTCTTACATTCTGATTCAGTACTACACGGTAGGCCTACACCAGACACTTCTGATAGCCATTTTCGCTGATGAAATTGTTAGAAAGGGTTGATGTGATGTTCTTTGACACCTCTTTGTTGAGATGATAAATGACAAGATATGCAAATGAGGACTGGCTTTCAGTAAACATCTTTGCTTTCAAAGGCATTTGTGAGAAAGATAAGGAGCAGAACGACATTATCTGATTTTTCCACATGATTTGCTATCAAAAAACTGAATCCTATTCATGCATTTGCTCGTTATTGCACAATTTTCAAAGCCAACAGATTCCCCATTAATGCATTCTCATTTCATTCTTATTAATACAATTATGATTATAATATATGCAGTATTGAATATGCAAGAACCACATCATTGAACATGCAAGAACCACAACCAACAAGAACCACAAAGCAACTTAAAAATAAATGTATGCATGAAAATAGTACTTCAACAGTTAAACAATTACAACTTGGGTTCAGTTTTGTACCGATTAGCCTACATTCCCCACATAGACAGAGAAAACAAAGAACCACCAAATCCACTACAGATTTATGACCATTTTAAAATAGTCATTCTAATTCTTTATAGTTAGGTGCTTTATAATGAGTTTTCACGAAAATACTGAGAAGACTGAATGTGTATAATATTTAGCAAATTATTTTGAGATGTATTATATATTGATCTGAATTTATAGGTACCAGTCAAAATTGTTCATTTAGAATTCAGTGACATAAATGGATGGTGTTATGTATAAAAAAATAAAAATAAAAAAGCCCTTATAAATGGCAGAAAATATTATCCCTTAATAACAAAAAAAGTTCTTGACCTTCACTTATTTCAGCAAAATCTTCCTACTCTCCTCAAACGACTTCTGTCACACTTCTGCCCATGCAGCACCTAATCTGCTATTTCTCTACTGCGTTTTCCCCATCTCTTTTAAGACACCTTCCCGGCAGACTGAAACGCTGATCCATCCCGTCTACAGCCCCACTGGCCTCTGCAAACAGCCATCTATCTCCTGAAACCCGTGTGTACACTCTGCCTGCCAACAGTAATACATTACTACCAGTCATTGAGGTGAGTTTCCTGGAGTCCATGCATCAATACTCTGATGGCAGGCACCATCACAAGACTGTTGTTCCAGAGAAGAGCAGTCTTCCAATCCCAATAGTTTATAGAAGGCTGCAGCCTTGGATGGACTACAGGAAGATGCATCAGAGCTCAGCATTACTCACTAGACCCCAGCAAAGATGTCGTGTAATGCAGGCCATGAAGGAAGCAGGCAGTCGTGACAAATAGTTTCTGTTTTTAGTAAAAAAGGATTTGGAGAGTGAAAAAAAACATCAAACACTGATGGAGAGGAGATTAACTGTCAGACATGATAAAGAACAAAGAATGAAGTGTACATTTATAGTTAAATGCACATTATAATCTTTAGAGTCAAAATATAAGAGTGAAACAAGAATAGATAGAAATTAGCATAAAGTTAAAGTAGGTTTTTTTAAACATGCTAAATTGAGATTTAAACTCCATTCACACTAAACAAAAGCTGTTCCACTAGATTATCCAATCTTACACATTTTTTGTTCTTTTTCATGGATTCACTTAAAGTAGGAACTGAATTGCTTTTTCAACTACAGTCATAAAGAATTGTTCTTTACACACAATCTGAGCCAGTGTTACAGACCATAATAATGTCAGCATCACTTGACGTCAATGAGTATAGTTTTGACCTCCTCCCGTCCTAACGCATCCTATAAACGTTGTTATACGTCTTGCACAGACCCAAACTATTTTTCTTCATCAGTAACATCTAAGATGTAAATTTGGTGAAAGGCAGCTCTTCATTTGCAATTATACGGGTGGTGTTGAATTTCATTTTTAGCTCCTTCCATTCTTTCTCATACAGGTTAAGTAAAAATATAAGGATTATGTAATAGTGCATATATTTAGCAAAATGGCCCTTTATATAGTTCTTTTTCTTTAAAATTGACAGATTTTGAAAGCTGAAAGTGTTAATTGTTTACTAAAATTAAACACATTATGTACAATTAAGTACAAATCTTACTGCGATAGATGGCTGCGCTACAAATAATGTGAAGATCAGGCAGTATCAGAAAATATTTAGAATAAGATAAGATATTTAGAATAAAAATAAGAATCCATATCAGCATCAATTAAAAACGAGATTCAGACTCGCTATCTGTTGTAGTTTATCCAAGTTGTTTCCACGAAATAGACGCTGCCTTTCTGCACTTTTACAGTACTTGTTCATTCATTGACACGTCTCCAGAAATGAGGGCTTTGAAAAAGCCTGATTCTTTTGGTTCTGAAGCTGATCCTCGCTGTGCCCGTGCATATTTTGGTGTTTAAACTGATGCCCCGTTTACACGAAGGTAAGACGCAGATATTTCCCTGCGGTTTGGCCTCTCATTTACAGAAAACCCTGTTTTTATCACAGAAAATGATTATTTCTAAAAAAGTGTCAAAAGTGGAGATTTCTGATAACGACGGTTATGTGTTTCCATGTCAACTGGGATAAACAGGGTTTTAGGTTCTCAAATGTCACATTATGCGCCAGAAAATGCTTAACGTCATGTGAGCGCCCAGTTTGGCAAAGTTATGATGGTGCTCAACGGAGTATTTATGCGGGTTGATGTAAATTACAACTTTTTTAAAAACGATGTTGTGTGCACGATATCATTGACAACAGTGGCGGGGGTGTGGGGGGGAGGGGAGGGGGGGGGGTATTTGTTTCTCTAAATACACAGCTATTTGTAAATGTGGCCTAAGTAAGTGAGCTTTTAAGAACTTTTAAGAAGCTTCTAAGAATTGCATGATATGAAGTCGCAATTGCGAGTTATAAAGTCTGAATTGTAAGATATAAACTTGTAAAGGCAGTTTTTTTTCCTCAAAATTTTGAGTTTATATCTTGCAATTCTGAGAAAAAAAGTCAGAATTGGGAGATGTAAACTGGTAATTGTTAGACAAAAAGTCACAATTATCTTTTAAGTTAATAATCTTTCAATTATGTTTTATTAGGTGGGTGGAAACAAGCTTCCATAGAGTCTTCTATATACACAAACCCTGCGAATACTAAATCACATTGGGACAACAGACAGAAGCAAACCTTAACTATTCTGTGATGTTTAACTGCACTGTCTTCCATAATCTGGGGTAGGGACTGAAAACATCTAACTATTTTTATCTATACAGTAACAGACACAGGCATCAAAGCATGGCTGCATGCCTTAACATAGACGTTGCTCACCGTTTGACCAAACTGAGACTGACTTGCTGCAGAAGCAGGTTGGAGGAGATAAAACAGCAATGCAAAGGAAGAGAGGGATGGAGAAGATGCTGACTGACAGACAGCAAGAGAAGAAAAAGATATAAGAGAGAGAGAGAAAACAACGAGGCAGCGAGAGAAACTGTGAGAGGAAGTGCCTCAGGATATTGCCTGAAACTTTCATTAGTCAAGGCAGGTTTATTCCCCAATAATAAACGCCTGCTTCATCATAACGGAGTCATGTGCTTTGGAGATCTTAATTAGAGCTGCTGGGAAGGAAACAGCCGCTAAGAGACTTTTTTGACCCTTTGACCACGTAAAGAGATGTGAGACGATACGCCCTCTATTCACTTCCACTCTCGTTTATTTCATTTGTTCCACATTTTCTATCTCATTCTGCCTAACGTCTCAAAATTCTTCCTTCATCTTTCTTTCGCAATTCTCAGCTGGTTTTGCTTGAGGACCTAGATTATATGGTGAACATCAAGGAGACTCAACGCCGTACCAAAAAAAAATCCTTTAAATTAAAAACTGAAGTGTATTAATATATTTACTTAGTAATTCTATACTATTACCAGGAAATACTCAAGCAAGTTTGTCATTATAGGTTAATGTGGTATTGACATAGTTTCATGATCCTGGCTGCTAATAATTCACACATATGTGTTTAGTACAGTATATAATGTTTATAGAACAAATATGTTTAGCCTTGAATATCCTAAATACTATTTTGTCTACATAAAAAAAACTAAAATCAATCATTTTAAATTCACAAGTGATTTAGCCATCACCACATTATAATGTATGTATACTACAGTATGATTGATAATTGGCAAAAAATTACATTTAACAGTTTTATATCATATTAGTGTTTTAAATATGAACTTTAAATGAGATTATTACAGCAAACATAATCTCAAGGAGCAATAGGGGAAAATTAGCAAGCAATATCCACTATTGGCCAATCCAAAGCTTTAATGCAGCTTCTACCAAGGAACAGATGACTTTGTGCCAAACATACCAACATGACGTGAAGAACAATACATATAGGAAGTGTTTTCAAATTCCTTTTAAATTGTGTTCTTGCTTGGCAGGTTTGGTTTGATTAAAATGAACTCAACTGCAATTGCTCTGAGGCCCACCATTTCCATGTGACTACAGTGGTTCGACCTTTATGTTATGAAGTGAAAAGAATATTGTTTGTGTGCAAAAAAAACTAAAAAAAATAACGACTTTATTCAACAACTTTTTCTCTTCTTTGTCAGTATTCAACGCTGTTCACGTAAGCCCCATGACACATGCGTGTGATGCTGACGCACGAGTCAGCCAATAATGAGCCGCCGTTCTGACGTAGCACCCAGAAGCTACGTCAACAAAGACTGACACGGAAGAGAAGAAATGGTTGGAAAAAGTCGTTATTTGCTCGCAGAAAGCTCTCGGATTTAATCAAAAATATCTTAATTTGTGTCCCGAAGATTACATGTTTGGAACGACATGAGGGTTGAGTCATTTTTTGGTGAACTAACCCTTTAAAAGCTGACCAGCCTATTTAATTTGCAATCCTAACTATGCCTGATTTAATTAGTTGAATGTTATTGTTTTCATTTACCATTCTTTTGTTCCTGCAATCAAAACAGACCTACCTGTATGACTCAGTTTGGGTCGTGACCCACTAGTGGCTTACAGCACCTCTCTCTTTCTCACCATCTGTTTTTCCCTCTCTGACAGACAGAGGGTGCTTTCTTTCCCGCCCCTCCCTCACCGCCACTGACAGCTCTGAGGAATGTTACGGCTGCTGCCACCCCCTGGAGCTCACCTGTCCAATTCAAGGTTAGATAAACAGTCATGACCTTACCACACATATCACAACTCCTCAGGGACGGTTCCATATACTACACATGCATTTACTTGCGACCTAAATATCACTGTATTTTAATTATCTATTGTGAAGTCCTGTTTATTTACAACTGTACCATGGTGTCTAGGCCTGTCGCGATTATTGATTATTGATAATCGTGGTCATTTGGAATTATTTGAGATAACCGCTATCATTTTTGTGCTGTATAAAAAAACACAAAGATAGTCAAAGGTCTTCCTTCATATGAAAATAAGGTATTATCTGTATTATTATTAGACTGCATTATATTATATCATATTATTTTCACAGCATTTAAGTAAATATGGGCCTATTTAAATATTTATATTTATATTATATTCGATTTCAAGTTAAAAAAAAAACATTAATTTGACAAACAAAACAGAATTAATTTGTTAATTGTATGATAATTAAATGTAATGATTGTGACACGCCACCAATAAAACTATCACAAATGTTGCTAGTTTCAGTCAAATGAGGTCTGGTACAAAACAATCCACACACATTGATTTCAATCAATCCACACACATTCAATCACTATGTAATTTTCTAAATAAACCACATGGTTGTAGGAGAGATTTTAAGGTAGAAATCTTGCCATATTACTTAAGTCTAATGTGTTTGATGAAAGATTTACACTAAAATACATTTGCGCAAATTAAACTATCCTGTGCAACTCAAAATATTATGCAAGAGATCCATGATCTGCCAAATTACTAGTAAAAGTAAAGTTTTAAAGCTATTTGTGTTTCCCTGCAGGGCAAAAAGAAAAATGAAATGCAATATTACACAAATGTATCTACATTTCCGTACCATTTAATTCCCCGCAATGCTTGAGGAGGCCGTCTAGAAAATCAGGTCAGATCCAGCTGATGAAAAAATTATGTGATTTAATGGCCCCTGAGGGTCAACACAAATATAGCACTGCATTAACGCTGGCCCCTCCTAGACAGAGCAGCAAGGACATCACCCATAAACATCAAGAGCGAGACATGACACAGACCAAGCGGATAGTGAAATGATAATGAATACATATTCAAATTATTCTGTATAAAAAACCTATTAATTTAGAGTGTACTTCCGTTTCCATGACTACTTTTTTTTTTTTTTCCTCTTGAGCATGCAAGTAAAAAGGTCAGACTTGCCTGATTCGACCACTAGGTGGAGGAGAAACTCTTTGGAGCAGGTGCGCTCACCTTTCCTTTCCGGAGAATTTGATCTCATTTCACCATCACCACAAAGAAATGCAAAGAATGCACTGCAAAATCTGGAAGGAAACGCAACATGAATCACAATCAAATTGCTCGAAACAAAAAAAAATTTCTCATTCAAGATCAAAAGGAATGTGAAAGCCATTCTTTCATTTTCAACCTTTTCAAGAGGCTTTGTACACATCCAAATAATGCACTGCAGGAGTAACTCTCCCACTGTTTTCCATAAAGAACAGATTCTAGGTACAGATGTATACTGCCTTCTGAACTTTATTTGTATAGCCTAGTCATTAGCAAAATAAGTGTCCAACACAAACACACCAAGACATGTAGTCATGTTAAATGAGGTCAGAGAGTTCTAGGCAAGGTTTCCTCAAGCATAAATGTGATAATCTTCTCTTTTATTTTAATCTTTACTGCCAGGAATGGTTTGGTTAGCGGGCAGACTTGTGGCTCAGCCGGTATTCTTGTAAAACTATCAAAAAGATTCTATCAAGATGCATCTGGAGAGAAAATCTGGGATTTATAATCGAATGTAGACCTGGAAATAAGCAGCAAGTTTTAGTATTATGAAAAAAATCAAATGAAATACTATAACATAAAATTAAGAAATATTTAAGATTAGGCCCCTATGCATTATTTCAAGGTCACTCACTTCATAATAAGCAAATGTGTGACTGTCCATTTGAACTTTTATGTACATAATGTAAGTGTTCATTATTGGATAAGCTTATTGGATCGGTTTCCAATTAAGCTGAATAACATTATCATCAGGCTTTACATTAACCTGTGAAGTGCATGAAGCTTTGCTGTTATTAAAGCAAAAGGGGACATAGCAGAAATAAATACTTAAAATAAATAAAATATTTTCAAATAAATTCAACGTATGGCTCATTTTTTTTGTCTAATTAAAGAATTGTAAAAATATAACATTTAGCCTAGTTATACTTCCCCTAAAAAATTGCTACATTTTTTGAGTGCGTTAGCATCTCTGGAAGACTAACTGTACAGGGTGCATAAGTTGACTTTTCTTATTAAATACCTTTAGAAAAAAAGGACAGTAGTGTGGGTAGTAGGATGTGCTGGTTTCAGACTGAAATTCCATGGTACTTTGAAATATAACATGTATTGCATGATTACTTATCGTTGTATTTACATAGCCACTCCTAAGTAGGCTACTAGTAAAAACTAAAACACGTGCTGGCTATTTGAATGTGTTGTAGGTCCACATGTTGCACGTGCAGGATCTTCTTCCTCGCTGACAAACGACAGATTTGAAGATTTGGTTTCAGATGCTTAATTTTAAGGTTTTGTACTCGGTAAATATCCACTTATTTTCAACCGCTCCGATTCAGTACGTGAGTGAGCTGATATAATTTTTACTCACAATCAATGTTTGCTGAATCGCGGAAGGATTCCGGCAGTTTTGCCAACCACAATAGACGAATAGCTGCTACACTAAAAAAGAAAGATTCATTCACGAATCAGCTGGTTGTTGTGATTCGGAACTGCATACTAATCTTTCTATTTCTGCCACAAAAATATGATAAAGGTAGGCTACTGTACGAGTAGTAGTATGCGGTTCTGAATTCAGCGAGATTGCTAAAAAAAAAAAAAAAAAAAAAAAGAAGGAAAAAAGAACCGACTCAAAATAGTGATTCATTCGCGAATCGGACATCGTGATTTCTGTTTGTAAACAATCACATGACAGATTGAAACACATGACTTAATAGACTATGTGCACGTTAGCATATGCTACTTCCGGCTGCGAAACCGATATGGGGTGTCTAGTTTCCGGTAGCCTGATGGACAACGTAGATTATGTATATTTCTCCAGATGTCTTGGACATTAACCGAAGATTTCAGTCGATATTATAATATAATATTAGAGTCGATGATGTTCATCGACTGGTTAGTGATTTTTCTCCAGCTCCCCAGAGCAAGAGAGAGAAAGGGGTTTAAATATTACATCTCTCAGTATGTCATACAGGGAGTACACATGTAATACAGGGAGTAAAGGTATCCGACGTTGGGTAAGGGAACTAAAAAAAGTCCTCGCTCTAGACTAGGTACTGAAAGAGTTATAGGAACTTAGTCCGGTCGGAACACGCGAAAAAAAAGGTTATAGGAAGGTTCTAGGCACTGCAAAAGTCCCTCCGGACGGAAAGCGGCTATAGACACCGTGAGTAGTGACTTTTCCCTTGTCAGTGGTTTAAAATATGTAGTTGGATTGTTTCATGTAACTTAGTTCTTCTCCCTCGCTGTGTTATGGCTTTGCTATGTGTGGATACATGTGCTGGTTACGTTCGTGAGACAGCTGATTAGTACTCTTGTCATTGACCGGAAAACAGTAACGTTACAGGAATCACCAACCCGTCGATCGCGGTCGACAAGTCGATCTTGGAAGCATTTTAAGTCGATCACGAAGAGTTTTCAAAATCAGAGAAAAAAGCCTATTGTGTGTAGTAAATGGTGTTCTAATCCATGTTGCTGTTACAATCACGTCATTTTTGCGGCGCGCACCTTTGGGCTCATGCGGACCCGTCGAGTTAAACAAGGCTTTACGCTTTAACCATTAACCAGCTCAGCCACAGTAAGTTTTTTTATGTTTTAGGTCCATTGCGAACGATTAAACTAAGTTAACGCCGGTCCACTGATGTAAACAAGACGGCAACCGGAAACGAAGTACCCAACGTCCGCCCTCAAGCCGGAAGTTAGCATTTTTCTCGTGCACAGAGCGATTAAATATCGTCAGGGAAAACATTACAATTCTCAGGTCAGTGTACTATACGGCAATACGTATTTTCTGTAGTCAAAAACGGATTTATTAGTAACATTTCACTGGACGCACTTGGAACACTGTTTGAAATTAGCTCGATAAACCCGTCGTTCAGCTAACGCTAGCAGTATTTTTAAAAATATCACCTAAATATTTAAGATGTTAAATACCCAATGAGGTAATAACAAACTTGATAAAACAACAATGCCTTAACTGATAAGTCATTAGAGGTCTAAAGGCAGAGTACCTGCCATGCAAATATGAAATAAATAATGAGTGCTAATATTAATAAAGCTAATGATGCTTGACAGATCTAGGCTAGCACAGCTCCCTTAGCAAGTCACAGGCAGAGGATTGGGAAGCTCAGTGGATGTGGTGAAATGAGGGACAGAGGGGACAGTTCAGGGTTTATTGAGAGGGAGAGCGCAAGACCTGTCAGAGGGACTATGTGGTTAATTAGCAGTGACAGTTCCACGGTTAGTCCAGCATTTGTTAAGACAGCTGGAGGCTGCGGCCAGCTGCCAGTGCCACACGGTGCCACTCTCATTCTCTCTTCAGTTCCATCTATGTTTCGCCCATTCATTCACTCAGGTCAGGTGTTTGTTTCTCATCTCCCCTATGCAAGAACACAACCCCATTGATAAAGCAAGGGAAGGAAAGTATGGCTTCAGAAATCTTCTTCATTTGTGTAATCACAATGACATCTTGTTCTGTGGAAGACTTCCCACATTCTGCTGAATGTAGTTGGAGTGGTAGGTAGGCCTAAATATGCAGAAGGCAGCAAAAATATTTTCTGTTGAAAAATATGACTTCTGTTTTAAGGCCTGAACTGCAACGCGAGAGTCATAAGAATGTAATGGAACATAAAAATACTTTGTGCTTAATATAGGCTACCTTATTGATAAAAATGAAACCACATGCAGACCACCTCAGTGTTGTTATTGTTAACTAAAACTAGTAAGAATCATTTTTGCTTATTTAATATAAATAAACTAAATATAATAATTACTTAAACAACTTAAATTATGGAATGTTGCAATTAACTGAAATGGTACATTTAATTATTAAAACTCAAAACTGAAATATGAATCAAAGTGTCATTAAATTATAAATATATAAATAAAAGTTAACATTTTGATGAATACCATAATAGTAGCCTATATAAATTAAAACACTGGTGCGCCTTATAAAAATGTACCATGTTTTAGTAACACTAAACAAAACAGTTGTACTATACTAAATATATGAAGGTGATGGAAATAAAGTGTATTTTTCATAATAGTGTTTTATATCACAGTTACATTGATCTAACCTAGGCTATTTCAAAGACATCTTGCGAGCTGTTGATTTAGAGAAGTGTCATCAGGCCCAGGAGAGAGAAGAGCAAAAGGTAGGTTTGCACTCCATCTATAATGCATTTCTTATAGTAACAATAATGTAGACACATGTTTGCTCCAGTTTTTAAACACTGTAATACAGTCACATAACTATAGTAACAAGGAGCCGTCCATGGCTTTACATGCGGTCAGTATTAAGGGTGGGTGGATGGATGGTTATAATAAAACACCACAATTTGAATGCATAAATGACAGTAACATTCATAACAGTGCCTCGTTTCTGAAGGGCTTCAGATCGAGTACCCTGGCAGAGGCCCGTCCTCAATCTTTGGTTACTTGGTCTTAGTAGTTAAATTATTTGGGTGAAAACTAAGTAAACTCGTTTTAAGCTGTTGGATAATAGAGCTCATTTGCATATTGCACAACAAGTTTCACCTTGTTACGTGATCTTTTACCTCTGACAACTTGGTTTTAGTGGCTGCAGCAGTTTTACTTTTATTTTGAATTGACTGTAAAACACATCCAGACGCAGATTCATAACTGACTGTCTCTAAGTTTGAATACCATCGTGTCTTCACTGTAGGCTAAAGCTGGAGCTCTTCCATATTCGTAGCTGTCAAAGGGAGCGCCCAGTAGCGTCGCGTCGTTCCTTTGATGCCCGTGAACACTTCCTGGTCCAAAGTTGTGTGTACTCAAATCAAAGTCATTTGAGCATGAAGTCGGATGGTGAACTCACAGCAGGGAATTACACTTCAACGGACACACACTCACTTCTCTAAACTGGGGAACAGAGAAGTTCAAATAGTATAGCCTAATTCATTATTCAGGGTTGACGCTTAGCAAACATGATGCGAACAGATGAACATTATCCACGCAACGGAACCCTGAAGTCTCATTGTGACCAGAAACAACAGGAAAACAACAGTTTGAAGAATGGATATCACAGAAATGAAAAGGTATGTCAAACCGCATCACACCATTCATCGCAAAATACGTCAAGTTAAAGTGTTCTTTTAAAAATGAAAGGTAAATGGGTAGCCTACAAGGGATAATCTTTAAAAATGTTGATTTTACAGACAACGCTGTTACTTTTCTACAACATGTTCAAGGGTTTGACTTAGCTTTGAATTTGGAGGTTCGATTCATTTCACCGAATCGTTTTGTTTAATGAATCATTTCAGAAGAACGATTCACCAATTCGATTGAGTCATCACTAAAATATGCCTAAAGTTCATGGGCGCTTCTGGTAATAAAATAAATGTTTACTCTTATGTAAATGTTAGAATTGTAACCATATAGATTAACTGTTAAAATTGTGTTAGTAACCTAACCACAGGCAAAAACATGGTGGCTTCTCTCTTAAAGGGACAGTTCACCAAAAAAATGGAAATTCTGTCATCATTTAGGCTACTCACCCACAAGTTGTTTCACTCCCATATGAGTTTCTTTCTTCTGCTGAGCACACATGTATATCTTGAAGAATATGGGTAGCAAAACATTTGATGGGACCTCACCCCACTGACTTACATGGTATGGAGGAAAAAAAATACTATGGAAGTCGATGGGGCCCAACAACTGTTTGGTTACAGACAATCTTCAAACTATCTTCCTTTGTGTTCAGAGGAAAAGAGAAACTCATACAGGTTTGGAAATTTAGGGTGAGTAAATGATGACAGCATTTTCATTTTTGAGTGAACTATCCCTTTGCCTGTGATTACTAACAATTTTTACAGTTAAACTATATGGTTTCTAAAAACAAACTATGGCATTTGTCGATAAAAGTTTCCTATTGGTTATGCAAGATATGGCTTAAGCACACTTAGAAATTACATTTATTATTAAATTATGTATTATGGTCCAATATTGGACTGTTTAGTTATCAAAGTATATCTTTGAATATCATTTGTCTGCTAAATTAAAGTGCCATTAAAACAAAATTAACTATATTATAATGCTTTGTTAACCTGTGATATTGTAGGTGCATAAAAATGGCACGGGAAACGGTTTTCATCAGCCTCGAGATAGGGGTGAAGATTCATTCGAGGAGGCCCCCATGTATGTGGCTGTCCTGACATACATGGGCTATGGAATTGTCATCCTGTTTGGCTATTTCAGAGACTTACTAAGAGCTATTGGATTAGAGAAATGCCATCAGGCCCAGGAGAGACAAGAGCAAAAGGTAGGTTTGCTCTCCACCTACTCTCAGAAAAAAGGTACAAAAGCTGTCACTGGAACAGTACCCTAACTTCAAAAGGGTTCTAATATGTATCATTTAGGTACTAATATGTACACTTTTGGTACCAATATGTACCTTTGAGGGACTAATATGCACTCTTTAGGTACAAAGGTGTACTTTATGAAAAGGTACCACCACAGTGACAGCTTTTGTACCTTTTTTCTGAGAGTGAATACATTTTGCACAGTAACCACCATGTAGAGTTTGCTAGAGAAAAATCTTTATTATCATATTTAGCATAACCTCATGTAGGTTAAACGTTATACTGAGTTGGTAGGACTTATTTTAGGATTAGAATAACACATTTGTTGTCTCTATGAATCTAAAAGGCAAATGTTCTGAGAGTAACATACTTCTTAATATTCAAAAATAACTGTAAAAAGATGAGCATGGGCAAGACAAATTATTCTCAAACACAAAGTGTTTTCTTTCATGTCATTTGATTTACACACTGTTCACTATGGAAAATTTCCATGATATGTGTGAGGTGATGCTGGGGAGGTTAAAGACGCAATTAAACCCCAGAGGACAGTGACTTCATTATTTCTGCTCGCAGTCTGTCCGTTGAGAAAAGATACCTCTTGTGTGCACATTTCTCACTCAAAGCTTGTGGTATTACATTAGATGTGATTATTAAAAGGCATAATTTTAGTTTTTTTTAATTTTAGTTTGCAAGATCATGAAACGGTAAGTTGGACAGAGTTAAATAAATCACACCTTTTGTAAAATAGTGTTAAATTGGTATGAGTGAACACATTGGGAATATGTTGCTCTGTGCTTGCCATGTTTTCTATTATCAGCGTGAATCACTCCAGCCAAATTGGCACTGCCTAAATCTTCTAAGCTAGCTGTAATCTTTAAAGTTGGGGTATGTGATTTTCTTTTTTGACCATTTTTTGGTCCATCACTTGAAATCCAATTCCTAACCCACTTACATCCACTGAGTTAGAAGCACTGAAATGAAAATTTAAAATTTTAATCATCTGTGGAACGGCCAGGACTCGAAAGACTTCAGCCAAATAATTTTCAAGACCGTCTAGAATCATTGGGCAGTCAGTGCGTCAATCAAACGGTCGTACCATACCCCCCTCCCCCATGCCCCTCTTCGAATGGGTGGAGTGGGTGGAGTCAGGGAAAGAAGGTAGGACCTTTTGAGTTGTTATTTTCAGTTATTTTCAAAATCTGCCGGCTGTTTTACAAATCACATACCCCAAATACAAATCAGTAAGAAGTGAGCGCAACAGATATTTCAGAATAGGAATGCTGCAGCACCACCTTTTTCCATTAATATCCAATGAAAATAAATATATGAACTGGTTTCTGCAGAGTTCAAACCCATACACTCCAATAGCATTTAAGAGCAAAATTGACATAATCTCACAGCATTTTCATTCTCCCTTTTCCTGTTTAACAGAGGTTTCTACTTTGTTGTTTGAGTCACACACCAGCAAAGCTTTAAATGGTGTGCTTTGTGTTAAATGAGAACAAAAAAAGGCTATATGAATCAATAAGAGTAGTTTTTGTTTGAGCTTTATTGGTATCTTAAGAGAATGCTAAAACGCTGGATGGAGATCAGACACCACCTCGGTGACCAGAAAAACTTGAGTGGCAGTCAAAAGCTTATGCGAAAAAACTTGGAAATGTCAGACTGCAGTTTGTTGCAGCTTTGTTATTTTCTGCTGTCTTAACTATTTCCATAACTAGGATGCTTAACATTTCAAAGTAGGTTTAATAAAGGCAGCACAATGAGGAGTCTGCATAGCTTCTTCTTTGTTCTTTGGCAGAGTTTACTTAAGGACAAGATGTGGGTGAGTCTCTCAGGACTCTGATACTCACAGAGCAGATGGTTTTAAACATTCACCCAGTTGTAACTACCCACATGTAAACAGTGTCTTTTTATGGCTGATCTTGGGTCACCTGTCCCTCTTCTTTTTTAATGAATAGAGCATATCAGGGAGGCATGGGAGACTGATGTTAGGTTGTGATAAAAGTGCTTCTGGTTATGTTGTAATTGATTTCTTGTATTACAGGACTTTGTTCCCCTTTACCAAGATTTTGAAAACTTCTACACCAGGAACATGTACATGAGAGTCAGAGACAACTGGAACCGGCCCATATGCAGTTTACCCGGTCCGGTTTTTGATCTCATGGAAAGAGTAACGGATGATTACAATTGGACTTTTAGGTAAATCTATGCTTTGCATAAAACAAGCCGTTATAACTGTTGAAAAGAGCAGGATGTATAGGTGATGGTTCCTGGTAAAAGGTGTTGATTGTCAAGTCTTACTAACTAGCATAACCAGCAAAACTGGTTAACCAAATTCACCAGAAAGCCCATGCATATTTCTTTTAATGCACCAGCGCTAACCAGCATAAACCTGTTTTTTCATTCATACTAATACAATATGGTATTGTTATCCAAATATATTAAAATATGATATTATAGTCCTACAATTCAAAAGTTTTTTTCTTTTTAAAAGAAATTCGTGCTTTTATTCAGCAAGAATGCATTCAATTGATAAAAAGGGACAGTACAGCTTTTAAGTTAAAAGTACAACATAAATGCTGTTCTTTTAAACTTTCTGTTAATCAAAGAATCATGGAAAAAAATTTTTCCTTTTTTTACTGTATTTTGGATCAGATAAATGCCTTGATGAGTATAGGAGACTTCTTTTAAAAACATTATATCAACATTTTAATACATTTCATCAGAGGAGAAAAATGTTAAGTGACAGTTATATGATTTTTGGACCTTTTTCCTCATTTTGTTCTGTAATTTCAGCTCATGTTATGTATTGTTTCTTTCAATGGCCGCCCTAACACGAACTTCTGCTTTGTATTGCACAAAGTTCTTTTATATTATACCCACTGATTTTAGTTCTACCCTAGAACAACAATGATCTATGTACAGACTAGTCAGGATAAATCAATATCAATAACGGTTTGCTTGATGTGTTTCTTCTCTGTCAGGTTAACAGGGAGAACCATTGAGAACGTCATAAACATGGGCTCCTACAACTATCTGGGTTTCGCTGAGAACAATGTTGACTTCCTGAAAACCGTAGCAGCGGTGACCAGACAGTATGGGGTGGGCGTCTGCAGCACAAGACAGGAACTAGGTATTTGTGTGGTTACACCACAAACTAAACGTATCTCAGAAACAGGTCACCTATAGCATCCAACATTGTTTTCTTAAAGGGGTCATCGGATGCCCATTTTCCTGAAGTTGATTCTTTAGGGTCTTTATGTCAAATTTGTAACATACTTTGGTTAAAATTCCTCAATGATTGTGTAAAACACCCTTTTACCTCCTCAAAAACAGCTCTGTTCACAGCGACCCGTTTCGTTGCATGTCTCTTTAAATGATAATGAGCAACTGCTCACCCCAGCCTTCTGTCTGCCAAAGTGCTGCCTTGGCAGACATTATACAAATGGCTAAGGGCGTAAATATGCTAATACGGGACAATCCGTCAGCAGTCGTGGGCGGAGCATGAGCAATATGACATCATATTGCTCAGAAAATCCAAACGGCTTCCATTGTAGGTTGTTTAGCAACTATTATGGTTTAGCAAATGCCCTTAAACACGTCAAAAGCATTTTTTCCATTTGTGATCTGACCTGCTTTGAGGAGCATTAATGGAATTCCTCCTTCACTAATAGATTTATTAAAGGTCCAACCTGTTTTGAATTTGCAACGTAAGTTGATGATTGACTGACCTGTTTCATATTCCCATGCTGACATTTTTTACAAATGTCTTGTAGATTGTGTAGGTTAAAAGCTGGCTTGTTTGCACTAAGGTTAAGAGGTGAAATGATTATCTGTACTACAGTGATGGAAAACCAGGAAATCTCAGGAAAGTTCCCCTCTTATGCTATTTTAAAGGCTACTCATTTTGTTTTGGAGGTCTCCTACTATATGTTTACATGCATCCTAGGTAAAAAAAAAAACACTTACATTTTCTCATAATATACATACTTAAGGCTTGTTTTAAGATTCAGTCTCTCTAAACCCCTCCTTTTCGAGAGCCTAGTCTGCTTAGATTCGCAGAGCAGAAAACAGCCTCTTCTAGACATGTCATAACATGAACCAAACTCTTCTAGGCCTCGGCTATAAGAACAGTGTTTGAGGGCGTGTCAAAGTAGAAGTTGTTCATTGGCAGCCAATGAAGACCATAGGCATTAAGCAAATTTGTTACATTGTTACGTAGGTATGTTCAGAATCGATTTTTTTTTTTTTAGGAGACAATAACTTTATTTCTGTCATGACAACTCTGTGTGTTTGCCATGGTAATGGGTTTGACAATGTTGATATAGTTGGTCTTGGTGGAATAGATCTGCTACACTGCTGCTGGTTAATGTTGCTGCAGAGCAAGTACGGGACATGCTACATACCTGACACACTGCTGTGAGCAAGTAAGACAAGCTGCTGCTGTACAATATAGCATACAAGAATTACCCATAGCAGATCTATACAGGTGGAGTTAGGGAAGGTGGCAGGTTTCTGAAAGAGCACTGCACTGCTAAGACAAATGCTAACCAAGTATTTGAAGGTTGAGCAGCGAGCTTATTGGCTTACTGATACGGTAGGAACCAATCAGCTGTGCCCTATAGAAAATTATATGATTGCAAGTGTTTGAGTTAAGGACCTATTAGCCTGCGCCATCTAAAGTTTCATTACAGAACTTTGTATTTGTAATGAACAAGTTTCTTTAAAACGTTGCAGACATTTTACATTCATAAATAGCTATATTACACACTGCATGAAAGGTAATATTTGAAAAAGCATGATTTTTTTTTTTAATTTATGCTAAATTTTATTTAATTGGTTGGAAAATTATTTTTTAAATTATATTACTATTGAGTGATCACAAACAACCCTTTAATGGAAATTCATTGGTAAAAAGGTGTGGAAACCCTTGATGGTGGTTTAGAGATTAGACATGTTCAGTGGCACAATTGTAAGTCAAGTCAAGTCACCTTTATTTATATAGCACTTTTTACAATACAGATTGTTTCAAAGCAGCTTTACAGAGATAATTGGAAAATAATATTGTTAAATATAAAATTAAATGTCCCCAACTAAGCAAGCCAAAAGCCAATGGTGACAAAGACGAAAAAGGTGACAGTGGCAAGGAACCAAAACTCCATCAGGTGACAGAATCGAGAAAAAAACCTTGGGAGAACCCAGGCTCAGTCAGGAGGCCAGTTCTCCCCTGGCCAATGAACGAACAGTGTATGATTATGATTCAGGCAGCATTACAGGTCAGAAGTCAGATGGATCAGATCTTTCACAATATTTATCTAGTTCCATCTGGTTGGGGGTCGAAATCTTCACGCCGGTATGGAGTCGGGTTTGTTGAGGTGTTCATGAGGCCTTCACAGGGCTGATGAGGCTGGCACTTCAGGGACGCTTTGTCGTCGTTTCCATGCGATGGTCCTTCATCAGATCTGGATATGGCCTGAATTTGGCGGACTGCTGTAAATCTCGAGATAAACAGAGAGACTAATATTAGCGTAGACACCATCCTTCTTTTCATGTACCAAGTAAACCAGGATTTATGGGAAGTGTTCC
This sequence comes from Chrosomus eos, assembly GCA_036326025.1. NCBI lineage: Eukaryota > Metazoa > Chordata > Actinopteri > Cypriniformes > Leuciscidae > Chrosomus > Chrosomus eos. Next base: position 23,496,132 of record CM070833.1, on the reverse strand, counting down.
CGGTTCCGACTGATCTAAACTATACAGCCTAACATGGAATTATAGAAGTCTATAATGTGTTATGTGTATGCTAAGCCAAAAAGATGTGTTTTAGTCTAGATTTGAACTGACAGACTGTGTCTGCTTCCCGGACAAAGTTAGGAAGATTGTTCCAAAGTTTTGGGGCTAAATAGGGAAAGGATCTACCACCAGCAGTCGATTATCAACTGGCCAGAATTTTGAGATCGCAATAGACGTGAAGGACTATAATGTGTTAATATCTCGCTCAAGTACTGGGGAGCTAAACCATTTAGTGCTTTGTAAGTAATCAGCAATATTTTAAAATGTATACGATGTTTAATAGGAAGCCAATGCAGTGTTGACAGAACCGGGCTAATATTGTCATACTTCCTAGTTCTGGTAAGAACTCTAGCGGCTGCATTTTGGACCAGCTGTAGTTTATTTATTAAACGTGAAGGCCAACCACCCAGTAGAGCATTACAATAATTTAGCCTTGATGTCATGAACTAATTGTTCTGCATTTTTAATTGAGAGCATATGATTTAATTTAGATATATTTTTAAGATGAAAAATGCGGTTTCACAGATACTAGACGCGTGACTTTCAAATGAAAGATTGGTATCAAAGAGCACACCCAGGTTCCTAACCGACGACGAGGACTTGACAGAGCAGCCATAAAGTGTTAGACAGTATTCTAGGTTATTACGTGAGGAAGTGTTTTGTCCAATAATTAGAATCTCTGTTTGTTTTATTTTCCAGAATTAAGTAGTAGGAAATTACCAGTCATTCAGTTAGTCATCAGCTATGCATTGTTAATTTTGTGGATTGGTAAGTTTCGTCAGGGCGTGAAGAAATATAGAGCTGAGTATCATCAGCATAACAGTGAAAACTAATGCCATGCTTCCTAATGATACCTCCTAAGGGTAGCATGTACAGAGGGAACAGCAACGGTCCTAGTTCGGAGCCTTGTGGTACACCATACGGAACTTTTGACCAATAAGACATCTCTTCATTTACTGCTACAAACTGATAACTGTCAGATAAGTGTGATTTAAATGCACTAACATGCAGCATGCTAGTGCAATTCCACTAATGCCAACATAATTTTCAAGTCTATTTTAAAAGAATTTTGTGGTCGATAGTGTCAAATGCAGCACTAAGAGTAACACTAACAGAGAGATACAACCACGATCGGATGGTAAGAGCAAATCATTTGTGACTAATGAGAGCTGTCTCAGTACTATGATATGGTCTAAATCCTGATTGAAAATCCTCGCAGATACCATTTCTTTCTAAAAAGGAACATAGTTGTGAAGATACTGCCTTTTCTAGTATCTTTGACAGAAAAGGTAGATTCGAGATCAGCCTGTAATTGACTAATTCTGTAGGATCAAGTTGCGTTTTTTTAACAAGCTGTTTAATCATAGCCAGCTAAAAAGTTTTTGTTACTTATACTAATGACAAAGATGAATTAATGATATTAAGAAGAGGATCTATGACCTCTGGAAGCATCTCTTTCAGTCCCTATTTATCCTACCCTATTATACCCTATTCTGTCAGTATAGGGTCTAACATACATGTTGTCGATTTAGATGATTTAACGAGTTTATAAAATTCACCCTCTCCTACAATGAATGAATCGAATTTGTCATCAGGGAGACTACAGTGCACTGTCTGATGTGATACTGTAGTAGACGGTTGCATAGTTATAATTTTCTCCTGATATTATCAATCTTATAAGTAAAAAAGTTCACAAAGTCATTACTGCTGTGCTGCCTGGAAACGTCTTGAAGCTTTATTAAGTACTTTGGTTGGACCGATGTTCTGGGATCTGGTTATTCTGGTTTGTTACATATGTGACATTTTTCTTAGCTGCTTGATGACAGTCGCTACCTGTTCTGACATCACCAAGGCTGTAAAACATCACATGAGCACAGCCAGTACACATTGCAGTTGAGCTGGAATTTGTAGTCCCCGTTTTATTTCACTTTCTCTTTGTCACTGCTTTGTCACTTGCTTTTTTTTTTTCTCCTCTTATAAAGACTCGTACGCAGTATAAATCCACTTTTCAATTCCAATTCTTAATGATATAATTTTTTCATCAGATATCAGATCATTCATATACGTAGAAGTAGGTAAAGTTGGTAATCTGAGGTATTTTATCTTCTGTGCTATGCAGTGAATGTACTACAGTGGTGAATCTGAGCCAAACATCAGAAACAGACACAAAAAGAACACGTGATCATGAGTCATGGGAGTATTTGTGTGTAAAGTCCTTTTCGTATCATTCATTATTCATTTGAGGGATTCATTTCTTTCTTTCTGCATCTCTCAGAGTCATTGCTTTGGGATATATTTCTGCAGGTCCCTCTGTTAAATGAGCAAGAACAACTAACCCCACGACTCCCTATTAAGATGCAGTTCTAAATTAGACGCATATGTATGTATTACGTACAGTATTAGGGATGGTCATTTTTACATAATTTTGCAGTCAATGTTGTTAAACATAAAATGTGTTACTGATTATTTTCAAATTCTTTATTTTATTCACAAACATTACATCACCAGTGTTTCAAAATAATTATAAAATTATATATTATTTAAAAGTAAATGTATAAAATATTAAAGTATATAAAAATAGTTTATATTTAAAAAATTAAGTATACATATTCATGAATCTTCTTTGAAAGTGTTTAAAAATCACAGAATTACTACCCTTAAGTTTGTACTGGAAAGTGGCATTGTATCTCCCAAGTTAGATTTGATTACTATTTTACTTAATCACAATGTGATGTTATGTAATGTTTGTTTTGTTTCACTATAATGTGGTCATGGTTGACAGGAGGTTTTTTGTTCTAACTGCAGGATCAATAAGGCCTGTGTTTGTTTTTGCTGACAGGTTTTAAGACTTCTACATCAATCATTTACAGAAATTCTGCCTGTAGTGTCTGTGTGTGTTAATGTGTGCGTACGTGCGCGCGTGTGTGTGTGTGTGTGTTTTCAGTCACCATGGAGTATTTAAATGTACAAAGAGTTAACATTAAGTTACAGTTGTCAAACACTAATATCACTGAAGCACGTTGCACTTATGGAGGAGTCGACAACATAATGGGTTATTTAAGTGTCACATTTATTGTTACGAGAGCTAAATGTTTCACCATGGTGATGCAGTCATTGTACAACCAGTGGGTGGCAAATGTTGTTTGCTACACTAGTTTCTTATGAGACAAAAGTTGTCATACTCCAGTGAGCTTAAGGGGCTCATAAGCCAGAATTTTTCATTGAGCTACATCCTTTTCTGGTCTTGTTGGAGCTACTTAAAATCTGAATCTATTTTGTTTTTGAAAATCAGTTTGTATGAATTGAGCCTAGAACAGTTCACAGCACCAGTGTTTAAAGGAATTTTGCAAATTTTAAACAAGTTAAGCTTTAGGTGTACTTTTGATTACTACTGAAAATAATTTGGCTTGTCCCCCTGTTTTTAAAAACAAACAAAAATAACATTTGGAATGGAAGTCTATGAAAAAAAATGTGAAGCTTGAAATTACAGTTGTAATCAAAAAATGTTAACCCCTATTGCAAAGCAGGCTTATTAGCAAAATTTACAGACTTTAAGCAGTTTGCAATGAACAAATCAAACTAAAATAATTAATAGCTCAACACAACAAATGTTTCCCCAAATTCAACTGAAAATACAATTTTTAATGAGTTCTGCAGTCTCAAAATTATTCAACCCCCTGAATAGAATCCTCACAACAGCACAAATCTACAAAACCGGTGTTGTCTCAAGCACACCTGGTGCAACTAATGAAGCCCTTGATTAGTTACAATGGGTGTGCTTGAGACAACACCTGTTTTGTCTGAAGCTCGGGTGCCATTGGACCTTCCAACAAGACAATTATCCAAACCATACCTCAAATTTCACCAAGGCTTGGTTGCCGAAGAAGACCTGGGGCCATCACAGTCATCTGACTTGAACCCCATAAAATATCTCTGGTGGGATTTGAAGAAAGCTGTTGCAGCAGAATGCAAACCCAAGAATATTACTGAACTGGAAGACATTGCTCATGAGGAATGGGCTAAGATAAGGTCATAACAGCAAAAGGGTGTTCTACTAAGTACTAAAGATATATCCCATGAAGGGGTTAAATCATTTTGAGACTGCAGAAGTCATTAAAAGTTGCATTTTCAGTTAAATTTGGGAAAAGCACTTGAAACATGTGCTGTGTTTAGCTATTTCAATTACTTTTGTTGCAAACTGCTAAAAATGCAATGGGGAAAATGTTATGCTTTACTCTTCCTGTATGTATTATTCTGGTGCAGTTCCTTGACCCATGAACTTTCACTGTAAATATTACCGTAAACATGTTTTTCGGGGTAGTCTGTGCCCACAGATGATGTTGACCAAGCTTAATTTGTATTTAACCCTGAACATAACTCATTACTGTTTTCAGAGCTGTTCCCATCCATTTAAATTAAATTAGGTTAAGGTTGAGAACTTGCTGTTTTATGGGCAGTTTCTGCTTTTGTATACACTCCCAGCAGGTGAATGAGATCTTCATGGGTCTCGCTCTCATTTCTCACTTCATTAGACTACTACAATACCCCAGTTACAAGTCAAGACCCTGATGTGTTTCCTCTGTATTGAGCGAGCTTCTCAGTTATCACACTGAAGTTCTGAAGTTTAGCCACCCTGGACCTGATTCAGGTTTAATCAAACTCATCACGCTTCAGCTGCTGCTGTGAGAGGGAATGATCAGAGGTCCTGAGTAATCAATGGTGTTTTAGAGTACAAAGCTCTCCAAAGGAATCATGTAAAAGTAGAGGCATTTATTCACAGACCAAACTTGAGTTTTGTGCATTCACTCTTGACTGCTGTCTTATTCGGTAGGAAATATCTTTAGCCCAAATGTCTTGCTTTAAAGCTGTTAAACAGACTTTTTATGGTCTTTTTGCCACTTCGGTGTGTGAGAGGAGTCCATGGGAGCCGAAAATGATTGGAGCCAGACTCAAATTGCCCACATGACTAGTGGTGTTTTTAAATTCTTTAATTTGTATTTTATGTATGTGTGCATGGTTGTGCGTTTAGATTTGAATTAATAATGTAATTTACTTTCTAATAACATTCCAGAACTTTAATTGAAATTTAATTAAGACCGCAAACAGGATGCAGACCTGTTTTTCGAATTTAAATTTAAGGAAGTTCAATTAAATTGCTTTGAGTGTAGTTATTAGTCAATAATATATTTTACTTGAAACACACAAGCATAATTATACAAACAACATATGGGGGGATTTCCAGAAACATTAGATGGTATTGAAATATTAGTCAGGAAATCCCTCTCCCTGTCTTCTTCATTAAAATTCTATTTGGACAACCTGAAGGGTGTGGCCAATTCAATTCAAATTCCAACTAATGAGTTTAAAGGGATAGTTCACCCAAAAATTCACCCTCATTTACCCCATTCATTTACTCACCCTTATGTTTTTTTAAAACTGCATAACTGTGCAACATAAAAGAAGATAATAAAGTGAGTCAAATTCTGAGGTTTTACTAGTACTGGTGTAAAAACGTCTAACTAATCAAGGCCTGTTTACTACTACAAAAGACAATAACATCATTCTGCAGTAGCAATAAAAACAGAACACTTTAGAGATTTATGGCACATCTATAGCCTTTATATCTATCTATATTTTACTTGCGCCATGGGTCACATTTTTATCTCACAGTATCATACATTTTGATTGTTTTTGTTTAGTATTGTTGAGAATTTGTTTAGTATGTTTCCCCTATGCCGGCGCTCTCTGAGCCTCTAAAACTAGAAAAGCTGAAGAAGACATGCTGAAATATTTTCCTCCAAAGCGGTAGAATGCCTAATCTTACCAGGAAAGACTGTGGTCTAATAAATTCTTAAAGTATATGTCTGTGGTTTTACAAAAACAAATTATATATATATTTTTTACTTATTTGTATGTAATTTTACATCCAGCAAAGGGAAATAGATGAGAGAATCTTTTTTCCTGTCGGAATGCTTTTAACACTTCCTGTTGTTCATGGTCCTGAATACTTTTTGTAGTGGACATGGAGAGTTGTTGGCTTAGATTTCATTTGTTCAGAAGTCTCCTTAAGTTATTGATAATCGTAAGCAGTCAGTCTCTCAGTTTTTCTTCACTTTTTGAAGAAAAAAACACCACTTCTTGTGGTTAAAGAAAGTGGTAAGCACATGTGTTGCTAACATATTAAGCTGTTGTGCTCTGGCCTGGAACAATTTCTGTTCCCATTTCTTGTACAAAGAAAAGAGACAAGTCACCAAGGAGACTTTTGTGAACTAATTTTCATAGTGTGTTAGCTTATACTTTCATTATTTTTTTTTATAGGCAACTTCAGCATCCATGAGAAACTGGAGCGACATGTGGCTGAGTTCTTGGGTGTGGAGTCTGCCATGGCGTTTGGAATGGGTTTCGCCACCAATTCCATGAACATTCCAGCTCTAGTCGGAAAGGTCAGTGTTTAAAAATTAATCCTCAATGGTGCCTCTTTATTTTTTACATCTGTCTTAAATCACCCAATTTTATCTGCTGATGTGAGCTCACAAGTGTTGTATATTAATCCATTATCTCTGGGCGCCTGCTATTAATTGCCACAATAAAGAGTTTTTCACGCACTACAGAATAACCCAATGAACCAGCACACTAAACAAACCCTTGTTAAAAATGATGCTCAATCAGATAAACAAGCACAGTTAGAACTGACAGTGTTTGTTTAGGGCGTCTCATTAGGGATTGTTTATACTGGGGCCAAATGATGTGGTTGTCATAACCAGCTCAGATGAGAAGACCTCGGGATCTGGATGTGATCCAGAGGGCTGGGGAACTTTCTTAAGGATTGTACTGAGGGGGATGTTCTTCCCTTGAGAAAGTCCTCATGATGTATGTTGCAGCCTTAAGGTATTGGTTAAGCAGTGAGTCCAACAACTTGTCCCTTCTGGAGGAGGTGTCAGTTCAAGGCCTCTCAAGGTGAAAAGGAGATGACATCAACAATTGTTGAGTCAGGCCAGGCTCTGCTGATGACTTCGTCATCCAGTTTACAACAAAAGATCTGAATGTTAAAAACTTCAATTCATTTGAACAAAACCATTTTTTTTCTGAAGGTTCATTTCCATGAACTGCTTCCCATAGTTGGTAAAGCTAGCGACAGCTAGCAACACCAAGGCTGGGGTTCGATTACCAGCGAAAATGCTCAGTGATAAAATGCCCTGTAATGGTCTATTCACACAGAACGCATGTTTGCATTCCACTGTGCTGCTTTTCCATTGTTCTATGTAAACATGAACTACTAGACAGACGTGTTTAACCATTGTGCTCGCGTGTCTCAAGTTAATAGAAGTTAAACTTTTTTTTTGGGGGGGGAGCGCATCTCAAGAGCTAATGTTTCTTTTTCTCTTTCCACTGACCTGCGTCTCACGTTTGTAACTGGAAAAACGCGTCTTTAGATGCTTTGGATAAAAGTGTCTTTCAAATGCATAAATGTAACTCAACTGATTGAAGTCATTATTCAGTAATGTTCCCAGACGTCATTGCATGTCTTCTTTTTTTTAATGATCTTCTCTCCTTAAAAGGTTAAAACCTTGAGTCTAAGTCAAACGGTCTAGGAGTTATGCGCAATTTAGTACTTTTGGTTGCTGTAGCGCCACCTATGGGCCAATCAGGGTCACACTCTGATAGGTTCTCCCCAAATTGAGGCCTACCATCTGGCCGAGTTTCAAGTCTCTAGGCCTTATGGTTTGGGCTGCACAACAAATATTTTTTTTTTTTTTTTTTAAATCCTAACAATTAAAAAGTATTGTATAATACGTGCATGCAAGAATACTATGAAGAGAGTGATCTGCCATGTTTTTTTGCATTTTATTATTTTCAATAATTTACAGTCCTGTTCCCCATGTACATACTATAATATAAACTTATTATAGTTATTAAAATAACTGGGTAATAACTAAGTACTTACCCTGAACCTACCCCTTAACCTAACTTTATACGGTTAGTTCACCCAAAAATGAAAATTCTGTCATCAATTACTCACCCTCATGTCATTCCAAACCCATAAGACATTTGTTCATCTTTGAAACACAAATTAAGATCTTTTTTATTTAATCTGAGAGGTTAAATTCTGAACCACCCATAGACAGCAAAGTCATTGCAACTTTCGAGGACCAGACAGGTAAATACATAGTTAAAATAGTCCATGTGACTAAAGTGGTTCAATCTTAAAGGAACACTCCACCGTTTTTTTTTTTAAATAGGGCTTATTCACATTCTTTCCTACATTTAGATATGTGTGCAAATGCATTTTTGTCTCAGTGCATGCATTGTTTTAGTTTGACAGGGTCGGCGCTAGCTTAGCTTAGCACAATGAATGGAATCCTTTGTTGCCAGCTAGCATGTCCTGAGTAAAAGTGATTAAAAAAAATAAACAAACCCACGTAATTACTTCTTGTGGCCTGCGTATTCACAACAAGTACAAATAGCGATGGAAATTAACACTAGGCGATTTCCTAGGCAGATATTGACTTGGGACTATATTAGAGGGAAGCACAGGCGAAGCACTGCTGCTTAGGCGAAGCCCTGACACATGCATGTGATGCTGACGTAGGAACTAGCCAGTAATGATCCGACATTCTGACGTAGAACCGGTATTTTCTTAGTTAAGTACATGTACTGTAAAATAAAGTGTAACCCTTTTATTTTTACTCTTTATATTATAGTATGGTATTTAGTATGACTTTCTGTAAAACACTGTAAACAGTGTTTTAAAAGGTGCCATATAAATAACGCTCGACTGTTTGTGATCTTGTTTTGTATGACCCTCACATTATTATTTCACACAACATGTTATTGATGGGTTCCTGCTTTAGATTCCTGCTTCGTAATGTGTTCAGAGCCATGCAGTAACATGTGCCTTGTTTCCAGGGCTGTTTGATCCTGAGCGATGAGCTAAATCACACGTCCCTTATTCTGGGAGCCAGGTTGTCGGGCGCAACCATTCGAGTTTTCAAACACAACAGTAAGTACATATTCACAATATTATGAAATTTAAATATACCAGGTCACGGTGTGTTCAGTTATCAACACAAGTTGCTTAAGGTTCAACATTCTGAGGTGATCACCTTCACAGTTAGTAATGGTTAGCAAGGCATTTCTGGGGTTTAAAAATGGCTGTGCTTTAGGGAATCCATTGTAGTTAATGGTATTCTTGTGTAACTACTGGATGACTGGTGTGCATCTTTCTCCAGAGGATGGAATACATGATGCATGAAGAACAAAAGCTTGAATGTACTCTCGCAGGTTGTAGGTCCTTTAGGCAAACCTTGGAGACTCTACATGTCACTCTGTCTGACCTGAAAATGGTCTTGATAAAAGTGACAGAGGAGACCCGACTGCATCGCACTTAATAAGCTGGTTCAGGTGTATTTGATTAGGGTCAGGGAAGGTCACTTAAAGTCAACTTGGAATCTCAGAGATCTGATTTCATTGAGAGTGCATGATGTAACATGGGCGGATATGATGAGTTAATGAAAAACGGTTACTTTTAAGCAAATGAAATGCATAAATTAGTCAACGTTTGTAATTATATGATAATCCAAACCTGTTTAGCAAGCATTTCCAGAGACGGGCGTAAAATATGGTGTGATTCTCTGTTGATACCTGTACACCTGTAGAATAAATGTTTTCATTGCATGACAATGAATATATCACGCGCATTTTGATTGTTAGGACATGTTTGTTGACAAATACATACCACACTAACGCTAGCATTGCCATTTTGATTCTTTATCCGTCATCTTCTGAGGATTGCGCAATGGTCAGAAGTTGGAAAATTCCACATCCAACTTGATATGAAAAACCGCATAAATTCTGCAGGAAGGTAGATATTATTTATCTCTGTTTCTCTGGTTGATGTCAGCTTATGCTCATTTGCACATTTGAATGCAAACAGACTCAAATTTGTTCAAATGCTCTGAATTTGCTTCTGACATTGGGGATATTTAGGCCTGTGTTTTGGCTTCTGGTTACTTTAGCAATTACATAAGCATTTGCTTGAACACTTGGATTTTCCTAGGGAAAGATTGCAGCTGTAAAAAATATGGTACACAGAATGTGTTTTTTTTTGTTTTTGTTTTTTTTTGTAGATTCATTTGAAAACTGGACATAGTTTTGAAAAATGATTATTGCCGTTTTGTACATGTCAAAGTGATTGTGGGTAGTGAGTGGGTAGGTTTCCACTGCACACCGAATATATTTTTGGTATTATAAGCACAATTATTCTGGCTTAAAACCTCCATAACCAAGCTGCAAATACTGTCATTGTCATATTGAATGAACTAGTATTAACATAGTTTGACACCCCCCTAAACGCCTTGTTTCATCTAGTACTGCATTTCAATTGTCAATTCTTCTTATAGTTGTTTTTAACCTGAAACCTTTGGCAGATCTGTTTAGGTGAGTGTAGTATTTCAGGACTGCATGGATAGTGAAAGCAGGCCGCGTCCACATTGGCCTTCACTGGCCTAAATACGCTCACCTGTTTAAAATGAGGCCACTTTGATAAGAGACATTCTATTCTTTGGGCTTTGCGTCACTTTTTATTCATAGAGACAGTAGAGAAGCCAGCAAGTTTTTGTAAGAGAGAAGATAAATGATAGAGACACAGGCCAGAATCAAACCTGCATCTTCTTTGATTTTGCAGTTCAACTCTGCCATCTGTTGGCTAGTTTGTAGTGTTGCCATGTCTTGTTATCTTAAGTGACTGTAGGCTAGTTGGGGGGAACACATTCACACATTTGAACTTGCACTATAAAATATGACCAACCAATAATAGCATCACTGAATATTCCACTGTGCCTTTAGAGCTCAGTTTTACATAAGATCGCTATTGATCACTGTTTTTTATTTCCCTTTTCTTTCCATGTTTCAGCCTTTTCCAACCGCTCCCCTAGGATACAATTATTGGAAAGACTCTTTTTTTCTTCTTTTTTTTTCAAGCAATTCTCCTTGATCCATAAACATCCTAACACTCCCAAAAGCAAATTAGGCTTATTTTGGTGAGGTAGGTCACTTATTTTGGGCTTTATTTTGCCAGACCACGTTGCTTATTTATCTAGCAAGGTCTGGCAACACTGCCAGATTGTTTCTCAGTAATCAGACACATTTAAAATCCATAATTTTATCCCTTAAAACTCATTTTTGATCACCAAAATGACATATTTAAAAGTTTTCCTTTCCTTTCTTTATGCCTTAAAATAGCTTCAATATAACTCTACACCCTTACTGTACCTCATTTAAGTAAACACGGTTCTATTAATATGCAAATTACCCCCCGCCTCCACTCACTCACACCAGCTCAGAGATCCACTCGTTGATGATCACACGTTGACGTGATTGGTTACAAGGCAGTTTGTGACGTCAGAAACGCCAGCGATTTCAAACCGCGTTTTTGAGACCGTCTTTGGTTAGCTGCAGTTTTAAGGTGAAAATGCTCTGCAATGGTGTTGACTTATGAATTTGCACATGGTTTGTCTTAAAGCATATTAAAAACACCACATAGACATATAAACAACATTAAAAGCTTGATTTCTCACCACAGGGACTTTAAATCAGGTCTCTTCAGAAGGAGGATTGAGAAACACTGTTCTATATATCTAAGAACAAAAGCATGTTCGGTTGTTTGTCATTTGGAATAGAGCTTAGTGATGTAATATTACAGCCATATATATTTCTAAAAGTGATTTCACAGAACTAAATTTCCTCTGCTCATGACTGCCACTTAAAAATGTCTTATCCAACCACTTAACATTCATGAGCGCATCCTTCTTATTTTGGTTTGGGAAGACCTAAATATAAGTTGTTGTTTTTTTTTGTTTGGTTTAGGTAAAATACCATCAAACAGTGTGTATTTCTGTTAATACCTTATTGTGTCATAATAACGTGCCGGTTTTGTGTTTGGTTGCAGACATGCAGAGTCTAGAAAAGCTGCTGAAGGAAGCGATTTGCTCAGGGCAACCCCGTACCCATCGCTGTTGGAAGAAGATTCTCATCATGGTGGAGGGCATCTACAGGTGAATGTTTACAATCATATTCACTCCAGCCTTAAAGGTGCCATATGTCAAAATATCAATTCAAACTCCACATATTCCATAACAGATGGGGGCAGTATACCTCCAGAAAGTTGGCCTACTCTAGTCTGTTTTTTAGTTTTAGGTTGTTAATCTTCTAAAACCGTCAAATAGTCCGCTTTGTCCCGCCAAAGCCTATTTTGATCGGTGAGGGATGTAGACTAGAATGACTGCTGCCGCAGCGCTTGACAGGGCGCATTACGAGCAGAGAGAGAGAGCGCGCGCGCACTCTCACGTCTTCAAACAACACGAGAGCGGTCCTGCTCTCTCTCCCTCGCACATATTAATCAAATCAATTGACACCATAGTAAGACCGCAGTTTCACGTGGAGCATTTGGAGATTTTTAGAGATTAAAGAGATACAAGCAGTGCGAGTTATTCGTGTGTTGCAGTTTGGCTGGTGATTATGTATGTTGCCCGCATACCGCCTCCCATGGCCGAAACTGGTATTACGACACCTGTCGGGCCGGCGCTAGTAATTTAGCATGCTAATTTAGGTTTATATCTCGGCAGCACTATAACTTGTCAATTTTTTAATGACATCACTGCACTTATTTCTTCTCATTCTTTTGATGCGTGTAGCTCATTTTTTGGATATTTTTACCTCAATTTTGACATATGGCACCTTTAATGTAAGCAACTACATCAAATGAAAGAGGATGTAACTGTGCAAATTAATAAAATACCTTTCCTACGAAATTATAGCTCAAAATGATTTACAAAGTAGCAGAAAGTAAATTAAATAAATGTACTATCGTTCTTGGAGAACAGCTACAATGTTTTGGATTTAATAACCAGTGGCACCTACTTTGGCTGCTGTTGTCTATGCCTCTTTATCACTGTTGTTTCTTTGAGTTTTTCTGATGTGTAGTGTCACCCATTTGGACACTGCCTGTCTGATTGTTGGTTTATTGAGGCCAAAGTCTTCAGTCATGGTTGTGTGACCCTTTCCAGCCTCGTGAGCATTGATAACCCATGTTGTAAGGTCATTTATTGCATAAATCTGTGCTCAGTGGGCTGTGACGTGAACACTGAAGGTTCATAAACTTTATATGAAATCCACACGATTATAGAAGATTTTAGTATTTATTTCAGTAATATCTATTTCAGTAATATCTGCCAAGTAGTAGAGACGTTTTACTGTATAGTTTTTTTGATGGTAGGTATAATATTAAAATGTAAAAAGTTGATGGATTATGAAAATAAAATAAAAAAGTATTTTTTATGTGCATCTATTAGTCAGTTTTTATTATAATATTTAACACACAATAATTACACTTATAATACAGTTTAAATATTTTAATAATTGAAATAATTTATACATATTTGCCTATGTCAGTGATCTGACTTCTATTTTTTCTTGCACACATTTTTACTGAAATCTTTTTGTCTGTTTCTTTCAGTATGGAAGGCTCTCTTGTCAGGCTGCCAGAGATCTTAGCACTAAAGAAGAAGTACAAGGCCTATCTGTACCTCGATGAGGCCCATAGCATCGGGGCCGTGGGCCCCACAGGTCGGGGAGTTACAGAACATTTTGGAGTGGACCCCAATGAAGTGGACGTTCTGATGGGCACATTCACTAAGAGCTTCGGGGCTGCTGGCGGATACATAGCTGGCAAAAAGGTAGGCATCATGTAATACTTTACTATCAAGGGCCTTTTAACAAGGCATTTCCTGAGGCACGAAATCAGCCCAATGTTTTTCAGAAATTCAGCCCGTTGAGCTACTGTTTGTCGTTTGGTGACGCTCGTGGTGCAGAAATGCACAATGCACCAGCATGCACACCATCCTCCCTTCCCTTCGTTTTCAAGTGCACACATGGTCTCATTTCATGATGTGAAACTACATATGTTACCCAAATGTCACTGACGCTCCTGCCACAGCACCACCTCTCTCATCTCATTACTCCATTAAAAAAGACCACTTCACTTCATAACCACATCACGGACATGGCAGTTGATTATTTAAAAAAACGAAAAAGACTGCAGGTTTTTTAAATTACACATACTTTGGGGAACAGAGTAAGGGGGAAAAGAGAGAGAGACCCCACAAGTGTGTTGCGTAATATTAAGTGTGCTGTTAATAAGGTGAGACTGTCAGCCAGCTCTGTTTTATGGGTCAAATCAAAATTGCAGGTTTTCACGGAATGCTTCCTAACATGTTACCTGTCTATAATGTATACTACCGTTCAAAAGTTTGGGGTTGGTAAGAAGTTTGTTATGCTTACCAAGGCTATATTTTTTGGATCAAAAATACAGTTAAAACTTTAACATCCTGAAATATTATTACCATTTAAAATCAAACTGTTCTATTTGAAAGTGTTTATATTTTACAACATTATTATTTAACTGCTTTTTTAGCAGCCATTACTCCAGACTTCATTGTCACATGATCCTTCAGAAATCATTCTGATTTGGTGCTCAAGGAACATTTCTTATTACCATCAGTTTTGAAAACTGCTTAATATTTTTTGTGGAAACTAAAATGTGGAAAAATTAATTTTGATTAATACTTTTTGCACAAATCTTTGAAGCTCAAACGAACAGCATTTATTTGAAATTGCAATTTTCTGTAACATTATAAATGTATTTACTGTTACTTTTGATTAATTGAATGCATCCTTGCAGAATAAAAATATTGATTTCTTTTAAAAGAAATACATTTTTGAACGCTATCAATCAATCTTTTGAACGTTAGTGTATAAATAAGTGGGGGGTTTTTTTTCCGATTTTCACATCGGATTTTTACATCATGTGGCTGTCAAGCACTGACTAAATTTGTTTATTTTTTAAAAGTAAATACAAATTTGATTAATATTAATTTGGACTATTAAAAATCTTTAAATGATTTGTCTCTGTTGAAATATTGTGTTGCTGGTCAACAGACCTTTTTAGTCATACCTGTCAACTTGTCAAAGAAAACCTCTGTTCCCTTCACACTGTTTTCTTTAATAAAGGTACAGCAGTAGAGTAGAATCTGCTCTCAGCAGTCCTAAGGACACTGTACACAAGCACAGAGGGAGGTACACAAAGAGAGCTGCCAAACGGCTCCAGCCAGTCCCTCGCTCCACAGATGTGGGTGGATTTCGGACACGTTCTCTTAACTGACTTATCTTATGCTGTTACCACAAAGCTCCCAGGACCTAAAGCACTGCAAATTCTGCACTTTAAGTGGAAGCAGATGTTTGCTTCGCAGATATTCCCCCTAAAAACCCCTTCGCCCACGTCCTCAAAGTAGAGGACACATCTGGATGCAGAGACCCGTGTGCACTGCGAGGTGCGTCCCCCTCCCCTCACTCCTCCACAGTGGATACAGATGTCTGAGGACAGAGATTAAGAGCTGGATACTGGCCCCGGCTTCTGCTCAGAAGCTTTTTTATTGGATGTAGGACAGACTGGGCACAATCTTCAAAACTGATTGTTTGTGAAAAAAACATTCAATGACAGCTATAAACGTGTTTGTTTGCCTCGTTGCCTCCAGCTGTTTGCAAAACAAACATGGTGTATTAGTCACAAACAGACAAATTTGAGAATTTTGAGAAGCTGTCATTATCACTGGATGATCAGTGTCTTAGGTGTGTGCTTTCATCTCCCTCTAGTGGAGTAGTTCGGACAGCACAGTGTTTCAGGTCATTTTAAAGGGACAGTTCACCCAAAAATGATTAACAATCTACTGTTAATTTACTCACCCTCTGGCCATCCAAGATGTAGATGTCTTTTTTTCTTTAGAAATGTTAAGAAGATTTTTAGCTGAAACCGTGGTCCTTGGTGACTCATATAAAGGCTTCCATCACTTTGAGAGTCAAAAAACAATATACAGGCAAAAGAAAAGAATACCTCCTCCTGACGATACATTGAGGTCTTATGAAGCTGTGGATTACAGGTAATAATGTTGTAAATAATGTTCCGTTTTTTGCACATACCGATCGTTTCGCTGCATAAGCCATCAGTGAATCATCAAGAGCCACTGGTTTTAAAGTGACGGTAGCCATTGACTTGCATTATATGAATCAACGAGGACCACTGTATCAGCTAAACATATTTGTTCTACTGAAGAATAAAAGACACCTACATCTTGGGTGGCCTGAGGGTGAATACATTTTTCATTTTCTGGTGTACTATCCCTTTAAGGGACATTTTATTTCACATTTTTAAAGGTTAGCCTCTTCTGAAGAAACCTGAGGTTAAAATATCTTGCACAAGCACCCAATACATTTCTCATGGATGATCTGCTTAGTGTTCAAGAGTTTGAACTTACAAACCTGTCTTTAACTATACTGCTACTTCTTGAACATTGACACTAAGAGTTGACCATAAAGTAGTTAAAATGGAAGTTAATAGCAATTTTTTTATCATAAAGTATTACCATTTTGTCAGTATGAAATTTTCTTATTCAGTTTGATACATTTTTATTTTTTAATGAATTGTATTCAATTTTGATGATTGATAATTGATAATTCAATAAAATAGAAATACAATTATTTTTATTTCAGTAATATATATATATATATATATATATATTAGGGCTGTCAAATGGCACATCTAAAATAAAAGTCTTTGTTTACATGATATATGTGGGTGCACTGTGTATAATTATTTTGTATATATATAAATACACACACATGTATATGTTCATGTATATTTAAGAAAAAAAAATTATTTATATATAAAATATTTATATTTATGTATAATATAAATTATAAATAAATCTATATACAGTATATACATGAAAATATTTCTTAAATATATACAAGCATGTGTGTGTATTTATATATATATAAAATAATTATACACAGTGCACCCACATATATTATGTAAACAAAGACTTTTATTTTGGATGTGATTAATCACAATTAATCATTTGAAAGCCCTAATATATATATATATATATATATATATTAGCCCAGTGTTAAATTCATTCTTCTGTGATCCACAAAATAAGATTGTAGGCAAAATGTCTGACATAAATATAAGTAAATGATGAAAATGTTTATTTTGGGCTGAAGTATTCCTTTAATAATGGACGTGTTGTGTTTTTTTTCTGCAGGAGTTGGTGGATTATCTGCGGTCTCACTCTCACAGTGCAGTTTACGCTACAGCCATGTCTCCACCTGTCGTGGAGCAGATCATCAGGGCAATTAAATGCATCATGGGAGTCGATGGCACAACAGAAGGTTAGTAACAAAGCATTGTAAAGACACTGAAACAATACTAAAACATGAAATCATGAAAGGAACTGTCCAGAATTTGTTTTTAAGTCACATGACTGAAGTCAACAGATGCACTACTTTACACTTGATGTGTCAGAGGTCATTGAGACCCACAATTCAAACCAGTCAGTCATTGTAATATCAGAAGACACTGAAATTCTCTACCCAACATTCTCCTTAAACATGGAGAATCCAATGGGAAAGAGATTCACATGGATTTAATAACCAAATAAAATGTACTTCACCACAACGTATAACTCATGTAAAACAGATTTCAATAAAGCAATTGGACCGGCTTAAAGAGTCCTGCAGACCTTTAGTCAAGGAAAGGTCACATATTTCCAGGTATTAAGAATCCGCAGAATCGCACCAGATGTTATAAGGCTTTTCCCAAGCTGCCTTCTGTTTTTGATATGCGCTAATCTATATATTTATGTTTTTAGAGAAGATATTGTGTTTCATTTTAGTTTCGCTGTAGTTCACACCATGATAGAAAAGACTCAAACCACAATGAAGTACAGTCTAGTGAAGTCAGTCTGAAGTCTAGTCAGGTAGCACCGCTCGGTGAACGTGAATGCATCCTTGCTGAATACAAGTATTCATTTCTTTTTTTTTCTTTTTTTTTTTTTTTTTACTGACCCCAAACTTTTGAACTATTGTAAGTCAACATGAGAGCAAATTAAATGGCAAAAAAACCCACAAAGTTTTGCATGTAAATAAAAAAAACAGAAGAATTGTATTTACAAATATACAAAATAAGAGTTTTCACATTTTGTGAAACATTTTGTTTGACTTCCATTCATACGAACATGCAAGCTCAGTTTCATATTTTGCTGTGTTCCAAAGTTTGGTGAACTCTGACTGCGAATTCACATCACATGACAACGTGTAACAAGTAGAAGATAAAGAATGCATGTTTTTGCAGTAAAGCCGAGTAAATTTTATGTTTTCATATACCATTATGACGTCATATCACAACCGTTACAATGTCTGTAGAAATGTAGTGTACTCAAAGTCTATTGTGACCATGGCTTCATCATGCATATGGTTTATTTATAAAAATGGCACTCCTAAATCAGAGACTTTCTTTTTAAATAGAGCACCTTTCAATTCAGATTACTATTTTAAATAAAACTCCCTGCTTCAATTGGCCAAGTGGTTCTAGTCCAAACTTGTCCAAAGAGAATATTTCTAGGGTGTTTTGAATTGTTGAACACTGTGATGTCTATATCAGACTTGGACAAGCCGCCCATGGGTGTCATAACTGGCATGATATGCAATTCTATGGAGGGTGAGTCACACTGTTCCATATCGCTCTGAATTTACTACACAATAGACTGCAGAAGAGCTGAACGTGTACCATGTCCATGACTAAGTGTTTGGTTTGAGCTTCACCTGCTCTTTCTAGCGTCTGCCAGTATTCAGCGTTTCAGTTGAAGAGTTTCTAATGTAATGAATGTTAACAGCGGTTGTATTTGTTCCACTGACATGTGGTCTTTTGAGCTTGGCTTTACAGCACACCTCCTTTTGAAATACCTGCCAATCGGTTCACAGGTAATTATATGCAAACATGCTGTTGTTTTCCAAAAGTTCAGGCCATGGTGCCAAAGAAAGCTGGAGGCGGATCTGGCCAGCCCTCAGAACTGCATGATTCACTCCATTAAAGATGGAGGAGAGGAAGATTGGTAGACATAAACTGAACAAGACAGAGTGAAAAGTATTGATGTTCATTGAGCTATTGACGTGTCTCCAATCGCATTAAGTTGTTAGAATTATAGATTTGTGGTTCGAACCACCAAAGTTCGGATTACTAGTCCGGAGCGGTAACCGCTAATCTACTAGCAACCACATGGTACCGTGCGCATCTTAGTCCATGCTTCTCCAAGTCTCCATTTGTGTGCAAAATCCATTGTATCCCATGTTCAAGCCAAGAGTGTCTTGGCAAATAAGGAAATTTGTCTACCATTCAGCCTGACAAAACAAAACCAGCTGGTACTGTTTTTCACATCGATTCACTCCACAGTCCACACACACACACACACAAACACATTAAGAGGCGTTTTCAAGAGTACAGAAATGAGCCTCAATGTAATGAAAACTCCATAGTCCATAAGACAGTTTCACTGTTTTCTTCCTGTTTTTGTTTGTTACTATGTTTTTGGATCATTTTATGAATGGGTCTGCTCTGTCTCACCTAACTACTTAATGGTCTTAATGAGGGGCTATTAAAAGAGCGATCCTGGGATTTGAACGGCAGAGCAGGTGATGTCATTTCCTGTCTCCTCCTTTGGGCCCCTTCCCTAGTCTTTTACATACAATCAGTCTATATCCTAAAGGGAACTAATAGTTGTTTGTAAACTTGATTATACCTCTAGAAATAAGGGTGAAATATATGTTCCAGAAGCCTAGTAAAAGGAAAGTTAAGGTATTGCTAAGACTGTTTTGTAAGAACCGTAACTGCTGGTGGTATGGCTTTATGCCACTACATTATGTTGCAATTCCTTGGCCATTTTCCCAGTGTTTTCAACTATATTTAAGTAGAAAAACTATGATACTTTCAAGCAAACAGTGAAGTAAAAAAAAAAAAAAACTGGGAAAAGAAGTTGGCTAATCTTTGTGCCAGCTGTTTTAGGACTAGTTTGTAGACATATTTGTTCTATGGTTTGCAGACTCTGCCTGACATGGTCTGTTTGGAGTTCGTGCTACCGCAAAGTGGGCGCAGACTCTCTGAGTGCTACAAATTAATGTAGAATTGCCGTAACAACAATTCAGTGTATTTTCAAATTACCATCAGATTCAAACAGTTCTCAGTTATACAAAATATCATAAATATGATCAAATCATTGGGTAGAGAGTTGGGAGGCGGGCGCATTGAATGTATTGAAATGGTGAAGCTTTCTGAATATTTCTTAGGTTATGCACTGATAATTAAAGATGATATTTTACTGTTTTGCTAGTAGTCTATATGTTGTATTTATATGGAGATCAGTGGCCAGTTGCATAAACTGCTTAGATTAGTTTTACAGGTTAGCTGTCTAATTTGAATCTGAAAAGTAATTTGAGTCTGAAAACTAATAGTTGCTCAGACTTCTTTAGACCCAAAAGGCGCTTTTACACCGTCAGGCCGAATGGTTCTTAGAAGGGATAAGTAACGGTTCCAGTTATATTTCCATTTGAGCTTGGTTTGACATGGTACGACTACAAACATTGCTGGTGACGTCGCCACTCAGGATTGGATTGCCTTGCCTTACCTGGCTACCAGTTTATTTGTAGTTGGCCAAACACTCTTTTTGAGTGAAGTAAACACGTTAATAATAAAATGAATAGAAATATCTGATCATCCTCCATAACGTAAACGTAAGAAAATGAAGCTATGTCCGTACCTGCTGGGCTGGATTGGCAGAGAATAGTTAAGCAATGAGAATGGTTCGGCGCAACTTTACCTAGGATTGTCGGAAGGGGAGAAATCGCCCCAAATATCTTGTTCATGTTAGTTCACAGTGCATTAGCTAATTTTAACTAATACAACTTTTGATTTTATTAATTGTATTAGTAAACATTAAAAAATTAACATGAAATAAGATTAATAAATTGTATTGTTCATCCTTGGTTCATGTTAACTAATGAAACCTTATTGTAAAGTGTTACCTTTTTTTTTTACTAGTACAAAAATATTAGTAATCTGTCCATAAATAAATATAGGACATCTACTGTAACCGAGACTTTCATAGCCTGCATCCCTCTCATCCGGAGTACAATCAATTCAAATAAAGTCCCAGTGGAGAATTGAGATTATTTGCACTTTGAGATTATTTGCACTTATCCTTTTGACCTACAGTTGCTCTGTTGTAAATCATGACCTTTACTTTATTCTAGACTCCCATTTATGTCTCTCCTTTTCCAATGAAAGCTAACAAATTCTCCTCGATGACGGCTCTGTCTGTATCTCCCCCACAGGCCAGCGAAGAGTTCGGCAGCTGGCTGAGAACACGCGCTACCTCAGATCTCGGCTGAAGGATATGGGCTTCATCGTTTACGGCAACCAGGACTCTCCAGTGGTCCCGCTCCTGCTCTATCTACCTGGGAAAGTTGGGTAAGCAGCTCCCCAAGCCAGCAACCCGTTTGGATTACAGATTCTAGCGGCGTTCAATTCACACAAGATGTATAAAAGAGCGCCAGTTAACACAACAGCACCACCAGGCTCGCATTTACACAAACCTGATTTAGTCCATTTGAGAACGCTCAGTTTAGATCGCCGGGCCAGCGAGACGCAAAACATTACGTTTCTTTGTGAGCTTTTTTCGCGTCTGTGCATCGTCTTTGTGATTTAAGAACAGTTTCCACTCTCTGGACACTACAGTAATCCTCCTTTGAACTTGTGAACCTGCCCACATTTCGGGCTGCCAATAAAACAACAATGCAAGGCTTACATGGGTTACAAAGGTGATAGCTTTGAATGCCATGTGGAAAATGTACTGACTGCTTGAAGACACCCCAACAAAAGCTGCAGTCATCTTCACTGGTCATTCCAAAGAAGGCGATGTGGTCTTTTCAAGAAGACGTTGGATCATAGCCATCTTGGATGGTCTAGTTGATCCATGAATCAGTGGTGAGGAAAAAAAACAAGAGAGGCAGAAAGAAAACATGACATGCAAGAGGCTCATCACCGCACAGGCGTTTCAGACTCCTCCAAAGATAACAGCTTCCTGGCACACCAACAAAGACGACGGCAGCTGTGAGGCCTTTTAAATCCAGCATTCACTCTCCGTCGCCGCTCTGTTCTCTCGATGCTGTCGTCTCTGCTGACAAAGTGGAGGCCTTTTCTCCTCCTCTCGCTCTCAATCTTTTCCTCCTCCATTATACCTTTCCCTTTGCCTTTCTCTCCTTGTCAATCCATTCCTTTTTCTCCCTCTTGGCTAATGCAAATGACAGTCCAGCTGTGCGGTTTACAATGGATTTCCCTTCACTCAAAGGGTGAGGAAAGGTAGCAGACAGTGCAAACTCTGAATGGAAATCTCGACAGCTTTACTCTGCATAATGTAAATAGTTTGAGTTTTAGATGTGCTAAAAAAACAGGCGATAACTTGTCCATGACCAAGTGATATTTAATCACGGCTTTGGTTTGTAATGAAGATTGTTACACTAAGAGCATTGACAACTTGGAAACTTAAGGTGCGTAAAAGGTTTTGAGGAAACAAACTTTAGAAATGCATCTACTGCTTTCATGGTTAGTGTGAAAACCTTCAATATCATTAATCGTGGCATTATATCGTACTAAACTGAAGTTGAAGATGCAAGACGTTGTGTGTGTGTGTGTGTAGTGAGAGAGAGTGAGAGTGTGTGTAAAGTTCATTTAAAACCCATAATGACAAGCCAAAATGTTGTTCATCGTCTGCTCTCAGGGCGTTCTCACGGGCCATGTTGAAGAGGAAGATTGGTGTTGTAGTTGTAGGCTTCCCGGCTACAACCATTACAGAAGCCAGAGCTCGCTTCTGTGTGTCTGCCGCCCATACCAAAGAAATGCTCGACAAGGTAATAAACTACACCACCCAACATCTCACAGACCTATCTATCTCTATTTTGGTATTCTTTATTGATTTTTATTCTTACTGACACCTAGACTTACTTTACAGTGTTAGTGTTACACAAGACAAGTGAAATGAAAACCGGTGTTCAGACAAGACGAATCAAAAACTTTCATTTAAAAAGCTAAAACATTTAGTGTATTTCAAACATTTTGATATAAGGATAGACTGATATACAAATTCTGTGTGATACATTTTAACAGATAATTATTTTCATGTTGGATGATATTAAAGTTCTGTACTCTTTTGTTTAAATAACTGAAAAATACAACACTAAGGCCTGGATTCACAGACCTAAATAGAGTCCTAAATTGCTTAGCAAATGTTTAATTCCATTTCAAACAAATAAGTTTTGATTTATATTGCCTTTTTACAATTCAAAGCACCTTTAATGCCTCATACATGCCTCCTGAAAGTGCCACATAACCTAAATAATTATTTTTGGGCATGTTCCCGACAAGAAAATTGAAAATAGCTATGTCAAAATATCTCACATAGCCTGACTGAATAGCCTAATCTCTTCCCAGGTTCTCCAGAGCCTTGATGAACTCGGAGACTACCTCAGGGTGAAGTTCTCTCGTCATAGACTTTCTCATCGGCCAGAGCTGTACGATGAAACAGACTTTGAGCTGGACAGCTGATCATTCACTCTCATCACTGTGAGTGTGTTGCCACCAAGGTTACCTCAGTGTAAAAGAAAAAGTCTTTTCCCCCAAATAAAATTGTGCAGTGTTTGTAATAGCTTTTAAAATTTGTCCTCCTGTGAGGCATGGACTTTTATGTGTATATATTGTAAAATGATATTTAATTGTTTTTTAACTGCTGTTTCACAGTTTTGTGAAGTCTGTTAAGTGATTTTTTTTCTATGGAGATTGTGGGGAAAAGGGAGGGGCCGCGACGGCTGTGTTTATAGAACATATATCAAAAGCTGCTCTAAATATATCAAACAATTAACTCCCTTAACACTGACCTACATCAAAACTCTAGCTGCGGATAAGAAACCCCTTGAAGTGGCCCCATTTTTTTTTATCCTGCTGCAAGATGGACTGATGAAAGACCTTCATTCTGTGCTGGATTGTGTGTTTGTATGATCCACAAGTACATTGATTGAAAGAGATTGAACAAGGCTGGGCGTTGTAGACCCAGTGCAGCTCATTCACAGTCATTAAACATTCATGCATTGCATCTTGCAGCTTCTTCTAATTTGAACTGTTAGGCATTTATTTGTTATGTGCACAAAACTACTTCTGATTATAAAATAATAATAAAAAAGAAACATTTATGGACTGATTGTACTTGTAAATCAAATGTTTGCTTGGAAGGTTGGAAAGAATTCTTTGTCATTTGTTTGTATATTTCAGATGCAGGACTTATGTTCATTTGCAGGATCATTTTTGAATTTTTCACTCACATTAAAACATTTAGTTTGATCAAAACTAAGATTGAGAGCCATAGAATGCTGATTCCTGAGGTAATGACTCTTATAATTCGGTTCTTTTTAATGAATAATAAACCTAGTGTACTTTTGATTATAAAATGAACATCTTTTTTGTGAATCAGTATCATATCGCATCCAATGTAGTCCGACCGATTCCCAAACAAATTACTCTTTTGAGTCAATTCTAAACATACATACTATTCTTGAACCATTAAAGAACCAGAATCATTGTAGGAATCGGGTACAGAACATCTCTATAGAAACTGTATTTACCACAGTAAACACCAAAGCATATAGTAATTACCTCTTTGACTTATTTGCTGCAAAACTAACAAAAGTAGTGTCTGCACATGTTTTACTAAACTCTTTGCTTTGGATGAGACTAAACTTAATTGTTACATTTGAAAGAGACCCAAAAGCGCCGTCTGAATGCTGGAGCTCAACATGCCAACTATGTTGCACACAAGCCAATATTCACCTAAAACTAGCAATTAGTACAGAGATACACATTCCGCAGGTGTGGGGTAACCGCTTGATTAATGCTGGGAGGAATCAAGACGGATAGTAAATGCTGCAGACAGATGAGGTCTAGTCTGCACTTGTTTTACTCATGTTTGAAACAATGTTTGTTATTTCAAGAATACCAACACCATAGTGATGAAGATTTCTCAAGGCTGAGGTGAGAAATTTGTGGGATCTCAGGCACTAGACACGTCGGACAATGCATTTTTTTGTTCTGTTTCAGAGACGCAATTGTAGTTGCACTGGAAAACAATCACAAATAGATGGAAAACCGCATTTATATAACAAGGCTGTGCTACTATAAGTGTTAGTGGAAGAGCTCCTCTATCCGTCAGAAATTAACTTTTTAGATTTTTAGAGCCTTTATTTTTTATCTTTTATAAGGGTGGTTTCTTTTCTCTTTGTCTTTCATATGTATAGAAACTAGGGATGCACAAATATGAACATTTTGGAAGATACTGATAATTCGTTATATGTGAAAGCTAATAACCGATAGCCAGACCCACATCAAGATGTTGGGTCTGGGAACACACCATTGGCAGGGCTCAATCCGAGGGGCGGGATAAACGGTTGTCTTTCAAATTCGCAATTGGATAGGTTACAGCCAACCAGAGCAACGAAGAAGGTGACGTAGTCAGAGCGACGGACTTCAGTGCCGTTCTTTGTTCTTTTCTCAAAGAAAAGCTTAACTCCAAGTCTTCCAGAGTCGCGGCCAAAACCGATTTAAAAGGCCGCTGTTCGCCAGCCATCTTCTTTGGCAGGTAGCAGGGAATTCACGCGGAACCGTCGCAACTCTGCCGTCATTATGTTAAGCCTGCCCACCGACTCTATACACGATGTGATTGGCCTGACTAGAGTTTGGTTTTTCCAGCTCGCAAGCCAACGGAGAGTTGCTAGACAACATTGGCTGCAAAAATAAAATTTGATGCCGCTAGGGTGCGTCTAGATTTCTAGGCTAGATAACCAATATATTGCCAGATAAATCTAAATCCATACAATTTATGAGAACTGATTATAAAAACAAAGGTCTCACCATTAAGAGCCCCAAGCACACAATTATAATGTTCTCTTTATAAATTTATGCTGCTTATATGACAGAATTGTGCTGCATGTGTTGCACTTAACTGTATTTTCCCTTCTTTCCAAAACCATCATGGTGAACAGTGCGAATCTGAAGTGTCTCAGCTGAAGGAAATAATCTATTATTTATTGACTTTAATATATCAGCCAAATGTTCTTTTCAGGCATATAACATAAAAAAAATATATATATATCGGCTAATACCGATATGGTGGCCGATATATTGTGCATCCCTAGAAACTACCATTCAAAAGTTGTGAAATATTGCAAATAACAGTTGTGCTGCTTAAATTTTGCAGAACACTTTATACATTTATCAGGATTTTTTAATGAATAGAAAGTTCATATGAAACAGCATTTATTGAAAGTCTTTACTACCTCTTTTGGTCAAATGCATAGGATTTAAGAATTAATTTCATATTTTAAATAGCTTGCTCAAAATTGTCATATATATATATATATATATATATATATATATATATATATATATATATATATAATGGTTATAACCTAATAAAATCAAAATTGCAACAATTGAGATGAACCATATGTTTTTCCCAGTTTAATTACATTAGATAAATGTATCATTGTTCCATTTTTCAGATGAAAATCAATTAATATTAGCTACACATCTAACTAGTCTGACAGGTACAAAACCAATGACTAGATTAGCCTAGAAGAAATATATCTGATATCTCCAATACATTTTTGTCACTTGTGTAGAAATCCTTGTTGAGAATTACAGCATCCAGGCTTTAGCATTATCTGTGATGTGCTGTGGTATAGTGGTAAAAGATAAGGCCAGCAAGTGAAAAGTTTGAACCTTGCAAAAGACGACTATCACTTCTGCAAGGTACGTAAACCCAGATGAATTACTTGATTCCTAACATTAGGGAATTGTATCACCCCAACATTGGAAAAATTCCTTGTTATTTATAGGAAAACCAAGGATGGACATACATTTCAACAGAAGAGCACAAATACGCATGCACACGCAACAGGACGGGCCTCTCTCCATCAGTTTACCCCCACCCTGAGTGTCAGAGGGTCTAGCCGGTCTGGAGAACAGATGTCAAGTCTCCTTCCATCTCCTTTGCTACCAACACAGCAATGTGCTGCTCCAAGAAAACATCTGTCTAAGCATTGACCATCAGCAAAGGGGCCCCGCGATCTGGCTCATCGGCCCTTTGAAACTGTGTGCCACTAACTGCAAAGGTATTCTGAGCACCACCAGTGTGTCCATGACTGTAGATTCCTCTTAGTCCTTTCTAAATGAGAGCACATGTGTTCTAGACAAATGAAATCGGATCATTTTGAAATGTTACTGAGATGTAAAGTATAAAATAATTGATTCTATGCTTAATCAGAAATGTTATATGCTTAATCAGAGGGTAGACAGTCCAAGCAAACATCTTTCAAGGTTCAACTGAAAACACCTTTGAACCAACCAATACACAAGTTCTGGACAAGAGCTAATGCATTTGTCGCACTTTTTGATGTGTGCTCTCAGACGACCCATGAAGAACAAACAAATGCAAATCATGGCACACCTCGTCCTCACATTCCTTAAAGTGTGAAATTTGGAGGAGGGAAAGAGACCTTTAATATTGTTACATCACCTCTCAGCAGAATCTATGATAAGATCATTAGCACTATAATCACTCAAACAAAGGAAAGGTCTATAGGATTTTACAAACTACAACCCATTAATCACTTTTAATTAGTGTTTGAAATTAAATCAATCACTCTGAAGACTTGAGTCTTGATTTGTTTAGAAGTTTTTATTGATTTTGATTCCAAATAGCTTGCTCAAAATTGTATTAAATTTGTATATAGTTTCCATTTTTGTATTTATTTAAATAGATTGTCAAAATTCTGACATTTTTGTAGTATTTAATCAAGAAGGTCAAGAGCTCTGATCACCATTTTAAAAGAAGATACAGACTTTTTTTTCATATATGATGTGGTTTCACACCAAAAAAATCAGATATGGTCTCAGAGCAAAAAACAAAGAATGTATCATGTTATATAGGCTATTTAGTCTTTAGTGCTATATAATAAGCTATATATGTTACAGAATCTTAAACATTCTACGATCTATTTTTCCATTACCACTGTATTGACAACAGATCAGCACAGGACAGATAAAGGCATTTTGTAAGTGTTCTGCTGATGAGTGTGATGGGACATGAAGGGTTAATTCGCTGGGGAGGGGAGGTGACAGCAAACCAAAAGAAGAGGGGGATATAAAAACACCAAAGGCTTCGTGGGCACGAGTCTGACTGTGTTTGTGCTGGACTAAAGACTCGAAACGACAGACGGGAACACACACACACACACACACTCGCACACTAGTCTTGAGCTGTGGTAGCCTATCGTGTGTTATTTGACAGCGCGCTTTTACGCAGAAGGTGTGTGTGTGTTGATTCTCTTGCGCAAGAGCGGCTCATACACCCTCCAGAGGACAGAGCTCAGATGAGTTAGTCAGAGGAGGAACTTTGGATCTTAATCACACTGAAGATGGGCTTATAGTGAACTGCACTTCATCCCAGAGGACACACTGGCGTTTGGAGAGGATGACAGCACGTTGCGCAAAGCACCGGAGCGCAACAATGTACCCAAACCACAAGTTTTATATTAGACGTGAAGGACAGACCACGAGAATTTAAATTTGATACATTTGTTTGAGCTGGAGACTTTTTTCTGTGTTTTATTATTATTAGTATCTTCAAAGATAAGAATGCTGCAGGGTCTCAGACTTGTTCTTGTGCCAATGCTACCTGATTTACCTGCGCACAAGTACAACTCCAGTTTTTCCTCAATGAAGAAGTAAAACGTCTTCTCTCAACATATAATATTTTCCTTTTGCATTTAATACTAATGTTAAAAGCAGAGTAAATACCTCAATGGAATGGTACACAGCTTTGGAGTTTGTGGGGCTTACTTCTCTGTTTCCTAAAAGTAATTCACGTTCTTTTTGGACATCAGGATTATACCATTAAGGCGAGGAACTATAGATCACTCATTGATCTGATCAGTTTTTCAAACGTGGAGTCAGTGGTTGGGATCATTTCTAGCTGGTTACTCTTTTTCCCGTGAGTATTGCTGCTCTGGACCCCGAGGTGGCTCCGCGGTGGTGTGGCGGCTCCTCGTCCGCGGCGGATCCGGAGCTCGGAGTGTCTGCAGCGGCAGGAGGCGGCAGCGGGAGCCCGGCAGCGGTGGCAGCGCGGGGTCTTAAGAGAGCTCGAGTGAAAAGGATGGTGCGGCTGGCGGCGGAGCTGCTGTTGCTGTTGGGACTCCTTCTTCTGACGTTACACATCACGGTGTTGCGGAGCAGCCCGTTGCAGAACGGGAATGACACTGTGAGCTCGGAGCAGGACGCGCCGGTGGCGGAGGTTAGTGTGTATGGGTCATGCCCAGGTCACATTTCACTCTAAAATCAAAAGAAATTATATTTGTGCATTTAGAAAATGAAGTCTGTTTGTGGGACCATTAAGATGTTTTGCATTGTCTTTTTTTTTTTTTTTTTTTTTTGATCATTCATTTTTTTTTTTTTTTTTATCATTATTATTTTCAATCATTATTTTTTTTTATTTTTTTTTACATTTCCGCAATGAAGATTTGTGGTGGAAATTGCATTAAAGTTACCAACATATACACATTGTAATAATACAACTTCAACATTAACATTATTATTTGTGATGTCGCACATGAATATGCATTATTTTGTATATTTTCAGTTAGCTTTCACATAGCATATTTAAATTGAGCTGGGATGCAGCCAGGGTCAGAGATGGTCTTTTTCCCTCCAGTTAACAAGCTGCAGGCTATCATTTATCACCACTGGTCCATCAGTGTCACACAAGCATCCTGTTAATATGTTATTGCTTCAAACTGTGCATTTGCCAAGATTTAAAAAAAAAAAAGTATAGTACAATCAGACCAGGAAAGCCAAATATATTCAACACATTGGTGCACAGGGCCATTAAAAGAGAGCAGGGTGACTTTCAGGGCTATGGAAAACATTCTCAGTTTAGACTGTCCTTTAGTGCTGTTAGCCGAGATTAAACCTGGCTTTAATGAGTCTGTGCAGATTTCAGCTAAAAGTGTTCTGACATCTGTTTACGGAGCAAGTGCAGCGCTCCCAGAGACCTGTGGGGTCAAGAAGGGTTTGAGATCAACGGGGCTTTGTTGGGTGCATTAAAAACCCTGCGGCTGGCTTTTTGATGTATTTTTAGCACACATGACACCAAGATGCCTTTGTCAGTCTGCAAACGTTGGCATAACACCATGATGAATGTGTGTTTATCCACTATGGTGGCTCTCTTGTAGAGGAACAGCTCTTCAGGTGAACAGTTAAATGATGAAACAGAAGCTGAAAGCTAAAAGTTTGTATTTCAACAGTGTGTTCAGTCAGTGGCTAAAGGAAGTGAATGAATCACGGGTGAGTCTTTACAGTTTAGCCCTGGAGGTCAAGTCTGTGGTTTTGTGTGGAGAGTCTTGGGACAGAACTCGCTTTTCTAGGAACACGTTTATGACATACACGGCTGTTGGAAATATGTCTGGAATGTACATAGAATGTGTCAAACGTAACCAGGTTTGAGGAGGGTTGGGGGCAGCGGTGAGGGGTGGAGGCGGGAGAGTTTGGTGATGACAAATACGCATTAATGGAAGCTTCTGATCTCAAAAGAACAGATACAGTATGAGAAACACCAGCACCTGCTAATTTTTAAACATTCTAGTGGCCATAGCCTGAGAGGACAGCATCAATTACTTATAATTTCTTTATGATTTAATCTATAGGAATTCACAATGTTATAGTCAGAAATGTAAGAATTTGATAAAGAACTAACATAATTAACAGAAATTAATTAAATTAATAAATATCATTCTGTCCCATTTATAAAACTATATACATTTTATAATTAATACAAGACTCACATAAGTGAGATCCAGTAAGACCAAGAGTGACTCATATGTAAACTTCCTTAAATCACTACAAAAAAAACTGCAGTGCCACAAGTCCAAACACTGTCGAAAATATGAAAATAATTCTTAATATCTTTGCTAACCACCACACAAATTAATCTTTGTTGAATTAAAAAAAGATATCAAGGATCTGATTTTTGTAGTGTATTGCTAATGAGGGAAACATGTCACTGTACACAATCCTTAATATTTTACATTCTGGTCCCTGCCAAACTTGAATATTTGGTTACGTGATTGTCCAGACTTCAAGAACTAGTGCATTTTCCTCAAAAAGTCAGAAAAGCAAATATTTTTCTACTTCATATAGGTGTTGCATTGAAACCCTTTTGCACTTTGTGTTTAGCCTTCATTTCCTGTCCAGTCTCCTGGGAAGACCCCCTGAGAGGTTCCCAATTGAAATGGTGTCATGCTCCTTAAGCAAAGGGAATGAAGAGGAAGCGGGAGGTGGAAGTAGTCCGAAATGTAATGGGGGCGTCTGTATGTCACCCTTGTGTCTGTTTTCATAGTCAGAGGCCCATACGGTTTGAAGAATGGTGTGTAATGTCTTTGTAGTCACTGTAATAATGTTCTGTCACGGCTACAGTTTTTCCACAATATTTAAGGCCTCAATTATCAAGGCATTAAAACTACATTTCAAGTAATCTAGTATATACAGGATTTTCTAGGATTTTGTATTGGAGTCTTTTAAATCGTCTATTTTTCTGCTAAAACATGATGATATTACATCAGTATTGCTGACTTTGTCCTTCAAACCATTAGCACCATGCTATTAGACGCCACATGTTGTTCATTATTTATCACTCACATACCAATGTTGTTTTGGGAAGTTCAACTCATTTGAATGAATCAGTTCATTTGAGTGGGCCAGTTTGGAAAAGCTGTTCACTATCATTATTGAAGTGTTAGTAGTCTGTACTATAGCTAACTACTTTTTCAAAAGGGTGGCACTTGATTATTTAAAGTAGCTTGGAAAACAACTGTTTCAGAGTAGCTTCCCCAAAATGGTTGGACTTGTTTCCCCTTTTACCTGAAGCGAAATGCATTCTACTGCTCTCTGCACTTAGGCAGTCAAACAAAATGGCTTGAGTGAAAGAGAGGGAGGAGAGAAAGAGACAAAAGATTGATGGTGCCCTTTGATCTTATTGTCTAGCTCAGTATGCATGATTACAAGCTACTTATAGCTGTCCAATTGTGGAGTAATTGCCCCCTCTGTGTGTATGTGACAGCGAACACATGCCTTGGCAGTCTTACGGGAAAACAATTACAACCCTCTTTGACAGGGAAAAGCATTTTTTTTTTCTGTCAGCCAGCACAACAATAAAGGCTTCATTCTATATCTATTTCAGCTGCTCAAGAGTAGAACAGTGCAGGACTGTAGCCAGAAACCCTCTCTTGATCCAAGGAAAGACAGGAGCCAGGCCATTTGACGTTTCCAACTCCTTAATGACTAAAGAATATCTTTTTTACATTTCATAAAAACAGATGGCTGAAACATAACAGCAGGTATTGGGTCAATATTATCTGTGCTTACTACAATACTGCTGCCTATTTGAAAGAAAAATTAACAGAAAAAAATTGTGATTCTGTCATGTTTCCTGAGCAGCAAATGCAAATATTAGAAGGAATTCTGAAGGATCATGTGACACTGAAGACTGGAGTAATGATGCTGAAAATTCAGCTTTGGCATCACAGGAATAAATTACATTTTAAAATATTTAAAATATAGTATTGTTTTTATAATACTACTGTTCTTAATATATTTGTATGTAGTAAAATTGGTAATATTTTACTGTATATTTTATCAAATAAATGCAGTTGCAGCTTTTTTAAACTCACCAAGGTTGCATGTATTTGATAAAACAAACAAAAAATCGTTCTAACCCCAAACTATATATTATTTTTGTGTTTGTGTGTTCCATAGAAAGAAAGAAAAAAAACCACCACAACAATATTGGAAACAGTATTAAATACAGCAAATAATAGATTGTTTTTCCAGTCCCTTTAAGGGATTGGGTTCTAATTTATCTCCCAATTATGTTCAGTAGGCTAATCTTTTTTATGATGCTTTTTGTGAACTGTCCCTCCTGTTGCTTTAAGTGATGGGCAATTGTTATAGTACTCTCATAAGATTCACAGAAAGTCTCTAGTGTGTGTGTGTTTATATTATGGGGTGATAAGGAGCAATGTAGCACCTGTGGGTAATTAGACCATTTGAGGTGAGATTGAGTGAATGGAGCAGCCAATGTCTCTAATCTCTGTCAGTGTAAACAAACACTGCTAGGCTGAGCTGGATGAAACCAGTATTGTTTCCCTTGATCTCAGTCTTCAAGGTCTCTTTCGTGAACATATGGCCGGCTAAAATGGTGTTAAAAGACGTCTAGGTTGCAATCACACATTTCAGGTGGGAAAGAAAAAGATGCCCATGTTCAGGTTGCCATTTTTGAAGTATTTTCAAGATTGTTTCTGGCATAAAGTCCTCAATGTGCCTGCTTATTAACTTCCTGCTGAACAGATTCGATGAATAAACCATGCTGGAGAAACTATTGTAGCTGGTTTGTGACTAGTCCAAGATGGTCTACCAGCACTAACCAGGGGTGCGTTTCCCAAAACCATCGTTGCTAACCTGTTAGCAACTTGGATGGTTGGCAATGGGAAATTGCATTGCAACCATCAAAGTTGCTAACTTAGTTAGCAACGATGGTTTTGGGAAACGCACCCCAGGTTGACATTTAGAGCAGCGAATGACCAAAGAAGTACCAACTATAGGGAACACTATACCATTTATCAACCACTGTCAACACAAGCTCATGGCAATTTGTAACTATTTTTAGTTTTGGCGAATTGGTGGCTAATTCATATTATCTGCTTATGCCCCAGTGGTGGTTATATTTATTGGTGGGTTTAGGGCCACCAAAAAAAAAGAAGTAAATTTTGGTCATTTTTTGGTCATTATGCATCATACAAATTCATACGAAATCGCCACTTCATCAATAGTTATGTTTTCCCATGAGATTGGGTTTCCACTGTGCACTCAATGACGGTGACCTCTGATTGAGACGTGAATTGACCTCTGCCATTTTAACCAGTGAATAATGAATCTAATGATGTTGAGCGCTTTTAACCACTCTCATCTGTATTTATACCAGGACGCTGCTTTTTTTTCCTTGTTGGGAAATTACACAATGTAAATATACTTCTACGCTGCGTCTAACATCAATTGTAGAACGTCTCCCGAGGTCAGGACGAAAACAAGCAGATAATTGAGATGAAGTTTTGAATGTGTGACAACAAAGAGTCAAGAATTATTTACAGAGGGATGATTCACTCTGAATGGCTTTCTTTAACATTTGTCTTTTTTTCAAAATGAAGTAATGTAGTGTCTGTGGGCCAACTGGTGGGTCATAAAAAATTGGGTCACAGCCACAGGATTGTTCTGATAGTGGACAGCAGGAAAAAACTATGCTAAATGCTAACAATAAAATGCAACTAACCATATATAGTTAGCATGACTTATTAACTTTTAAAAGGGAGGGGAAAATGATCAGATGTGGGTCCTGAAGAAAAAACTCATTGAGAAATACTCATCACATATTTCAATGTTTCTCTTATCGTTTCATGCAGAATAATGTCAATGCAGATAGCAGCTCCTCCGTTCAGAAGGGGCCGGGTGACAGACAGTCCCGAGTGGCTCATATTCCAGCGTCTCAGCCTTGGGCTCAGAGTCATGGGACAGGGGGCAGCCTGCAGAGAGATGGCCCCGGAGCTTTTCTGCTGGACCTGCAGAACTTTCCTGATCTTTCCAAAGCTGATATAAATGGGCAGAACCCTAACATACAGGTAGGAAGATGCTGAAATTCAATGCGATTTGCTTAGATTTACTAAATCGCTTGCAATGTTGCAATGACACATTAGTGTCATTTATATACATATAATATATAAGACAATAAGATAAATTCTCTTATTTTACACATTTTTGCATCTCAAATAAATGCAACATTTTATGCAAGTTTATTTGTATTAGACAAAATAATGATTAATAAAATGTTGTTGTTTTTGCCGTGCACAAACACAAAGACTTTTAAAGGAGACATGGCTGACCAATCACATAAAGTGAAATCTTGGCAAAGGGAAAGTGGCAGAAAGCCCTGATGCACATCAGCACTTCTTTTCAAAAATAGAGCCTTTTGGTCCCCCCCGCTTTCTCTCTCTCTTTCTCTCTCTCTCTCACACACACACACACAAACACACAACCTCTAACATTTACCTAGCCGATTCTCAGTAACCACATTCACCTGCACAGCACCAGCCGCCAACTAATCCACCATGGTCTCGATCCACATCAGAAGGAAAAACATGTGAGTCTTGACCAAGAATGGCAGAAAGGATAAAGTGTATCGATGTCTTAAGATGGCAGTGAATGTGTGTGTGTGAGTCTCAGGGGGGGGGGGGGGGGGGGGGGGTGTGGGCATGGGTATCTTTGATCCAAAGCATCATCTGGCTTTCATGGTCTTAAGGAGGCTGAGAGGCCCTTTGAACTTGATGTTTAGGTGGAGAGAGCGAGAGAAAGAGGCTAGAGAGGGGAAGCCCACCCCCTGCCCCAATCTGGGAGGCACATGTGTTACTTGTGGGGTGTTTGGGTGGGATGGGGAGGGGTGTCACTGCAGAATGGCAGCCTCTCAGAGCAAGTCATGGAGCATGACCATGACCTAAGTCAACGTCCATCTGGACCTCCACAACATCACACCACCCCTCACTGTTTGATGTTCCACAAAACCTCTCTCCCTACAACAAACACCCTTGATCTGTATGATTATTCTCAACATGTGCAAGTAAACATTAGATTCGCAATAAAAGGGACCGATGCAGACTGCAGTGTTTGATTTAGTTTTACAGCGCAGCATGAAATTACTGTTTTGGAATGTTTCTTACAAAAGGAAACTGTTGGAGTTATGATGGTACTACCATAGTACTTAATGTTTTTTAAAATCTTTTTAGGTTACCATAGAGGTGGTTGACAGCCTGGAAGGTTCTGAGCCAGAGAAAGGAATACGCAAAGAAAACAAGCCTGGCTGGGTGGCTCCTAACTGGAGGAACTGGTGGCAGCGTTCATCTTCCACGTCCTCAGCTTCCACCCCAAAAGGTCCCGATGAACAGGATTACGAGAGCAACACGGAGGACAGCAACTTCCTCAAACCGCTGGGAGACTGGGAGCGAAGAGGGACTGCTGGCACGGGAAGCAGAACACAGACAGAATACGGTACGTTACAGGCTAGTGTTATGAGTTATTGTCTTAATGAAAGGCTCTGCAAAGCTTAAATATGGCTCTGCCGTGAGGTGATGGAATCTGTAATTTGCACGTCAGATAATTTACGCCGTCACTATAACAAGGACAGCTCTTCTTATAGAGTTTGTGATTGTAGATTGCTTCCTGTGACAGACGGATTCATGCAACAGTCTGTCTCTGTGACTAAACACACTCCTGAACATCAAAGGAGGAAAGAGAGAATCCAGAGCATCTGTTCTTTCAGTCCAATAGCTCTCTTTCTGTCTTTTTTGGAAAAGTGGAGCTAAATGAGTGTTACTGTCAGAGACTGCACTTCCTGTCAAATACATTCTTACCCTGTCACCACAGATCAATGGGTTAGGGTAATATCAATCTGAAGCCAAAAATTCTCCATATAAATTTTCCTCATGACACACACGGTCTGTTGAGGCCGTGACTCATTCCTGAGGGTTTGCCATAACTACTGTTGATTGGCTTATTCGTTTCCATTAGCGGTGTGTGTAGGGAACTGTGGCTCATGTGGGTTTCAGACATGTTGTTGCCTGTGAGTTGGCCCGCAATCAACTGTGACCATGCGGTTTGACGGCGCTGAGAGTAATGTTGTCTTTTTAAGACCAAAGCTCTTTGTTTTTCTCTCATCAGGGGGAGTGGATATAGATTGTGGTTGCTTGGTTGGTTTGTGCATGTGTGTGTGACTGTATATATATATACACTACCAGTTAGAATTATGTAATGACCAAAAGAAAATGTTAAACAAATCAAAATGTTCTTATAATTTAGCTTTTTCAAAGCCACTCTTGGCTTGGCTGTTTTTCCTTTAGTTTAGAGTATAAACTTTGATCATTATTAAATAGTTTTGCATTTAAATACAATGCATTTCTATACAAAACTAACATTATTATTATTATTGTTGTTCTTATTATTATTAATAATTATATAATGATCAATGTTTATGCTCTAAAATAGCTTTGCATAAATTGTGGCTACACATGAATTTATTTACAAACCAATAATTATAAACTTAAACATACATTTTGTTTATGTTTTGGCCTCCTTTTGGCATATGTTAAGGCTACGTCGGTCCAAATCTGATTTTGTGCATATCCGATTGAAATCCGATCAGATTTAGCAAGTGTGAATGGCAAAAAATTGCATGAAATGTGATTATTTATTTTTTTACAAATTCGTTTCGAGCTACATTCATCTGTGGATTAATTTCTGGAAATCTGTTTCAGTCTGAACGCTTGGATTTCACGTTGTTTATGTGACTTTGTCACGCCACGTAAAACTTCAGACATTGTTATAGGAGACATGCCGAAAGTTGCTGCAGAAACAAGGTTGTGTTGTTGCAAAGTGCCAGACGAGCAGAAAATGGGAGATGGTCCTCACTGCAGAACATGAAATCCACGGGGAGGAGTCGGATCTAGATCCGACTCCTCCCACCTTACATACCTAAACCTACCCAGCTCCACCCCTTATCCCTAAACCCACCCCTAAACCTACCCAGCTCCACCCCTTATCCCTAAACCCACCCCTAAACCTACCCAGCTCCTCCCCTTATCCCTAAACCCACCCCTAAACCTACCCAACCCCACCCCTTAATCTGGATCCGACTCCGCCCCCCAGATCTCGTGTACTGCAATGAGGTGCTACTGGAGAATGGAGACATGTTTTAAGACCGGCAGAGATGACATCACAGAATAAAGCTACGCATACCAGCCTGCTACGGTTCTGCCGCTGCCTCAAGACACAGTAGTCCAGCGCGGTGGCTACACAGTCATTGTCATGTTGTAAATAAGACAAAATCTGAATTGTAAACCCCTCCATTGAAGTTGTTGTATTTGGCATATCCCTTCCAACACAACGTCATTGCCATAGAAACCAATGCAGATATTCCGGAAAAAAAAGCACCACTGGACACACACATCAGATATGAACAGTTGTGATACACAATGTGGACAGTCATTAGACAGTCATAGCCATAGTGTCTGACAGACGAACTGTAAACGCCCATTGTGAGGATATAAAAACTGTATTAAAGGCCATAAAATTGTAATGTCAGAAAAAGACATTAGAATACTCCACCTCGATACTTCAGTAACTGTTTTGCCCGGCCCTCATCACTGAAACAGAAATTTAAGAGTAGTTTGTACATTGTTTAAAAAGGAGTTGGAAGTTGGCATAAGTATGCAGACTTGGCTCATTCATTCACCCACTCCCATGTGTATCAGCCAATTAGAGAGGTATGCTAATGGTATAGGCCAGCAGACCGAATTTAAGCGCCTCAGGTATTTGAAACATACGGTCTGAATCAGATCTACTCAGTGGGACAGGAGTACAGCTCTTGTCTCTATTACAGACTACATCGATGGGGAAGGTGACTGGAGCGGTTGGTCACCATGCAGTGTGTCTTGTGGAAATGGCAACCAGAAGAGAACCAGGTCGTGTGGGTATGCCTGCACGGCCACAGAGTCACGGACATGTGACATGCCCAGCTGCCCCGGTAAGACAGCTTTTTCTTGGACTATCCTTTATTCAAGAAAACTCCTGTACCTAGATTACAAAGTGGCATATGCAGCCAAAGGACAATCTTAAACATTAATGGCACTTTCTTATGTACAGGGATTGAAGATGCTTTCAAGACAGCAGCGACAGAAGTCAGTCTGCTTGCTGGCACTGAAGAGTTTAATGCAACAGAGCTCTTCGGAGTTGGTGAGTTATGTTGTAATTTAACATCACTTGGGTAACCGATCGCTAATAAAACCAATACCCCCAAGCGAGCAAAACAAGCTTCTAGCTCTATAACTTTACCTTACAGCTTAGCTTTTTATACATCATTTAAACCTACTAGCCAAATGTAGGAAAATATGGAAGCTTGTTTCCGCCACAGAATAAAACATTTTAAAAGATAGTTGCGACTTTTTATCTCAGAATTGCTAGTTATAAAGTCAGAATTGTATGATATAAAGTTGCAATTGCGTGTTATGAAGTCAGAATTGTGAGATGTAAACT
This sequence comes from Chrosomus eos, assembly GCA_036326025.1. Taxonomy (NCBI): domain Eukaryota; kingdom Metazoa; phylum Chordata; class Actinopteri; order Cypriniformes; family Leuciscidae; genus Chrosomus; species Chrosomus eos. Next base: position 23,456,843 of record CM070833.1, on the reverse strand, counting down.
CGCAATTAAGTGTTATAAAGTCAGAATTGCGAGAAATAAACTTGCACTTCTGACCTTTTCTCGCAATTGCGAGATATAATCTCAATTGCGAGTTATAGGCTAAAGTCCGATTCTGAGGGAAAAAAGTCAGGCTTTTACAATTCTGACTTTAAAACACGCAATTGCGCCTCTATATCATGCAATTCTGTCTTTATATCTCCCAATTGCGTGTTATAAAGTCTTTGATTGAGTCTTTCTTGAGCCTATGAAGTCTTCGATTAAGAAAAAACGTCTCAATTCCAAGTTTAATTGTCGCAATTGCGAGTTTTTATCTCGCAATTCTGACTTTATAACACAATTGCCACTTTATATCACACAATTCTAAATTATTAAAATAAAGTCAGAATTGCGAGATGTAAACTAGTTTTATTTTTTATTCTGTGACGGAAACAAGATTCCATAAGAAAACCTACAGTTAGATTAGAAATAATATTTCTTGTATTAGTAAATGTTGCTTACATACATCACCACTACTAAATCCACAACATGACTAGTGTGTTTAATCTGATTCCTAAAAGAATAAGTCTTATGAGTTTGTTCTTTTTCGTTAATCAAAACTATACTGTGCAACTAGTGTGATTTGTTCATAGTAGTTCATAATAGTACCGGTAGTAGTTGCACACTATGCTTTTGATTCACTAAAAATAACCAACTCTTAAGATTGATTCATTCATTAATAGGACCAGTAAGTTGAAACCCAATACTTACATTTTAAAGTTTAATCCGGCAATTGCGCTCAAACGAATCCTGGCGTCACCGGCACGCTATGAATTCTGGGGTAGGGTAGGCTGTGAAAGATCCGTCTGTTTTATCCTTCATTGCCCGGGAAACGAAGGCCGCATTTCAAGGCCACATTTGAAAGAGCCTTCGAATTGGGACAGCCTTCACTGTGCAGCTGTGATGCAATTGGCCTTCGAGTGCGGCCTTCGGATGATGCCGCCATCATTCTTAGCCATCAATAGTAGATATTAGAGATATGAAAAGTGTTAGAACTTTAAAACACTACTTTAACTGTGTGATCCTGATTGTGATTTTGGCCCTCAGATACAGACAGTTGCGAGCGTTGGATGAACTGCAAGAGTGAGTTCCTCAAGAAATACATGAGCAAAGTGGCCAACGACCTACCCAGCTGCCCCTGCTTTTACCCAACTGAAGTGGCCTACAGCACCGCAGACGTCCACGATGCCGCAACGAGGCGCAACTTCCGCTGGAAGGACGCCAGCGGGCCGAAGGAGAAGCTGGAGATCTACAAACCCACTGCTCGCTATTGCATTCGCTCCATGCTCACGCTGGAATCCACCACGCTGGCGGCCCAACACTGCTGCTACGACGACAGCATGAAGCTCATCACCCGGGGCAAAGGGGCAGGTACACCCAACCTCATCAGCACGGAGTTCTCTGCTGACCTGCATTACAAAGTGGACATCCTACCATGGATCATCTGCAAGGGCGACTGGAGCCGCTACAACCAGGCTCGTCCTCCCAATAACGGACAGAAATGTGCAGAGAACCCCCAGGATGAGGACTACTACAAACAGTTTGAGGAGGCCAGGGAGTTTTGAGCTAAGAAGCTGCTATGCTCCTTCTAAAACAGAAGCAGAACTCGTGTTGTGTGTTTGAACAGGACTTGCTATGAGAAACAGACAGCACCATCTACAATAAGCACAGAAGATCTATTATGTTTGCCCTCAGAACCTCTTTTCATAGTGTTTTTTTCTGGGCAGACTAATACCAAGTAACTCATCATGGTTCTCTCCAGATTGCTTATCTATATTAGTTGGGGTTTCTCAACATATTTGCCGTAATTTTTATTTGGAGTAAAAGGGAAAAACTAAAGGGAAGTCAAATCAGGAATCACCCCACCAATGATCGGTTTTGCATGCTTATTTTATGCCCTACATGCAGTTGGAAAGCCTCTCCTCAGGATTCTTGGACAGATTCAAGGATATCGGATACAATATTCAGGTTTCTGTGTAAACATGCATATATCTGTCTAGTTGGATGAACAGAATTCCTATATAATGTCCTGTTGCATCACTTTTCCTTTTTTTTGCTAAAAACAAAACAGTCAAAAACCTGCATAATCCTTGCAAAGTATTTATTGAGTCATAGTTATGTTTCAATGGTATGGGTTTGTGCATATAGATGTATGGATACATTTTGAGTGCTAAATAAATAGGCCATGTCACATTAAACATCAGCACCACCAAATGACTCTCAATGTGTTAAATTTGCAGGAGATGATTCCATAGGAACTGCTGAGGTCGAAGGGTCTTCCAACTTCTGTTACAGTCAAATGAGATCCGTCCTCGGATATTAAACACTTTAAGCCATTCCACAAGACTCATATTAGCTCCATCCTGAAACAGGCCTAAGCTCCGCTTTTGATGTCTGATGCAAAATACTCTTCCCCCTTTAAAAGGGGCTCAAAGTCTTTTTTGCAAGCTTGCTCATATTCTCGAATTCCTCAGTAATTTCTCTGACTATGATCATGCAATCACATGAATAGAAGGCCACATTCTTCGGGCCAACGCTCATAGCATCCTTTCAGTTTGTTTTTTGCTAGACCAATCCCAGGCCAACATTTGACCTCTTCAGTGACATAATGCCATATAAGCACTTTGCTTTAATTAAAATGGTTTCTTGTAACTCTTGTAACTGTCTATATGAGTTTCTATGAAGAGGACTCAAGATTTTCACTGGCCAATTTATATATATATATATAATATATATATATATATATATATATATACACACACACACACATATAAGCAAGACAGAAACATTTATATTTTTTCATGAAATGTTACTTTTTTGTGTGTTACATAAAAAAATTAAAATGCAGTATATATTTTTAAAAACACCGCTCAATAGGTTGGGGTCAGTAAGATTTCATGTTTTTGAAAGAAGTCTCTTATGCTACGGCTGCTTTTATTTGATCAAAAATACAGTAAAACCAGTAATATTGGGTAACACTTTACAATAAGGTTCATTAGTTAACATTAATTAATGTATGAACTAACAATGAACAATACATTTGTTACAGTATTTATTAATCTTTGTTAATGTTAGTTAATAACGTAGCATTAACTAATGTTAACAATTACAAACTTTGATTTTGATAATGTATTAGTAAATGTTGAAATGAATATTAGATTAATTAAAGCTGTAAAAGTATTGTTCATTCTTAGTTCATGTTAACTAAGGTAGTTAACTAATGAACCTTATTGTAATGTGTTACCGTAATATATATATATATATATATATATATATATATATATATATATATATATATATATATATATATATATATATATATATATATATATATATATATATATATATATATATATATATATATGTGTGTGTGTGTGTGTAATATATATAGGCTACAGTAATATTTTAATATTTATTGTTGGAAATCATATGGATGTAATGAAACTAAATTCATAAACACACTTGGAAATGATGCAGAATGTGTCACTACCACCTCCCTGCATTTGGTGCCTAGCAGGTGTTGTTGAATGTCGATGCATATTCGCAGTGAGTCTAATGATTTTACATAACCCTAACAGGTTAAACTTCATGACAGCAGCCCACATAGCAGGTGACATCGAGCACGACCGCGTCCTGAGCTCCACAAGACGAGATCAGCAGGATGCAGACCAAGAACGTCTGCTGTTAGTATCAAGTGAATTCTCCTGGTCTTCTCCCATCTCACCTTCAGAAAAGCACTTCATAGTGAAGGCTAAGCTTACAGCATGGAGCTGGATAAGCAGCAGTGATCTTTATTGAATCAGACCGTCTGCTTCAGAGGCCCCTCGACATCAAAGCAAACAGCCTGCTTTATTTTAAAACATCAGGCCTGTGTTAGAGCGGTGGCAGATCCTGCCCCATACCAACTCTATCTCTCACACACAATCCACATGTCCTGTGAGAACTTACACCATTTCCATTTACAGCTGACTTACAAACAGCTGTGGGTAGTGACAGACTTCTGCATTCACAGAAGGTGTTTACTGGATGCCGTCAATAGTTTCAATATTAAGCCATCTCCTTAATACTAAGCTTACAAATTATAGACATAATTTTAAACACTTAATAACCAAAGACAAGATAATGCACCAGTTATTACTGCTGTATATTGGTCTTTAGTCCCAAACAGTGATAGATCACTTTACAATTGCAAAGAGAAACAAAATGCTTAAAATTCAGGCCTTATTTAGATGTACATGTCCCTCTTGTTTTGGAACAAGAGGGACATTTGTCTTTGTAGTTTACCTGAAGCAGAATCCATGTAACACAATATTCTGAGAAATGACAAATGATTGTATCTTTATTTCTCTCAAGAAAGTACATTTTACATTGACCATGTTAATACTGAATAAACATATAAAAAAAATGCAGGCCTAAAATTGGAAACGCACAAATACATTAAATACATGAATCTACTACATTCTATGTACAAATTAAAGCTCTATTATGTTCATATGTACAATTATTTGCAATTGATATATTTACAATAAGTCATAAGTTTCATAAAAAGTAAGAAATAAAATAAAAAATAAAAGTATAAAATTAAATTAAATACAATCTATTCAACATTACAATAATACACAGAGCCATGAATAATTGATGAAGTTGCATAAATAAAATTATAATGTTTTATCATATCTGGAGTTTTCTACTCTAAATAAAACATTTCTGATTTGTGAATGAGTCATTATTTTGTTTTCGGGTGTTTTCAATTAATCAACTTGATATAGTTCAGAAAGCCAGTCTAAATGATTCGTTCACAAATCAAACTGATTTAGTCTCAAAGATCTGGTCACAGTAAAGAGTTCACCAAAGGGGAACATTTTGAATATAGACTATAGAGAACCACTATTTGGCTTTAAGAATTCCCACAGTGCAGCTGGCCAACCTTCTTCTCATGTTATTCGCCCTCCTCCGATGAGAGGTGTAGAGTTGTGGTTTCAAGCGAGGCTGTTTTTAGACCAAGTCCAATTCGCTTTTGCACTCTTTCTCTCAGCGCTGGCACTTTATGGGTGGTGTAGCACATTTCAGGAAGTGTCTGGCCCGCAAGGCCTGCGGCTGCTTGGCTGGCTTAATTAGAAGGAAGCCCGTGCTGCATGGAACCTGGAATAGATGACCTATACTGCCAGGTCGCTGTTTGGCGAGCACTAGCTCCAATGCATGGGCTGCATTGAATGGCGTATAACCTGGCCTGATGCCTGACCTAGAGAGGGCTTGTTGGCACAGGGTGCACAAAAACTGGGGGAGGGGTTGGGAATGAGGGGCACGCAGCTGAACAAACAAGTCAAGTAGCTGACAAACACCATAAAGGGCTCTGGGGCTCAGATTAACCCTCGCAAGGGTTTGTCCATATAAGAACGAATAAAGGTGGCTGAAAATACACACATGACCTTATGACCTTAGCCGTGACCTTTGCCTTTCACCTCACAACACTCCACAAGTGTGCAACCTTATAGATAACAGGATAGGAATATGGGAAAACAAGTATATTTTTCAGCTTTTGATTTGCTTTTAAAAACGATGCTGTTAAAAAAATAAACCTTTTGGATGTGTTTTGTCAATCAATCGATTTTTTTATATTTTATTTTATTAGATGCTTACAATTAAATATCAGTCTTTTTTTGTGTTTGTATTCACGTCTAAGCAAAGGATGAACATTATGTAAGAACATTAGTTCTCTGTGAACAAAGCAATGTTTCAGCTTTTGATTTGCTTTTAAAAACGATGCTGTTAAAAAATTAAACCTTTTGGAAGTGTTTTGTCAATCAATTTTTTATATTTTATTCTATTAGATGCTTACAATTAATCAACCACTGTAAACACAATAAATTACATAAATCAGGAATGGCCTCAAAGTGTGACCGGTGTCTGAAGCACTTGTGAAAACACACCAAATATGTTTGGCCGACGACAGTCCATGATGTCATAAGCGGAGTGCCCATGAGTAGAAGAGGGGGCCTGTGATGCACCTCATCAGCTTTTTTTGTCTTCAGGAGCCGTTTGTAAATAGCGTGTGTGAAGGTGACCTAATGGAGAATCCAGTCAAGCGTTTTAGGAAGTGTGTGGCTCCCTGTCCCAGGTTTTTGAGACCTGAGGACACACACGACTTGTGCGTTTCGTGCTTGGGTGAGGAGCACATTTGTTCAGTACCCGAGGGTTCTGAATGCTTCCATTGTGACAAGTTCATAATGCAGATGCTCTGTTGGCGTTTGGCCTTATTCTCGAGGGATATAGGCAAAGCATCTGTTTCGCGGCTTGGGGCCTGCTGTAACCTTGGTACAATCGAGGCCGCATTCCTCAGTCACAGACTCAAGCAATCTGTTGGCTCATCTGTTAGCGAGCGATCTGTTGGCTCATCTGTTAGCGAGCGATCCATTGGCTCGGATCTATCGCTAACGTCATCTGATCCAGCAGATAGCATGTTGCTGGCACCATCCAGCAAAGGAAGAGGCGGATGTAGTAAAAGGGGACGAGAATAGTACGTTATTGGATGTTATGGCCCACACCACAGCAAGATTAGATCTTGCATGGGGGAACGGGAAATCGCTCGCGGCAGACCTGACGACCGATTCCTGTCAGGCCATAATCGCCCCTCCCACCACGAGCCTTCCGTTTCTTCCAGCACTCCACGCAGAGGTGGAGAAGTTGTGGAAGAAACCATATTCAGCCATATTAGGGTAATAGCAAGGGTATGTGAGGACACCCCCCGTTGAAGACACGTGACCCATACTCTTTAGAGACCATTGTAGACCTCCGGCAGGGCATGTGGCAGCAGGTCAGGCCGGTGGAGTATTGCACACTGGCCGTGTTGCAGGCCTACAAAATGGATCTGCTGATAGATCTGGATCAGGGGCAAGGATTGTCTCCTGATGCGGTTGCCGAACTGCGTCGCACCACATATTTGACTCAACTATTTGGCTCTGCCCTTTATGTTGAGCATATTCACACATAGTAAGGCAGGCAATCCCTCAGCATGGTGGAGTGGGTATTTGCCCCCCATAGCGTCAATCCAATTCCACTTCGAAAGGGAACGTCTCAGGTTACGAATGTATCCATGGTTCCTGAGTAGGGGAACAAAACGCTGCGTCTTGTTGCCATGCTTAGGATTGCCTGCATGTCTCCTTCAGGCCAATAAAGTTGATGACATGTATCATAGGCGTCGTCTTATATGACACGGATGTCATAGACTGTCATCAGCCAATTACATTTGGTGTTTTCACACGTGCTTCAGACACCGGTCACGCTGAGGGCGTTCCCCATAGCATCAATATAGACACAGTGTATCGTTCCCCTTCTCAGAAAACCATGGCTACGGTCTCAACCTGAGATGGTTTAGAAGTCCATAATATATTATTAGTTTTTACTATGTTTTTAGGTATACAATGTTATATAAAACAGACAAATGTTATATGAATGTCCTCTTTAAATTCCTTCAGAATATAGATAGGAATTAAACTGGAAAGTTTGGTTTATGTAAGTGCTACTGATGTGGAGATTTCTGGCTCAGTGCAGGAGAAAAAAAATACTTTTGAGAAAACAGCCTTAAAAGATACAAACGGAAATCTACAGATGCAAATACATAAAGTGTAATTATGCAATCAATTGGTTATTGTTATAGAAAAGTTACGCTATAGAAAAGAAATGGCCCGAAATCTAAAGAATGACCTGTGCCCGAAATAATATATGTGATTGTATAATTTTAATGTGTGTGTGTGTGTGTGTGTGTGTGTGTGTGTGTGTGTGTGTGTGTGTGTGTGTGTGTGTGTGTGTGTGTGTGTGTGTGTGTGTGTGTGTGTGTGTGTGTGTGTGTGTGTGTGTGTGTGTGTCAGAGCAGAGGGATTAATTTAGTGATGAAAACAATTAAGTTAACCCATTGAACTGACAGCACTATTTTTGACTTGTAATATACATACTTAGATTTCTTTTTTTCATATGTCCACTCTGAAATAAGACACTGTTCCACCATCATCAACAACAAAGTAAACTAGTCAGAGAAGAAAGTTATGCCAAGATCCCTTACTTCTGTTCCGCACTGAAAGGGCGTCTGTCTGCTATTTCCAGCACAGAATGACCTTCCATGAGCAGTGGAAGACGACCTGTGAGGCTCTGTGTACGTGACTGTCTCTGTACACACATCAGTTCATATACAATGCAATAAAACGATTTTGGTGGTGGTAGAAGTAGCTACCTGTTGTGTGAGCTGGTTTAAGCAGAAAGACAGGCCACATGGCAGAGATTCACTCTGACAGGAGAGCTCAGCATGTGTGGACAGCAGGCCGAGCGGGTCAACGGTTGCAGGCTTTGATCTTCACTTACATTGCCGTCTGTTCTGCGTTTTAGGGCTGCTGAGCGCGAGGCATCGGATACACATTGAATGTCTTGTGCCTCTGCCACCTCTTAAAGACCAAGTATCTCTTTTCAAAGCTGAAGGGGGCCCTCTGAAACCCCACTGCCACAACCTCACAAATAACATTACGGTGTGCATGGCATAAAAGTGCCAGTGAATTGGAGGACTGAAATGGAAAGTGACACAGGGAATGTGCTTGTGTTAAGGGTCCGAGGTGAGCTGTATTATTTTGTAATATGTGTTTGCTCATGCTGTGAAGAGCAACAGGTGGAGGACGTCTACTCAAGAGCACACGTCTACCATCCTTTAAGTGTGAGTGACATTTATGTTTGAAGAATTATATGCAATGAACAATAGAATCAACACCAACTATAAAACACCCCTTAAAGAAAATCTAATTGCCTTTCAGTTCATTTTAAGAAATCAAATATTTTTCAATTTGTGGTCATTTGACAGTACATGTCCTACTTTGGTTTGTTTTCTCACTCACAATGTCAATTGTTTTTCATGTAAATTTGTCTTTAATAATATTAATCATAATCCTGAATAATATGCAATATGAGTTATAAATAAAAAGAAACTGGTTTGGTGAGCGGAGCCTTTTTGAATACTAAAACAATAAAGTTTCAACTGTTGCATTTCTTGTATATGTGACATTTCCAGTGAGATATTTGTTCTCTTACGAGAGTATCTCTCGTACTGCGTAATAGCTTACGCTAAGGGGAAAACTCTTTTCATCGAGATATTGAAGCCAAAAAATTATCCTTAATTTTTAATCAATGTAAAACGCTTTGCAGCAGCAAGCAGACATAGGCGAGACAGCTCGCGCGCCTATTGGCTGTCTTGCGGCAAAAGCAGCAGCCTATCGAGAGAGGCTCTGCGTGACGTCATGACGAATGGGGGCACTTCGCGCCCATATCGTCACGTCCCGCCAGAAAGGGCGTGGTCTCGCCTTATAAATAAACTCGATAAGCTGCCATACACTGATTTTTCAACTCTTCAGCGAAGCTCACGCATCGCTGGATCCGGATGAGAAGCCGCGCCGTCGACCTGTAGCCTTCAGCGGGACGTGCCTTGAGCCTGGAGTCGCTGCATGGCCTCGCCGCCTTCAGCTGCCGTACCTGCTGCGCTTTCCGGCGTACTATATCCTTTCTATTGCAATTGCTATTTCTCTGTTGAGAGTGCGTGTTTGCTTACGTGACGCAACACACACTTCTCCCTAAAAGAGCTGCGTCTTTTTAAAGATGCCGCCTTGTGGCTCGTGCCGCGCCCAACTCGGCGACGAGGACCGCCATGTTCTGCGTGTCCTGCCTGGGTGAGGATCGCGCTCGCTGACGGCGGATGCCATCATTGTGAACTACTGCCTATGGTGACTCTGCGGACTCGCCTGGCGTCGTTCTCCGAGCCCGCATCCCAGCCCGCCGTGATGCCGCTCAGCGCGCTCCCGAGCTATCTCCAGCCCGCGGCCGCCGTCTGCCGCCGCGTCCGCACTTGAGCTCGACGAACCTACCGAGGCATGTTCTCTCCTGGCATCGCACAGCGCTGTGGACTGGGAGACGAGCCAGCATTGAAACTGAGCCGATGCGTCCGCTCTCTCAAGCCGTGGATTACATCGGCCTCGACTAAAAGGCGCCCGCGCAACAGGCTGGACGGTCGCTTTCTCGGGAAAGACGAAGCTCCGTCACAGTCGAGACCCGCGCCTTTCCTCCCTGAATGGTGAGAGACATTTGTGGCTGACGCTATCTGAGATGACGGAAGCTGAGCGCTCCGTGTTCCTCGACGCGGTGTTCAGTTCCCGCTGCTGCCGGAATTTCACCAAAACTTCTCGCTAGTTCAGTTCCAAGCAATGTGACTGTTCCAGTGTATCTCGCAGTGAGCAAGCTGGTTCCACAGCCCGCTTTCCTGCGCACAAAGGCCGTCGTTTCGGCTACCCAGCAGCGCCGCCAGGCCCGAGATCAAACACCGCGCTCTAGCTCTGCTGGACGCTGCCCCCCTCAGCGCGGGCCCCGGCCGAGGATTGAGGTAAAGCCCGAGGTCTCAAGGCCTTCCTTGACTCTCTAGGAAAGTGACGGTGTTCAGATCCCGCTGCGGTCAGATTTCCACCAAAACTTCTCGCTCGTTCAGTTCCATGCGTTGTGACTGTCCCAGTGTATTTCGCAGTGAAGCAGCCGGTGTCTCAGCCCGCTTGCCTGCGCACTAAAGCCGTTTCTATGGCTACCCAGATAAATCCAATAAAGAGTGCATTTTCTGGTGTTCCGGCCACGGCCGATGGTGTTATGAGTGTTGTAAGAATGCCCACGCCCCAGTGCCCATTCCCACACCCAGACACAGCCCGCCACGGTGCAGGGCTAGCACACATAAAATCGATTCAGGTCGATTGTGCAGACTATGTAGTGAACGCGCCCATACAATGCCCGCTTACACTACACACTGCGTGTCCCTTGGTTTCTGTAAAAACGAAACCAACACACATTCAGTCGGCTCGGTGCAGGGCTAGCACACATAAAATCGACTCAGGTCGATTGTGCAGACTATGTAGTGAACGCGCCCGTACAATGCCCGCTTACACTACACACTGCGTGTCCCTTGGTTTTTGTAAAAACGAAACCAACACACATTCAGTCGGCTCCGGCCGAAAGTGTTCTCAGTGCAGTAAATGTGCCCGCTGTCCCGCGCCCGCATCCTCTCACTGACACGCCGAATCCCACGGGATTCACCTCCCGCTCGCTTTCTCTGCACAACCCGTCATAGAGAAGCTGAGCGCGGCCAGGCTGCTCGCTATGATCAGCGCGCGCCTCGCACGCTGTAAACACAGCAGCGTTGATTCAATCAGCGCGAGCTGACTGTTTTCAGTACAGTTAATGTGCCCGCAGTCTCGCGCCCACATTCTGGCACACACACCGAATCCAACGGGATTCGCCCCGCTCGTTTTCTCTGCACAACCCGTCACAGAGAAGCTGAGCGCGGCCAGGCTGCCAGCTGTGATCAGCGCGCGCCTCGCACGCTGTAAACACAGCAGTGATTCAGTCGGCGCGAGCTGACAGTATTCTCAGTGTAGTAAATGTGCCAACATTCTCACACACACGCTGAATCCCACGGGATTCGTCCCGCTCGCTTTCTCTGCGCGTCCCGCCATAGAGAAGCTGAGCGCGGCCAGACGGCCCGCTGTGATCAGCGCCCCAAACCCCATCCCCCCCCCCCCCCCGCCCCGCCCCGCCTCGAACGCTGTAAACACGGTGTTGTGTTCCCAGTACACAGGGGCTCTCGACCTGCCAGAGCCCAGATTTCATTCTACCCCTAGCTATTCACGCAGATGCGTGGTCAAGGCTTCACGGGGTATCAGAATGGGTGTTGAACACTATAACGAGAGGCTATTCGCTACAGTTCGCTCGACGCCCCGCCGTTATACGGCGCGCGTCGAAACTACGGTGAAAAGCGAAGTATCTAATTTACTACGAGCCGAGATAGCGAAACTACTGAGAAAAGGGGCTATAGAACCTTTATCTCAGAGCGAAGGGGGCTTATACAGCAGATATTTTCTGGTACCGAAAAAAAAAAAAGATGGAGGGCTCAGATCCATTCTAGATCTGCGACTGCTGAACAGAACGCTTGTGAAGCGCCAGTTCAAAATGCTTACGACCAGGAAAATCCTCGCGCAAGCGCGCCAAGGAGACTGGTTCATGTCAATAGATCTGAAAGACGCCTATTTCCAAATACAAATAGCGTCCCATCACAGGCGATTCTTGAGATTCGCCTTCGAGGGCCAGGCATATAAATACACAGTCCCGCTGTTCGGCCTGTCCCTAGCACCCCGTACGTTCACGAAGTGCATGGACGCGGCTCTCGCTCCCCTGAGACTTCGGGGCATGCGAGTTATGAACTACTTGGACGATTGGCTGATTCTAGCTCGATCACGATCGGAGCTCATAGAACACAGGGCCGCATTACTCGAGCACCTCGAGAAGCTGGGCCTTACAGTACAATTGGGCGAAGAGCTTGCTGTTTCCCAGCCAGAAAATTTCCTTTCTGGGAACAGTGTTAGACTCGCTATCCATGACGGCACGCCTGTCACCGGAGCGCGGAGTAAATATTCAGCGCGTCGCGAAATCCTTCCGCCACGGCTCTATAGTCCCACTCAGAAGGTTTCAGAAAATGCTGGGCCTAATGGCCTCGGCAGCCTCTGTACTCCAGCTGGGCCTGCTTCGCATGCGCCCACTGCAGATGTGGCTGAAACTGCGGGTTCTGCCCGGGCATGGACCACGGGTCTGTTTTGCATCAGGGTCGGCCGGCAGTGCGTTTCAGCTCTGAGACCTTGGAAGGTAACCAAGTGGTATCAGTCAGGTGTGAGTCTGGGGACCGCCTCGAGTGTGAAGGTGGTGTCTACGGACGCCTCCACCTCGGGGTGGGGAGCGCTGCTCGAGGGCAGACCGCTAGCTGGCCTATGGTCAGAGCGGGAAAAGCTCCTTCACATAAACTGCTTGGAAATGATAGCAGTGGACAAAGCGCTACGGTGCTTCTGTCCCCAGTTAAGAGGCCACCACGTCTTGGTCCGGTCGGACAACATGTCAGTGGTGGCGTACATAAATCGCCAGGGCGGCGTCAGGTCCCGAAACCTTTACAGGCTGACAGAACGCCTCCTGGTCTGGGCTCAGCACAACCTGCTCTCGCTGAAAGCAGCGCATGTGCCTGGTCACCTAAACGTGGGACCAGACAGACTGTCCAGAAACTAGGTCCCAGCATGGGAATGGTCGCTGCACCCGCAGACGGTCCAGCTGCTGTGAGAAACGTTCGGCAGAGCGCAGGTGGACTTATTTGCGTCCCAGGAAAACGCTAACTGCCCGAAGTTTTTCTCGAAAAGCAAGGACGCGCTGGCCCATGTCTGGCCCCGCCGTCCCCTGTATGCTTTTCCTCCTGTCTCGCTCCTGCCCCAGGTGTTGGAACGAATCAGGGAAAACGGATGCCCAGTGCTGCTCGTAGCTCCGCTCTGGACGAACCAGACTTGGTTCCCCGTCCTGATGCAGCTGACCAGCGCTGCCCCATGGCCTGTGCCGTTGAGGAGAGACCTCCTCTCTCAGGCGGAAGGCTCGATTTGGCATCCTCGCCCGGATCTGTGGTCCCTGCATGCATGGGCCATCGACGGGTACCCGCTAGCCTCCCAGAGGGAGTGCGGAACACGATCGCGCAGGCTAGAGCTCCGTCTACTAGACGGCTCTACTCCTCGAAATGGTCGGTGTTCTCTGCCTGGTGTCAAGCCCAGGGCTTTTCACCCGTAGACTGCGGGGTTACGGAAGTGCTTTCCTTCCTTCAAGAGCTGCTGGATAAGGGCAGGACCCCATCCACGCTCAAGGTTTTTGTGGCGGCCATAGCAACGTTTGCAAAACCAGTGTCTGGCCAGTTGCTAGGGAAGAACGACTTTGTCGTGCGTTTCCTAAGAGGAGCCAGGAGGCTAAACCCTCCCAGGCCCCTTCAGTCCCGACATGGGACCTTTCCATGGTCTTGGAAGCCATGAAGGGTGCCCCATTCGAGCCAATCCAGTTATCGGACATGAAACACCTGTCTCTCAAGGCGGTGTTTCTCACGGCTCTCGCTTCAGTGAAGCGCATAGGGGACTTACAGGCGCTTTCTGTAAGCGTGTCATGTATGGAGTTTGTGCCTAATGACTCAAAGGTCATACTCAAACCTAAGCACGGCTACATGCCGAAATCCCTCAACACACCGTTCAGGGCCCAGGTGACTTCCCTGTCTGCCCTTCCGGTTCTCAATGAGGAGGAGGACGCGAATCTTCTTTGCCCAGTCAGGGCTTTAAGAGCTTATGTGTCCCGCTCGTCTGGGTTCAGACAGACCGAGCAGCTTTTCGTTTCGTTTAGCGGGCGTTCCAAGGGGCTTGCCGCTTCGAAACAGAGCCTATCCAGATGGATAGTCGATGCCATAGCGCTGACTTACACTTCCAGGGGCTTGCAGTGCCCCTTGGGTGTCAGAGCACACTCCACGAGAGGCGTGGCCTCGTCGTGGGCATGGTCTAGCGGGGTCACCCTGCAAGATATCTGTACGGCCGCGGGCTGGGCCTCGCCGTCTACATTTATAAAATACTATAACCTGGAGGTGCCTGCCTTACAAGCTAAGCTTTTGGCTATCTAGACTTCAGTGCTATCTGCCCGCTGTGCGGCTCGGATGCTGAGTGTTTGGCATGCGCATCGTTCAGACCGATGCAGCAGCTTCATGAGTACTGGCACAAGTAGGGCCACCCAGTTTAGGCTGAAAGCTTTCACCCTGGCTGCGTGGTTTAATGGTCATATGGTTAGCCCCTGTGGGTCTATCTATAAGGAGAAATGCTTCTAGCCTCTCCTCCTTTACTCTCTGTGAGTGTGGGGTGATTATGCACTACATGAGCCCTGGGCCTTTGCCCCTGGGACTTTGGTGTTGGATCCCTATCCGCACGGCGTGTTACACTGTGTTCCCCATAGCGTAAGCTATTACGCAGTACGAGAGATACTCTCGTAAGAGAACGTACTCGGTTACTAACGTAACCTCGGTTCTCTCTAGAGAGGGAACGAGTACTGTGTATCTTGCCGTGCTTGGAATACGCTCTGGTTCGCTTCGGCGATGAAAAATCAGTGTATGGCAGCTTATCGAGTTTATTTATAGGGCGAGACCACGCCCTTTCTGGCGGGACGTGACGATATGGCCGCGAAGTGCCCCCATTCGTCATGACGTCACGCAGAGCCTCTCTCGATAGGCTGCTGCTTTTGCCGCAAGACAGCCAATAGGCGCGCGAGCTGTCTCGCCTATGTCTGCTTGCTGCTGCAAAGCGTTTTACAATGATTAAAAATTAAGGATAATTTTTTGGCTTCAATATCTCGATGAAAAGAGTTTTCCCCTTAGCGTAAGCTATTACGCAGTACTCGTTCCCTCTCTAGAGAGAACCGAGGTTACGTTAGTAACCGAGTACGTTTTTTATTCAATGCCACAAGAACAGACAGTCACATTTTTATCTAGCTGCCAGATTAAAAGATACATTTGTTTTTATAACATTTTCAACAATTTCTTGTTTTCAGTTTGTTCCAAAAGGTTTATTCATAATGTAATTTCATGTATAAAATGTAAAAACAAGGGTTTACAAAAATATAATATATATATAAAATAGTTAAAATATAAGAAATATCTTTTGCAAACCCTTGTTTTTACATTTTATACATGAAATTAAAATATGTATTATTAAATTACACCATGTGCCATAATTATTAAATTATGAATAACAGATATACTTTTTTTAAACACACCAAATACCCAATTCATCAGAGAGCAGGCGCACCACAAAAGGTATGTGTGTTGCATTATTACTGTTGTAGCGATTTTTCTTGTTCAATATACCTACAATATTGCTGTAAAAAGTCAATATTATACCAAACACTTCATTAAGGTCAAATGTAGTTTGGTGGAGATGGTGAAAGATGGTGGTGAAAAAGAAAAAGGTGGTGAAAGAAACCAAACGTCAATGTGGCTCTGACCACGAACACATAGAAATCCACAGACATCATGTAGGACAAATTTCAGGACAACATATAGGATAGCAACAGAATATGGATCTTAAAGTAAAACACTATTAACTTAAACCTTCCAAACACTGTCTACAAAACACCATAATTCTGTAATCTGACATCAAACAAAGACAAATTTCCCCCCCGTTTCTCCAGCTTCTCTGGAGAGCTTCTATTTTCACCTCTGGGTTATTGTCAAGTGTGTAATTTATTTCTAGACTTTAAATCTTTGGCAGGCCACAGTTAAGATTATAAGATATGTGGGGAGTAGAAAAGGCAGGGGGAAGACAAGGATAGAAGTTGTGCTGTCTGTTAGAGCCTCAAAAACAAATATGATTCTACAAATAGAGCAGTGTTTTTGTCTGGAACTCCACAAGCGCTCATGGAGAATAAACAAGAGTGAGAACAGTAGGCCATAAAGATAAAACAACAGACTGTAGACAATACATTTCAACATGGCCAAAAAATATTATTGGATGAAAATTTAGTGGAGGATGGAAGAGAAGGGTGTATCTCTGCTAAAATATCTTGGCTGCACTTGAAAACGCATACTACAAGGTGAAAAACAGTATGTGACAAAATAAGTGTCTCAAAATTTACAGTACTTATAAAAGTGTAGGCAAAAAGTACCTGGATGAAGTACTACTTCCGCCAAAAAGTGTGAATACGATTGACACTTTACTATCCCATGAGGTCACGGGAGAGGGTTTGTGGCATGTCACATGACAGTGACAACACGGTGAATGTAGTATGTCCAGATTACATTCATACTACACACTAGTATCTAGTATCACAATATCTACAACATACATACTAGCACCCACAAAGTATTTATTCAAAATAAGTATTTTGGAGGCAGCCCTTGAGTTATGTGTACACTTAATTGATTTGTCTTTCTGGCAAAGCTGACTCTCAAAAAAATAGGGATTTTTAAGAATTTTCTCTCAAAAACATCAGTTCAAGGTAAGTGTTCCTGAAGTTTGTTTAATTTTTTACTCAAATGATATGCGATCTCAACATGACAGTCAGGGCAGCCCATTTTATGTAGAATAAAACATGTTTATGTTTGTAAAGTCTATATTGATACATGACTTATTTTACTTTAGTACATATAAAAGGAGACAATCAATGAATGAATGAATCAATCGACACTTAGAACTGCACGTCATATCTCAGTTTTATTGAGCATTACAATAGCAAGTGGTTAGTAGCTACAATCTGCTGTTGGAAACGTTCACAGACATTTCATAATAAAAGCAGGGTCAAGTAAAACTAAAATAAGCATATATATATATATATATAATACATTTTTATAGTAATGCAAGAACGTTAAGTAAAGAAAAGTTCTCAACTGCAGAACTTGAAATAATAGCCCTGCCAAAAAAACCTCATCAATGTAATAACCGTCAACATATTTGATTCAGTGTAATTTATAAATACATTTTAGAGATCCTCTCATTTCTCTGCCATTATAAAATACAGACCTAAAATATACTTTGCATTTTCAAAGATGGACTAACAGTCATTTTTTAGCTTGCTTTTTTTGGGGGGTCTCATCTCCTGAGCACTACACATGGCATTAGAAAACACACAAAGCTGTTGACATGTTAATACAGCTTAATCACAGAAGTGCACTATGCAGCTTTCAAATAAGGTCAAGTGAACTCAAAGTACGCCAAAGAAATGCATACTTGGATTGCGAAACATGCACCATGTTCTTAGTACACACGAGCAGTGCAGTTAGTCATAGTGCACTTATTTACGCTGAGCAAAAGTGCGTGTGCATCTAGTCTCATCAGAAGATCTTTCTGTGATTCTACTGCCATCAACTTTGTGGTGAAAGTGTAATTACCACGATTCAACATATTTTCAACAGTGCATATCATTAGATTTGAGAATAGTCCCACTCTTTAAAGGAATAGTTCACTTAAAAATAGATTTCTCGAATTTACTCGCCCTCATGTCATTCAGATTGAAAGTTGGATTTCAGAAGAATAGACAGATCGGCAATTTCTTTGCAATTTCAATAAATGGGGCATTACTTTTTCAAGGTTAAATGGACATAAAAGCACCAAAAATATCAAGTGACTCGTGCACGAGCTCTAAAGACTCAAGTCAAATGGACCATTTTTATGATACTTTGAATCTTTTTCAATATTTTAAAGCTAACTAAAAGGAAAACAATGACAAGGATCCTCTTGTGTTCTGAAGAAAGTAGGCTGTACAGGTTTAGAATGAAATGAGAGTGAGTAAACGACATTTTTATTTCGAACTGCTATTCCTAGCTTTAAAAAAGTCAAATGAAAAGGCAATTTTTGCAAATTTCAAAAAGGATTTTATCCTGTATTCCGCGCTGCGTACGCATTTGCGACTCAACCAGACTCACATCAAGCACACATGTCAAATATCTTCACTCAGACCATAAATGTTCAGACCTATAATATGAATTACTAAACTGAACTTTTGCACAAAACAAGCATCTTATCGATATATAAAACATAATAGTAAAAGTAATATTAAACATCAAGTAAGCCGTTTACATTAATGGCCACCCTGTTTCAACAACCCTTAGCTTATTTACAACAAAAAGGACGGTGCATATTGTTTAAGAGAGGAATAGAAATGGAGCATCAAGTCTTGTCCAGCACATACTAGAAGCTGAGTTTCCTGGAAGCCCACTAAAACCAGAGCAGTGCACTAGTCCTGAAGTGCACTTGGCATGTCCTTTTCTTAGCAGACGCCTTAGGCAAATTACCCTGCTAAAACCCTGTCCCCGTCCCCCCCTCTCAAGTGACAGTAAAACAGATGACACTGTCTATGCTATGCCCATGAATGGAACGCAAAAGTAGCATGGTATGTTGTAGAAAAGGAAATTGTGTATAAATGAATAAATGTTTTTATACCTGTGCAATAAAGAAAAGATGGAAGAAAAGACATATTGCAACCTTTTTGTCCCTTTATAATTGTGTCCTACGATGACACAACATCAAGCTCTTGCTATAAAGATCCCGCTGACATTATGCTGCAGAAATAGAGGATGATTTCACACTGCGTCAGTCACTCGCGGTCCCAAGTCGACAGACTCCGCCTTCGATTGCCAGCGACTGTCCGGCCACCGCCCCAGGAGGAAGTCTGGATATGTGAGTCTGGCAAACAGAGAGAGAGAAAGAGAGAGTGTTTACAGAGTCAAGTATGAGTGTGGCGGAGAAGCACACAGCTGTTGAATGGTGGGAGAGAGGTGTCCTCATTGCAATCAAAGGCAGCTGCCGCCCACCCTCCTCGGGCACACACCCTGGTCCCGCTCTCTGTCGGGTAATGATAAGCGGCCCTCGGGGTGCCAGAACCATGTGTGAGGTGAAAAGAAGTGAAGGTATCATCCCAGAGCGCCCCGGGCCACCTGTTGAAAGCACTGGTTCATGGCGGGACAACACGCATTCATTAGGGTGACAAGTCAGTGGAAAACTGTGACCCTTTCAGCACATCCATGTTATGCTATGATAGTGATCCATATCTCACTCACACAGTCTATGTGACCTCCAGCACAAGCTCAGGCACATTACTAGCAAGCTAGAAGACAATACCTCAACACTAACTAAAATTACTAAAACTAAACAATAGAACATCAGACAAACACAAGAAAACATCTACTCTGAGAAAAGATAAAAGTAATAATAATTCCATCAAAACAATTAAGAAATTGAAAAATGAAATTACAAAATAAATGTAAATATAAGTATGCCATAATTAAAATATAACACACATGATTCCCCTATAACTTCCTGTCTATCCTCAACTGTCCTATCAAATAAAGTTTAAAAAGCCCCAAAATATCTTAAAAAAAAGCTTTAAATCTAGATGAGTAAAGGCATAGAACACTAACTTTCCAATGTTTCTATTCAGACATTAATACAAAGGATTAGGGGAACTAGAAAACTAGGGGAATCATAACACAACTTTTCAAAATTTTCTTGCTACCCCATGGAACGTTGTTCCAATGTTGTTTGTTTCCATATAGAGATAAAACCTTCCTTTATACATGCCCATTACATTAATTTGTGAAATAACATGACCCAAATAATTAGAGTTCTGCAATACTTTTTTTGTGAGATGTTAGGGTGGTTGCAACAGGGAGATGCCAATATATTCAGAGTGGTTTTTAGCACTATTCTATGTGATTACCAGTTGTGGGTGGTTGCTTATTGGCCCAAATCTCCATGATATTGTGGGCCTCAACTAAATGGTTTAGGTCCCTCTTTCTATTGAAGTCTGTGATTTTTCCCTTGTTTTATCATTCAAAAATAATTCACCGTAACTTAGAAAAGTAATAGCACACATCTTCTCAAAAGCCTGTAGCGCAATCATCTAAAAAGTGAGATACACATAACAAGCAACTAATTATGTGAATCTTTTTTTTTGTTAAAACTTGTGGAAGCTTGTTTCCGTCAATTCCGTCAACAATTTAAAAGATAATTGCGACTTTTTGTCTTACAATTGACTTTTTTCTCACAATTGTGTTTACATATTTTTTTCTATATAAACATGCAATTGCGAGTCATAAAGTCAGAATTGCAAGATATAAACACTTGCGAAAAATAAAGTCAGAATTGCAAGATATAAACTCACAATCTGAGAGGTGAATTACATTTTTTCTTTCAAGTTATGTTCAACTTTTATGTAGCATAAGTTCAGTAGCATTTCCAGTCTTTTTAATAATTTGTTTATTTTTAGTTTATTGTTATTGTATTTATTTTAATCATAAATTCCAGTTCATTTTACGTTTTCATCTTCATTTGAGTAATTGCATTGATTTTTAATTGATTCAGTAGATTTTTAGATTTCAGTTATATATTTATTATGGATGGAAGCTTGTTTCCACCACTAAATAAAAAATAAAAAGGTAATTACGACTTTTCATATCACAATTCTGACTTTTTTCTTACAATTGTAAGTTTATAACTTGAGATTCTGACTTGGAAATGTAATTCCCCTGGAAATTTAATATTCACGTGTAAATTGGACTTATTCTTCTTATAAATGACAACAGTGTTTTGAAGTTGAACACATTTCAATCCACTTGATTATGTTTTATCTGGAATGGTTGACATGTGGTTGGGATTACCACTGCTGGAAATAATCATGAAGTCTTAACGCAACCTGAAGATTAGACTCAATTCTGTGTGGCAAACCAGAGATTCACTGACTGAGATGGACATCTAGACTCAAGCCACACATTTAAGCAGTTGGATATAATCAGAAAACTGCTTTGTTTGAGAGACCAAAAGTATGCCATTACATTTTTTCTTAATTGCCGTGTAAAAAAGTGTGCATGATGTGTTAAAGAGCTGAAAACCAGAATGTTTAAACCAGAAGTGGGGCCGCAGTGTAAAAACAGATATATGACACTGGCCATGCTTCAGCTGTGGTTTCCACATATTTTGTTCTCAGCCACAATGTGCCATCCCTTGTTTCGAGGGGCTAAATGGAAAAATGGAAGAGTGAACAGTGTAACCAATTAATCAGCAACCAAGGATGCGTTTCCCAAAAACATTGTTAGCCAACTATGGTTGCAAGTTCCGACGTTAACAACAGTTTCACTGATTTTCAGTTTCCCGAAACCATACTTCTGACAAACACTCACAAACAGCATCGCAAACTTGCGTGGTTGAAACAGTTTATTGTTCAAATGACATGTGGACTTAAATAGATCATGCTCTTGGGCACAAGCAAGCAAGCTAACATTCAGTAAATTCTATATATTTCATTCTATTAAAATATTGTGGTGGAAGGAAGAACGACATACACAGTGGGTGTCTAGGCTGCGTTTCCACCGCAGGAACTTTCCCCAGGAACTAGGGACTTTGGGGTGGTACTCTGTGAAGGAACAAGGGTCTAAATAAAGTTCCAGGTAAATATTTCCCCTCCGAAAGTCCCTGCTTTGAGGTAGTACTTATTCAAAGTTCAGGAACTTTCAGGGGTGGGACTTGGGCGCTGAACAAGCTGATTGGTTGAGTCCATGCCGCAATTTAATTAGTTGACTCCACGCAGCATTTTATATCAACCACCATTTTTTGAAATCTGTGGTGCGTGCAGTAAAAGTTGTTTGCTTTTTAAATGGAGTTTAAAAAATTTGGCCGATATAAGCAAAACTTCATATCACAATATTTTTCACCGTCCGGACGATTTCGATATTATATTGCGATATGAGGAAAAAAAAAAATTGTAATCACATTTTAGTACACCTTTGTTAAATCACAGGCAAAATATGTATTTTAACCCTATAACTAGAAAAAGGTGAGGGATTTAATTGGACATAGACCTGAAAAATATTTGTTTTATTGTCCCATTGTTTTTCTCAAAATGTGCAAACGTGTAACATGAGGTAGGCCTGAATTCACTTGTTAGCCTATCTCTTTCCACTTTTTATTTTGCGGGGGTCAAAATAATTCCTTCAGTAATAATTTGTAAGATGAGTAACACTGGAGTTTGGTTTATTGAATACGTTATAATCAATAAATATGAAATAGTGTGATTTCAGAGAGGTTAGGCCTATTGAAGACAACATGGTAACCGGGAAGTTTCCATATAATGGTACAACATAATACCGGTAGTCACGTTCATACCGGTATAGCGCCCACCCCTACCGATGGACTGACAATGAGGTTCAGGCTTTATGGGGGGAAAGTTGTTCCGGGTAATTTAGGTGGAAACACGGCTTAATAAATCATTGTATCCATATAGAGTGTAACTTGAATGAATGAACCAGCGAAAAAAGCAAAATGACATTAATGAGAATGACAACAAAATGACAACAAAAACAGTGAAATAGTCATTAATGACTGCCATCATTTGTTACAACAGAATTTCGGAGATCTCAAATAGATGAATTAGCAGAAAAGTATCAATCCACCTGCACGTGACGTCAATTACAACAGTCCTATATTGTTGAACCAATGTAGTTCAAATGACAGAGGTGCAAAAGAGTAACTACGGCTTTGGAAAACAATCATGACTAGTTGGTAAGTTTCCTCAATGATGCATCGTATGGTAATTAATCGGCAAGTTACATCGCTATACAGCAAACTTATCCCAGAGCTAGGAGGAGAGGACATGAGAAAACTAGCTCTTCTCCAACCGCAATGATGCGTGTGGATTTGGGAATTGAGCTGGAAGGTTTGAAATCTTGCCAATAAACCCCAAAAAAACATGCAATCCACATTCCAGGCTATCTATCGGACAACATGTTTGTCAGTGCACCAAACACAGAGGCTCATCCATATCCTATGTGTACAGTTTCATGACCACAAATATCCTGTATACATAGTTATAATTTATGCTGTGCAAAGTTTACATCATGCAATTCTTTGAAATGTATAGATAAAAAAATATAATTTAATTAAAGCAAAATGAAATATGGCCGAATATTGCAACTGTGCTAACAGATATGCAAAGTGAACAGGTTGAGAAGTTCTGGAGGTAAAGAGGCTCGTTAAATGTAAGAGATTCATCAATGCCAGGCATGAAAGCCAAAGGGCTTGAAGCAACAGAGAGGGTCCGCTTCCAGCCAATCTGCACTGACAATAGACCGGATAAAGAGTACACTGGCTTCTGCAAGAACTGACTAGAGCCCCTGTTCAGAGCACAAACCCAACAAAGGACTATTCTAAAATGGGTCAATGCACACTTCCAGACACGCTCTGAGCTACTAGCGTGAATAGAAACGGTTAAAACGGCACACACTCCCAGAGCTCTGGACTGTGTTCTATCTCGCTGAGCTGCCAATCAGCATTGGGCTTTCATCTCATCAAACACACACACATACACAGCAGCACAATGCATGAAGGAATGGGAGGAATGTTTCTGGAATGGTACAGGAATGAATTGGTGTCTTTCTGCTGCAGTCGTAGGAGGAAAGACCCGTCACAATTCAGTAGGATTGTTCATTTTGAACAGCTTCATTTTATGAGTACCTGCTGCCATTGTGCGTGTTACCATGCCATGTTGCTATCACTTTTCGGGCATTAGGACATGACTATTAAAGCTATGCCAATAGGAGTTTTGTTAATACTTTATTAATAATTTTGAATAACACTAACAAACCTTAATTGTGAGGACTGCAAAGACAAGCATCTCTATTACTATTGCTCACACTTGAAGAAACCCTGCAGGTGCGGTCACAAAAAAAGGTCCATTTTCAACTTTTAATAGTGTAACGATGTAAGAAGCACAGCTCACATTGAAGTCACTTTCAAACCAAGCATATTTCTGTTAGTCAAATCTGTGAATTTTTTTGAACACGATACACCTGAGTGGTCAAATCTTTCGCTCAATCACACGGTTCCAAACTGACTTACAATTCACCCATGGAAATGTTGATTTCACTCACGAAAATTTATACAATAAAAGTGAAAGTGACCGCACCTTAAGTCATATATTTTGGCAAGTAACTCAACCCACACCACTGGCGTGACAGGCATGCATGATGCCTGGAATCACATGGCTTATTTAAGAAAGGTGTACTATTACTATTATAACAGATTTTAACATTTTTTGCCATGCTAATAATGACTCAATTGAAGCAGGGACCCAAGCCATATCTACGTACCAGAAAATCATACAGACTAACCACCCAGAATGCCCTAGCTACTGCTGATACAGTGAAGAGCCTCTGATGAGGGTGTTCTGATGTAGGAACTTCTTACCCTGGGTTTACTGTCCTGGGCAGACATGTATCCCACACACATGCTCTCTGTAGTATGGGTCCATAGAAACTCCACTGTGAATAAAAGAGTGACACAATAACTGTGAGATATAGCTACTAAAAAGTCCTTAGAAGATTATACATTCTATAAACCTGGAAGAGATTTAGCATCTTGAGGAGTTTCAAATGGATTTTTTGAATAGCTTTATTTTATTAATGAATTAAATATTAGGTGCATAGCAATTCTCTCTTCAAAGATTCAGAATCAATTATCAAAATTATTTTCATTTTAATTTTTAACCATGATAGCATTGTTTGTGTGCTCTAGAAACAAACAACCGTATTCTGCTTGCTTTCAAATCTCTCTTTCACACACACACACGAATCTTCGAATAGCGCTTGTGGCATGCGGCTGTGGGTGAATTGGTGTTAGTTGTTAAATGCACTTGCATCTTAAAATGTGTATATGATGCAAAATTAACGTAATTAAAGTCTGTTATGTCTTAAGTCGTTACACAGACAGGATAAAACATCTGTATTGTCAAAATAGATCCGTGCATTAGTGTGAATGCAGCCTATTTTTGGACATCCTGCAGTCTATGATGTCATCAATAATAATCAAACAGCAGTAAAGTTGAGAAAGCGTAAAATCAGTCACTGAGCTTGTCTGGAAAACACAAAGCACTCTTTGTTTGTGTTTCTTTGTTCCTCGTTATTATTTGCTATTTGATTGTATTGTTTTGAAACCATATTTAGTTAGTTCAATTCTTAACATAAAATTGTTTTAAAAATTGTAATTATTTTAAAAAGTACTAATAAATTACATAAGTAACTAAAAATGTACAAATAAATTTAAGATTTTAAGTCAGTAAACGGAATCGGATCGCAACTACCAGAATCGGAATTGAATTACTGAATTGAAGTCAAGATTGAACGGTTGATGAACACAACAGAACAGACAAAGATATTGAAAAGGTGAGTTTCATATTAGTCTCAAATGTGTTCTTCCATTGAATGTTGTCAGCCCTAATCATAACAATGCCTCTATTCTCCTGACCACACTTTGAGATCTGTTTATTCTGCTATTTGTGAATGCAGGGAGCTGCCATGTTTATCCCTGAATGTTTAAACAAAGACGCCTGGAAAAATAGTCAGCATCTTTAGACAAGAATGTGAGGGAGGCATCAAAAAGGAAGAATGGGGGGTGGGGGGTAACATTACGAATGACTTTCAGGGAATCTTCAGTGACCCAGATGTTCTTCAAAAAATCCTCCATAATAGCATCCTTTAATTACTATCAGCAATGATGCATTAAATTGCTCAAAAGTGACAGTAGATGCATTTATGTTAGAAAAGATCTCTATATTAAATAAATGCTGTTCTTTTAAACGTTCTTTTCATCAAAGAATCCTGAAAAAAAAATTACGGTTTCCACAAAAATATTAAGCAGCACAACCGTTTTGAACATAGATAATAAGAAATGTTTCTTGCGCACCAAATCAGCACATTTGAATGATTTCAGAAGGATTATGTGAAGACTGAAGTATAGATGCATATCAAAGGAAAAAGTTTAAATTATAATAATAATATTTCACATTTTTTATCAAATATATGCAGCCTTGATGAGCATAAGAAACTTCAAATACAATAAAAACTTTACCAACCCCAAACATTTCAATGGTAGTAAATAAAATCCGCTTAATAGCAGGGGTCCGCAAACGGGTCCCGGAGGGCCAGTGATCCTGAAGACCTTTATTAGCTTTCTCAGGTGTGTTTGATCAGGGTTTGAGCTAAACTCTGCAGGGCAAGATTTGAGGAACCCTGCTTTATGGTATATGTCTCAAGATCCCTGCGTTCTGTTCCAATCCATTCACTTTTGATGTTTTTGAATGTAATGAATTTAAGCTGAAGCAGGACGGAGGAGCACGTACCCAGCAGAGCCTGGATGTCTTCAGAGCGTTGGGCTTCTCCACATGTGCAGCACCTCAGAACAATCACCCCACCCAGAACACAGTCCTCGCCAGCCAGGAACGGCGAACCTTAAACACAAACAAGCCAACAGCATTTCAACCGTGACCTTCTTTCCACTACAATCAGTCTATTTAGATGTAAAATCAAAATGAAAGCATGCTGGAGACATCTAAGAAAATCCAGCGATTCGGTCAATGATTTATAAGTTATGCTCTGTTCTGAGAAGTTAATGAAATGAGCGGAAAAGCCATACATTTCCGTACTTTCCCCTGCCAACCTAAACGACTGAAAACAATTATTCTTTCCAAAGCTTTTGTTTTATTAACCAAATGAGAAAAATTGGGAGCAGAGCCACTTTTCGCTCTTTAATAGGTTAATGATGGAACGAGTTATTTCTGTAACCCCTCACGGAGCTCTGATAAAGGGACTCTGTTGAAAAAGCAGGCAAATACAAAAAAACTGAAAGAGTTTGCGCTACAAAACGGGCTTCAAGCCCATTCAAATGATTACATCTCAAAACCAAAGGAGTGCTGGACACGGACTAGGTTTGAAGCACTCAAGCATAACATCAGTCCACAAGAGGGAAGAGTTTTAAATTTCACCTCAGATAGGTGCTCGGTTTCATTAATGCCATATTGATTTCGCACATGTTGTGTTCAGCTTGTTTACACTTGTTTACTGAACACGGCTCTTTTTATAACACGTCCTAATTAAAACCTGGACAGCCTTCACACAGAATATGTCTTAACACCACAAAAGACATTAAAAAAACAGATCTTAATCCAATATTCAATTAAAAAGGCTTTTATTCTCCTCATTGTTTCATCTAAGCATCTTCAGTTTAATCAAATTACACAGCTTTGAGAAACACTTGATTCTTATTGGTCAATCACAGCATTCTGCACTCAAATAGTTTAGTAGAAATAGTGGCACGAATCCACGCCTGTCATTTTTGTTCTGTTCATTTTATTAATGTTATTAAGGAAAGCATGCAGCATATTTCAGCGTCAGGATGTTCGTTAATATTGCTGCAAAGGTATTTCCAACTTTTTTACTTCCAACCAAAGAACGAAAAGAACTTTGCTGTGAGTATACCGGAGCATTGAATCACATTCAGACTCTTGTACATTACGTGTGTGAGCTGCAGTACAGTTAATGACCACCGGTGTCGCTAATAACGGGTTTCTGAATTATAAATATAGGGCCCTACCTCGAATTGACTGTACACCGACGCATGTATCATTCCTATTTTGCACCTGACGCACAGCGGACTTTTCCCTCCACAGAAGCACGTCTGTAAATTAGTGAATGAACTTGCGCTCCAGGGGAGGTTCAGCGAAAAGAGGAGGCGTGTTCTGGCGCAAACGTTCCCTGGTGCTATTTTGCAGTTTCAGAAAACAATTCCGCCACAGACCATGAAAATCCTAGTCTCTGATTGGTTTATTTCACGTTACGCCCAAACCACACCCGAGTAATGTAGATACTTCAGACCAACCCATTTTAGATTTGCGAGATCCGCCCACAAAGAGATACGCCCACACGTTTTGCATTTGATACTTGCGTTTCAGATCGTTAAAATAGGGCCCATAATCAAGATAAAAAGTAATTTCCATGTTAATTAGAGACAATAATATGCATCAAACGACAAGGGTTCTATAGTTGGCTGACAGCTCAATGATTATCACATGTGCTTGTGAGTTTTGCACAATATTTGAGTTTGATTTGAGTTTGGATATCATATATATATATACCAACTTAAATGTAGCCACGATAAATGTGACAATGAATAATTTGTCTCAGATCTTGAAAACAAACAAAGGTATTAGTCACAAAATATTTTTAATAACGTTAAAATGGTTTAACTTTCATTAATTCGATGAAATATTTGTTCATTTTGTTGCAAGTGTGAGACAGCTGTGCACTGCACTTGCAGAGAGAGCCCGACCACACGCTCTTCTGATTGGCTGCGATTTGTGATTTATTCGGTCGCATCAGGAATCTTAACGCATAACGTTGTGTTTTGAGTATTTATGTTGATTTATGAGGGTCAATATAATGTTGATTAACCAAGCTTTGCAGGAACACATACAACTCAATTAAATAAATAAATAAATAATACTAATCAAGAAAATCTCACATTTGAAGATTTCCGTGCAACAAAACTATAAAGGTCACAGGCCAAAACCAGAAAATATTCCCACATGTACTTTGTGTTACATCCAATACAAAATCCAAGAAATCACCCAATTTCACAAGCCCAGAATGGGAACCAAACAAGCAAAGCTTCTGAACATGAAAGGCGGCGACATCTTCAAATGCACTGTCAACAGAGTATTTATGGCATCTGAAAATAACTGTGGCCACACAAATATGATTTAACCAAAAACTTGTGGAGCCCATTCAAAAGAATGTTATTGATCCACAAATCCAAACATACAGAAAAACAACGTTGCGGCTGCCGAATTTTTGTAGCGCTCATTTCCAGTCAAGCAAGTTGTTAATGATTTTGTTGTTCAGTTTTAGCTCAAGAGCTGTTCTTACTCACACATACTGTGGTGAAGTGATGCTAGCCCGCTGAAAGAGAGAGAGAAACATGAAAACAGGATAACAGGGAGGGAAAGAGATTCTCTGAGAGTCACTCACTGATGAATTTATTTTGCATAGCCTCCAGTAGGGCCTGGTGTGCGTTTTCAGTCTGCATGGAGGTAGAGCACTCTCTGGCCAACATGGTGCGAATCAGGTGCTCTCCAGAGCCTGCAACAGTACAGACAAGACCCACATTCAATAATTTAATATAAAAATAAATAAAAAACCTAATTAGACATTATGTATATTGTACAACTGCGTGTAAATTTACAATTTCTTGTTTGGAACTGTTTGCAAGTTGTCTGTGCATTTGCATATTGAATTTAGGGCTGCCCCCTAATAGTCAAATGAACATTAGTCAACGAGAAGAGGCTTAGTGAACCACATTTTAATTGGTTGGTTATAAAAAAAAAAAAAACTCCACATGTATTGGCAAGACGAACAGATTGTTAACACGGCTGGTCTTTGTGGTAATTATGTCAAGCAAGAAATCCAAAAGTTCACCTATCATTCATCGACCTCAAACATTGCTTATCATTTGCAACATGCAAGTAGTAGCCTAACGTTAGCCACTTTACATGGTCACTCGCTCGAACGTTAAAGCTTTATCAGTGCACTTGAGTGCTTAATTCATATTTTAAATGCTAATTATTACGGTTTAGTTTTTCTCCATAATGTAGAACAATGTTAAATGTAATATTCTTTCTCAGCCATGAAACTTAAACAATTTTCTGATGCCACTTCCCAACCCCAAGTGTATATTTAAGTTTACGTTAGGGATGCACCGAATATTCGGCCACCGAAAATTTTCGGCCGAAAATGGCCCAAAAGTGCATTTTCGGTTTTCGGCCGAAAGACTTTTAATACCGAAACAATACGGCCGAAATGTTGTGATGACGTCCGGTTTAATTTATCACCTGAAATCCAAACATTCCGATCGCTACGCTGAATATGAGAGGAACACGGCCCAGAGAGAGAGCGCAAGAGAGAGAGAGAGAGCGCGCGAGAGGAACAGAGAGAGAGAGGGAGAGAGCGCGCGCAAGAGGAACGGAGAGAGAGAGAGAGAGAGCGCGCGCGCGCAAGAGGTACGGAGAGAGAGAGAGAGTGCGCGAGAGGTACAGAGAGAGAGAGCGTGCGAGAGATACACAGAGAAGAGAGAGAGAGCGCTACGGCGCTCTGCAATCAAATACGATTTTAAATAGGCTTAGTAAAAAAAAAAAAATAGAAAAATCAACGTGTTGCGAACCTAAATGCACTTTGAGAGAACATTTAATTTTAAAACCTTTTGCAGGCCAGTAGGCCTGTACATTATTATTTAATGTACACATGAGTGGGGTCACATTACCATTTTAGTTTGAATTTTGTTTTATACTGTGCATTGTTGCAATTTGCTAAATAAATATTTGGATAATTTGTAATTGATTTATTCTTTGAAACTTTAATATTAATTTATGCAATTGCAATGCCTTGATTTTAGTAAAGTTAGTACACAGTCATAGCCATAATGCAATGGTAGGCCTAATAATTGGCATAATTTCTTTCGGTGTTTCGGTTTTCGGCCTTCGTTTCCTCTTTTTCGGTTTTCGGTTTCGGCCAAGAATTTTCAATTCGGTGCATCCCTAGTTTACGTCATTATGTGACAGAAGGCTCACGCTCCAGACTGCCAAGAATGCACTCAGAACGGTTTGCTGACGCTGTGGATTACAGATAATAATGTTGTAAATAATGTTCAGTTTCTTGCACAGACCGATAATTTCATAAGACCTCAATGAATTGTCAGGAGCCACTGGTATTCATTTTGTTTTGCCTGTATGTTTTTTTTTTACTCTTAAAATGACTTTAACCATTGACTTGCATTATATGAATCACCAATGACTTTACATTTACAATTTTCATTTTTGGGTGAACTGTCCCTTTAATGCATCCTTGCTGAATAAAACCATACTGACCACAAAATTTTGGTAGTAGATACATTTGTATAGCATTTATAGTTCATCAGTAAAAGGATTTGACAGACTAATAAAAAAAGGTTCAGTTTGTGAACCATCTTTAACAATCTTAAACAACACTGGTAACAAGAAACCGGTTTGAGAACAAACCAATACCTATAAGACTGGCTTTGAAAAGATAAACAAATTAAACAATGAAATGAAATGCACTTTAGATGTTGTAAAGGACATTCTGAAATGAAAGAGGTTTTTATATAAACTATGATATTTACATAAAACAATATATATAATACATAAACATCTAAAACATTATTGTATATAATATACTAATATATATGTGTGTGTGTGTGTGTGTGTGTGTGTGTGTGTGTGTGTGTGTGTGTGTGTGTCAGTGTGCTCTTGTTTTTGTGATATATGAGGACACAAATGTGTATAATGACATGCATATTACACTGGTATTACAACTTACACGTGATATATGAGGACATTGCATGAGTCCTCATATTTCAAATAGCTTAAAAACCTAAAAAACTATGTTTTTTTTTAAATGTAAAAATGCAGAATGACTCCTGTGATGGGTAGGTTTAGGGACAGGGGCAGTGTAAGGGGATATAATATATAGTTTGTCCAGTATAAAAGTCATTACGCCTATGGAGAGTCCCCACAAAGATAGCGAACCAGACACGTGTGTGTGTGTGTGTGTGTGTGTGTGTGTGTGTGTGTGTGTGGTGTGTGTGTGTGTGTGTGTGTGTGTGTGTGTGTGTGTGTGTGTGTGTGTGTGTGTGTGTGTGTGTGTGTGTGTGTGTGTGTGTGTGATACATTTTTAAATTTTATATATTTTATTATATTTGCTTGGCGAGTCAGGTGTCCCCACAGGAACTAAGTTAAAAGAACATGTAAAATATAAAAATAGTAAATCTCACTGTCAAGACACTAAAGACAGTCACAGTCATTTGCCTTTCAATGCAAACGTGTACGGCAGCCAGTTTTCAAATGGAGCGAGTGTAAAGAAAGGCCTTAAACACAAAATATCTGGCAGCCTCTCAAGCCTAAGAAACCATAAAGTCTTATAGCCGTGTTGTTTCTGTAAACACAAACGTGGGTTCCGTAATATACCAGGTAACTACAACAAAACTCTGTGAGGGTTTGTTGCCATGACAATTAGATGCTAATTTCTTTTCTTTTCTTCTTTTTTGTTGTTTTAACAAAAGAATGAACAAATGACTGGCTCCACCGTTGGCTCACTATTTTCAAGTTACCGTAAACCCTCTCATTCTCTCTTGAGAAATGGATGTTACTGGCAACAATATCACAAGTTAACAGTTAATTTAACAAGCAAACAGTGCCATGATAGTGCAAACTCAATGACCAGTGGAAAATAAATAAAACACAAACCAGAGATGGCATAAAACGGGCAAACGTGGCAAAAGGAATCAACACTGACTTGCCTTTCGCCCTCAGCAAAACCACAGCGAGCGCTGCTGAGACTAACAGGGTTGACCTGGGAGAAAACGAGCTCTTTGTGTCAGTATGAAGCCAGAATGATTGTTTTTCTCCTCCTTTTGATAGGAACGCCTTTTAAGTTGGGAAATGAAAAGCAGGTGCACCGCTGGAGCGCACACTCGAACGGCCTGTCCTCACCGCCATGAGTTTTCAATTTTGAGGAGGATGAAAGAGAAATGCATGCTGAAACAGCCATGGGGGGAGAAGGTGATAAAATGTGTGATTCTCCTTTTGTTTTCAGAATGGCGGACGATCAAAAACAAAGAGGCACAAAACACAATGCAAGTTTCAAATTGCACATGAATTTCTGTGATTATAAAGTAAAAATGTCAACAGGGAGCACACGTGTAAAACAGTGCTCGTAATATTTCAGATCTGTTGAATCAAGCAATCGGGGATATCTCACAAAACCTATCAAGAACATGTCCGAGTAATATTTCCCATATAAAAAAATATTTAAAAAAAAAGAGAAATTGCATATTGCATAATGAAAAAAGCCTGTTTCATTACAAAAACTTTCCACTGAATTCTCATTACATCATTAAAAAAAAAAACCTTTATTTAAGTTTTGTTTTTAAATGTACTTTATTACGTTGATGAGAACAAATTGAGAATTGCCATCAAAAGTAATAGAAAGAACAAAAACATTTTGGGGATACATGTGCATTTATATATTTCTCATTTTTGAATAGACAGAGCAAAATCTCTCAAAAAGTCTGTGTGGCCAACACCACCAAACATTTTTTTTTTTTGTTAACCAAAGGAAATCATACATGCTGCACCCCTGTGCAACATGCCAAGCTTGAATGAATCCCAGTCTCTCTGCAATGGGCCAGGTGTGTGTTCACTGCAGGGCTCAGGCCAGGCCAAAGGTGCTTTCACACAAGGGTGCCGCAGAACAAAGGATGAAGGAAAAGAAAAGAAATATGGCCTTCATCTTAATTTAACACTCTTTGGAAGTTGTGCAAGTGATTATGGCATGGGGAAGCATATTAACAGAGGCTACAGTTCGACAATTCAAAGCCAAGTAGAGCTTTTTACAAGGTGTCTGGTTGTTAAAGCAATGTCACTGCCTCGTGAAATATTATAATAAAGTTACAGGTGCAGTTATGCACCATGTCGTGGTTATGGTTGTATGTGCAAATTTACTGCACCGGATAGGGGAAAAATTAAACAATTAATAAAAATATCAGTTAAAGAAAATCTTCCTTAATGTTCACTCCTTCCCATTTAGCAAAGAAGCCAAAGCATGTCTGACCGAATCTTGCCATTCGTTGCTAAGAGAATATACCCAAAAAGCATACTGTCCATACATGAAAGAAAGTGATGTGTTGTGATGCGACGTGTACACCCAAAGAGAGATTTCACCTTTTCTTTTATCTTGACCTGAAGAGAATAGCTCCTATAGCATCAATTCAAACATAATCGTCTTGTCCTCATCCACGTCTGCCCATGAATAACATTCTTTCATCATTACTGCTTTAAGAAATCCAGACATCCTCTATGGGATGGATCCTCAATGGACTTGCTTGTATGTTTTGTATGGAGATGTGAATCATGTCTGTGGACTATTGACTTGGGGACAGGCAATATAAGGAATAAAAGCTTGTTTTATTCATGTGACAGAAAGCATTAGTTTAAAAAGTGTACAGCCTTGGGCCTCGCTCACGGCAGGAATCCCAAGTGAAGCAGAAATTTTTGCTTTTGAAATATGTCCCTACTAAGACACTGACTAATGACAATAAGATGTTGGAGGGGCGGATTGACATCCATATCAGGGCCAAAGAATTAACAGAAAATGACAAAAAGAGCTTGAATGATATATATTTAATATAAATATTTTTACAAATTTCTTAAACATTGAAACATTCCTGACGAAGGTCGTGTGACCGAAACGTTGTGTGTGAATAAACATTAATTTTAAATTGCAAGTAACGATAGTGTGCGGGAGTTCCTTATCTGCTTAAACATTGACTCAAAAGTGACCGACTGAAACCTCACAAAACCTGTCAAAAAGCAGTGAATGTACAGTAATGTCACACTAATATGACTCTGGTGTGTTTGATACCTGAGGTACTCACAGCTGTAGAGTAAAGGTTGACGTCTCGAGCGTTTTCAGCCCAGCAGCCACACCCATAGTGAGCAGCCTGAGACAGAAAGATATGAAGAAAAACATGTTGAAAAAGAATGTCGGCTGCAGTTTAATTAAATAAATTTAAATATTTGATTACACATCTAACCTGTTTATAAAGCACTTATAACCTACACTGTGAAAACATCTAATTTCAGTGCAAACATTTGCAACATATGATACAGTTCAAACGTTTGGGGTCTAAAAACTATTTTATTCAGCACAAATGTATTCAATTGATCAAAAGTGACAGTAAAGACTTTTGCATTGTTACAGAAATACTATTTATATAGTATTACTAGTTCTTTCTTTTAATCCAAAAATCCTTAAAAAAAAGATCATGCTTTCCACAAAAATATTAAGAAACTGTTTTCAAATTGATACAAAAAAAACATTTCTTAAAGCATGAATTAGCATATTACAATATAAAGCTTATTTTAAATGTAATATTTCACAATATAACTCTTTTTACTGTATGTTTGATCAAATAAATGCACTCTTTAAGATAAGATTATGAGCAAACTTTTGACCGGTAATGTAATGATGCATCAAGTTGTGCTAAAAAATTGTGCTCCATGTGAAAAGGCCTAAATTATGAAGAGTCACCTATAAATAAAGAGCTTAAAGTATGCTACATCTCCGGGGATGCTATTTTAATTAAGCATTAAGGTCAAATAGAATATGGTCAGTCTCCGGAGAAAACCAAAGGTCACCTGTCCAACCCGACCCGGGTGTTTCATGGCCAGACCTCCGCTGGATACCGCAGCCGCCACATTCCCGTCCCGATCCACTACGACCGCACCAACTGTATCCAGACAGGCTGAGTTATTCTCCTCACCTTCCACAATGATGTCTCCTACTGGCTCCAAGCAGCCTAAATCGTTCTCCTGCGCACACAATAACCATTCAATTAGAATTTCCTATCGCACACCGAATAGCACTATTCTGCAGTCTAACATCTTGAGATCATTTATACAGTAAAATCAAAAATAAAGTGTCAATGTATCTTCATGCTAAACCATGGGCCAAAAAAAGAGGAACAAAGAGACTGTGGTTACTGGCAACTTCAAAAAACGCACATTTCCAAAGCCCAGAATAATACTAGATTGAAACATACTGAACATTGCTTCTCTTGTAATGTTTTTTTTTTTTCCTTCTTGTCTATGAAGTATGTCTTCAGACCCAGCTGGCTACCATAACCAAAGTTGAACTTTGTCAAACTGGGGAACTGAAATACACATAGCTATCTAGCTTGAGCAAATAAAGTCCAATTACATATCAGCATCTGAAAAATGATCCTCATGCTCTCATTTATAATGAGTAAAGTGGTCATTTTAAAGGACTGTTTTCATTTGCTGATTGCTGTGTACTTTGGAAAGAAAGTTGATGTGGACTGAAAGAGTCATGGAGCCGTTTGACAAATTGGCCGATCCTGGGAAACTGCGGAAGGGGACGTGATGACTTATAATTTATAATTTCATCTTCCCATGAACAGAGTGTCATTACTAGGCCATGGATCTTCAGAGCTTTCTAAAATATGAGTGAACATGTTAAAAAAGAATGTTATTATTATTGATCTCACAATCAGCGATAAATCGGACAGAATTAAGTTCAGAACAACATCTGCTCTCACAGACCTTTCCAAAGAGGAGCATCAATTTTCTCTCCTTAATGAGTAGCTGTTTGTATAACCTTTATGTCTTAAAAAATATTCTGTCTCTATTTCGGTGTGTAAAAGCAAGTTGGTAAAAATACTCAATCAACTTAATCTTTCCAATATTTTTCTGAAAAAAAAAAAAATAATTGTCAGGGTTTTTATTATTTTTGACCAATGAATTCCCAGATTTAAATGTATACATCAGGTACCTTTTTTGAAGTGATATATTTTAAAAACATATTGTTATTTATTATATATATTCTATTAAATATATTATATGATTATTTTTTACAGTAGAAACTAAGACCTCACTTAATTCAGATACTTAGATACTAGAAAATTGTAATGATATAAAACAAAATAAACTCCCTAATATTCCCAAGTTTCCCACAACTGTGGGAAACCTTCCATTCTAAAGTCATATTTCTATAAAGCACACGTACACCCACTCACTCACATTAAAGAAGTTACAGAAACATCTTAATTCTGAGAAGTATGCATTAGAAATTGAGTGAGAACCCCTAGACCCCAGGCCATCCAAATGCATTACATCCCCAGTAAAACAATAAATATGGCACTTATAAAATCAAACAAACCACAGGCCACTTGAGAGGAGACTGGGAGATGTGTTGTTATCTTAATGACCATTTAATACATAGCTTTGGAGAAAAGTTTGAACTGAACTGAAGAAAGACCATGTGGCATCCTAGAGGCACAATTCATTCAAGCAGAAAAAGCCAACAGCGATCGCTCACTTCAAACTGATGCTATCTTTAAAACAAACCGTACAAGGTTCGAACTCCGAACACAAATACCACATATACCAAACCAAGTTAAACTGCGATGTATTTGTCTTTCCTGTCGAATAACATTTCGCCCACATTCAGACACTGTAATTTGCGACTAATGACCCAGGAGTGACCCACGTTTCGCTTTCTCATTGGGACCACACAAGCGTCACATCACGGATGGATCTGTGCTGGAAGCCATTTTCCCTCGACACCTGCATCATGTGTACCTGTCAAATCACTTCCTTGAAAATTCACCAAAAAAGTAGGAGAGATGCTAACATGTTGAAGCACATTACGGGAAATAATTCGGTGAAATAACTTCAAGATGTTGGCGTGGGAAATTGGGCGGCAGGGTGATGCTGAAGCACGAATGTCTCATTGGCCTCAATCACAAACACATCACTTTATTGATTTTTGTTCCTTAAAAATAAAGCCTAAATGCTCCACAAAATAAATTATGCATCTGAAACTGCTCTGACATAAATGGGTAAAAGGATAAAAGTGAACATTTTGATGTCTACCTGGTGAACTCATGCTTTTCAGGTCAGTGACAAGAAGCTACAAAAGAGCATCAGAGAACTGTGTCACCCAAGTTCAATTCCTTGTGTGCAGTGCCATGTCAGCAGTGCAGTAAGTATCCGTATGTGTGTTTCCTGTGATTGTGAGTAATTGAGGTCTCCACACCCCCCTTTAAGGTCGTCATTACCCAATGGGTTTCCTCCTCTGGGTATATGTGGTGGTTTTGAATTAGAGGACTGAACAGATGCAGATCCTGTTATCAGTCGAGTAATAATGTCAGAGCAAATGCCTCCGCTGCACTGTGTTTAGGCCTAATTAAATGTGTTGCACTGAATGGGAGGGTGGAAACCTATAGATCATGGAGCATTTATAGGAGAAACTTGCATATTTAGTTCAGTCTTTTTTTAATCAGAGTTTAAAGAGCGCATATGTCAAAAATCAAGAGCATATCCTGAATGTTACTGTTCCCTTTTATTAAAAAAAAAAAAAAAAAGCACAAAAAAGAAACTCCTAAAATTGAGTTTGATCAAGACCGACAAAGCACATGACATTTTGCCGGCAGCTTGGTTTCTAATTCTGAAGGCTGGGGTAGCCCCGCCTATACTTAAATGTCATTGGTTGTCTCCACATAACAGTATATTAAATATGGACGTGATTGATTCATGTCATGCAGCAGTTTTGCATTCAGTGTGAAGAGAAGAATGCTACCCGATTTAAAATCACTGTTAAACTCAGGGTCCAATATTAATATTTTTGTCCATATGACAATTGCATTATTTATTCCAGGTAAATATAATTATTAAATTAATGTAGTATATAAATAATACAATATTTTTTTATAATAATAATAGCAACAATGAATATTATAGTATTTACTTGTTAATATAATAATTTAATTAAATATATTGATAATTAAAAGGTATACTATATTTTGGTTAATAACATAAATTACGGTTTATTGGCAACATTTACAGACTTTCAGCTGTTTGCAATGAACAGATCAAACAAAAATTATTGAAATAGCTCAAGTGGTTTGCTCAAGACAAATATTTCAAGTGGTTTCCCCAAATTCAACTAAAAATGAAACTTTTTAAGATTGAGCAGTCTGAAAATTATTGAACCCCTTCACGGCATGCATCTTTAGTACTTAGTAGAACATAGTTTTGCGGTTATGACCTTCTGTAAATGAGATGTATAATCAGACACCAGCTTCTGGCAGCGTTTCTGAGGAATCTTTGCCCATTAATAATGAGCAATATGGCCTTCAGTTCAGTAATATTCGTGGGTTTGCGTGCAGCAACAGCCTTCTTCAAATTCCCACCAGAGAGTTTCTATGGGGTTCAATTCAGGTGACTGTGATGGCCACTGTAGAATCTTCCAGGCGTTCCTCTGCAACCAAGCCTTGGTGGAATTTGAGGTATGCTTCGGATCCTTGTCCTGTTGGAAGGTCCAACGACGCCCAAGCATCAGCTTCCTCACTATAGGCACGACGTTTTCTCCTAGGATTTCCTGATATACAAAAATCAATCTTGCCTTCCACATGCTCAGGTTTCCAGTGCCAGAAAATGCAAAGCAGCCCCAGAGCACAACCACCGAAAGTCTGTCAATTTTGCCAATAAACCTGATTTGCAATGGGGGTTGAATAATTTAGACTACAACTGTAATATTATTTATTTTTATAAATAGTTTGGTGTTGAGCATGTATTGATTTTAGACTCTGGTTGAATGTGATTGTAAGTATAATATGAGCACA
This sequence comes from Chrosomus eos, assembly GCA_036326025.1. Classification (NCBI taxonomy): domain Eukaryota; kingdom Metazoa; phylum Chordata; class Actinopteri; order Cypriniformes; family Leuciscidae; genus Chrosomus; species Chrosomus eos. Next base: position 23,417,325 of record CM070833.1, on the reverse strand, counting down.
AAAATAAGAGAAGTAACTCAATAGTTTAGCACATTCACTCACGTGTCCACAAGAATGTCTTCTCCTCTTCGTCTCAACCTGCTCTGCCAGCTCCATCTTCCTCTTGTTCCTCTTGTAGCCTGACAAACTGAACTCTGTTGAGTGTTGAAAAAGGCATGACAGTCAATAATAGATTTTACTCCACTGCTTTGACTTCCAATCCAAAAAAACTTTGTCTGTGTTATGAGACCTACGACAAATGCTGACAAATGTTTTGCTCCTGTGGCCTTATTGCTTAGATTATTAGTATTATTATTCATGATTAAATATTGCAGCAAGGGTGTGTGTTTGGCCGGGGAGCCTTTACTCTCACAATAAATCAGTCTATTGGTTGAAAAGTGGTTGAAATCCTCAAAGTCTCCCTAAATAATGGGCCATGTGTTGGAATGAGGTCATGGTTTTGGCATCAGATAATTTCCAACACTGACAACACACACTCTATCGCTGTCTGACACACACTGGGAGTCGGCATGGGGCCCTCTATTAAAGTATAGAAGCCATTGTTTATCAAATACTGCATTCCACTCCTGTGAAAATCTCTTAATCAAAGAAAATGAATCAATGAAATGGACACAATTAAGTCATTTTGCAGAATTGGATGGAATGCAATTAGGGCTGGTAAAAATAACACTGAGTCAATGGCTTAAAAATACTCCAACAGATGAGATCACGTGTCGTCTTACGAATCATTATTCAATGAAATTATTACATGCAACTGTCAAGACTTACAACTGAGATAAACGGCAGTGGTTTTGCTAAAAACATGAATATATAACAGATTCCACATATAGTATACTTTATTAAAACTGTAACCTGAGGACAATATAAGAACTGGATTCCCTGAAAGAAATACAAGTGCTTTCAAGGCACTGCTGAAATAAAATGCTGCATCAGAGCCACTTCAGTGGGAGGTGTTTGCGGTCGGTTTCACTCAATAATCAACATGTAGCTAAATGGTTAAATATATACAATGAATACAAACAATCACAATTCAGTATCCAAACAAGTCTGAAAGAAGACTAATTGCACGTGAGCATGCAAATTTTACGATTACATTATTGCTGCCAGTATCAATTGTATAATGAACAATTACATCAATGGTAAACTTTTTAAACTTTAATCTTATACTTTAAGAAGTATTAGTATAAAATGAAAACAAAACCAAAATAGATAGTATAAAATCACTAAACTAAACAGAATGTTTCAGGAATATCAATACAATTCTTCAAAAGGTAACTTAATCACACCTAATTCCTTAAATGAATATTAAAAGCTATATAAATGCTGGGGATTATAGAATAGAAACGTCTTAAATATTCGACATACAACAAATTATTCTACATTATTGTAACAAATTAACAAATTCCAGTTTCAGCCTAGAACAATTTCTATTCGGGATGCATCAAAATGAAAATTCTGGACTGAAACCGAACATTTCTAGATGCACTTGGCCGAAACAGCTTTTTACATTTTTTTTTTCTTCATTTTTATTTTTTTATTTATAATGGGCTTTTTTGGTATATATTTTTTTGATGAAAATTCAATCATTTTTAATTATACTGGACTTAAAAAATACAAGCATAAAATAAAATAACCACACTTTTATTAAAAGTAAATAAATTGGACATAAAATATTGAATGATTAATATCAATATTATTCAGTTCTATGCAACAGAAACAGATTTAACGGCAGATATTTAAAAGATTCTGTTCTACGAAACCACTGTCCTCCTGCAGTAATCAAAAGTTTCAGTCAATATCTGGAAATACATTACAATAACATTTTATTTTATAGTTGGCATTTGTATAAAAATAGCGATGTCAAGCACCCTTCGCTTTCATTTTTAGCATTAGGCTATGTCTAGCAAGGAAGTCTCACACACTAGTAAATGTCTCACTAGCATAAAAAACAAACTCCATGGTATAAAGAAATGTCTTGTATAATATAATATTAATATAATTAATTATTGAGAACAATACCAGTTACAGCAACAGAGAAAGCACAAATAATAGTCATTTGAAAGTGTTGTGTAACAGGTTACAACTCCACCGCAGCCCTCAAACAAAACCTCACTGCATTATGAGAGAATAAAACCACAAAGACTTCTATTAAAGTTATCTGGATGCCAGTCACACCTTACAGATCCAAAGAAAGCGGAGGGAATCTTGTTGCTTACATAAGACCTTTCATTTCATTTAAAAAACAAACTCTACTGTGCTTCTTCACTGAAAATATATGAGCCTTTTAACATTTTTACCTCCTGTTTTCCCCTAATTATGGAAAATAAATGGTATTTGAAATCACTTTCCAATTTCTATGTGAACTTTTTAGCTTCTTTCACCAATAAGAGTGATTAAGTTGTTAATAACAATATTCAGTAATCCAAAGACGTGTCCTGATCTGTAATACATACAAATCTAATAAAAAGACTGCAGACAAAGCAGCTGAAAGAAGAGTGTGGGTGGTCTGACACTCACTGGTGGTCATCTTCTCTGTAGGGCATGCTGGGATCCCATGGCTGATGGCCCACTGTTCTGCTCCTTTGCCCACTAAGAAACTAACAAAGTAGAGATGAGATTTACATAAGAGGAGCAATTTCATCACACCACTAAACGTCCTACTTTTATACTGGAGGTTTCCTGTTTTCATTTTGAACTCAGCAAAAGATAAGTTAGATCGGAAGATAGATAGACCGGCTGCATTTATTTGATCCAAAATACAGCAAAAACAGTAATATTTTTACAATTTAAAATAACTGCAATTGCAATTTATTCCTGTGATGGCAAAGCTGAATTTTCAGCATCATTAGTCCAGTCACATGATCCTTCAGAAATCATTCTAAAATGCTGATTTGGTGCTCAAGAAATGTATTATACAAGAACGTTTGTTGTTCTTACCAATGTTGAAAACAGTTGTGTACTTTTTTCCAGGATTCTTTGATGAATAAAGTTACAAATTTTGTAACATACAGTACATAAATATCACTTTTGATGAATTTAATGCATCCTTGCGGAAAAATATATATAAAAATACCCCCTCCCACCAAAAAGAAAAAACTTACTCTCCCAAAACTTTTGAATGGTAGTGTACAATATTACAAAAGCTTTCTACTTCCGAAAAATGCTGTTCTTTTGAACTTTGTATTCATCAAAGAATCCTGAAAACAAATTGTGCACAGCTGTCAGAACAGTTGTTATTATTATTATTAAAACAGAATTAAATTATTAACTTTTGAATGGTAGTGTATGTATAGTATTAAATTGAAAACCTAGCCAATATGAAAATGTTTGTTGAAAAGTGTTTTTGTGTTATCTTAAAATAAACGCAACTTGGTGTGATACTTAGTTATCAAAGGAATCTGGCACAAGTAAATACTTTTTTGGGGCCACTGCGATCTACAGTATGTCTGGCACCTATTTCCTATAGCTAAGAAAATACACTTGCAAGATAAATGCATTTAGTCAAAGCAAGTTTTGTCTTGCTCAAAGTTAAAACTTGTTTGTGTATTCTGCGATTGAAATGCTGCTGTTTTACACCAAAATATTTGCCCTGAGGCATCAATGAAGTATGTCAGTCTGTGTATATGTCTAAGTAGACAGCCAGAAAGCCAACATTAGAGAGCTTGGCTCACCAGGGAGGGATCCTGCCAGCTGATAGCTTCCCCTTCTGAGTTTCACTTAATAATCTTCTGGCTACCAGCACTGGGTTCTTGATTCCTGATAGAAAGTGCAGCATTAGTATCACTTTTGCTCAAGACAGCTTTAAATATGGTAGATGAAACCTGCATTTGGCTTCCTCGAGCACTTTTGTTAAAGAGTGTTTTGGAGTTCATAGCAAAATAACACAATGTTTCACTAATATCAGTGTTAAACTAAATAAACTTCCTTTATATTGTATGTGGATTAGCAGAATATTTCAAGACACTGCATGTCAAATCAAGTTTAAGTTAACCAACATGGCAACAGGTTGATGAGCACATTCTTTCACGCACAAAATGCACTTAGCCACTTTCCTATAAAGGGCTAAGGAGGTTGCAAGTTGGTCTTTTTTTTTTTTATTTGCTTGAAATTCAAATAGCACCTTTAATCACATGACAAAAAGCTCAAACCAGCACCCACCACTCAAAGCTCCAACAGCTCCATAGTTTAAGGACTTCCCATCCATGATGCTGGCATCACACTCAATCTCACCCGAGAGGTTCAGGTTGGAACCGGTACCCGCATTGGTGAACGGGGAATCCTAAAAATAAACATCAACCTCAAAGTTAATTTCCTTCTCTTCTAAAATGATAAGAAACAAGCAGTGGTGGACAGTAAGTATTTCTACTTTATTAATGTGCTTTTATGTAAAGTAAAGTTAAAAAGAATGTAAAGTACATTTATTAAGTATCTGTACTTTGAGTATTTTTATTTAGGGAAACTTTTACTTCCATTATGTTACATACCTATGCATAATATAGTACTTTTAATACGCTACATATCATGAAAACATGTCGTCCTCGTAATTTTGGAAGTGAAGTAAATTTAATGTATAATTCTGTTAAAAGAAATTGGTTGTTAACACCCCAGTTTGATTGACCAGGTCCATATAATCATTTGACTTCTTAAGATGGCTCCTGGTTAAGCATTGTCAAATTGGCATCGAGAAAGGTCAGATGTGACCGAAATATTTACCATTAAAAAAGTGGTTTTATCTCGCAATTCTTGTACTTCTCTTCATTGATGGAGTAGTCAGGCTTTTTTTTATAATTTCCCTAGGATTTATTATTGGAAATGAAAAATATTTTTATGTGATGACTGTCAGTTGTTAGTGAACAAAGTCTGCTGTAAAGGGGTGAGCTGTTTAAGCATGAAATACTTGAATGTGGACATGTCCAAATTTGTCGATTACTGTCTGAACAGGGTAGGTTTTAGGTAAAAAACTAAAAATTGCATTAAAATAACTCAAATTAATGCCCATGCATCTTCCCCTTTGCCGTATCAGTTTCAAATTATGTGAAACTAGTATGTTTCCATAGCGTTCTTAAAATGTTAACACATTTTTGATCTATGTGATGTGTTTTTGTACTGTATGTTTATATTTGTCAACACGCATTCAGTTTTCATAATTTTTCTATATATAATATATGCTATATTTGTTATTTTTACTTGTTTGCACACTTGCATTATCAGTAATTATCAGAGTAGTTATCAATGTATGACAAGTTTTGGTAATATTGGTCATTTTTTATTTGCAAACCAATACATATTGTCTAATATTAACCTTATTGAGTTAAAGTACTGGCTACTTTATAACAATTCATAATAATTCATAATAATGTCAGACTGAGCTGGCATTCACTAATCAGTACTTTTTACTTTTAAAGTAAGTACATTACTCCAGTATATTAAAACATCAAGTACTTTTACTCAAGTAAAATTGAAAAGGAGTAGGCTGTACTTTTACTCAAGTACTTGATTTGTGTACTTCATCCACCACTGGAAACAATAAATTTAGGGATTTTTCTGTGTCACATTTAAGTTTTTAAATATGTTTATGCTAAATGTTATGTTTTCCTATCCCAGCTTAATATGCAGACACAACTATAAGCAAGTCATTCATAGGCTGCTTTCCCTGAAAAGACTGCGGCACTTTCAAAGCACTGCCCTGTTTGAGTGGTCTGACATGTCAGCTAATGGCATGTTAGTGCCAAAAAAACACTGAAGAAATTTGTGGAAATGTGTGTAGACTTTCTGTCTGTCATAGACCATAATCAGGGTAGACTGAATATTGAATTTTACGCAGATGGATACGAGACTATGAGGATACACTACAGTCTTTACAATGGCATGCATTGTATAAAGGTAATAGATCCCAAGTCATTTTTACAATTCACACTTTTAAAACAATTTTATAGGGGTATACTGAAAGCTTTTTGGAAAGATATTTCTTCAGCTAAACAATTGCCATTTTTTAAACAACAGTAGAATCCCTTCAGTGTTATTGTAAACTACAACATTTAGGTCATTGAAATTAGGTTGAAATAAAATAAATAATTAGATGAAAATCTTAAATTAGAAATGCTGGCTTGGCAACTAACTGGAAATAGAACTAAAACTACTAAAACGAAAAGAAAGCTATAAAGAAATATTTTTTAAAATGAGTAACATTTACAAAAGCTAAAAGGAAAATGAAAACTGAAATTGTACAAATGAAAACTAGTTCAAAATATATATTTTTTAATAGATTGAATTTGACTTGCTTGTCGTCCCATTTACTATATATTTTTTTTCTATCCATTTTCTTAGTGAGTTGTTGTGATCCACTATCACCTCTAGCTCTATTAGAGCTGCTGTCACTGCCTCCAGTGCCAATCCACCAGCTCTGAGCCTGTCCACAGCCTGAAACACATTAAATCACAACTGATGACAGCAACCTCATGTCTGCCAGTGCCTAAAACCAACTCAGTGAGTGTTCTCCTTTACTTGGGGATTCTAGAGCTTTATGCAGAAAAGATCACACTGAAATAATCTAGACAAAACATTAAAAATGTGATAATCCAATACCAAGAGCTTAAAAAGCAAATAAAGCTGCAGTGTTTTCCACTTGACAAGCTTCAAGCAGAGAGCGTGGAATGGTATATTAAGCCGGGCAGCAGTTCGCGGGTCGCTGCTGGTGTCATGTTATCAACACATAACTCAAATTCCCTGGCACAGGTGTTTTACTCGAGCCTGATCCCTTCTTTTCATCCTTTACACGGCACTCTGGACAGGGAAAAGCATTGCAATGCAACTTGCCAACCTATGCATTAATGTTCGCTACTAAAACATCTATTACAATTTTGCCAGCATATCTTAGATTTTGTGTATTGACATTGTAATTTCATTTTGCAAATGTAAGCAAGAAGGAATTCATCTTTGTGTTAAAAATGTTACACAATACGTATCAGAAATCATGCAAACTGAGCTGGGAATAAAAGGTGACTATATCACTGAACTGACATCTTGTTGACGTGACCTCTGGCAGAGCTATCTAAAGGTATCAGGGCACAGAAGAAATGCAGAAGTACCTTAAGGCATCAAGTTTTGAATAAAGAATCACATGCAACTCACTTTCTGGCAAGCTCTCTTGCACACATGTTTGTATTCCTTGGCTTTGGATTCTGAATGATACCCTGCCCCTGTGGAGATAAAATCATCAAAAATAAGACAGACTTTTCTAGTGAGGTTCTTCAGCTGTTAACATTTTGTAGTTGCTTATATGACATTGCTTGTCGTACGAGTTGTGTTTTAGAAGTATTGCGAATAAAGTAAGCTTCATAGATTAATATGGTCCTAAATATGGAAGGTATAGTTCACCCAAATGTTAATTGTGTCATTTACTCACCCTCATCTTCTTCCAAACCTGTAAGAGTTTCTTTCTTCTGTTGAACACAAAATAAGATATTTTAAAGAATGTTGGTAACCATACAGTTGATGGACCCTATTGACTTCCATAGTAGGAAAAAAAATACTATGGAAGTCAATGGCTACTGACAACTGTATGGTTACCAACATTCTTTAAAATATCTTATTTTGTGTTCAACAGAAGAAAGAAACTCTTACAGGTTTGGAACAACATGAGGGTGAGTAAATGACAAACTTTTCATTTTTGGGTGAACTATCTCTTTAAAGAAACTGTTTGCCAAAAAAGTTGAATGCCCTTATTTAGTCACCTTCATGCCTATCCAAACCAATTTGTTATTTTTTCCATTCTTTTCCACACAATGTTCATAGTGACAATCTGTCAAGTTGTCGAAAAGACAAAAAAAAAAAAAAAAGTAGCATAGACATAGTCCTTATATTTCAAGTCTTCAGAAGCTATACTAAATTTAAAGGGTACCTATTATGGAATTTTGAAAATTACCTTTCATGTAGTGTGTAACATAGATCTAAGTGAACAAAAACATCCTGCAAAGTTTTAAATATGAAAGTTCACCGTATACAAAGTTATTGTCTCTCAAAAGTAAGAGTCGACTCTGAGTCGCTGATATGAATCGATAGACGAACAATGCATTTTCTCTAACTTTCGTACGTCACTTGTACAAGTTATTTGAATAAGACACGCCCACTCATTGTGCGCGCCAGAAAACAGTGAAAACAACATGTCGACGAGCTGTTCTGAAGTGTGAATCAAGAGCGAACTTTTTTTTCACTGCCCAGGGACGAGCATGTGAAGAATCTGGCTAGAGTTTATATTTACAACTATACCACACAGGTATAGCCACCTTGAGCTGTGTTCGCGTTATTTTAATGAGGATTCCTTTACAAACATAAAGGCTTTCAAGTGTGGATTCGCGGAGTAGCCTGATACTGAAGGAACGTTCAGTGTGTGTGTGTGTGTGTGTGTGTGTGTGTGTGTGTGTGTGTCAGTTACGCTCAGCGCTTAGGTCTCCAAGCTGTGTGTGTGTGTTTTTTGAAATATGTGAAATGTTGTTATTGGAGTTGTCATAAAGAATAGAGCGTATTGTAGTACTGCAGTGCTTTATCAATATGTTTAAGCTTTGGGTTAACGCGAAAAATAACTGACTGGGTCGTCTGACCAATCACCGCTGATTAGCGTCACGCAAAGGCGGGGTTTGAAAAATGAGTCGTCAAACGAATCATTAGGGAATCGCTGTGCAAATCAGGTAAAAATAAATGCATATTATAAGACAACAAAAGTGTTTTTTGTCATTGCATGCATGTAAAACTGTTGTTGGGGACTCCCAGAACAATATTAGGAACATTTTAAATGCCATAATAGGTACCCTTTAAGACCGTTATCGACAGATAATAATCAAAGCACTCAATCCCTTTCATCCGGCCATTGTTTCAAGAGCCATGCTGGTTTGAATATGCAGAATGGAGAATGACATTTGAGAGCAGCAACAAAAGGGGAATTATCAGTAAGCAATAACTTCAAATAATAGCCAGTTAGGCTTTTGTATGTCTTGAGAAGAAGTGGAATAGTCATATTGACTTCTTTCATTGTGCTTATACAGTGCTTTTTGTCTCCTTTTGAAGTTTGACAGACTAACCATTATGAAGTGTTATTAAATGGACATATCTTTAAACCTTTCCTTTTGTGTCCCATGGACAAACATAACAACATACTGGAAAGACATAAAGGTGAGAAAATAATGACAATTTAAAAATGTTCAGGGACCTATTCCTTTTAGGGAATCTTTGCAATTACTCATTGCACATGTAACATCTAAATTTGTGCAGAAGCATGTTTATGCAGAAATGTCTTGAATCGCAGCTTAAATTCCCAAAGGGACCCAAATTCACCTGCATGCACCAGCACAAACCCCATAGCTTCATGGCGGGAGACGGTGCTGTTCAGTACAGACCCTGAATTGTTAAGTGGAGACACAGTCTCCTTGCAATCTGTCGAGTTTTCTAGTTTTTCCATGACCCGTAATTAATGGAGCTTGCATTTTGACCCATCATTCACTCAGAATTCCAATACAATTCTTCAAGTCCTAAAAGAAAAGAGAGTGACATATTATACCTTCAGAATTCAATGTATGTATAAAGTAATATTGGATATTACATTATATCTATATCTAATTCAGTTAAGTTAAATAAGTAATAATGACATACATTGACAATTACAACATTGACAAATGTAATACATCCATTCGAATTTTCTTCATCTTAAGTCTTTTACTTTAAGTAATTTTCATATAAGAAACAACATGCCTTGAGGAACACAAACGAAATAACTTACTGTATGCTCACAAATTTATATTACATTCACTCAGCTAAGAATCTTTTTATATACAGTACATCAACTACTGCCAATGTCAGTCCTACAAAACAGAAAGAATGAAGACTGCAAAACTCACTCGCATGAAGACTTCCTGTGCATGACGGCAGAAGAGCGCAACAGTCATACGCATTGTTCAGCGTCTCTACTGATAACACACACATACAGATTGCACTAAATTATGAGTGTAGTTGTATTATCTGCTGCATGATTGTGATGTGATGTGATGATGAGCGGCGCATGTGCTCTCGTCACACCAAAATACTTCCTGGTTCAGTGACACATCATGTGACCGTGTGACTGCAGCAGCGCCCCCCCGCGGCAGAGTCATCAACTGCGTTGCATCACACAGAAAAAAGAACGTGGACAAGACAGTTTTTACACAGAAAATTAAACCTTTTTTTAGTACTTGTTTAACGTAAAGGTTACTTTAATTACTATAAGTATAATAATGTTTAACAAAAATGTATAATATAAAATTATATCTGCTCATATCTAGGGAATACAGGAAATGTATTTTAAAGATAACATACTGTACCTTTTACGAAGCATCATTATACAGAATGTGTTTAATCAGTGAATTATCTCAAACATTTATATGTCAATAGATCAATAAGAATTGCACTAACAAAATAATGAACTTAAATCTGCAACTTAAATTATACAGTATATTAAATCTGCAAATAAATGTCTTAAATCTTCTTATTGTCTGGTTTCAAATCAGAATGCAAAGAAAGATCGATAGAACACTGAACAGATAACATGGACATCCACATGTGATGATTTATGATCACAGTTTGGTGTTATTTATTCTAAACAGATGCTCTTCCTGTCATGTCAAGTAAACCAGCATTGGCAGTGAAATTGAAAACACTCCTCTTGGGACTATTTGCTTACATAAACGTTCTCTGACTGAAGTCAAGTACGGATGAATCCGCAGTTTGAAAAACAGACTTCTTTTAGAAAATCAAAAAAATGATGCCAGCAAGAAGTTAATTCAAGGTTATTGTTGTTACTCCCATTGGTGCTCTGTGGAGGAGGGACAGTCTCCAATAGGTTCAATAGGTTTCTTATTAAAAAGCCTTGCATTAAATAGATAAAATCACAATCGATGCATTACATTGCAGGTATAAGAGTGTCTCTCAAACTGTGGAATTGCAGTAATCTTATATCTTTAATTGTCATCTCCATTTTACAATTTGGTATCACATCAATCTATAAGCAGGTTTCTTCTCTTCTAACATCCTAAAATCAACTATAAAATACACCAATACACCACACACAGAGAGAGAGAGAGAGAGAGAGAGAGAGAGAGAGAGAGAGAGAGAGAGAGAGAGAGAGAGAGAGAGAGAGAGAGAGAGAGAGAGAGAGAGAGAGAGAGCTGCTTGATTAACTGATTAATTTACACTAATATCCGATATTAATATTATTGTATATCATCCAGACTTTTACCAGTTCAGATTTAATTGTAGAATTCATTGTGATCAAGTTCATACATGACACATATTTTTAAGCTACAAACCACTGCCCTATTAGAGCTAAAGCAAGTGTGTTCTGTTGTTATTATTATTTCTGTAGTGTATTGTGATGGATTTCACTCTTTCTGTTTCTTGGTTCAGCGATATGGCGTTTATTGATGCTGAGTTAATTGTTTTTGCTCGGATGATTGTTCTTAATATATCAGCATTAGACTTGTTTGCCATTCAGGGCTGTCAGGAACACAATTGTCTACTACGTAATTTAACTGACTTCAAGAATGGCGGTGCTTTACAAGTGATGCAACAAAACCAAGATTTAATAAATGTGTAACTCTGACACAATAATAACATCTAAAATGGTACAAAGTAGTTTACATCAGCATAATCTCATGGCAATTCATAACTAGGCCTATTTTACGGTTTGGCTAATTTGTGGATAATTCGTGTGAATTTGTATCTCATTACGTTTTGTATGATCTGCGTATGCCCCACTGACGGTTATGTTTAGAGATGGGGTTAGGGGTGGACCTTCATATACTTATGTGTCGCGAGTTTTAATGCCCATACAATCTTCAAGCTAATAAGGTTAAGCGTATTTGCTGTCCGCAGTGGAGGAGCTCAAGGAAGCAGCTTCAACTTGAGCCCGGCCGTGGGACTATGATGAGTATGGTAGATGCCTAAATTATATTGGTGGAGTTGGGAAGATGGAGGGATGCCAAAACGGCTGATGCCAGAGCAAGGTGAGCGTCTGCATATGCTTCGGCAGTTAATTGAAAGATTAGATGGGTTCACTTCTCCTCCCAAAATTACGTTGAGAACTTCACTTATAACGTACTCGGTTACTAACGTAACCTCGGTTCTCTCTAGAGAGGGAACGAGTACTGCGTAATATCTTACGCTATGGGGAAACACTCTTTCCTCGAGATATTGAAGCCAAAAATTATCCTTAATTTTTTAATCATGCAAAACGCTTTTGCAGCAGCAAGCAGACAAGGGCGAGACAGCTCGCGCGCCCATTGGCTGCCTCGCTGGAAAAGCTGCAGCCTATCGAGTGAGGCACTGCGTGACGTAATGACGAATGAGGACGCTTCGCGCTCATTTCGTCATGTCCCGCCAGTATAGGCGTGGTCTCGCCCTATAAATACCCCTCGATAGCTGTATTTCTCTGATTTTGTACACCGAAGCGAACCAGAGCATAGTCCAAGCACGGCAAGATACGCAGTACTCGTTCCCTCTCTAGAGAGAACCGAGGTTACGTTAGTAACCGAGTACGTTCTCTTACGAGAGTATCTCTCGTACTGCGTAATATCTTACGCTATGGGGACCCCATGCAAAACGCCGTGCGGACAGGGATCCAACACCAGAGTCCCGGGGCCAAGCCCGGGGCACATCTAGTGCACAATCACCACAACTCACACAGAGTAGAGGAGGAGAGGCTAGAAGCATCACTCCTTCATAAAAGTCCCGTAGGGGTACCGACCCGTAGGGGTACACATAGCCGCATTGGCGGCCAATAAGCCCGAAGTTCAGACCGCCAAAAGCTTAGCTTGTAAGGCGGGCACCTCCAGGTTATAGTACTTGATAAATGTAGACGGCGAGGCCCAGCCCGCAGCCGTACAGATATCCTGCAGGGAGACCCCGCTATACCATGCCCACGACGAGGCCACGCCTCTCGTGGAGTGCGCTTTGACACCCAATGGGCACCGCAGGCCCCTGGAAGTGTAAGCCAGCGCTATGGCATCCACTATCCATCTGGATAGGCTCTGTTTTGAAGCGGCGAGTCCCTTAGAACGGCCGCCAAACAACACGAAAAGCTGCTCGGTCTGTCTGAACTCAGCCGAGCGGGACACATAAGCCCTTAACGCCCTGACAGGGCAAAGGAGACTCGCGTCCCTCTCCTCATCGAGAACCGGAAGGGCTGACAGGGAAATTACCTGGGCCCTAAACGGTGTATTGAGGGATTTCGGCACGTAGCCGTGCCTCGGTTTGAGTACGACCTTTGAGTCGTTAGGCCCAAACTCCAGACATGACGCGCTTACAGAAAGCGCCTGTAAGTCCCCTACACGCTTCACTGAAGCGAGAGCCAATAGAAACACCGTCTTAAGGGACAGGTGCTTCATGTCCGACAGCTGGATCGGCTCAAACGGGGCACCTTTCATGGCCTCCAAGACCGTGGAAAGGTCCCAAGCCGGGACTGAAGGGGGCCTGGGAGGGTTTAACCTCCGAGCTCCTCGTAGGAAATGCACGACTAAGTCGTTTTTCCCCAGTGACTGGCCAGACACCGGTTTAGCAAACGTTGCTATGGCCGCCACGTAAACTTTGAGCGTGGATGGGGTCCTTCCCTTATCCATCAGCTCCTGAAGGAAGGCAAGCACTTCCTTAACCCCGCAGTCCACAGGTGAAAAGCCACGGGCTCGACACCAAGTAGAGAACACCGACCATTTCGAGGCATAGAGCCGTCTGGTAGACGGAGCTCTAGCCTGCGCGATCGTGTTTAGCACTCCTTCCGGGAGGCTAGCGGGTACCCGTTGATGGCCCATGCGTGCAGGGACCACAGTTCCGGGCGAGGATGCCAAATCGAGCCCTCCGCCTGAGAGAGGAGATCTCTCCTCAACGGTACAGGCCACGGGGCAGTGCTGGCCATCCGCATCAGGACCGGAAACCAAGCCTGGTTCGTCCAGAGCGGAGCTACAAGCAGCACTGGGCATCCATTTTCCCTGATCCGTTCCAACACCTGAGGCAGGAGCGAGACAGGGGGAAAAGCATACAGGGGACCGCTGGGTCAAGCATGGGCCAGCGCGTCCCTGCTTTTCGAGAAGAATACTGGGCAGTGAGCGTTCTCGCGGGACGCGAACAGGTCCACCTGCGCTCTGCCAAACGTTTCCCACAGCAGCTGGACCGTCTGCGGATGCAGCGACCATTCTCCTGTCGGGACGTTGTCTCTGGACAGCTTGTCTGGACCCGTATTCAGGTGCCCAGGCACGTGCGCCGCTTTCAGAGAAAGGAGGTTGCGCTGGGCCCAGACCAAGAGGGGTTCCGCCAGCCTGCAAAGGCGTGTGGACCCGATGCCGCCCTGGCGATTTATGTACGCCAACACTGACATGTTGTCCGACCGGACCAATACGTGGTGGCCTATTATCTGGGGACAGAAGCGCCTTAGCGCTTTGTCGACTGCCATTAATTCCAAGCAGTTTATGTGAAGGAGCTTCTCCCGTACTGACCATAGGCCAGCTAGTGGTCTGCCCTCGAGCAGCGCTCCCCGCCCCGATGTGGAGGCGTCCGTAGACACCACCTTCACACCCGAGGAGATCCCCAGACTCACACGTGACTGATACCAGTCGGTCACTTTCCACGGTTTCAGAGCTGAAACGCACTGAAGGTCGACCCTGAGGCGAAATAGACCCGCGGTCCACGCCCTGGGGGAACTCGTGCTTTTAGCCATAGCTGCAGTGGGCGCATGCGGAGCAGGCCCAACTGGAGTACGGAGGCTGCTGAGGCCATCAGACCCAGCATTTTCTGAAACCTTCTGAGCGGGACTATAGAGCCGTGGCGGAAGGATCTCGCGACGTGCTGAATATTCAATCCGCGCTCCGGTGACAGGCGTGCTGTCATGGATAGCGAGTCCAACACTGTTCCCAGAAGGAAATTCTCCGACTGGGGAGCAGTGAGCTTTTCGCCCAATTGACTGTAAGGCCCAGCTCCTCGAGGTGCTCGAGTAATGCGGCCCTGTGTTCTATGAGCTCCGTTCGTGAACGAGCTAGAATCAGCCAATCGTCCAAGTAGTTCAAAACTCGCATGCCCCGAAGTCTCAGGGGGGCGAGGGCCGCGTCCATGCACTACGTGAACGTACGGGGTGCTATGGACAGGCCGAACGGCAGGACTGTGTATTGATATGCCTGGCCCTCGAAGGCGAATCTCAAGAATCGCCTGTGATGGGACGCTATTTGTATTTGAAAATAGGCGTCTTTCAGATCTGTTGACATGAACCAGTCTCCTTGGCGCACTTGCGCGAGGATTTTCCTGGTCGTAAGCATTCTGAACTGGCGCTTCCCGAGCGTTCTGTTCAGCAGTCGCAGATCTAGAATGGGTCTGAGCCCACCATCTTTTTTCGGTACCAGAAAATATCTGCTGTATAAGCCCCCTTCGCCCTGAGATAGAGGTTCTATAGCCCCTTTTCTCAGTAGTTTCGCTATCTCGGCTCGAAGTAGATGAAACACTTCGCTATACACCGTAGTTTCGACTCGCGCCGTATAATGGCGGGGGCGTCGAGCGAACTGTAGCGAACAGCCTCTCGTTATAGTGTTCAACACCCATTCTGATACCCCGGGAAGCCTTGACCACGCATCTGCGTGAATAGCTAGGGGTAGAATGAAATCTGGGCTCTGGCCGCGGCAGGACGGCGGCTCGAGAGCCCCTGTGTACTGGGAACACAGCACCGTGTTTACAGCGTTCGAGGCGGGGGGCGCGCTGATCACAGCGGGCAGCCTGGCCGCGCTCAGCTTCTCTATGGCGGGACGCGCAGAGAAAGCGAGCGGGGCGAATCCTGTGGGATTTGGCGCGTGTGAGGGAATGTGGGCACATTTACTAATGCGGCACATTTACTACACTGAGAATACTGTCAGCTCGCGCGACTAAATCACTGCTGTGTATACAGCGTGCGAGGCGCGCGCTGATCAAAGCCGGCAGCCTGGCCGCGCTCAGCTTCTCTGTGACGGGTTGTGCAGAGAAGACGAGCGGGGGTGAATCCCGTGAGATTCGGAGTGTCTGTGAGAAATGCGGGCGCGAGACAGCGGGCACATTTTCTGCACGGAGAATACTCGGCTCGCGCCGACTGAATCAACGCTGTGTTCACAGCGTGCGAGGTGCGCGCTAATCACAGCGGGCAGCCTGGCCGCGCTCAGCTTTTCTGTGAAGGGTTGTGCATAGAAAGCGAGCGGGGGTGAATCCCGTGGGATTCGGCGTGTCAGTGAGGAAATGCGGAACAGCGGGCACATTTACTGCACTGAGAACACTGTCGGCTCGCGCCGACTAAATGTGTGTTAGTTTCGTTTTTACAGAAACCAAGGGACACGCATCGTGTAGTGTAAGCGGGCATTGTATGGGCGCGTTCACTACATTTTCTGCACAACCAACATGAGTTGGTTTTATTTGTGCTAGCCCTGCACCGTGGCGGGCTGTGTCTGGGTGTGGGAATGGGCACTGGGACGTGGGCATTCTTACAACACTCGTAACACCATCGGCCGTGGCCGGAACACCAGAAAATGCACTCTTTATTGGATTTATCTGGGTAGCCATAGAAACGGCTTTTGTGCGCAGGCAAGCGGGCTGAGACACCGGCTGCTTCACTGCGAAATACACTGGGACAGTCACAATGCATGGAACTGAACGAGCGAGAAGTTTTGGTGGAAATCCGGCCGCAGCGGGATCTGAACACCGTCACTTTCCTAGAGAGACTAGGAAGGCCTTGAGACCTCGGGCTTTACCTCAATCCTCGGCCGGGGCCCGCGCTGAGGGGGGCGGCGTCCAGCAGAGCGAGAGCGCGGTGTTTGATCTCGGGCCTGGCGGCGCTGCTAGTTAGCCGAAACGACGGCCTTTGTGCGCAGGCAAGCGGGCTGTGGAACCAGCTTGCTCACTGCGAAATACACTGGAACAGTCACATTGCTTGGAACTGAACGAGCGAGAAGTTTTGGGTGAAAATCCGGCCGCAGCGGGAACTGAACACCGTCGCTTTCCTAGAGAGACTAGGAAGGCCTTGAGACCTCGGGCTTTATCTCAATCCTCGGCCCGGGCCCGCGCTGAGGGGGTCGGCGTCCAGCAGAGCGAGAACGTCGAGGAACACGGAGCGCTCAGCTTCCGTCATCTCGGATAGCGTTAGCCACAAATGTATCTCACCATTCAGGCCGATGTAATCCACGGCTTGAGAGAGCGGACGCATCGGTTTGTCGAGTCAGTTTGTCGAGCTCAAGTGCGGACGCGGCGGCAGACGGCGAAGCTGGCGGGCGAACCGGCGAGCTTTGGCGGGCTGGAAATAGCTCGGGCGTGCGCAGGGCGCGGCGCTTCTTGCGGCGCGGCATCACGGCGGGCTGGGATGCGGGCTCGGAGAACGAAGCTAGGCGAGTCCGCAGAGTCACCATAGGCAAGCGTTCAATATGATGGCATCCGCCGTCAGCGAGCGCGGTGGCCGCGTGATCCTCACCCAGGCAGGACACGCAGATGACGTGGCGGTCCTCGTCGCTGAGTGGGGCTCGGCAAGAACCACAGGAAGGCATCTTTAAAAAGACGCAGCTCTTTTAGAACAGTAGAAATGGGTGTTGCGTCACGTAAGCAAACACACACACACTTAGCAGAGTAAAAGGATATAGTACGCCGGAAAGCGCAGCAGGTACGGCAGTTGAAGGCGGCTGGGCCAGCGACTTCAGAAGATGGCACGTCCCGCTGAGAAGGCTACAAGTCAACGGCGCGGCTTCTCACTCTGGATCCCGCGATGCGTGAGCTTCGCGTGAAGAATGAAAAATCAGAGGAAATACAGCTATCAAGGGGGTATTTATAGGGCGAGACCACGCCTATACTGGCGGGACATGACGAAATGAGCGCGAAGCGTCCTCATTCGTCATTACGTCACGCAGTGCCTCACTCGATAGGCTGCAGCTTTTCCAGCGAGGCAGCCAATGGGCGCGCGAGCTGTCTCGCCTATGTCTGCTTGCTGCTGCAAAAGCGTTTTGCATGATTAAAAAATTAAGGATAATTTTTGGCTTCAATATCTCGAGGAAAGAGTGTTTCCCCATAGCGTAAGATATTACGCAGTACGAGAGATACTCTCGTAAGAGAACCGCATGTTTCCATACGAAATTGCCACCTCGAAACGTTTTCTCATGAGATTGAGTCTCTCTTGTTTCCTACAAATGGATAATATAGTATAATACAGCTAAAATTATAAAATACTTACAACCAAAATCAATCTTTCATGTTCATGTATTTATTTCATGAGTAGCTGTGCTAACATTTCTAACCATTTCTACATTTTTTAAATGGGGTTGAGGTTGACCTTTACATCTGGAAACAATTGAAGTAATAGCACTTAATTTCACCACTCTGATGTTCAATATCTGGTTACCAAAGACTTTCTGCAGAAGTATCAGAACTGTTGTGAAAAAAAATAATATTTAGAAACACGTATATGCACATACTCTCAATGCTTATAAAGGGAAGGGTTTCTACATTTTCTTCCAAGTATTGCATCCAGATGGTTATACATTTGCCAGCCAACAAGTACTTTCTTTTAATCATCTGTTCTCTTAATGATATTTGAGTTGGCTAACACCACAGTTCAATTAGTGCAGTAGTGTATAAGGCTGGAGACTCAAACATTATGTTAAACTTATGGAAGAGAGAGAGAGAGAGAGAGAGAGAGAGAGAGAGAGAGAGAGAGAGAGAGAGAGAGAGAGAGAGAGAGAGAGAGAGAGAGAGAGAGAGAGAGAGAGAGAGAGAGAGAGAGAGAGAGAGAGAGAGAGAGAGAGAGCAGCACTTGATACGGTAAAAAAGAATAGCTGAACGCTTTTTTGCCAACCTAATTTACCATGATTAAGTTTAGGATATTTTATTGTTTTCTTTGTTTGCTGTTTTTTTTTTTTGGCTTTCATCGATAAATCCGCAAGGCACAGTGTCTTTATTTAATATTTAAACTATAGCACCATGTTTACACTCTCAAAATGAAAACAAAACCTTTTACAGTTCAGTTCAGATTATAAAAGTCTCCTGCTTCCAACTTCACATGAATGAAAAAGAACGTTACATACATTTTCAGTTGAGACAATTAACAGACTGGCAATACTGTCTTTCTCGCTAGCTGGGATTTTGTGTGAAAAACTTTCTTTGATACAAGTGTCTCAAGTCATTGGTGTCACTACTTGTCTCAAGTCTCCAGTTATTAACTCTACACTCTACTGAATTAGTCCAGACCTTATGTCAATCTCCAATCTCTCATCCAGCTTGAAGTGTTCAAACATTCCTCATATATAACCAGAACAGATATCTGTGTGACTATTCTCAGGACCTCTGGACCATCAGGGGAGGACAATCAGGAATGTGTCTTGAGAATTGTGATGAAAGAGGCCTGCAAAACACGTCTTTCCACAAATGTTTGGAACGTGACCATCCATAAAAACAATCCCATGATTTCAATTTGCGGCCTTGTCCTTTGAAGTTTTTGTAAAAAAAAAAAAAAATGTTGGCAATAATACATCAAAAATGAAATCATGCCTTGCTAAAGCAGCAGATACTTCATGGTCTGGAGCTTCTCTGAGTGGCTGTGAGGAACTCTTTTCGTGGTGATCTGATGTGGTGGGAAAAGCAGAGGAAATGCTTCATCTGACACTAGGAAGAAGGAGAGTATGTGCACCATGTGATCAGTGGCTGACAACTTCCTTCCCTTTTATTCTTTCACTGATGATAAGAAAGTAGAACAAAAACATCGCTCAAAGAAAGATCTAAGGATAAACAAAGCATCCCCAACATGGCCTTGTCTCTCAAACAAACCAGAAGGCCTACGTCAATGTGACATGTGTTGCGAATACAAAATAAGATCTACACTGATCTCTGGCAATACTAGGCACATTCACAAACTAAATCACCACAAAAACATAACATCACTCTTGTAGACAGATTGAATAATTATAAAACATTTTTTATTGAATCTTCACCCATCAAAAATATTTGTTAGTGAGTGATCTTTAATAAACCTTAATTAAGATTAATATCTAAATGAGAAATGGTTAGCAGCAGTGTGTTACAATCCAAGTAGTTGGTACACAGGATAATGCAGTTGTCATATGTTGTCTTTTATTATGATTTGTGTGTGTGTGTGTGTGTGTGTGTGTGTGTGTGTGTGTGTGTGTGTGTGTGTGTGTGTGTGTGTGTGTGTGTGTGTGTGTGTGTGTGTGTGTGTGTGTGTGTGTGTGTGTGTGTGTGTGTGTGTGTGTGTGTGAAAATAAGTTAAACTATAGGGCCAGTTCTTTTAGATATAGCAATTATTGTTTTTACAGTGCTGTAGCAGATATGTTAATGAATATAATAAACAGTGACGAAAATATGAGCTACAGTATAATTAGACCACAGGTTTTGCTGGTGTATGCAAGTTTGTGCCTTCCTCTTATAACTGGAGAAAGACTGCCATCTAGAGGACAAGGACTTCACCTGTTTAAACCACCGAAACAAAAGAGGTAATAACGTCGAAGTGTCGTTCAATAATAAAAGCTATAAAACAAACTTCACAATATTATATTTTCTTAACATATACATTTTACCCTAACAAAACTTATACACTAACTTAACATAATACTGTAACCCTAACAAAACTGATACACTCAGTATATAGACGTCAACAGGTGAACGAGGGGCCCTATTTCTGAATAACATGGTGCAATCCAATTTCTTCCTAGATTGTACCAGGAAATGCTGCATTCATTCACCTGTCATCTCCAGTGCTCGGGTACAGTCAGCAGGCAAACAGGTATTAATTCACATAGTGGTTCTACAATGATTATAAATTCTGGTATCTTTTATTGTGCCCAACGCAGATGTAAAATAGGAATTGAAAGTAATCACAAAAATTTTTTTACAACGGTTTTGCGCTGCACACCATGTACCGCTGTGAAGTATCTACATTAATATTCATGAGCCAATCCTGCTTCAGTGATAGGTTTTCAAAGTATGTGACAGAATTCATCAGCCAATCGTTGGACCTTTAGCGCCATAACACAATTCATATTCATTAAGAAAGCGTTTCCCATTGGTTACCAAACAATGTTAATATTTGTCAATATATCATAATATTCATGAGATAAACCCTCACTGAACTTGTTAGTTTGCCAGCAAGGCAGCAACAAATCTATTTTGCTTAGAGTTTATTTTCTTATCTCTGATAGATAGGCTACGTTACCTGTTGAAGTGGAGAGAAACTAGTTAAAGTGAGTAGCCTACAGTCGAACTCTACAGTAACGTTAGGTGTTTTACCTGGCTGCGCTAACAGGTACAAGTGTCTATGGAAGCGCATACATTACAGTAATGATATGTAATAATCCTCGTGAAGCAGGTGAAGTGTCCTGTCACCGATGACCCATGGCATCTGTGCGTGTGGCGGTGCGGGTCCGTCCGTTGAACCAAAGGTTAGTCCTGCCCGAATGCTCAAAATCAACAGCTAGTAGCCTAACTTACATGTATTAGGTAACACTATAAACGTTGGTCTAGTATCTAGCTACAGATTTACTGACAATTTGGCACAACGTGACAACTGGCAAATAATCATGATCAGTTTTAGACGATTAAACGCGTTTGACAAAACTGCACAAGTATTCATATGTGTCTTTCTTTAATAAATATCTCTCTAAACTGTTTTCTATAAGAGAGCATGTCTCATTTTATTATTATTTGATATTATTAAAGTCCGTGGCAGTTTATCATGTTTTGCTGTTTTGACAATAACATTTTTTCATATTTGTCTATCTGTCTGTCTATCCGTCTGTTTATCTTCCTCCTCTCTCAGGGAGCAGGACCTTTCAGCCAAAGTCATTATACATGTGAATGGACATAAAACCTCTGTCCTTAACAGAAAGGTATCTCATTCAGTTAATATTTAATACATGTTTGTTTATGTGCATTGGTTACAAAATTAACCAGTGTCAAAAATCAATCTTGACTTTTATGCCTGTTTAAAATGTATAATATTTTTTAAATCTTCTACTCTAGGCCTATACTTATGGTTTAGCTATTGTAGTGATTATTATTCATTTATACTATTTGGAATAAATTTACAACACATTTATACTATTTGGCATAAATTAACAACACAATGTATTTGTTAGAAATGCCCTAATTAGGGTCAAATTAATTGTAATGTCCAAATATCACCGTTTATTGACCGTAGTTGCAGCAGGTCAGCAAGTGTTTTATGCTTTGTAGGAGACTGGAGAACCGTTTGGAGAGAGTGAAAAGTCTTTCTCATATGATTTCTCTTATGATTCAATGAACAGCACAAGTCCAGACTTTGTGACCCAGGAAAAGGTACAAACTCCTCTGCTATTGTCATGTGACCAGTAGTAATAATGATAGAAGTGTTCCAGCGCCCGAACTTGTTGTTTTTACGAGTCGTTTACTGTAGATGTCAAGGTCTGTTTTTCAGTGTCATTAATTTCAAGTGGAAGCATGGACAATATAAATGTTTAACTTTGAAAATGTTTTTGATAATATCTGATCTGCCATTGTACATACTAGCTGAGCTGTTACCACAGGCTTTGAAACCAGTAAGATCTCGTCAGTGTATAAAAATCCAAAAATATGTTTTTTTTGTAGCTTTTTTTAACTCTGTAGCTCATTTGTCATTTCAGATATTCAAAGATCTTGGTACAGATGTCCTGCAAGCTGCTTTTGAGGGTTACAATGCATGCGTTTTTGCTTACGGCCAGACAGGCTCAGGAAAGTCCTACACCATGATGGGCAACGCTGTAAGCTTCACATCTCATTACTGTCTCCCTCTCAAGTGTAATTTCAAAACCTACAAATCACAGCTAATAACACTCTCTCACTCTTCAGAAGATGGCAGATGCACACAGTACTCCAGAGCCTCTATTTCACTGCATGCTTCTCATGAGTAATCAGAAAATGTGAAAAGGGCAGCATATGAAGAACACATAATTATAACGGGTATCTGTCTGTCGTCCGAGAGACTCATTCAGATTTGTACTGATGATAATTATTCTATTCTATCTGATATCCCCTCTTTGTCGTGGGTAGTAATTAAAAGCCGCCTTTGATCAGAGGGGAAAATAGTGTGGAGACTTTATGGAGTTCTTATTTATTCAGAGTGCTTGTGAAAAGTGCAGAGTGAAGAACTAGTCGAGAAAGAGAGCTGAAATCAAACCGTCTCAAGTGTGTGGACGTCTGAAGGGCAAAAGCATCAATTATTTGTCCTAAAATTTGTGTTATGCTATAATTTTAGGTTTTTAAAAATCTTTTAAAGATGATGATGTGGGAATTATTTCACCTATTGTAGCTTAAAGGATTAGTTCACTTTTAAAAAAAACTTTTGCTGATAATTTACTCACCCACATGTCATCCACGATGTCCATGTCTTTCTTTCCTTAGTCGAAAAGAAATTAATGTTTTTGATGAAAACATTCCAGGATTTTTCTCCTTATAATGGACTTCAATAGGAACCAAACGGTTCAAGGTCCAAAAGACAGTTTCAGTGCAGCTTCAAAGGGCTTTAAACGACACCAGACGATGAATAAGGGTCTTATCTAGCGAAACGATCAGTTATTTCAAAAAGAAATAAAAAAGTTGAAGTTTTATTAGCACAAAAGCTCGCCTTGCTCTGTTCTGTGATGCACGTTCGTGACTCTCCTGTTCGAACTCGTTCATCAAAATGAACAAATCTTTTTTCCGAGTCATTTCATTCATTCATTCAATGAACTAAATGAACTAAATGACTCGAAAAAAGATTTGTTCATTTTGATGAATGAGTAGCAGAACGAGACAGTTTCAGACTAGCACTGAAACTGTCATTTGGACCTTGAACCGTTTGGTCCCTATTGAAGTCCATTATAAGGAGAAAAATCCTGGAATGTTTTCATCAAAAACATTAATTTCTTTTCGACTGAAGAAAGAAAGACATGGACATCTTGGATGACATGGGGGTGAGTAAATTATCAGCTAAAGTTTTTTTAAAAGTGAAGAACTAATCCTTTAATGTACAAAACTGTAGAAAATGAGTTTAGGATTTTAAGGCCACATAAATCACATGCTTCACTTGCACATGATTTTTTTTACTCCAGGTTTTTATTGCACAATGTCGCGTCATTGCTTGTCCTTAACCACATTTATTTCACACATTTATTTATTTATTCATTTATTTATTTATTTCAAAGATGGTGTCTTGCCTGATGAAATAGTTTTCCACGACATGTAAATTGTCATCATTTACTCAGCCATATGCCATTCTAGACGTCTATGGCTCTCTTTCTTCTGTGAAACTCAAAAGAAGATATTTTGAAAATTTCTTTGTCCATACAATGAAAGTCACTGGGGTCCAAAATGCATTGAATGGACAAAAGCTGTTGAAACATCCTTCAAATTATTGTTCTCAATGATCATAACACATGGGTCATCCATTATAGGGTTCAAACCTGCGATATTTCAGTCTAGTTCTTCAACCACCTGACTACATTTAACAGCTAAGTGAGCTGAATTTTCTAATTTCCTTCTTTCAGGGTGATTATGGACTGATTCCACGGATCTGTGAGGGGCTGTTCCACCACATCAGTGGAGTGTTGCAAAGAGATAAGGCATCATTTCACATGGAGGTCAGGTATGAACACAATATTTCTTGGTAATGGCATAACCATTGCTGCGGGAAAAGTGCCAAAGAAATGAGTAACATAAGTAATTCCGATGTTTCAAGAGAGCTACATACATGACCACAGTTGTCAACGGCCATCATTTGCTCCATGGTGGTTTATTGTAGGATAATGAACCCATCAATATCCCAGGGAGAAGGAGAGACAGATTACAGTGTGTCCATTCTGGCAGCTTGTCCTTTCTTATGGGCATTGTAAGATAGCGGGACTCTAATTACGAGCAGATGATCAGGAAGGTCAGTGTTCAGCCTCCGTCTGCTTCCGCCTCAAGCAGTTATCATAGTGGCTTCTTGATAATAGCCCATGCGGTGGATTAGATGAGAGATATGAGAGAGACAGAAAGTGAGACCAGGGGTGTGACTAGACTAGGCTTGCTATGGGCAAGTGATGTAACCGGTGTTGTCACACGGTGAGAACATTTCCTCAACGTCACATCCCTAGACTAGACCTATTACATGTTATTTTAAACATCATAGATATACCGGCTATCTCAGTTCAATTACACACTGAACATGTTTATTCACTACTGTTAAAAAATGTGGGGTTGGTAAGTTTAATTTAAATGTACAAACAGTAAATAAATACAGTAGAAACAGTAAGATTGTGAAATATTATAATACAATATCTAACACGTATTTTAATTCTATTTAAAAATGGAATTTACAGCAGCCATTACTCCAGTCTTCAGTGTCTCATGATCCATCAGAAATTATTCTTAAATGCTGATTTAGTGCTCGAGGAACATTTCTATTATTATTAATGTTGATTACTTGATATTTTTGATGAAAACATGAGACTTCTTTTCAGGATTTTTTTGGTGAATAAGAGGTTCAAAGTACAGCATTTTTTTAAAATAGAAATGTCACTTTTTTCCTTGATGGATAAAAGTGTTAATTTCTTTTAAAAAAGACAAAATGTTCAGACCCCAACTATTAAACGGCAGTGTAGGTCTGTTAAATTGGTAGTAGGTTAGTATGTTTGACAAAAGAGCTAATAAAGTCCATAATGAAGTGCATTCAGCTATGTAGTATCCCAGATGCCTTGATTAACAACAATATTGACAAGAAACAATATTGTTAAAAATATATAATTAATTGTAAAATATATTTTCGGTTGCATTTTGCAAAAATATTGCCTTTTTGCATCTACAGTACATTAGCTCTTTGCTTGTGCAGACTTCTGGACGTGTAATAAAGGACGCTACCGAGTCATGGCTTTTGCTTGTGTCTTAAATTACAGTTATTGTGTATTAAATCGATTGCCATTGCAGTTAGGATTTCTGCAGTAGAAAAAAACAAAGAAAACAATATTGGTGACTGAAACCCAATAGCTCAGTCACACCCCTGAGTGAGACCTGTCTTTATCAATTGAAAAAAACCCTGGTTGATACTTTACCCCTGGCTTCTCTTGCATGCGACTGTAGTGTCTAAATGCCTGCAAGAGGTTTTTGTAGTTTAACTACCTGGATTCCCTCCTTTAAACAGTGCTCATTCACAAGGGACAGTTCTTGCAGTAGAGGCATTCAAAATGTCTGACTGTCACATTTTAATTAGTTCCCGAGCTCGAACTGATACTGTCTCTCTCTCTCTCTCTCCCTCCAGCTTCATTAGGAGATGAAGAGGGACCAATCTGTCTTTCATTTCAGGAGCTTGTTTAAACATTCACATTTCTCAGACAGCTCGAAATAGGTTTATCGTCTTGTGGGATTTTATTTCTTTTCTGACTGGCGAGACTTTCTCCCCCTCACCCACACGATTTCTGTAATATGCAGCAGTATATAACAATAAAGCTTATTCAGATTTAGGGAAAATGTGTAGCCTCTTAATTCCTTGTCAAGTCGCTGTGTTCTATCAAGCCAGCATTTTCAATAATTTAATTCAAGTACAATGAGATTCAAACAACGGCAGGTAATTGATTTGAGTTTTCCAGGCAATTGCTTCACGAGTGATTTAGTCAAAACAAAGAAAATTTAATAAGCTAGCAAACGAGCTATTAAACCAAAATATAAACTAAACCAGTGGTATTTAGCAAAATTGCATGAATGGGGATCATTTAAAACCAGACTAATCTAGACTGAGTCACTGTTGAAGTTTTTGTGGCGGCAACATTTCATCCCATTATATCCTAAAATAGGAGCTAATGTTTCAAGAGCAAACTATCACTGCTTTGTTCTTGTCTTTGATGCTTTGTGCTTCCAGCTACTTTGAAATCTACAATGAGCGAGTTCGAGACCTCCTTCCCAGCACTGAGACACAAGGCTGTGAGCTGAGAGTAAGAGAACATCCTAAAGATGGAGCATATGTGGAGGGTAAAATGACTGCAGAAACAACACCTCACATCATGATGATTGAAAACTCGCTCACTTTTTAACGTTACTTTACTGATTGCTAAAACAACGTTATCAGAAATCCAGTAAAAACTCTCTTATGTCCTATATGTTCAGCCCTCTCCAGACACCATGTGCAGAGCTATACTGAGGTTGGCCAGCTAATGCACGATGGCAACAGGAGGCGTGCCACTGCCAGCACAGGCATGAACCATGTCAGCAGCCGATCCCACGCTATCTTCACCATTCGCTTCATCAAGGTCAAAAGTCCATTTACCCTCTGCTGAATGCCATCTGCCTCTTTGTTTGTACATTTGTGCAGAAAGCCTTCTCAGCTTGAAGTTATCATCTCCCTGTTTGTATTATCCACTGAGCTTTCTCCATTTTCTGTGTATGTTGGGGATGTCTGGATAATGATACACAGATGTTAATGTGTCAATGGCTATGTTTTGGAATACTAGATTACTGCTTTTTGGACAGTATTTCATGTATTAAAAATAGATGGCTATTTATAATCAGGAAAAAGTGAATCAGTAGGCATTAAACCACAAGAAATGTATTTGATGTTTTGAGTGGCTTCCAAGTGATCTGAAAATAGATATGCTGTTTTTATTTAAACCGACTAGTTTATCTATCACACTGGATATAGAGTCGTATGTTAGTATGCTGCTCGAAACATTGCATTTTTCCCCAGTTTTTTTCTCTATTTTTTGTGTCTTCTTAGTTTTTCCATGTTATGAGATTACTATTTTAAATTCAACAGGGTTCTGTTGGTTATTAATTGGCTCTGTTGGTTACAATCCAGCTCTTTTATTCATAATAATTTCAGAAACTTCAGGGGATAGGATGTCATGCAGCATTAAGCATTTCCAATCTTACTTTCCTGTGTTTCAATCAAGTGTTTTAGCTTGTTTCTTTTCCCTGTTGCATTATGAATTTCAGATTGAGAAATATCTTACTGTATCATCTACCATAATATGTCCTTATAGGCCTTGTTTGATGCAGAGTTACCGTGTGAGACGGTGAGTAAGGTACACCTGGTTGACCTAGCAGGAAGTGAAAGAGCTGATGCCACACAGGCTACTGGCATTAGGTTGAAGGAAGGTGCCAACATCAATAGATCTCTGGTTACTCTGGGCATCGTCATTTCCACTTTAGGTAATCAAAGAATACGTATCAGCTTAAGGTTTCAAGCACTTTGATTGACATGGTTATCAGGTTGTTCAATGGATATTCTTTGTTATTTCTGTTGTCACAGCTGATCTGTCGATTGGTGGTGGAATAAAAAGGAAACAAAACTTTGTTCCATATCGAGACTCTGCGCTTACCTGGCTCCTAAAGGACAGTCTTGGTGGGAACTCCAAAACCATCATGATAGCCAGTATGTCAGAGGTCACACGTATCACTGTGGTCATAGTTCTGCGCACCATCAAACTTCTCCAAACACGCAAGATTTTGTTACGCAATTTATTTTGCTGCTCTTTTCCATACAACAAAAGTGAAGTTTGGGCTGTTAAGCTCTAAAAAGCCACGAAAACGACCATTAGAAAAAGTGGCAGATTGAAATTAACATTCCATTGCAAGGAGATTTGAGCTAATCTCGCCTTGATTATGTATTAAGGATTAATTTCCTTTTATCTTTTTTGTCACTCTAGCCATCTCACCTGCTGACGTGAACTACAGCGAAACTCTGAACACTCTTCGTTATGCCAGCCGTGCCAAGAACATTTTAAACAAGCCCACTGTGAATGAGGACAGCCATGTAAAGATTATCAGAGAGCTGCGAGCTGAGATTGCCCGCCTGAAAGCGCTGCTGTCTGCGGGAAATCAGGTGATTTAAGTTCGACTTCATCCTCCTCAGACATCACAGACTGAATTTCAATTAGTTTATTATCAGTATTAAATGGTATGCCAGGATTAGCTTAAAGAAATGAAAAATCACAAATGAGATCTCTTCAATATCTCTGTTTCTCTTAGACTGCAACGAGATGCAGTCTCCAGCTTCTCATATCTCTCATAAGACAAAGTAGGGTCTTAGTCTCTTCTTGAGTTTTTGAATGATGTCTCAAACTTTACTCAGATTTTGACAAAAGTTTGAGATTTCAGTATGAACCTTTTGAATTTATCAACGAGCAATTGTTTTTGTGTGTATTTTTCTTTATCCTGAGCAATTTTAAGAGATCAGTTGCACCTAATTAACACATAACTAGTACTCCTGAGCTATGAAAGCAACCTTTAAGCAATATTTTTTATTATTATTAAAATGTCAAAATGGCCCGGACTACAATACTGTTGCAGTCTGCCTGCTTTTTGGGATAATATTGCCCACTTTTATGGTATGGAAAGTTGTACATACGTTTTATGCCATATTAAAATGTAATACTGGCATATACACAGAAGTACCTACTTTTGTACAGCCTTTGTTTTGTTTCTTAGTGGTCACATGACTTAAATACTTAAGTCTTCCTCCTTACAGATGGTGTCGTTTGAGCAGCCTTTAGGGTCGAGTGTGGAGGAGAGGCTTCATCAGGATGAAGCCAGAGTAAGTGTCTCAATTTCACTGCACATCCCCAGACTACTTGAGCAGATCTTCTGGTGATTAAAAGTTGGGTAAAACCGAGCATAGCAGCCGATCACTCCTTGATTTCCCCACCGCTCATGGCTGTTTAAGTATGATGCATGCTGATTTAGGGAGATAATTAAAGCCTTTGTGCTAGAGGAGATCAGCAGCAGCATTGTTGTTTTTATTTTAATTTTATGTTATGCTGCACTTTAGTCTTCCTCTTAGGTTCGGATGTAAATATGCATGACTTGCAACTGGGATTTTAGAGTGCTGTATTTATTTATCCCAACACTCAGAATGTTGTTTTCTGTCCCATTTATTGTGATGAAAGAATGTGGCAGCTTTACATTCACAATCCAGTGGAAGCATTTTATTTTATTTTTCTGTATCTGTATTTTTTCTTATAGAAATAATCTAAAGTATCTCTTTTTTCTTTCTCAGGTTCAGGAGCTGACAAAACAGTGGGCTAGTCGTTGGAAAGAAATCCATAATATTCTTAGGGTTGGTGGTAACTTGCATACACTTATGAATTAATACACCTTTACATTTTCCTTTCAAACATGAATTTCAGGAAATGGGGTTGAAATGAATTATCATATCCCAGTGAGTGTCGGGGTTGTCAGGATTGTTCACCCAAATTATTTATTATTCTATTTGATTTTAAAAATGTCATTATTTACTCAACTTCCTGTATGCGGCATTTTCTTGTAATGTGCATATACACCATCAAAAGGTAAAATATATACCTACAGTCAAACATGTGTTATAATTTGATGTTCCTCAGCTCTCACAGCTTGTTTGCTTCTTACTCAGAATCCCCTTTAGTTGCAAGAGCACATCATCAATTCTACCTCTATATCTAATTTGTTCATCCACAGTGATCTGAGAAAGATTGCAGTGAATCCAGTCTGCTCTTCTCTGCACCCTTCTGTGTAAACTGTGGCAGTCAGTGAAGTAGTCTGCTTGTTGTGAGGAGGAAAAACAATACCACTTTAGCTCTTTGCGTCACTCTAGCTCCATGTGCTGCTAAATAGAGAGGAAGACATTGCTGGTTAGTCACCTACAGTAAATAACCTCCTACTCTGCCACACACAGATTTCTATTTCCTGATAGCAGACTTCTGATCTTATACCTTTGTCTTTTCAACTGTGCAGCGAATATGGGTCAAATAGTCTGTAATTCTTTGGTTTATTTGACATTTAAATATTCTGCTGCTGGTTTGAGCTTGTAGCACATTTAAGAGAGGTAGTTCTCCTACAGGGATATAGGATTTCAGTCAGGAAAATGTCATCTCTAGTTCTTAGAACTCAGTCAGGGTAGATGTACTATTTAATATGATGGGAATGACAATATAGAAGTTTAGCCTATTTAATGTGTTGTATTGTGCAGTCGTATACATTGATGTCGTTCAACTTCACCTTGAACTATGAAGTTTACCATGACTTAGGACAATAGTGTCTTATCTATCAAAAAAGCCTTTATATATACTGTATATACAGTGGCAAGAATTAGTTTGTGAACCCTTTCAAAGTATTTTGATTTCTGCATTGATTCTTCCATAAAATCTGATATGATCTTTATTCAGCTCACAATTATAGCTAAACATTATCTGACTAAACTAATGACTTTATTTAATAAACTGAGTAATCATTCACAGTGCGGGCTGGAAAAGTAGATTCTTCTTTAGCATGCATGCATATAATATTACCATAAGCAGTAATTAAACAATTTCACCTTTGTACACCTAAGCAAATCATGTGCCACTGATCTGTTTTTTCCTCTTGTAGAATAGTGTTTTCATGATGATATTGTGGTTTGGGAAGTTTCGATGGTTCGATCCCCATGAGAAGTTATTACCACCTTGCCCTTGAACAAAGCACTTAACCCCAGGTTGCTCCAGTGGGATTGTCTTGTAATAGATTCATGGCGCTGTATATGTCAAAAGTTGTGGAAACGCAACTGACCCTGGTTGTGTGTAAATAAACAGTTTGATTCTTCTAAAAAAGAACACACTTAACAGCAGCTGATAGATTTCCCTCCGACAGGTGGCAGTGTTGCGCTTGAGAAGCGCAGTGGTTTTGCACCGTTTTTGCCTTTGGCCGGTTGTGTTTGATGGTGCTCTGCGTAGCAGCCTGTGGTGTTGTAAATGGAGGTTTT
Source organism: Chrosomus eos (assembly GCA_036326025.1). Lineage (NCBI taxonomy): Eukaryota > Metazoa > Chordata > Actinopteri > Cypriniformes > Leuciscidae > Chrosomus > Chrosomus eos. The sequence goes on along the minus strand of CM070833.1, from coordinate 23,385,581 downwards.
CAGACTGTAGCTGGAGTCTGGGGTCAATTTCAGGCCACAAGCTGGAACTGTCAGAAAGCCACAGCATAAGCTCAGTGGTATGAGAGACTATTACCTCTGTCTTGCTCCTGCACGTAAATGTTTGTGAAAGCGGATAGGGAAATGGGGAAATAGTCCGTGATGAAGGAGGCGAGATATGCTTTCAGTCTTTCTCTCTTATTTATATATTTTTTGCGTCACATCACCTCCCTCCCTTTCTCATTTACACACATACACAGCCAAATCTATGAAGCGGAGAGCAAAACAGAGATGGCAGATGGTCACGCATACTCTCTGAGCTTTTAGCTGCTCATCTGCTCCAGTCCAGGCAGAAAGACATGAGCCACAAAGGGCCAAATAACCCAGACCTCTATTTAGCTATTACTCACTTCCTGCCATGTCCATGCCTCTCTGACCATCCTGCTTTTATCCAATCAAATTCAGTGTGCACGTGTTGGGGTGACAGAAAGTTGAGGAAATATCCAGGGACCAATTTGTCATCAGCTTCTGTACATTTCTGCTCTGTGGGGATGAGCCGTTGATGCATCAGCTGAATTTAATTGCAGATAATTACTTCAAATAGCACTTCGCCTGGGTTGTTTTCTCAAAACCCCGCCATAATGAGCGTCTTTGCCTCTCAACTGCTTATTCTTCGCCACCTTTTTCAAGTGCTTTGCCATCTTTTTTGATGGGAAAGTGTTGTAGCGAGAAAGAGACAGCCCACAAAGAGAAGAACAAAGGCACAAGTCTCAAAGCTCATTTTTATTTTGGTCCGCCTCTGAGGTTGACTGAGAAACCGAAGATTTAACAATGCAACGCGGTTTTGCGAACCCCAAAAGGCAGATGATGGCTGTTTTTATGGCTGTTATTTTCTCCTGGCAATGGCAAGCGATTGCATATTAAGCATCTGTTGTCTTGTGTGAATGTCGTATTATATTAGTGGCAGACAATAAAACACAAGTAAATGAACAATACATAATATTAAAGTATCAAGATCAATTAAGATTCAAATAGAATTTTTGATAACACTTTAGGTTCTAATTCCACTATTAACTAGTTGCTTATTAGCAGCATGTACTGGGTAATTGGCTGTTTATTGTTACTTTTAAAGCACATATTAAAGCCTTATTCTGCATGCCCATATTCTACATCCCTTAATCCTACACAATACCTAAACTTAACTACCTTACTACTAACTATTAATAAGCAGGAATTAGGAGTTTTAAGGCAAAAGTCACAGTTAATAGTGAGTATTAGACCCTAAACTAAAGTGTAACCAAATTTGTATATTTATATTTACTTTTTTTAATTAAATGTGAGTTGCTCTTCTCCATTCAAAAAAGAATTCAAGGAAAGTTGCTTAAGTGTTCTGATTGTTTTGAATGTGTGGTTACTAGTTTATTGAGACTCTGATATTCTGGTCCCTCCCTTCTTAAGGGCAAGTGTATACGATTTTTTTGACTAAGATTGTCACATGCCTCTCTCAAATAAAGTATTGTTGATGTCCTAAGCACAAGTAGGGCAGGACAAGCTACAGTATGTGCCCAAGTTTAGTACTTGGGGAAAAGTTTTGTATAAAACACATTTAATACATTTATGTTTTTAAAGTATTAGAAAATGTTGTCATATTACATGTAATTCATTTGAATCAGCTCAGTGTCTTTTCGAACATGCAAGGTGAAAAGGTTGAACCAAAAGATGGCACTGTAGCACTTTGATGTTTCTTGTTCCTCCATATGGACTTGAAGCAATGAAATAAACAGAAGAAAGTCTACCCGTGGTTTATATTTAATTTTCAAGCTATTTAGATTACTATGTCATCCAGTCACCATAAAAACTGCTTTAATGATGTTGAAGTCAACATGTGGCAGAGTGAAGGGAGGGGGTTTGTGCAGGAGATGATTAAAATGGCTTCTCTTGGTGAAGAAATATTAACAGAGATTATGCATCCCGTGCTTTGCGGTTTCTCTTCCTCAATCACTCTAATGTCTGCACTGGCCACCCAGCGTGTGTATATGCACAGTTGGAACAACGGCCGTTACATGATGGTTAATTGTATGTTCTCATAGTGATGGAGATACGTCTAAGGTTCCTTTCAGTGAACGAAATGCCATTTCTGGGTATTTTAATGTTGTTAGGGGGATAGGGTGGTCACTGACTAAATATATTGTAGTATGCTAAAGTTTTATCTAAAAAAAGAGGCTAAAACTAAGCTTAAATCAAACACAAATATTCAGTTTAGGGGCTAACTGAAATGATGTACAGTAGATTTAAAAGGGACAGTTCACACAATGTTAAAGTGTTTTTCCAAACCTGTGTGTTTAAAGAAGATCTTTTGAAGAACATTAGCGTCAAAACAACATTTAACCTCAGTGACTTCCATTCTATGGAAAAAAAATAAAAAAATGTTAATGGTATGTTCTGTTTTGTTCCACAGAAGAAAAAAGTAAATTCATTGTTTGATGAACTGTCCCTTTAAAGGGATACTCCACTTTTTTTGGAAATAGGCTAATTTTCCAACTCCCCCAGAGTTAGACAGTTGAGTTTTACCGTTTTCGAATCCATTCAGCCGATTTTCTGATAGTTAGAAGAATATCAGTAACCAGACAGTTTCTGGTCTCATTGACTTCCATAGTAGGAAAAAATATATACTATGGAAATCAATGAGAGTAGCTGAAATAAAATGTAAAAAAAACCCCCAAAAAACTTAAACCTATTTTACTTCAGCAGTAAGTAATCTTAACTTGATGTACTAAAACTGAAAAAAGCTAATAAATGACAAAAACATTCACCAAAATTACTATAACTTCAACAAAAATAAAAATTGATAAAAAAGTGTATCTCAATACTGGAGCAAATCAGGGGTATATACAGTAACAAGTTAATTCAAGAAGCCCAGACCATTGAGGCTCATTGCGAGACAATGCTACGGTCCTTAATTAAGAGATTTTGATTAGTCAGATATGGCGGGATTAATCTCAGAGCATCCAGTGATCTAATTAATATGGTCGTGTTGTAATTCTTTTCTTCGCTGTTCGGTTGGGGTTCCAGTTGCTAGCTTGCTAACAGCACATGGTGTGGTCTCAGTGGGTGTGATGAACAGAATGCTAACAGACATGCAAACAATGTGATGTGTGTCCACAAGATGGATACTTGTCTCTATCTGACAAACGAACAGCAAGGACACAAGATGTGCAAGCAGCCTGGACCTCTGAATGTGTTTAATGAACTGGCTAAAGCTATTCCACTCGTCTTTTGATGAGCGTAATTGCTTCTTGAAGACATTTGATGAATAAAAAGGCATCACATTTCAAAGATATCTTTTCGATCAAACTTTTATCCCTTCGAAATGAACCATTAAGCGTTATTTGAGAATAAAAGGCCAGCTGTTAAAATCCCTTATTTAGCCAGATGTGAGACTTTCTTCAGAAAGGTCACCACTAAGAATAGTTCTCTTACGAGAGTATCTCTCGTACTGCGTAATATCTTACGCTATGGGGGAACACTCTTTCCTCGAGATATTGAAGCCAAAAATTACCCTTAATTTTTTTAATCATGCAAAACGCTTTTGCAGCAGCAAGCAGACAAGGGCGAAACAGCTCGCGCGCCCATTGGCTGCCTCGCTGGAAAAGCTGCAGCCTATCGAGTGAGGCACTGCGTGACGTAATGACGAATGAGGACGCTTCGCGCTCATTTCGTCATGTCCCGCCAGTATAGGCGTGGTCTCGCCCTATAAATACCACTCGATAGCTGTATTTCTCTGATTTTTCATTCTTCACGCGAAGCTCACGCATCGCGGGATCCAGAGTGAGAAGCCGCGCCGTTGACTTGTAGCCTTCTCAGCGGGACGTGCCATCTTCTGAAGTCGCTGGCCCAGCCGCCTTCAACTGCCGTACCTGCTGCGCTTTCCGGCGTACTATATCCTTTTACTCTGCTAAGTGTGTGTGTGTTTGCTTACGTGACGCAACACCCATTATCTGTTCTAAAAGAGCTGCGTCTTTTTAAAGATGCCTTTCTGTGGCTCGTGCCGCTCCCAGCTCAGTGATGAGGACCGTCACGTCATCTGTGTGTCCTGCCTGGGTCATGAGCACGCGGCTATCGCGCTCGCGGATGGTGGATGCCCGCACTGCGAACTTCTGCCTATGGTGACTCTGCGGACTCGCCTGGCGTCGTTCTCTGAGCCCGCGTCCCAGCCTTCTGTGCCGCGCCGTAAGAAGCGTCGCGCCCAGCGCGCTCCCGAGCCTTCTCCAGCCCGCCAAAGCTCGCCGGTTCGCCCGCCTGCTTCGCCGGCTTCACTTGAGTCGCTCTAGGACGGACAGCGCCCGCCGTCTGCCGCCGCTTCCGCTCCCGAGCTGGACGAGCCTGCTGAGGTATGCTCTCTTGTGGCTTCCGATAGCGAGGATTGGGCGAGCTCTGTGGACCTCCCCCCCGCTGACGTGTCTAGCCAACCCTCTGGGAAGAGACCCGGCATTGAGGCTGAGCTGATGCGTCTGCTCACCCAGGCCGTGGAGAGCATCGGCCTCGAGTGGGAGGCGCCTGCCTTGCCGCCGCGCAACAGACTCGACGGGCGCTTTCTCAAGAAGGACGAAGCCCCGTCTAAGTCTAGGGCCGCCCCCTTCCTCCCTGAGCTCCACGACGAAGTCGCCAAGTCATGGACCGCCCCGTTCTCCGCCAGACTGCGCACTTCCACCTCTGCGGCCTTTTCTTCTGTCACCGGCGCGGGAGATAAAGGATATCTCTCCATTCCTCCTGTGGAGGCGGCGGTCGCGTCGCATCTCTGCCCGCCCTCTGCGGGACGGCGCGCGCAGACGACGCTTCCCTCTAAAGCCTGCCGGGTGACTTCATCGCTGCACGGGCGTGCTTACACAGCCGCTGGACAGGCGGTCTCAGCGCTGCATACTATGGCGATCTTGCAGATTTACCAGGCCGACCTTCTCCTTAAACTGGACGAGGAAGGCCCGGGTGTTGTCAATGTGGCGGATTTACGAGGCGCTACGGACCTTGCTCTACGCGCCACTAAAGCCGCTGCTCAGGCCATGGGGCGGAATATGGCCTCTCTCACCGTTGCCGAGAGACATCTGTGGTTGACGCTGTCTGAGATGACGGAAGCTGAGCGCTCTGTATTCCTCGACGCGCCCATTTCCCCTGCGGGCCTCTTCGGATCTGCCGTCAAGGATTTCGCGGACAGATTCTCGGAGGAGCAGAAGACTTCGCAGGCCATGAAGCACTTCCTCCCGAAGCGCTCGAGCTCCGCTGCAGGTCGCTCTAAGCAGCCGTCTGCTCGCAGCCTCGGCCTGCATCGCCCGCAGTCGCCGCTACACAGCGCCGCCAGGCCCGGGATCAGAGACCGCGCTCTCGCTCTGCTGGACGCCGCCCCCGCTCAGCGCGGGCCCCGGCCGAAGATTGAGCTCAAGCCCGAGGCCTCGAAGCTTTCCTAGCCACTCTAAGAAAGCGACGGTGTTCGGATCCCGCTGCGGCCGGCTCCCCACCGAAAAGATTCGCTCGTTCAGTTCCTTGCGATGTGACTGTGCCAGTGTATTTAGCAGTGAAGCAGCCGGTGTCTCAGCCCGCTTGCCTGCACAAAAAAGCCGTTTTTATGGCTACCCAGATAAATCCAATAAAGAGTGTATTTTCTGGTATGCCGGCCACGGCCGATGGTGTTATGAGTGTTGTAAGAATGCCCACGCCCCAGTGCCCATTCCCACACCCAGACACAGCCCGCCACGGTGCGAGGCTAGCACACGTAAATCTGACTCAGGTCGATTGTGCAAACAATGTAGTGAATGCGCCCATACAATGCCCGCTCACGCTGCATGCCGCGTGTCCCTTGGTTTCTGTAAAAACGAAACCAATACACAATCTATCGGCTCCGGCCGAAAGCGTGCACAGTGCAGTAGATGTGCCCGTAGGTTTGCGCCCACATCCTCCCACAAGCACGCCGAATCCCACGGGATTCGCCCCGCTCACTCTCGCTGTGCGTCCCGCCGTAGAGAATCTGAGCGCGGCCAGACTGCCCGCTGTGTTCAGCGCGCCCCCCGCCTCGAACGCTGTAAGCACGGCGTTGTGTTCCCAGGGTACCGGGGCTCTCGAGCCGTTGCCTGGTCACGGCCAGAGCCCGGTCTGCATCCTACCTCTAGCTATTCACGCAGAAGCGTGGTCAAAGCTACCCGGGGTATCAGACTGGGTGCTGAACACTATAAAGAGAGGCTACTCGCTACAATTCGCACGACGTCCACGCCGTTGTACGGCGCCCGTCGAGACTACGGTGAGAAACGAAGTATCTCATCTACTTCGAGCCGAGATAGCGAAATTACTGAGCAAAGGGGCCATAGAGCCCCTTTCTCAGGCTCAGAGCGAAGGGGGCTTATACAGCAGATATTTTCTGGTACCGAAAAAAGATGGGGGCTTCAGACCCATTCTAGATCTGAGACAGCTGAACAAAGCGCTTGTGAAGCGCCAGTTCAGGATGCTTACGACCAGGAGAATCCTCGCGCAAGTGCGCCAAGGGGACTGGTTTATGTCAATAGATCTGAAAGACGCCTATTCCAAATACAAATAGCGTCCCATCACAGGCGATTCTTGAGATTCGCGTTCGAGGGCCAGGCTTATCAATACACAGTCCTGCCGTTCGGCCTGTCCTTGGCACCCCGTACATTTACGAAGTGCATGGACGCGGCTCTCGCGCCCCTGAGACTTCAGGGCATGCGAGTTATGAACTACTTGGACGATTGGCTGATTCTAGCTCGATCACGGTCAGAGCTCATAGAACACAGGGCCACACTGCTCGAGCATCTCGAGACACTGGGCCTGACAGTCAACTGGGAAAAGAGCTCGCTGTGTCCCAGCCAGAGAATTTCTTTCCTGGGAACAGTGTTGGACTCGCTATCCATGACGGCACGCCTGTCACCGGAGCGCGTACTAAGTATTCAGCGCGTCGCGGAATCCTTCCGCCACGGCTCTATAGTCCCGCTCAGACGGTTTCAGAAAATGCTGGGCCTGATGGCCTCGGCATCCCCTGTACTCCAGCTTGGCCTGCTTCGCATGCGCCCACTGCAGAGGTGGCTGAAGGCACGGGTCCCGCCCTGGGCATGGACCACGGGCCGGTGCCGCTTCAGGGTCGACCAACGGTGCGTGTCGGCTCTGAAACCATGGAAAGTGACCAGCTGGTATCAGTCTGGTGTGAGTCTGGGACCGCCTCAAGGGTGAAGGTGGTGTCTACGGACGCCTCCAGCACGGGGTGGGGAGCGCTGCTCGAGGGCAGGCCACTGGCTGGCCTATGGTCAGAGCAGGAGAAGCTCCTTCACATAAACTGCTTGGAATTGATAGCAGTCGACAAAGCGCTACGGCGCTTCCGTCCCCTGGTAAAGGGCCACCACGTCTTGGTCCGGTCGGACAACAAGTCAGTGGTGGCGTACATAAATCGCCAGGGCGGCCTCGGGTCCGCACGCCTTTGCAGGCTGACGGAACCCCTCTTGGTCTGGGCCCAGCGCAACCTCCTTTCTTTGAAAGCGGCGCACGTGCCTGGGCACCTGAATACGGGTCCAGACATGCTGTCCAGAGACAACGTCCCGACAGGAGAATGGTCGCTGCATCTGCAGACGGTCCAGCTACTGTGGGAAACGTTTGGCAGAGCGCAGGTGGACCTGTTCGCGTCTCGCGAGAACGCTCACTGCCCAGTATTCTTCTCGAAGGGCAGGGACGCGCTGGCCCATACTTGGCCCAGCGGTCCCCTGTATGCTTTTCCCCCGGTCTCGCTCCTGCCTCAGGTGTTGGAGCGGATCAGGGAAAATGGATGCCCAGTGCTGCTTGTGGCTCCGCTCTGGACGAACCAGGCTTGGTTTCCGGTCCTGATGCGGATGACCAGCACTGCCCCGTGGCCTGTACCGTTGAGGAGAGATCTCCTCTCTCAGGCGGAGGGCTCGATTTGGCATCCTCACCCGGAACTGTGGTCCCTGCACGCATGGGTCATCAACGGGTACCCGCTAGCCTCCCGGAAGGAGTGCTAAACACGATCGCGCAGGCTAGAGCTCCGTCTACCAGACGGCTCTATGCCTCGAAATGGTCGGTGTTCTCTACTTGGTGTCAAGCCCGTGGCTTTTCACCCGTGGACTGCGGGGTTACGGAAGTGCTTGCCTTCCTTCAGGAGCTGATGGATAAGGGAAGGACCCCATCCACGCTCAAAGTTTACGTGGCGGCCATAGCAACGTATGCTAAACCGGTGTCTGGCCAGCCACTGGGGAAAAACGACTTAGTCGTGCGTTTCCTACGAGGAGCTCGGAGGTTAAACCCTCCCAGGCCCCCTTCAGTCCCGGCTTGGGACCTTTCCACGGTCTTGGAGGCCATGAAAGGCGCCCCGTTTGAGCCGATCCAGCTGTCGGACATGAAACACCTGTCCCTTAAGACGGTGTTTTTATTGGCTCTCGCTTCAGTGAAGCGTGTAGGGGACTTGCAGGCGCTTTCTGTAAGCGCGTCATGTCTGGAGTTTGGGCCTAACGACTCTAAGGTCGTGCTCAAACCAAGGCACGGCTACGTGCCGAAATCCCTCAATACACCGTTTAGGGCCCAGGTAATTTCCCTGTCAGCCCTTCCGGTTCTCGATGAGGAGAGGGACGTGAGTCTCCTTTGCCCTGTCAGGGCGTTAAGGGCTTATGTGTCCCGCTCGGCTGAGTTCAGGCAGACCGAGCAGCTTTTCGTTTTGTTTGGCGGCCGTTCTAAGGGACTCGCCGCTTCAAAACAGAGCCTATCCAGATGGATAGTGGATGCCATAGCGCTGGCTTAAACTTCCAAGGGCCTGCGGTGCCCATTGGGTGTCAAAGCGCACTCCACGAGAGGCGTGGCCTCGTCGTGGGCATGGTATAGCGGGGTCTCCCTGCAGGATATCTGTACGGCTGCGGGCTGGGCCTCGCCGTCTACATTTATCAAGTACTATAACCTGGAGGTGCCCGCCTTACAAGCTAAGCTTTTGGCGGTCTGAACTTCGGGCTTATCGGCCGCCAATGCGGCTATGTTACCCTTGCGGGTCGGTACCCCTACGGGACTTTTATGAAGGAGTGATGCTTCTAGCCTCTCCTCCTCTACTCTATGTGAGTTGTGGTGATTGTGCACTAGATGTGCCCCGGGCTTGGCCCCGGGACTCTGGTGTTGGATCCCTGTCCGCACGGCGTTTTGCAGGGGGTCCCCATAGCGTAAGATATTACGCAGTACGAGAGATACTCTCGTAAGAGAACGTACTCGGTTACTAACGTAACCTCGGTTCTCTCTAGAGAGGGAACGAGTACTGCGTATCTTGCCGTGCTTGGACTATGCTCTGGTTCGCTTCGGTGTACAAAATCAGAGAAATACAGCTATCGAGGGGTATTTATAGGGCGAGACCACGCCTATACTGGCGGGACATGACGAAATGAGCGCGAAGCGTCCTCATTCGTCATTACGTCACGCAGTGCCTCACTCGATAGGCTGCAGCTTTTCCAGCGAGGCAGCCAATGGGCGCGCGAGCTGTTTCGCCCTTGTCTGCTTGCTGCTGCAAAAGCGTTTTGCATGATTAAAAAAATTAAGGGTAATTTTTGGCTTCAATATCTCGAGGAAAGAGTGTTCCCCCATAGCGTAAGATATTACGCAGTACTCGTTCCCTCTCTAGAGAGAACCCAGGTTACGTTAGTAACCGAGTACGTTTTACATCAGCTTATATGTTGCAGCTTGACAGAGAGCAGATGTAGCAGATCTATCAGTATAGCTAGATAGACTATCTATTCATCTTGAGATTTTATATATGGTAATAGATGGTAGTTTTATTTGAACTCATAAAATCTCTTTTCTGACTCCTATTTCAGTGTTCACTCTCTTTCAGCAAGCTCAGGGTTAACTCAGTTGATGTGAGTTGATTCGCTGCTTCGCAGGAGTAAATTGATGCTTTTAGAGAGTGACGGCAATTCTCTGGCTCTGGAACGTAAACAGAATCTTAATTCGCTTTTTGAAGCAGATTTGGAATGCAAAGTTATGCAGCTGCGCCATTGTAGATTGGTTACAGGGGTGGGTGGGGAGGGGACAGTGGTTAATAAGGAGATGTGGTTGAATAGTGGACTTTTAGAGAGAAAGAAAGTGAATGTGAGGGGAGAGTGTGTGAGGGAGGGAATTTTCTTCTGTCCGGTGGCTGTCCCAGTCTTCGGCAGCTGGCGAGGTGATGTGCCCTCGTCCCATTTGTTAATTTAGGAGTGCTCATACAGAACTGAAGGGAATAGGAGGATTGATGACAGATATAGCAGCCTAACCGGAGCAGTTTATCTTCCAGTCGATTGTGCCATTTGTTTTCATTTTGAAAAAAAAGATGCATCAAGTCCCTGGAGCGCCACACACACACACACACACACACACACACACACACACACACGCCACACACGCACACACACACACAATAACACAAACACTTATTCTCATCTTGAGGCTCTGAAAGAGTATTTATTTATATATTAACTTAAATGTCTTTCTGTCCTCCTCCCACCCTTCCTATTTCTCTGAATTAATTTTTTCTTCCTCTTGCTTCTTCATCACTTTCAGTGTTTATTAAAATCCACCCTTTAATTATCCATAACAACCGTTTAATTGCAGTGTTGTGATTGCAACACATTATTTTTTTTCAGCCTTGGATAGGTGTGAAATACCTTCAGATAATAAAATGGGATGGACAGGAACAACAAATGGCAGTAATTAAGCCTTCCTTTAATGAGTTCTGCGAATGTCCACCTGATAAAGTGAATATATAATGTAGTGTTTCTTCAGTGGATGTCACATCAATCTGAGAACCAAATCAAGCCGTGAAAAGAAAAATGAACATAAGCTTTCAGTTAAATCCGCAGTTTGCCAACATGGACCTCAGTACATATTAGTATCTCGGTCTATGTGAAGGCAGCGCAAGTGTCAATATGAATATTGCTCATATTCAGAGTCAGGGATTTGATCAGACTGATAATGCTGAGTATTGAACTTCAGCTCATAACCTATCTCGTCTGTGATGCATACATAAATGATACCCCAGATCATGTGGCTTGTTGAACAGAGTTGTGCTGTTACTTTTCTATAAACAGATTATAAAATAGGTGGGAAAATCTCAGATTTAAAGAAGGGATCTGAGTCATATTTAGGGACCACAATATCAAAAGGATTTGTGAAAAGACTTGGCTACTATCTAAATTTCTCCCAGAACATCAATCGCAACAACTTAGCTAACTACAGTACATGGTAATGCACCTCAGTATCCTAGCATTATGGCAGCACGTTTTGCATGGGTTAGCATTATTCATGCAAGTTATTCATTGTTATTGTCCTTGTGTGTAGACCTTATACACCAGAGAAACAAGTGCGCAGCCATATTTAGAATTGTGTGTTTAAATGTCTGTTTTTGCGGTAGCTCAGTATTTTTCTATGACATCGCTGTCGAAGAGTAATTAACTGGTGAAGTGGATTTACTTTTTGTAGTTAACAAAAGTTATCATGGACATTGTAATGTTTGAAGCGGATGTCAGATTTACAATGTCAGTAGACTGTAGTGTTGTCACAATACTGGAATTTCTAGCTTCGATACGATACCTTGAAGAATATCGATATTTGATACCATTTTAGATACCACGTGGAAAACTGCCATACAGATAATTTATTTCATAATTTTTTGATAATTTATCATTTAACTTTTAAATAATTTTGTTGTAATAGCTTACACACACACACACACACACACACACACACACACACACACACACACACACACACACACACACACACACACACACACACACACACACACACACACACACACACAAAAGACAAGTAAAAAGTTGGTAATAAAATAAGAACAAATAAACAACAGGGTCTAACAGCATATTCAGGTAAGAAATACTACAGAAATTAAAAGCAATCAAATGTAAAATAATACTGGATAGTTTTCACTGTAAAAAATAATTACAATTAAAGTTATAAATGTATACAGTCAAGAGCAGTGAGTACCTTTCTCTTTGACTTTTGTTCTCTGATTCAGCGGCAGGTTTAGTAGGCTGCGGTCACTTTGAGAGCTTATGCACGGATCCAATATACTGTTACACAACATGCATTTTTTATAACTATAACCGTTTCACATATTTTAGTATTGATACATAGCGAAATATCTACATTTTTGACAACACTAGTAGACTGGGAAGATTTTGCAAAGAGCGGTTCATTCATAAATCCGTACGATCTTACCTTCATGTTGTGGAAATACAAACCGGAAGACAACACAATGAGCACAGTGCTGAAAAGGGGCGGGGCTACATTTAAGATCTGCCCTATATCATTTTACCAAAACATACCACCTCCTGCTTTTTTCTGCTCTCTCTCTCTCTCTCTCTCTCTCTCTCTCTCTCTCTCTCTCTCTCTCTCTCTCTCTCTCTCTCTCTCTCTCTCTCTCTCTCTCTCCTCTCTCTCTCTCTCTCTCTCTCTCTCTCTCTCTCTCTCTGTCGTTTTAGTCGGTGGACCATTTTGCAGTTCTTATCCTCTCTTGATCTTTCAACCCATATATTTTAAGAGCTTTTTAATCTTCACCCAGTGCATCTGCCTTGTTTTCAGACCACATTGCCTCAAATTGAAGTCTTGGGCACCAAAACCACCTTTAATTTGCCAAGAGAGTGAAATAAATTAGCGGTTTTATGATCTCAGCCAGATCTCATTTGCTGCAGAAGTTTAGAGTGCATGTAATTTTACAACCAACGCACACACCATGCTTTAAAAAGTTCTCGGGGGCAGAAGGTACCTAGCTCTCTCTCTCTCTCTTGAAAACTGACATGGTTCCTCTCTCTCTCTCCTCTCTCTCTCTCTCTCTCTCTCTCTCCTCTCTCTCTCTCTCTCTCTCTCTCTCTCTCTCTCTCTCTCTCTCTCCTCCTCTCTCTCTCTCTCTCTAATGAAGTCTTGGAAGAATTCATTTAATTAAGTGTGGAGAGAAGACCCTCCACACAATCGATGCTTCTCCCTCTTCGTTAGGAGAAAAGGATTTCGCTCCATTCGCTGCTGTCAATGAGGTGGAAATAGACGCATTGCTCTCTAGCCTGAAGAGGCAGAGAATGAGAGGAATGGAAGATGAGGGGGAAGAAGGCCACATTTGTCAAAAAAAAAAACACGGTGCTGGTAAGGTTATTGTCATGCGGGGTGGTTGTATAAACGCAAGAAAAAGAAGATGAATGCAATAAGGTAATATTTAATAAATCCAACAGTTAATTCAAACAGGAACAGAGCAACATACAACACTTCCACAATAGATGACACCTGACACCGAACTGAAACAGAACTGAACATATACAGGTGAAAATTATGGGGATTGATGAGTGAAGAGCTGAACATAATTAGTGTCCGTGAAAACAAATGAGTGACGATGGCAGATGATGACAAGTCCAAACTAACGTGATTGTGACAATTATTTGATCGTTACTAGGTGTCTAATAGGAACAATTCACCCAAAAATTGTTTTCTGACTTATTAATAATCTGCCCTTACTCACTCAAAAGAATTATTTGTTCAAAAATTTGACTTTCCAACTCCTCTCATGAATGAGTTCTTTTTCACAAACTGTACTAATCAGAAGTCAAAAGACTTGGAATTTAGCAGTAATGTTTAGGCGTATACAACTTTTATGGTGATTTTGCATACAATTTGAAGCTTAAGGGTCTTGACACCAAGCCGACGGTCACAATGCTTCTGTTGCCCCTAGTACTTTAATGTTGGTTGGGTGTGTCACGGCCTTAAGAACTCCAGTTCCTATTCATAATTCTGCATTGGAAAAAGTGACACATTATTTGAAATTTCCACTTTTGTGTTCTTTGAAAAGTAAATGAGTAAACAAGTTTGAAACAATATGACTGTGAGTTAAATCACTTACACACACACAGAGAGAAGTTTAAAAGCAGTTACTTTTGTGCAATACAGAGTTCCTCAGATAATGAAAGACATTTGAGTCCTCAGGTCAGTGAGCACAGTGAACCAAAGCACATTAACTTTCATTTTGAAGAGAGAACCTTTGGTGCTCCAGTCTCCAAATCTCTGAATTAATACCAACACTCTGCCCAAGTCCATGACTCCTTTCAAGATGTCCTCTGGCCCTCTCCTATTTTAAATGCGTCCTCACGGACAGATTGGTATGCAAGGGTTTTTCTTTTTGTTGTGCTGCTTTAGTATGCGCAGGGCATCCGAAGGTCTTTTCTCATTGTTCAGTCAGGTGGATTGTTGTCATTATTTCTTTTCTCGTATTGGAAACAGACGCGTGTTCTCCGGTGAAAGCACACATTATTCAAAGCAGAGTACTTATTTGATGAGGCATGACACTTTCTACCATTTTAGTGATATTTGCATACGATGTGGATGGCATAGAAATGTTTCAAAGTAAGATGGACCGTGAGAAAATATAGGAATACTCCAAATAATTTTTTGAGGTTATACTAACCCTAACTTGAAATGTATACATTCCTAAAATACACTATAATACATGAATAACGTCCAACCAATTACCACCATTTTCCTTAAGAGCTGAATTGTTTGGTATCCCTGCAGAAAAAGAAAACCTAGCATATGATGTTCTTGGGTGCTGACATGCTGGTCACAAGCTTACTTAAAGGGGGGTAAAATGCTCAGTTTCACTCAATCTCATGTTAATCTTGAGTACCTATAGAGTAGTATTGCATCCTTCATACCTCCAAAAAGTCTTTAGTTTTATTATATTTATAAAAGAAAAATAGGCTGTACCGAGTCTTTCCGAAAAAACCCGAGCGGGTGGAGGCGTGCCGTGTGGGCGGGAGCGCGCGAAGCTTTTGCATGTGTTGTAAACAGACAGACTGGTGGTTTATGAGGACATGATTTATTTTTACAATAAACAAACTGACACCTACAGTGGCCAGCTAAACAAATGTATTTAAACACACACACACACCATACATCGCATGCTCCATAGATACATTAACTGTAAGTGATCATGTTGTTTACTTGCTGTGCTTAACGCCGATAGTTAACAACACACAGACATTTGAAGCAGTTTTACTCACCGCCTGCGGTTCCAACGCACGACCGTGAACCTTTATCGTTGGGACTGCTCCATCTTTAAGTGTTAGGCGATCTGCAAATCCGGCGTCGAACTGAGCCTATAACGTTAACTATAACCGTCGAAATGAAGGAAACAAACAAGAACACGTCACTTGCACAACTCCGTTGCTGCTCTGGAAAAACAAAATCCATCCACAGGTCCCTTAACGCTGGGTTCTTTGGAAATTTGTGCAGTGTTGTATTGCCCTGGCAACCAAAAACACACTTTTTTGTGCCTTTTTTTTTATTGCAGCGCTCTGATGGCATAGGACTCTCACTCTCGCACGCACTAGGCTACAGATGCGCGCGCGCACTTCCGGGAGAATTGCCCTTAAGACCCGTATAAGGGAATTCCGCACACTCTGACGTCGCGTAGAGCCGTATTCGAAAAAAACTTTCCGAAACTTGTGACAAACCGGAAGGAGTATTTTTGGAACAGAATTACTCCATCAAACTTACAACTTCATTTTTGAAACTTTGTCCATGTTTAGCATGGGAATCCAACTCTTTAACAGTGTAAAAAACTCACTATGCATGAAACAGCATTTCACCCCCCCTTTAACTATAGCCTAACCAGCAAGACTTCCCATAGTGGACTAGTTTTACCCAGTTACTGACTTCAACCAACTAGACCAGAACCAAACAAAACAGCCTGGAAATGCATACTGCTCTAAGATGGTCTTTTCAGCAAGGATTTTCACGAATGTAGTATGTCTAGGATTTGCATCCTGAAAATGAACATGCTAAATCCTGCATGCTGAATTTATTTAATATGTGCCTCGCCAATGTGATAATCGCTCCCTTGGAACCAACATTCTCAAAGTAGCGGATGCATTAATCTTTATACACTATCTGCGTGCACCATCACGGATGTCACTTGGCCTTTGAAGAATATGTGTGCTTTGATGGCACTCATGAACATGGAAGTGCCTCCCATCTCTGTGGAGAATGAAATAAGAGGAGTAGCATGGACACGTGCTACCATTTTTAAGAAAAAAAAAGACGCCCCGCACAGCAGAATAATTTTTCTGCTTCTCATTACCGTTCTGTGAAGGGCTGTTCAAATGCCATTAAATACATATTTATATGTGTGTCCCTCTCTCCAATCCAACTCCAATGGATTTTCCCTGTGAATATTGATTTAACTGGGACTTTTAAAGTTTATGATAGGGAATGTTGGTGTTGGACTGTAATGATTTTTAATTAAAACATCAACGCTGTGTTATATCACAGTGTTAATCATAAGCCATGTGTAGCGAACCTACATAATAATAATATACATAAAATGTATTTAAGGGGGCCGGAAGGCCAATTTAGCTCAAAGGGAATGATTCATCGATTTGCAATGAATCATTGACCGAATCACTATGGAACCGAGCAAATGACTCGTTTAGAGTTAATTTGAACGGGCCGTAATTTTAACCTTGGCAACAGATATAAATATCCAATCTATAGTGAAACACTATGTATTAGCAAGGTAACTAGATCGACAGTACAAGACATTAAATATGTAAGCACAACACAAGGTACATCTTTTCAAATATATGGACGACTTTATTAACTATTCTAAACACATAAAACTAATGTCTAAACCCAATCACACACACACATTCATTCAAGGCGCAGAGGAAGAGAGAGAAAGAGTGAGTTTTCAGAGTGAGATGCACTTTGTAAGACATAAACCTGAACGAACCACCAAGCATTAATTGAAACCTTCGTTTCTTAGACAGGTTATTCAATTTAAATTAAAAAAACACCAGTTCAGCTAGAGTCTGGAGGTTACTTGCTTGTCCTTTGCGTTGCTTAGGCCAGGGAATTCCCTATTTGAGGTGCTTCGTCAGAGGGTTTCCCGGCTGGATCCGTGTGGCTGGTTGTCTTTGGAGTGCCTGGCTGGAGTTTCTGAACCGCCGGTCACGTGATGTGTTGGCGGATGGATGAACAAGAGTCTTTACAGTTCGAAGTGCGTTGCAGGAGAGACGTGTAAACGAACTTTACAGCAAAACTTAACTTAGAATGAGACTTTTAACGAGAAAATAAAATAAAGGAAGAAATGAAAGTAAGAGATGAGATGGCTTGAATGAAGCTGTTTAAACTCCGATCTTGATGGGTTTGTCTGCTGGCTTGGTCTAACTTGGTCTGGTCGATGTAGTGTACGAACATGAACACTCTCTTGCTGTTTTAGAGAGAGGCACAAACTTAATTCAACACCGAACCGAACTGCCGAACCGAACCTGAACTGCTCTCTGAACCGAACTGAACTGAAACGTTCTGCTTTGTTCGGGTCTTTAACTTAAAGTTAGTCCAACCTCTTTTGGAGAATTCTGACCAATGAGACAATGGCATCATTCTAGGAGGTGGACTAGTTCCTACTTATCATAAATCATCTGGGATCTGCTTGTTTTCCGGCACTAAGCAGAGAGAACAAGAGATCACAGTTTAAACATTATAGATTATTATAATCATACAAAGCATTTTACACAGATTTCACTCAAACCATCTTAAGAATTAAGAATATATGATCTTACTGATATCAAACAAGACACACTTTCATTCATCCATCTAAAGTAACAACATTTGCATGACTTGTATGCTATCTAGTATAATAGACACCTACATAGCTAGAATATAGGATTAGGTAGTGGAACAATGTTTGATTATGAGTCCACTGAGCATTGTTCTGTTTGAGTTGTTCTCTGCAGAATGTGCAGAATTAATGTGGTTTGATATGTAAAGTGTGTTGGTGTGTAAAGTTTCTGGGGTTTAAGAAAGACATTCCAATCTGAGGTCACGGCAAGGTCCCTGCTGAAGTCTGTTCTGTTCATCTTCTCATGGGACCTTGTTCCTTAAGAAAGACGGGGTCTGTTAGTGCAGGGTCAGATGACCTCTTTGCTAGGGCCCTGAGCAGTTCTATTTCTGAACAGATCTGTCTTTCAAAATTATAGAACATTGGCAACGTTCTTCCTTTAGTTAAACAATAAAAGTCTCTCCGGTTGCTTGTTCTCTGGGTCTGGTGATTTGATTCAGGAATGTGAAGACTCTTTGTGTGATTATGTATGAACAGTTCACCTAAAAGCTTCAAGTGGGTTTGGTTCATTCTCATTGTTGCTACACATGCATAGAATAGTGACAATTTCAGCATTTTTCACATCTATCTATGAATTCTATGATCTATGAATTCCTTGTCTTTAGCGGTCAAGGCCTGCATTCAAAACATATTTTGTAGCCAGATATGTCAAAAACATGGTCTTTTATTTATTCTGTATAGCATTATTTTTAATCTTATATGCATTTTTCTATCAGCTTACTGGATTGTTGTTGCTAAGGATGCACCCCCCAAGTCTTTATACATTAGTAGTGTCACACCTCAGATACCAAGTGTCTTTAAGTAGTCTTATTTTCTGAACACGTAATGTATTAGTTGTTGTAATGTGTCCTTGTTTTAACAGGGTTCAACAACACGTCTCTGAGATGTGGTTTGGTCGAATTTCCTTTTACAAACTTCGAGAGTTTGAGACGGACCCATAGTGATCTAAAAGATTTATGGTGTTTTCTTCTTATTTTCACATCGCTCCCTCTCTCCCAGCATCCCCATTCCCCCAACCTTTCAACATATAGCCAAAGCCAGATATTATTCTGCTTGGCCTTGGGGCATGAAGACAAAGTCATAAACAACACACACACTGTTTCCTCTGCTCGGATGCTTTACAATTAAATGTCTGTCATTTCAGTTTTATGCATTGGTCGCGCTTCTTTAAACATATTTTAGAGGGTTTTTTTTTTTCTGATGGTTTAGCTCATCATCTTTCTTGCCAACCCTCATCCATCTCATCTCATCTTGTCTCTTTTTCTCTGTTTTCTTTTATGATTCTTATCTAGGAAGATACAGTAGCTCTCAGAAAAGAGGGTATTGGTGTAGTTCTTGATTCCCAAATGCCCTATTTAATCTGCATTGATGAAGATCTACTCAGCACAGGAGTTGTTCTCTATCATTTAAAGGTAGGCAGCACCTCTTCATAACGTAGTAGGGCCAACATGTACAGTTGAACTCCTCACCCATTGACGTGATGTTGCTTGTCAGTTTTGCCCAAGTGACATTTTTTTGTCAAAAACTAGAGTATTGATTGAATCGATATTTTCTGTTATGAGGTTTTTAAACATCCCCTGTTCTGTGATTTAGGAAGGTAAAACTTCAGCTGGGACTGGAGGAACGGAGCCAGAGCAGGATATAGGTTTGTATTCTGTCCGCATCGATTTTGTTCCTGACAGGAAGCTGTCGGCAATGTCAGACCCTTTTTCATTGTGAGCTTTCTCTGGTTTGCAGTTCTTCACGGTGAAGCTCTTCAGAGGGAACACTGTGTGTTTGAGAACCAGAGAGGAGCGGTCACACTCATGCCGTTACCAGGAGCCAGATGTGCAATCAATGGGGTGGAGGTGACCCAGCCATACCTTTTGACCCAGGGTAATAAACTGTTAAGTCTCATTTTTGTAGGATCTGTGACAAACCATTGCAGTTCATTATTCTTTTTAAAAGGCTTTACTTTTTACTAGTTAAAAGGGTGTTGTGAGGCACAATATTATCGTTCAGTATTATCAATATTAGCGACTTTTTTGTTTTGAAAGAAGTCTCTTATGCTCACAAAGATTTATTTGAACAAAATATACCTTAAATCTGTAATATTGTGAAATATTATTACAATTTTAAATAACTGTTTTTACTATATTTAAAAATGTAATTTATTCCTATGGTGCAAAGCTGAAGAGAGAAAATAGAGAAATACATTTTTAATATGCTGATTTGTTGCTCAATAAACATTTCTTAGTCAAGTCACCTTTATTTATATACAGTACATATTGTTTCAAAGCAGCTTTTCAGTTATAACAGGAAAATTATGCATTTTGGCTGTTGTTCAGCTGAAGTCAGTACAGTGTTGATTCAGTTCCATTGTAAAGATCATTAATTATTAAATTAGTTAATTTCATATATAAAGCAGTTCTGCAAAAAATGATGTCTTCATCCAGCTCAGTTCAGTTCTCATACAGCAGCATCAGTTCTGTCAGATCAATAATATTGTTGAATATTAAGCGTCCCCAACTAATTAAGCCAGAGGCGACAGCGGCAACTGTTATTATTATCAATGTTGAAAACAGTTGTGCTGCTTAATATTTTGTGGAAACCATGATAAAAAAAATCTGGATGCTTTGATGAATAGAAAGATTAAAAAACAGCATTTATTTAATATATATAAAAAAAATTAAAGTAACACTATACATAACAGAATGAGTTTTTAGTGTCTCTTGTGATAATTTTAATGCATTCTTGTTGAAATTTTCATATAACAATAAGTGCTTCTGCCAAGTAATACAGTAATATACCCTGGGCTGTAGGCTGTTTATGTACACCATGCGAGTCAAAGACACAACACAGTGGCTTTAAAATCCAGTACATGCAGTAAATGGGTACAGATTTGTCTGTTAGCTATTTACAGCCGCTTTGAATTGGAGTTGTTAGTTGTCATACCTTAAAGGGGGGGTGAAATGCTGTTTCATGCATAGTGAGTTTTTTACACTGTTAAAGAGTTGGATTCCCATGCTAAACATGGACAAAGTTTCAAAAATGAAGTTGTAAGTTTGATGTAGTAATTCTGTTCCAAAAATACTCCTTCCGGTTTGTCACAAGTTTCGGAAAGTTTTTTTTCGAATACGGAACTGTGTAACGTCAGGTGGGGCGGAATTCCCTTATACGGGTCTTATGGGCACTTCTCCCGGAAGGGCGCGCGCAGCTGTAGCCTAGTGCGTGCGAGAGTACGCCTATGCCCGTCAGAGCGCTGGGCTCGGCTGCGCTGCAATCAAAAAAATGGCACCAAAAAAGTGTGTTTTTGGTTGCCAGGGCAAGACAACACTGCATAAATTTCCAAAGAACCCAGCGTTAAGGGACCTGTGGATGGATTTTGTTTTTCCAGAGCAGCAACGGAGTTGTGCAAGTGTTCTTGTTTGTTCCCTTCATTTCGACGGTAATAGTTTTATAAACAAGGCCCAGTTCGACGCCGGATTTGCAGATCGCCTAATACTTAAAGATGGAGCAGTCCCAACGATAAAGGTTCACGGTCGTGCGTTGCAACCGCAGGCGGTGAGTAAAACTGCTTCAAATGTCTGTGTGTTGTTAACTATCGGCGTGTAAGCTAAGCACAGCAAGTAAACAACATGATCACGTACAGTTAATGTATCTATGGAGCATGCGGTGTATGGTGTGTGTGTGTTTGTGTGTTTAAATACATTTGTTTAGCTGGCCAATGTAGGTGTCAGTTTGTTTATTGTAAAAATAAATCATGTCCTCATAAACCACAAGTCTGTCTGTTTACAACACACGCAAAAGCTTCGCGCGCTCCCGCCCACACGGCACGCCTCCATCCGCTCGGGTTTTTCCGGAAAGACTCGGTACAGCCTATCTTTCTTTTATAAATATAATAAAACTAAAGACTTTTTGGAGATATGAAGGATGCAATACTACTCTATAGGTACTCAAGATTAACATGAGAATGAGTGAAACTGAGTGTTTCACCCCCCCTTTAACTGTACAAGCAACCAAATTTTGAAACAAGTATAGAAAATATGAATCATGTCAAACTCTGGTTATAACTGGAATTCAAAGAAGCTCTTTGAGTATGTCTGCGTCTTGCCACTTCAGATCTCCTCTCTACATTCCTAGGCCCGTGGAGTGCAACAGTCCCGCCCTACTGCTTCTATCCTTGTACATGTCCACCAGCATGACTCTCATCTCAGAGTGAGACTCGTTGCACTTCCAGAACAGCCTAACATGACTGAGGCTAAGACTCTGGCGGACAAAGCACCCGACCCGCAGTTAATTGGCTGATGAAACCGATAGAGTGCAGAGTGGTTTTGAAGTGCATGTGTGGGATTAACCTTTCAAAGAGGGTAAAACCTCCAGAATTCAGACAAAACAGGCTAGATCTATTCTGGGTGTAAGATTAAAAAAAAAGAGAGAGAGAGAAACCAACTAAAAAGGAGGAGACCCACAAGAGAGTGGGAGAACCATGCTAGTCTCCTTTTCACAAATTTCAATTTGCCAATGTTCCCCTCTTTAGACACAGTGGCATCTGAAGCCATTTCCTTTGAACAAATGATAGTAATTTCCACAGCAACCATGGCCCAAATCCATCTGATGCAGGCCTTTCAAGGGCTTTGTCACCCCTTGGATGTCATTAATAGAGGCAAGATTAGTTTTTTTCACTCCAGAAAAAGGGAGGAGAGAAAGAGAGAAATGGGCATCTGCTCGGAAACCCATCGTTCTCACAATCCCCAGAGAAAGTTGTGTTTCAGTAACGTTATGCATAAAGTGTTTACTAGAAAAGGAAAGAGACAGGTTGGCCACATGTTCAGGATTGTCTATTTTCCCATCTTTCTATCATCATTTGTTTTTGCCAGATTGCCTATATTTAGTTTTTTATTGTAAATGTATAGTTATTTACCATATAAATAGTATTGTTGGGTAAATTGTCAGTATATTGTTTAACAGATATTGCTTATTGGTGCATTTTTCACCATTAATGTTTAAATTTCTGTTTGTCAGGTGTGAACATACAACTTGGAAAGGCCACCATGTTCCATTTCAACCATCCTCAAGAAGCAGCCCAACTCCGGGAGAAACGCAAGGTGGGGGAGGGAAATCATTCTCTTTTGAAGCTATTTGTGAAAAAAATGTATTAAACGCTGCTAGATAGAGGCTGAGCACAATTACCAACTTGTGTTAAAAAATGCAAGTCACCAGAAACTGCTCTCAGTTGTAATTGCTATGCCAGTTGGCTGTGTGCTTCTCCATGCAAGGTAGAACAGGAGCTTTCTTCTTCAAAGAGGCACATATACACTTCCCTCAAGCTAAAATTATGAATCCCTCTTGCTATGTTTGCAAAGTACCAGTTTCTTTTTTTCTTTTTATCTTTTACACCTTTTTTCTTCATTTCCTCAGAGAGGTAAAGTAATTGTGCACCTCAGTGTCTTCCGATAAGAGCCGAACATGTCTCTGTCGTTGGTTTGCGAGTATGCACCTTCCCTTCCTCTGTCTTACTTTCTCCTCAGCCTCTGACACTCTCTCTAACTTTCCCTCCCTCTCTCTGTCTCTCACTGCTGTGACAGGTAATTAAATATTTCCTGACTGTTAAGTCTCTCATTGTAAAGTTAGACAGCAGCTGTTTCCTCTTCTGTGCACGGAGATTACAGCGCCTTCTCTCTGCGTGAACTATTCTGACGCTCACAAACAACTGTTAGCTTGCCTCACGGAGCTCTCTGCGGCACCATTCAGTCATTTTTGTTGTGCGAAACTTAGTTTTTTACTCAAACTGCTCATTTCCATATTACACAATGGCACATAATAGTTTGAAGATTGCTTACATAAACTAAATTCATCTGACTGTTGTTTCCATTGATATTTTGTGCCCAGATGAATCTTATGACTTAAAGTTTATGTTAAGATGATGTATGTATATTAATCTTTTGACAACAAAGTTGCACAATTAATGTACATAAGGTGTTTCTTATATATATTAGACAGATTCAGATATCTAAACTTAATCATCCGTCATTTCTGAACCAGTATGACTTTCTTTCTTGTGTAGAAACCCAAAAGTAGTTTATTTCTAGCATGCTTCAGATGCTCTTATACATACAGTGAAGGTGAACCGTAACCACAGAATGATTTTCAAGGAAAGATTTTAGTGAATGTCTTCATGCATGGCTTCTGTTTTGTCCCGGTCACCTTCCATTTTCATTGAATGGAAAAGAGCAGCTCAGTCATTCTGCTAAACATCTCCTTTTGTGTTCTATGGCAGAAAGTAAGTCATACGGGTTTGGAACAACATGACGGTGAATTACTGATGACATAAAATTTATTTTTGTGTGATCTATCTCTTTAAACTTTCATTAGAACAAAGACAGTTTGCTATAAAAGGTGTTTTATTTCCATGCTCATTGAGGCACATTGCAATCATGTTTACTAGTCTCCTTGCATTCTACTCTCTCATTTCGATCTGAATGATGGTGATTTGTGTTTTTTTCTAATAGCATGTTTGCTTTAATTAGTGAGCTGTAATTGCTGTGTGTTAGAAACAGCTGTCTTTCAGTTGTGAGAGTGGTTTTTACCACAGTGCTGTGTGTCTATGGATGCTCAACCATCCATTTGTGTGTGTGTTTTCTCCCCAGTCTGGGCTCTTTGTGTCGAGTGACTCCACTGCGTTCTCCGTGGACACTTTCAGTCATTTCAGGTGAGTACACCTGCTGTGAGACAGACTGTGCTGTATCCCCATCCATCCTCTGATTCATTATGTTATATAACGTTTAGTCAGCACTTTAGCTTTATCTTCTTCCACAAGACATTTCGCACACCACTTATCCTGGAAAAATTAACTTTTATTGCTTCACTTATTACTTTTTATATACCCAAACTTGGACTAGATTGATATAAATTGTCATATTTAGGACACTTACTTTCTTCTAGGATGAGATTAGATACCTGTTCACATCTAACAACATGGAAGTATAAAATATTTTCAAAATAATTGCAACTTCACTTGGAGTTTGATGCTGAATTTTGTCATTCTCTGAAGATGTGAATTGTTCATCATTCAACCAGAATAATTGACCTAGCCTCTGATGGGGAAAAAATAGCACAATCCTCTGTTTTGTTCAAGTTTTTCAGTCAATGTTTTTCCTCGGACTGTACATTTAAGTGACAGTTCAGGTTTGTGTGAAAAAAACAAACAAACTTTAAAGTAAACTTTTTTGTCACTCTTAGTTTAAACTGATCTGTTCTATATTCCTAGCTAACATTTTCAGTTTTTGAGTTGAATTTGAATTGCTAATACAGTGCTATATTAGATATGTACAATAATAATTGTAGAAAAACAATTACATTATGATGTCCAGAAATAAATAGTACATTGAGAACTCATGTTTAATGTGATAGTTTCATTACATCTACTATATCTATAATACAATATATTGTTAGTCCCGAGATTCTTCTTCACGTTAGTGAATAAATACATAGGTCTAATACATAAATACAGGTGTCAGAGGTTCCAGGTTCTAATCCGCCCTCGTATTCCTTTTTTTCCTCATTAAAATCAAAGATGTTCATCAGTGATTGTATATCAAGACCAGGGACACATTCGTGTGCATTTTGTTTTGTGATTTCACCGGAAAGAATAGAGTCTCCACAAGGCTCGCCTGTGTGAAGACTGAGCACGAGCCAGAAGAGAACGTTCTGCCACTTATAACAGCTGCGAAGAAACCTCAGGATAAATTCAAAAACAACACATTACAGCTCCAGATCGCCTCTTATTTAACACAAATGAACGTCAACTGGATGATTTATTTGAATTGGGTATATCCATGCAGCGAGATGTTTCAAAAAAGTGGTAGGGACATGTCCAACCGGTCCTATCTGCAAATTACGCCTGTGGTAACTAGTCACGTTAGTCCAGGGTGTCCAGTATTCCTGCAGAGTTGAACTCCATCCCCAGTTAAATACACCTGAACCAGTAATCAAAGTCTTCAGGATTGCTGGAAAATTTCAGGCAGGTGTATTAGAACAGGTTGACTCTGCTGGACATTGACCCTCCAGGAGCAGGATTGGACACCCCTGTGTTAGTCTGTGTAAGAATTTCCACACACATAAGAAAGTTTGATGAGAAAGAGAATAAGATATGTGGACAGCTAGAGAGGTTCCGGGTGTTCTGTGTCTTGTGTGTCGACAACTATGACAACAAAGAAAGCTCCCAGTCTCCCAACTCCCAGCTGGGAGAGTTCTTTCTGACGTGCCACTGTTTGCAGCTGGAGCCTGGAGACGTCATGCATCATCTGTGAACCTCCGGGCTCTTCACATGTACACACAGTCTATGTGTGGCGCTTTAGACGCCTTCGGCAATGTTCTGCACGCTGTTTCCCCTAATTGTTCCTTTGTCGGTGTTTACAAAATGTTTTGTTTGTTTGGTCGTCTTTGGCTTTGTTGTTCAAAGCTTTCTATAGATAATGGATTTGTGTGTTTGAAGTGAGGACTGCAAGCCTAGCAGATTGCTAATTTATTTTGTTCTGGCTTTCATGTGATAGACTGTGGATTTGGTTTCTGCAAAAGCATCAGAATAGAAATCCAATAGGATTTGATGCATGCATCAAACATGGCTAAATACCAGCAGAGCAAAAAACAAAACCATTACACTATCCAAAAATGCTTTAATTTATGAGTCAGTTTTGTACTATATATTTATATCCTGGTCTGTACAGATTTGCTGGGCAAGACAAAATCAAAATTTTGTTGGTCTCCATTGGCCTGGATTCATGTGTTGGTCATTTTGTAGTTTTACAATTTCCTAAGGAAAGCTTACAAGCATATATCAATAGCTGTAACACTACTACAACAAGAACATTAAATCCACTTTGATTACAACGATTCGGGAACCTTTTTAAGACTAAATACTTTTTGTGCGTAAAAAACTAACAAAAATAACTACTTTATTCAGCAATTTCTTCTCTTTCGAGTCAATTTCTGATGCTGTTGATGTAGTAAACACATTTTCTTGTGTATCAGCAGAGCTAAACACTTTGTTTTTCTATTTGGTTTGACTCTTGTAAAATCCCTTGAAAGGGTTAGTTCACCCAAAAATGAAATTTCTGTCATTAATTACTCGCCCTCATGTCGTTCCAAACCCATAATACCTTTGTTCATCTCAGGAATAACAAATTAAGATATTTTTTATGAAATCGGCTGATGCTTTTCACGTGAGCACCATGACGCATGCGTGTGCGAATTATAAATAATAAAACAAATTATAAATAATAAAACATATTAAACCATTGCATTTGCTCAAGCTTTATATGTAGGATGAGTGTGTTTATCTTCCCCCATTCACCTCTGCTTCCTCTCAGTTTGCAAACAGAAAGTGTGCTACTGCAAAAGTTTAATAATCAGCTAGTGAAACAGATGCTTCTCACCTGTTCTGTCGCTTCGCTGAAACCGGTTTCTTTCTTTTTTGGGCTTTTTGATTATGTACATTTACAATTTAATTTAATTTTCTGGAAATTGTGTAGAATTACAACATATGAAGCATTCAGGAGGCTCTAACTGCTATTTTATTTTCACTCACAAAAGTTCCCAAGGGCTTACAAGGGATTTCCATAGCATATGTCTTGGTAAAATTAGGGAGAAATGTCTGAGCACCTGTTCAGTCACGTGTGCTCGTAGATCACAGAATGGGCCACAGTGTCAGCTGTGGGGTTGAGGAGATGAAGCAAGGACTCAATTGCAGGAAAATGGGTCTTTATTAAGTATAAAAAATAAAAGAAATACAAACAAAAACTACCCCTGGGGCAAGACTTCAACTAGACTCGGCATGAACAGGAAACACGAGGCAACATCAGACAAAATTTAGACGACAAATCAGCACAGGACTGAAAACACAAGGAGAATAAATAGGGAGAGCAAACAAAGGAGGTAATGAGGGAGGACAGGTGGGGCAAATTAATCAATAATCAGGTAACAAGATGGTAGGGACTAAACAATCGACAGGAGAGCACATGGCACAAAGAAACATACATGAAAAGCCATGTGCTCACACCAAAGGTGACTAAAACACAAACACATGGCCAGTAAAACAAATCACCAGCCATGTGCTCACTCAAAACGAGACATGAACACATAGTTAATGAAACGCCCATAAGCCAGGTGTTCACACGAAACATGACAACATGAGTGTCAAATGTCAGGGCTCTGTGACAAAACTAAGAAATAGACTAGACAGAAGTGACAGGGTGCTGGGGGCTGGATATGCTGCTTCATTTCCTGAAATGTGTTTCAGAGAGAATGAAATACATACAAGGTCTTCTGCAATTTTTACATATTTTCCCTTTGTGAAATTTGTGCAGTGGGTCATCAGGGTATCCGCGGAGTCTTGAAAAGTATTAAAAGGTGATAAATCAATTTTGGGAAAATTAAGACCCTTAAAAAGTATTAAAAAGTCTTATCACGGGTTTATAAAGTCTTAAATTTTGAAAGTATTTTTTCTGAATTAGCTGTCCAACAGTTTGAGTCCCAAAAACATCGTAAAAGTGTGTGAATATAGAAAAAAACGAACGGGTACATAAAAAACTAGGCTATTTTGGGTGCGTTCGTAAATTGCCTCTCTGTCATGTCAAACACTGTACTGATTGCCTACACCCAACACTGATCCCTAAACCTACCCGTCACAATAACCTAAACCAATGAAATCGGTTGCAGGGCGGGAAAAAAAAAATTACAAACGTATTACAAACGAACTAAAACTGTTAAGTTAAAAGTATCACTGATGTAAAAATGGTTACAACTTGAAGTGGCGGTGAGGTATTAAAAAATATTGAGAAGGTCTTGAAAAAGTCTTGAAAAGGTATTAAAATTAACTTCAAGATTCCTGCATATACCCTGGTCATGTCTTACCTTTCGGATACTTTTTGTTTCACAGATTTCTTTCAAAAATACAGTGAGTCTTGTTTTTTAAGGATGAGTGTTTTATCCCCACCCAATTCCCTTCTCTTACTTTGCAAACAGAAGGTGCTCCAAGTGCTTAAAAAAGGGGTCATGAATTAAGAATCAAATTTTCCTTGATCTTTTTTAACATGTAAGAAAGAGGTCATTGTACTATAATAACTTCCTGTAAGTTTCATTACTCAAAACTTCCTCGTTAATCCAAAAACAGCTTTTATTGAAACCAAGCTCTGAAAACTAGGTTGAGAGATGAGAAGGAATGAAGAGAGATACTGCATCACTTGACTAAAAGTAACATTACCTTCCAAAGGATCCTATAATGCAAGGAAAGTGTTTATTTATTTTCACAGTGTTTGATTAGAGCATTATTTGTTTCACATTTTACTGTGGATTCTCAGTCGCAATTTTGCACAGACTTTTATGGTAATATATGGTCCGGACAGTAATACCACTGCATGTAAGTAACTGTTAATTCTGTGATCAGTGCTTTCTGATATGTAATGTTTAATGTCAGACAGTCAGACATTCTTTGTCTCAAAATGTGTATTGCTGTCAATGCTTCTGTAAATCAAGCCAGTGACTAAACAGTCAACTACACATTGTATCTTTTAGTAGCGTAAAAATTGTGATACAATTATATACAGAAAGCTATCAAAGAACCCTCACTTTAATCATTGGAGCTGTCTATCACACAGTGTGAGTTTATTAGTGACTGATTTCTGGACTCTCGCCAAAACTCCCGTTATAATCAATGACGCTGTCTAATCATGTTTAAACTGTTAGGTGATCAAATTAAATATTTTCATTGTAATGAAGGCTACAATGCTCATTGCTGCAACTTTTGATAGTAAAAGATTTCAAGAGAGTTCCCGATATAATAGTTTTCATATGCAAACATCTGATAGCAGACTTCAAAGAGTATTCAAATCAGAGAGCTAAAATTATGGCAGAAAATGTGCTTTTATTTCTAAATTAAGACCATTTTTGATGTAAACATTTATAAAATTTAAAATCTACAAACATTAATAAGTGCACCTCAGGAAACAAAATATTAAAATGCTGTTCATAACCCCTTTAAATATCTGGAATGTTAATTGAAAGGTTGGTTAACTTTGCAAGGACTGAGGATCTGTTCTATTGTACAAGGCAAGGTTTTAACCGCAAGTAAAAAAAAAAAAATATATATATATATATATATATATATATATAGATATATATATAATTTTTTCTTTTTCTTTTTTTAATTAATTGACCATAAAGTTTAGTATGACGCGACTCACAAACCCATTCTTATTTGCCATTTCAGGATAAAAATGGCGTGCCGCCAGACCTTTAGCCCGTGGTCAGACCCCTCGTTCCTGCAGGCAGGAGTCCCCTTGGAACAAGTGTCCAGGCATGCTGTGGTGTTCACAGATGCCTCTGCCACCGGTTGGGGTGCAACGTACAACGGGCATGCAGGGGTGGGGACGCCTACTTGCGCAGAGTCTGTGCAAAGTTAGGGAGGATGAGAAGCAGGTCCTTCTGGTGGCTCCATATTGGCAGAACTTAATTCCCAGAACTCCTCAAGACAGTCCCTCCTGGCCCATTCCTCTGAGGAAGGATCTTCTGACTCAGAGACGGGGCACCATATGAAACCCGCGTCCGGACCTCTGGAAACTCCATGTCTGGTCCCTGGATGGGATGTGGAGGTTCTAGGTGACTTACCCCCAGAGGTACTTAACACCATCACTTCTGCACAGGCGCCGACCACGAGACGTGTGTACGCCCTGAAGTGGAACCTGTTCGTCAAGTGGTGTTCTCCTCGGCGAGAAGACCCCCGAAGATGTTCGATAAGGTCTGTGATTTCCTTTCAGCAAGGGTTGGAGCGAAGGCTGTTTCCCTCCACCCTAAAAGTACATGCTGCAGCTATTTCGGCATATCACGACCACATAGATGGCAAAACAGTAGGAAAGCACGACCTGGTCGTCAGGTTTCTTAGGGGGGTGAGACGATTAAATCCTCCTTGACCCCGCTCCATACCCTCTTGAGACCTTTCCCTGGTGCTTCTTCAAGCACTTCAGGATGCTCCCTTTGAGTCTTTGCAATCAGTAGACTTAAAGCTTCTTTCCATGAAGACTTTGCTGCTGGTTGCACTGGCCTCTGTCAAGAGGGTAGTTATTTTCGGTCGACGAATCGTGCCTAGAGTTCGGGCCGGGTGACAACCACGTAGTACTGAGACCCCTGCCTGGCTATGTGCCCAAGGTTCCTACCACTCCCTTCAGGGACCAGGTAGTGAACCTGCAAGCGCTGCCCTTGGAGGAGGCAGACCCAGCCCTGACTTTGCTCTGTTCGCGCGCTGCATTTATACGTGGACAGAACTCAAAGTCTCAGGACACCCAGCAGAGGATGGCCCACTGGATAGTGGATGCCATCGCTTCGGCTTACCAAAAAATCTGTAAAGCGGCGGGCTGGGCGACACCTAATACATTCGCTAGATATTATAGCCTATGCGTAGAGGCGCTCTCCTTCCAGGTTCTCACCCTAAAAGGGTAGAAGCACTGAAAGGTCCGGCACTGTCGGCTTGCTGCACCCTACTATGCACCCTTATTACTCCAGAGTGAAAAAACTGTTGAGTCCTCTAACACCCTCGGCCCGGACATGGCGGAGCTTTGGCAGACATGGCCAGACTTTTATCCGCTGAATCCTTGAGAACCGGGTCTAGGCTGGGTCCCATATGTGTGGCCCTATGGGGATCCCATATATGTATATTTTCTCCACGGCTGCTCCTATCAGAAGCCTGTGTCTTTCCCTTGGGTGAAGTCACCCAGTATTCATATGTAGTACAACCTTCGGGCTAGTCCATATGTATTTTCCACATAACTCCTTGAAGAAAGTGACTTCCGCAGCCTTCTCCTTCCTAACAGAAAGGGGACGCTCTTCCAGTGTTATCCAATTTCTCACTGTATGGGTTATCACGGAACAACAGTGACAGATTAATTCTGTGTAAGCCTCCTCCTATCGTTCTTCCAGGCAAGAAGGGGTAGAGGCTTGCACAGGGCGCTGGATGGGGTGCAGCAGCTCTGGTGCTTTGGTAGGGATTCCTATTAGTCTGTCAAGGCGTACGTCGAGAGACCGACTGATAAGGGAACGTCTCGGTTACATATGGTGACCCTCGTTCCCTGAAGAGGGGAACGGAGACGTATGTCCCGGCTTATCGGGCTTGGCTCCTCAGCAAAAAACTGAAGTGCATTTGCACCTGTTGCTCATTATTTACCTGCGCTGCGAGGATGAGCAGTTGATGCAAATGATTTCACTCGAAGTAGATTAGCCTCTCTAGTGAGATTCCTATTAGTCGTCACAACGTATGTCTCCGTTCGCTCCTTCAGGGAACGAGGGTTACCATATGTAACTGAGACGTTTTCATTCACACACTGATTAGTATATGGAAAATAGCATGCTTATTTGTGGAACAACAATCAAACAACAATATCAAAAACTTTTACCAGTCACCAAGAATCCAACTCTGTAAACTCAGAGGGTGACAGAAGAGACCTTTGGATGGAAAATTTCACAGACAGGGCATAGTGATGTATTGAGACTAGAGATGTGAATATACAAGAGACTGTCCAAAAGGAGCCACACTGCTTGGTAGAAACCTAGAGGATGTGTCTTTGTGGCACCAGTCAAGGTTCAGATTTTCAATCTCCTATGTAATGCTGTGCATTGTGCCTGTAGTCTGGAGCCTATCTGACCTATACTTATGACAACCATGTTTATTGAATGCACTACTAAATGCTGTAAAATCAGAACTAATTTTGTTCTTACAAATTACAATTCCTTAGTAAAATGATGCATTGCATTTTTAAAAATCTATGCACCACCTTTTTACATCCCTTTCCAAGAAATGCTCTGTGAAATTGCCTTTGTGACCTGCATTGTAAAACATGTTGTATTTACCTTTGTGTCTGAAATGCTCTCAATAGATGCTCTGCTGTTCAAAAACCCAAGCTTGAGTATAAGATCAGTTCTCTGCTGTTGTTTTCTACCGAGGGTGTTTCTGACATTTTACAGGGTTTTGACTTGTACATGCTCTGCTATCCGACAAGTTGTGTACGAGGATCCATTAAATTTTTGGCTTTCTGTCCAAAATCCTGTTGAGCTTGACGGAAAGTCGTCTTCGTTTCCCACCAAGCTGCTTTTCCATCCCTGTGCAAACAGTCTGAGAATGAAGTGCTTGTATGTAAATCCTCAAATCTACATGCGCACATTCTATTTAATTTCACAGCTAGCTGAGTGGCCCTAATCACATCCAGACATTTGGGTCCTTTGCTATTCAAGTCTAATAGACTCTTTTGGAGATGTGGGACATTGTGCAGTTTAGACTTTTTGCCATACCGTCTGTTGGAGGTCTCTTGTGTCATAACCGTAGCAAAAATAATTAAAATCACTCTTCAAAACAAAGACTACAGCATCGTGATTTTGAATATAAACCTAATTGCTTTGCTCTTTTGTGGCCATGCTTAAATGTAAGAGGAAGGATGCTTTCCCCCTCTCTAATCCTTGTAATATAAATACAGATGTTGAATTTCTATCTTGTTGAATCATCTAAAATGAAGAATGTTTTCTCTTACAGTTCCAGAAAGGTTTCTGACCAACCTGAAGGTGACGCAGAAGACTCTGGAGAGAATCACAGTGTAAGCATGTGTTGTTAGCCTCGACTTGGTGCTTTATTACTAGATCTGTTTTACTTCTGGATTTAATTTCTTCTATACTTTAGGTCTAAGAGAAAAATTAGAGGTGCTAACTGACTAACTGCCAACTGTTTGTGGCTGACTGGGCAGTAGCTTGATTTTTATAACTTTTGTATGGGGACAGGCGATGTAAGAATATACTGTTTTAAAAAACAAGCATAAATGGAGTTGACCATTACCTGAAGGCAGTGCCGCTGCATCAGGGACCTAGTGGGAGCCAGAGCTGTTTTTAAGTTTGCACTTGAAAATTAAAGGGTACCTATTATGGATTTTTGAAAATTGCCCTTCATGTAGAGTGTAACATAGATCTAAGTGAACGAAAACATCCTGCAAAGTTTTAAACATGAAAGTTCACCGTATACAAAGTTATTGTCTCTCAAAAGTAAGAGTCGACTCTGAGTCGCTGATATGAATCGTTCGACGAACGATGCTTTTCCTTTGTCTAGTTGACGTCAACTTGACAAGTTATTTGAATAAGATACGCCCACTCATTGCGTTCGGAGACCAGTGTTGCCAGGTCCGTATATGCCTGCACTGTTTCCGCGGGTTGTTTGTGTTGTGCACGGGTTGACGCGATTGTTTTACCCACTGGAACATGATTGTTATTGGGGAAACACCCGGGAACGCTATTTGACTATTTTTGGCCGTGATTGGGTTAGTTTTCATGAGCAATTGGGCTGGTTTTGTTGTGCAGACCTGGCAACCCTGTCGGAGACGCCAGGGACAACTAACATCATGTCGAGACGCTGTTTTGAAGTGCGATGCAAAAGCAAACTTTTTTCATCTGCCCAGTGAGGAGCATTTGAAGACTAAGTGGCTACAGTTCATATATACAACTATACCACAGAAGTATAGCCTTGTTCTGTGTTCGCGTAATTTTGAAGATGATTGCTTCACAAACCTAAATGCTATAATGTATGGATTCGCGAGCCGTCTGATACTGAAAGAAAGTTCAGTACCGAGTTTATTTGGATCAGCTTCCTTCTCCGAATCACAAACTGTAAGTATTATTAATATTAATTGTTGCTTTTATGTTTTATGTATCATGCTCAATAATTATGTGTGTGTTGTGTACGCACAGCGCATAGGTCGTCAGCTGTTTTGAATGTGAAGTGTTTGTCGTTGTTAATGGAGTTGTCATAAAGAATATAGCTATAACGTTACCTCTTAGTACTGCATTATCAATATGTTTATGCGTTGGGCTAACGCAAACAAAGACTGAATGTGCTTTTACCACTAAACTTTGGGCTATGGTAGCTAGCTAACATATCACCACAGATTAGCGTCACGCAAAGGCGGGGTTTGGAAAAATGACTCGCTAAACGATTCATATGGGAGTCGGTGAGCAAATCAAGTAAAAATAAATGCATATTATAAGACAACAAAAGTGTTTTTTGTCATGGCATGCTCGTAAAACTGTTGTTGGGGACTCCCAGAACAATATTAGGAACATTTTAAATGCCATAATAGGTACCCTTTAAAAAATGCTGAAATTGTCAATCAGAGGCTTCTGATTGAGCTGTGAACATACTGTCCTATTCTTGTCAAGTTATTTGATTTCAGCACATAAGGAGGTCATTATTTTGTTAAATTAACTCATTGACTGTATGAATATTAGCCACACAGTGTCTATTATAATTAATTAGACCCTAATTAATACAACTACTTTCTCAGTTTTTAAATAAAACACTTATCCACTGTAATACCACTGATCGTTTAGCTTAAACTTTTATTAGAGGTATTTTGATTACCGACAGTGCTTATTGGGGTCGTTTCTTATTACCACAGAAACATGCTGTTCTTTTTGTTGCAAATATGGACTATGGATTATTTGCTTTCCATGGAAATAATTAAAATGCCAAATAATTCAAGTATAAAGGCCCCTTTTCCCACTCCTAGCTAGCATTGATTTTGATGTATAATTTTTTTACCTATTACATGTGTTTTTACGTGGCTTTATGGCTACCCCCTGGTAAGAGAGTTCATCAAAGCAATGGCTTAATCATATTTTCCTCTGTGGAAATGCAGCTAATACAAATAGCATGCAGAGCCTTTCTAACAAATATAAATGTTCATAGAGTAAGTGTTTCCAACCAATTAGTTCTCACTGCTTTTACTCTTGGCTCTTCCATTTATATTGGGTGAAGTATTTAGTCCACTTAAACAGAGATAAACAAATGCAGGATAAACAGAAGTGAGGAGAAATGAGAAGTTATTTTCACAGCTTTTAAAGCCCAGTTCTGAGAGATGCCAGACAAGGTAACTATAATAAAAGAGTCTCAAAATATTTGCATAAAACCTTGATACATTTATTGAAATATATTAGAAAATGTAGTGACCTGAATAACTAAACTCTATTGACACTATTCATTTTTTCTCCTTACAGATATTTTCCTCATCTCTTGTTCCTACAAGCTTCCTCTTTCCTCAAAACAAGACAGAGAGTAGTTTCAGCGGCCCTTCCGAGTGTAAGCACGTTCCTGAGACACACAGGGCACTTACAGAACACTGTGTCACTAACAACCCTGCAGGAGATGCCAAAAGTCTAGTAAAGTCACTTCAGACAAGTCTCAACATCCAGTGGGAGAAGCAGCAGTCAGCCCCTCATAAATCAGAAACTGAAGCTCCATCAGTGGACGTGACGCATAAGGAAACGAAGGGGGAGGAAAAAGGGGTGAATGGAGGGCTCTGGGATACTAGAATAATTCAAGAGTGCCGTAACGGGACCTCTGGGCTTCTGGATGTCGAGAAGCAGTATCTCTGTCACCCGATCGTGGGCTCAGAAGGGAGCTTGTTAGCTGAGGAGTCCCATATACAGAGCATGCACTCCGCCACAGGAGGAAGAGCAGCCTTTGTCCCCAGCTTGACTCGCTTGAAGCACTTTTCACAGTGGCAAAGCCCACTTACCATGGAGGGCCAATTTAGTGAGCACATTTTATCCAGAATGTCTGTTGAGAGTCAAGAAGCCAAAGTCCATCCAGAAGGAAGTGGGCTCAGCTCTAGCTTAGGGAGCCTTGCAAGTAGAGTGTCCTGGATGCTGGCAGATGCAGGGCGTGTGCTTACAAACTTTTGAAGGAACAAACCGGTGGTAGAGAAAGCAGTTGGTACAATCAAATGTGCTCAATGGTAAAGGATCTACCCTTCGTAAACCATATCCAATTAGAATTGACTCTAAGACCACAGGCAAAACCAACTCTGGAGGCAACCCAGTTTCGACGCAATCTGTCTCATAGTGAGATATTGTCAGTTAGAAAACAGAGTGTTGTATTGCCTTCCATGCAAGATCTGTTAAGATCCAGAACAGAGACAACTTGGACAAGGGGTTTGGTGACCACCCAGATAAATGAAGGACTGAAGGTATGCTGCCAAAGACTACACCCTGTACCTGAACCCTTGCTCCATCTCCAGAACCTTCCACCTCAGCAGCTTCTCTCCTGCCTGCACAATGTCATCCCTGCCCACTTGCTAAGGGAAGAGCGGGTGTTAGCTTTATACTGGCTCAGTGTCGCCACCTGTTCTCAACCAGATCCACAGCCTGCAGTTATTGTCCTTTTCCAGACTAAGCTTTTGGTGGTCACCTTTGATCCTTTGACTGATTCTTCCAGCCCCACACACTCTTTAAATGTTTTCTATGAATTATCTATTCAGGAAATGCAGGAGATCCACATTGGTTTTGCTGGGCAGACTGTCAGACTGGCGGGCATCACAGAGAACAGCATACTTACTTTGCACACTTGCAATGCAGTCTTAAGTCAAGAACTGTCTCGAACTTTACTTGAGGCTATTTGCCCTTTCGAGAGTGGTGCACTGGACCATCCGCTACTGTCAAGTGACATAGTATCTTTGTCCTTAGACTGGGACTCCCATATTAAGGATTTGCTTTTACCCTCTGGTCGGCGCCTTACATGCTCTTTTCAGAAAACTCTGGCTAAGGTGGTCTTCCTGTTACATGGTAACATGCAAGGTGAACGTCCGGCACTTGCGCATGTACAAATACTTCTTTACACGACTGTCAGATTTCAGCGATCAAGTCTCGAGCTGCACACTGACCCCATTGTACCTGTTTCACAGGTGGCACCAATAGAATCTGAGCTTTTCCAGCTTGTCCTGACTGACACACACCTGTGTCTCTTGCGTGAGGATGCTGTTTATCACCCACCTCCACGTTCACTAGCTATAGTGGCACCTCAGGCCCAGTTCAGGCTAATAGACCTGCGGCAGCGTTTGGACGTCCGTTGCGTGCTGGTCAGAGACGGATACGGCAGTATGTGTCTGGATGTGGTTTTGGCTCATGTCTACCGGAAATCCGGTGGAACTGGAGGTCACCCTCAACCTCCAGAGGTCTGCAGTGCTGATGAGGCAGCTGCCCAATCTCCTACCAACTCTGATTCATCTCCCCGGAATGAAGTGTGGAAATTAACTTTCAGCAGCTCCGCTGAGGCCACCTTCCTGATTAATAACTTGTCAAACATTTGATCAAGGACCTTCCAGCAAAATAATTAACAGCCCAGTGAGGAGAATTCGACAGGCGACTACAAATAGGCTGAGTGCACCGAAAACATGACATGAGTCTGTGGTGCTAAGATTTGAGAGATATTTTGTAATTTTGTGTTATATTGTTACTTTTCCATGAAGTTTTATGACTAGCATTGTGATAAATTTGTCTAAAGGCCACACACCAAAAATGACATCTGTAACAATAACTATATTGGTGTCCACACCAACACACAATATTGTTCTGTTTATTCTAAGCATGCGCTGCAGTTATGCAGATGTCTGCCTTTAAATGCTTGATCTATTTTAAGCCAGTTGGATTCTGATTGGCTGTCTATGTTTTCAGCAGGAAAAAACCTTGTGGAAGTGATTCCAGCTATGTTGTTTCTCTGTCCGTTATTATTACAGTTGTGGTGTGGATTCTGCTATTCTTTTATGTTTAGAACGATTTTTAGAACTATATTTTTATCGATATAGTTATCATCCTTGGTGTGAATGGGTCTTAGTCATTGGAAGTAGTGCCCATGATTAAGATCATAAATTCATAAAGCTGGTTGAGACTATTGACATAGGAGTAATGGTGTTTGTTGGGCAATATTAAATGTGCAGATCAAAAATGATTTTTGATTCAGAGTAATGGATCTATAAAAATGTATAATAGAATTAAAGAATCAGTACTCAACCTAAATTTTCATGTTCATTTTATTCAGTGCCAATTATAGAATATAAAGTACGAGATTGCTTCAAATTCGCATTTGTCATGTTTATTCCTGTGCGTCACCAGTATGCTTTTATAGTGTAGTTCATTATCTCAGATTGCATAGTTAAAGTTATATTGTTTCGGTTGAACAGTGATGTACCACCCAAACATACAAATTAAAAAAATCTGCATAAAAAAACAGCTTTTCACACTCTTCCCTACCCCGTCTTTGACTCATATACTGAAGCCTTTCTTCACAAAAAAAAATCATGTTTCATGCCTGCAGCTTCCAGCAGTTATCAGTATGCATCATTCCAGGGTCAAGGTGAGATTGTTTTCTTTTCTGAAGGGTCACTTAAGTTATCTGCATCACATTGCTAGCTAATAGCTTCATTGCCCCTTTTGTTTCAGACCCTGCTGTGTAAAATATTAGTTATGGTTCTATCGTGCCTCCTTTTTTCCAGCCATGCTCCCTGTTGTTGATGTTATGCCACTGAAGAAGAGGAGCAGGAAGAAGACATTCTTCCTCCCTACCTAGTCTAAAAATGTAATACTGTGTAGAAAATTCTGGGCGCATGTACAGTGCAATCAACTAGTGCTTTTCTTTGACAATGCCAGCAAGAGAGGGAGAGAGTGCCTTTTAATAAAAGTACATCATGTGCCTTCTCAGAAAATCAGAGCTTTTCACCTTTTCAGACTTGAAATACTGTGTAAGTGAAAAGATCCTGTCCTAAGGACAGATTTTTCCTAAATTAATTTTTTATGGCAGACTGCAAGTAATATCAGCTGGGCTGTTGTCATGTTTTAGAATGGAATAGAAAAAAAATAATGTCATAAGTGTTTTATGCAGGCTTGAATTAGCATGCATTGTTCTACTGTGCTTTATTGATTACAATTACATATAACATATGTAACATACATCATATAACGTTAAAGATGTGGGAATGAGGGAAATTTAAAAATTACGTTAACTCACATGAGATAAAGGGTCATCATATAAGTGGCTTAATAAAAGTGGTTTTATTTAACATGGAGCAGATCAAATTTAGATACAGAAAAAAAAGAACTCTGTTATCATGAATATTCCTGCCATTCTTGATCTTTGTGAGCTAAAGTGAAATCTGCAGAGAGAGAAAACCCGCTCCCTATTATCAGCTTTACTTAAAGAGTGTTACCTTCTTACTTCCTATAATGTAATAGAGACTCCATAATTCCATTTAGGCCCTATACTCATAACCAGCACAGTCCTCATAAAAGTGGATTGATAATTCTCCCTTATCCCTTTAATGATTAGTTTTTGCCCATTTTGGCTGTATTTTGGTTTAACAAAGATTTTGGCTCTAACATCTACTATCTAAATAAGCACTCCTAAAAACCTTAATGACCTGGGGCCTCATTTATAAACGTTGCGTGCGCACAAAAAAGGCGTACGCCGCTCTCTACGCAATAATTGGTATTTATAAAAAGCAAACTTGACGGGAAAATGTGCGGTCCTTCACGCACGCTCTGACCCAGGCGTACGCACAAAAACGGGTGAAATGAGAAATGGCGACACCGTCGGCAGATGGAAGAAACACGTGAAAGTGTGAGAGAGTGTAGACCGTTATGTTAAAGAAATGGCAATACTGCCTCTCATAAATAAAATGAAGACTTCACAAAGCAAGTATTAGCCTACAATTAACAGCCTACTACACGAACACCCGTTTGATCGATCTGCAGTGTAAAACAAACAAAATCAAACGAAGATTACAGAAATGCAAATTAACACATATTTGCAAAAAGAAAAGTGAAATATGTTCTGCAATAATATTGGCATGTTATGCAATTCATCCTCATAACACATCTGTAGCTTGTCAGGTGCAATCAAATGGATGGAAATAAAATGCCATTAGGCCTATGCCATCACAATAATGGAGCGCTAGACGCTTTTTTGCATCGACTTTGATGTCCGACCATTTCTGTTTTATTTCGGCCACGGTCCGAGGTTGTGAGGCTGCAGCATTAACGGCGTCTGCAACCTTTTGCTACTCAAGTGCCTTTTTGGCATTAGTAAAGCCCACACTGTGCCCTCCAAACAACATTTTCTCCTCTTTTCCACCACGCCAACGATAATTTCTACTTGACATTGAGTGAAGTTAAGTTTCTTGGTTTTTCCTCTCTGTATTTACCATGATTTCGCAATCGATGCATATTAAATTGTGGGCATTTCACGGACTATTTATGGGCAACTATGGGCGTTTCACGGACTATTTATGGGCAGCTATGGGCGTGACATGAAGCCGCAAAAGCTGCGCTACATTTAGAATTGGTTGTGATTTATTAAGGGAAATCTGCGTGGGATGTGCGTGCGCACGGTTTTATAAATCCGAATATTTTTGTACGTACGCACGTCCTATGTTTCATCCGTACGCCACTTCTGACGCAAATCCTACGCAAAGTTTTATAAATGAGGCCCCAGCTCCTTTAATTGCATACTGTATGAAACATCAGTGATCAAGTAAAGACAAGCAGCCAGTCAGCAAACCATCTAGCACAAGAAGTGGAATTGTGGATTATTTTATATGCTTGATGAAAACTTTTGAGGGATGTAATGATGACATCTGCTTTACTTGTGCTGGTCTAATAAAGCGAAGGTTGTCCTATTCACGCATACTCCATTTACATGAGTCCTCTGTTCCAAAATTAAACATTCATTCAATACCAAAATGTATTGATAATTTTTTTATGCTGCAGAACAATACCTTATTTTTCTTAATGTGAAGATTTTTTGTTTTTGTGCTACAATTGCTACTTTTTCTTACGACATGGGCTTTTCCACTCACACAGTATGCTTTAGTCGCCATTGGCAATAGTCTGGAAAACTTTGTGAGATTTACGTATGCGGTTTCAGGAATGAACAGGATTTGTGAACCAATGGCTTACACAAAAAGATTCATATAAATGTATCGAAATGGCTGTTTGCTAGCAGTTTGAATCACATTCACTTAGTAAGTTCTAATTCCCTCTCTGAACTAAGAGTCACTTTTTTTGTTACATCTGATCGAAATGAAATGGGAACCAGTACTGTGTATATTTTCAGTTCGTAAGACAAGTCGTGTAATTAAAGATTCATATTCAAAGCATTATAGTCTGTTAATAATGGTACTCTACAAACATTACATTTTTTGCAACAATTGTATTGGTGACAGTTTAGCAATTGAGGTTCAACTGTGGTTGTTTGACAGTGAGGCCATTCACAAAGTTTAGAGCTACAAAAACTCATGCATCATTACACTAATAAAATACATTACAGTGTGATTCTTTTACTTGTGTATTGTGCAGATAAAGAGAATGCATCCATCTCTGTGATGAGAGAAAAGCTTGTTTTATTTCATTTAGATTCATCACATAAAAAGCCCCCCTAACAAATAACCGTTATTGCAGGGCGAGAGCTGTGTGATGCTGGATACCATTATTCAACCCAACAGAGGCCCCGAAATTTGCTAGCTACCATAATAACAATAGTAGACGTTGTATTGCTGTCATGCTAGTCAATCAATTGTGCAGGCCAGAGGGTGTGCCACTGTAGTCTCCTTATGGATGCTTTTTGAATGCTTTATCCATCACATTAGAAACAAGCCTGTTTGAAATATAACAAATAAAGGCAAGATGACAGCGCGAATAGAAAGACACCCTCTTCCCGCTCAGCACCGCTGATCAGGTCAAGCGGACAAAAGCCAGGGAATGATGTGTGGGGCTTTTTCTGAGAAAGTGTGTGCGTACAAGCGGAGCTTCTCGCCTGGACCAGCGAGACCTCTTATCTCGCCTTTGCAGGCCCTGTGAGGTGGGATGCGTCCTCTTTCATTAATATACTTCACACCTCCTCTGCTTTAATGGCTTTAGGTGTGCCCAGTGCCTGATGGGAGAAACAGGTGGGGCCTCTTGGTGAGCTTGACAGCTCCTGAGAAAATTTCTCATTTTAGCTACCTCGTTGCTTCGCTCTCTTTTTCTAAGAGAGCCATCAATCATGCATGTATGCCTTTGTTTGTAACCTTAGCTGCTTGATCCCAGAAGATCCATCAAGTTAGAGTACAGTACATTAAGTTAAACAGTAATGACATTGAAATATAGTGCTGCTTCTTTCTAATAAGGCCTCTTAAAGGAAAGCCATATTTAGTAAGGAAAGTAGAGGAAATTTTATGAGCGAGAGTTAATACACGTCACGAAAAAACAATACCTCAGATGGAGGTTGATAGGTTTGTTTCTGGGTAACATTAAAGAAACCATTTTGATCAGGAACATTGATTCTGTTTGCCCTTTTTGTGTGTTCAGTCCAATTTAACAATATTAAATTATACTTTAACTTTGATAATAATGCTGTTGTGTTTTATGCAATGTTAATTAGTGCCATTTTCCATTTTGTAAGAAAACAGTGGTTTTCAATTATTAATTTTTGTTAAAAAAAACTTGCATCCCCTTAGAAATGTTTAAAAAAAAAAAACATTTTATTTTTATACCAAAAACTTAATTTACTTGTATTCATTATGTTTTTGTTGACTTAACAGGCATAAAGGAGCCGACAGCAAATGTTTTATTGCAAAAACATGTTATGTCACTTTTTCCCGTATGTGTTCTTTTGGTTTTCATTGTTTTGTTGATAATGAAAAGTCACTCTCTTTATTGCAATACAAAACAGACTTTTTGCCATATTGATTATTTTCTGTAAACTTTCTGTTGCAAAAACACATAAAACATATTATTGAAAATGACTTTTAATGCATTAAAAAATAAATGAATAAATGAAAATGCGACAACTGCTATGCAGGAACGATATTAAAAGCATAGTTCACTCCGAAATTAAAAATCTGTCATCATTTACTCACCCTCATGTCGTTCCAAACCCATGTTTTTTCCCCCATCTGTGAAACGCAAAAAGAGATGGATGAGGGATGTGAGGATGGTGGTTGTAACTGTCAGGCTCCAAAAAGCACATAAAAGTACCATTAAAGTATCATTAGTCCATACGACTCGCAAGCTATAATACAAGAGTTGAGTGAGAATTAGAACAAATTTTAAGTTGTTATTCACTGTAATGATGCACGTGTAAATGCATTTTTACAGAAGTGTAGAGTGCAAGTGAGGGAAGAAAGAAACTGTCCACATCTTACAAAAAAATGTAGCAAATGTTTTTAGATTTTTTAGATTTTGGTCTTGTGGTCTGTGATGTTCCCCATGTTCTAACGCTGAGGACACTTTTCTAAGTTATATAGTGTCTTTCCAGTGAGCAATCGCAGCAAAGCTCCAGTGCTTCCTTGTACGTTAATTCATGTTAGCGAAACACTGGTCTTCTCCTTTAACCTCCGGATTCCTCTCCTCATTATTGCGACTCGGTCTGTTGTAGTCAGGCTAGTCTCTGCATCGGGCACTCTGATGGAATTTGGCAAGTAAGGGGGAGCCTCATAGGAGCACACACACACACACACACACACACACACACACACACACACACACACACACACACACACACACACACACACACACACTTATTATGCCAACCCTGAATGTCATCCGGCTCTTTGAGCCGCGGCTCATTTGTGAATGTCTGTCCTCTGGCCAAACGTATTTCTCTGCCCTTTAGAAAGATGATGTTGTCATCTGATGTCATTTTTTAAATTGGAACACTCTATCCCATCACCCCCCTCCTCACTTGCTTTCCCCCCTCCCCGTTTCTGGACTCTGCACGAGTCACATTAGCATTTTGCAAAAACCGTGAGACATTTTGCCACTTCGGCTTTGTGACAGATTTCACAGGCTCAATTTTAACCGTTGCCCTGGGGGGCAGAGGCACAGTTTC
Organism: Chrosomus eos; assembly: GCA_036326025.1. Lineage (NCBI taxonomy): Eukaryota > Metazoa > Chordata > Actinopteri > Cypriniformes > Leuciscidae > Chrosomus > Chrosomus eos. The sequence continues at coordinate 23,341,191 of CM070833.1, read as the reverse complement.
CATCTGTTGATAGTGTAGCTGAAGCCAGCAGGTCGTTTAAGAAAACTTCCTATGGCTGCCAGCTGCACTCCAAACTCTAGATATGGAGTGTTCATTTGAGGCGCTTGTGGTGCTGGGCTGTGATTTCACTCACCACTTTGAACACTCACTTGCATGAAGATGTGAGAATTGGAGCTTCAGAAAATGCAAATTAAACCAATATATAAAAATCAGGGTCAGGTCTGTTCCGCATGTCTTGTTTAGCTGACATATTTTAAAACACTTAATTGCAGAACTGTAGGTCAAAAAAGACAATGGAAAGCATTAATATGGATTTTATTATTGGTTGTGAGAAATATGTTCTTATATAAAATGAATTTATTTCATTAATTTTCTTTTGTTTCTGTGAAGTCCAATCAGGTAAACGTAAATGTGTCTTTGCAGTGTGTGGACACAACCACCATACAATGAAAAAAAATCCATTCACTCCTTTTTTTAATCCTCAAAAAGCCTAAACACTCTCAATAATCAAGGCGTTTAGATTTTCTGAGCAATATGATGTCATATTGCTCATGCTCCGCCCACGACCGCTGATAGACTCTGTGGGGTGAACAGTTACTCGTTATCATTTAAAGAGACATGCACTGAAACGGGTCACTGTGAACAGAGCTGTTTTTGAGGAGGTAAAAAGGGTGTTGTTTTACACAACCATTGAGGAATTTTAACCAAAGTATGTTACAATCTTTACATGAAGCAGGACCGGCGAGTGCACTTCTGCCACTCTAGGCGAAAAAAATTGTGCCGCCCCTCTATTTGCAACTTATAGGCCTACCAGCAACAACACACAAAGACCAATAAGCCATAGGCCTACATATAACGCACAAATAGCGCGCAACAGGAGTGTGCCCAAAATATTAAAGTTTATGCAGGAGGCAAATGCCTGGCATTTTTCTTTAAGCAGTCATGACAGCACTTTTCCAAACAATCACATTTCAGCTTCTCAAATTACCGTTGCAAATCTCTTTACACCACTTTCTTATGTGCGTAAAACACAAACAAATGAAATGTCCGCAAACACATTATATCATCAGCAGGTTCAGCAAGCATCTTAAACAATGACTAAAGAGCAAATAAAGCTTAACTTACCTTTCAGAAGCCCCTGGTTCAATATATTTTAACAACAAACCCCTCTGTTGTGCTTTCTCCTTCAATAGTCTCCTCTTTTTATATTCGCAACCAGATAATGTTGGTCATTTATATCCTGCTCCCTGATGGGTGATTCATAAAATCGATCCGTTCATTGTGTATGTCACGTGACAAATGAACAAAAGACTCGGAAGGTAAAGTTCCCTGTAAATTATTTTTGAATGCATTATAATGATTTCTTAATTCAGAATATGATCAACATTGCGTAGGTGGATGTGATCGGGGAATTTGGCTGTTAAAAGTATAAACATTAAAGCCACTTAAATTAACAAAATGACTCGAATAAAGATTAATTCATTTTGATGAACGAGATTGAACAAGAGAGTCAGTAAAGTGATCCCATCACTCAGTCATGACTCGTGAGAGCAGGGGGCAGGGCAGCGGCAGCGGCAACGGCAGCTCAGCAAATCATATAGCTTAATTTGTGAATTGTTCATTCCCGGTTGGCACACATTTTGCCGCCCTTACAAACGTGCCGCTCTAGGCAATTGCCTAGTTCGCCTATATGGACGCGCCGGCCCTGACATCAAGACCCTAAAGAATCATACCAACTTGTGGAAAATGTGCATTCGATGACCCCTTTAAAGCTCAGGTCTCTAGTATCATACTGTGCACAAGGGATAAGACACATTTCTATAAGGGTCTGTGTTTTTGGTCATAATTTCAAACTGCCTATTGTGCATCTACTGATGAATCAACACTGATGAATCACTGAGAGGCAATAGCCTCTGAATGTTATGATTCTACAGCAGTATTGCGACATTTCTTGTCAGTTTTGCAGCTCCTTAAAAGACTCCAGAAATTAGATCTGCCTTGAGAGATTACAACTTTTTACGGGAGTGTTCATCCTTTCAAGAGCTTTTAAAGAGTGAATTAGTAATGTTCTACGATAAAATACAGATGTTACTGAGAAAAACTGCTAATAATAACAGATTTACTGTATTGATGCTGGCAGGCCGTTTCTGAAGTGAAAGGGCTTGTAATTTATGCAATGAAAAATCTACACTGTGTTGAATTCATGTCTGAATTCAGATGCTTCTTAATTCAGTATGTGGTTAGTCTCAAAATTTGGTCTCTATGTATAATAATAATAATCATAAAGTTAATGGTTCATTGAGCATTGAATAATGTTAATTTTGGATTAAAAGCACATATTTTCATCAGATCTTTAATCAAACCTCATAACTCCACTGCGCCTCAGTCTTCTTGATTAAAGTGCTACATGTATTTTGGACCGTCTCTGCTTGTTTGCAAGGGTAAATATAGAGAACTGAATTTTTGACTAAGTACAGCATTTTCTTTACTCAATAAACACTATGGCCCAGTTTCACAGACAGGGCTTACAGTAGATTAAAAAATGAAATTACTGGTGTGCATCTTGAGACAAAACAACGGCACGAACATATTTTAAGATCATGTTTTATGAAGATGTTTTTCCGGGGGTGCTCGGGGGATGTTTTTTCAATTTCCTGAAAAGTAGCCTTGTTAGAGATTCTGCCTGAAAGCGACAAATACTAGACACAGTCCAACATATCTTTTACTGTCCATTATGACCCGTCCTTTTTGGCTTCCTGCAGCATCAAAGGCATCTGCCACTGTGTATGGTGCAGTGAATCTTAAATCATAAATACTGCTGTGTTTGCCCAGTGAAAATGAAGTCTACCTAACTTCTGTTCCCTCCCCTCCCTCTGAGCCTTGGCACACTCATACTATTTACTCTGCCCTCGAGCACGCTCACAAACAAGACAAGGTTGTTTTCTGAAACCTGCTATGCTTTCCTTTTTGTGGCCTCTGGGTTTGGAAGGACTCACCATCAGAATGCTGATGTCAGGGAAGTTTCTCTCTCTGTCTCCTGGTCTCGCTCACTGTCACTTCTATTTGACTATGGTCTGTACTTCCAATGTCAAGTCATTAATCACATTGTAGAAGTTAAGTGTGACTGCAGGCAGCACACTGTTATAATTGCACAAGCAAGAGAAGTCATAATTAGTTTCCAACAAACTTGATTCATAGGCCATGTTGTATAACTTCTTTATTCATTTTTCTCCCCCCACAGAATATTAGCCTATAATATTTTAAACAAACAATGATGCTGGTACTAACAAGCAAACCTAACTGGTGAGTTTAATGTTATATAGGAAAATTATGTAAGAAATGTATTGTAAATGCTATTTTGTCTTTACATTGATGGAAGAACAATCATTCATTTACATTTTTAACAATTTGAATTTAAAACAGCTCTTGCAAAAGGTGTTCATCTAGAAGTTCTCTCTAGAACATTGGATATTGTTGCACCCATTAGATTAAAAAAGGTCAAAGAAAAAAGTATAGCACCGTGGTACAATAATAATGTAATACTACGTATGTTTTAAAGAGAGAAACCCGTAATTTAGAGCGTAAATGAAAAAAATAAATAATTTAGAGGTCTTTAGAATCGCGTGGAAAGACAGTATGTCACGTTATAAAAAGGCCCTTAAAATGGCCAGGGCTGAGCACCTCAGCAAATTAATAGAAAACAACCGAAATAATCCAAGGTTTTTATTTAATACCGTGGCTAGACTAACAAATAAACAGACATCGTCTGAACAAAATACCATGTTACAGTTCAGTAGTAATGATTTCATGAACTTTTTTCACCGAGAAAATTGAAAGCATCAGAATCAAAATCGTAAACGTTCAATCTTTGCTCGCACCCTATAATTCAGCCGCAATTATCACCCCGCAAGAACAATTACAATGCTTTACAACCATAGAACAAAAAGAGTTAAATAAACGTACCACTTCATCTAAAACAACAACATGTTTATTAGATCCTATACCAACTAAACTACTGAAAGAAGTGTTACCTATAGTGGAAGAGCCTCTTCTCAATATTATTAACTCGTCTTTATCTTTAGGTCATGTTCTAAGAACGTTCAAGCTGGCAGTTATAAAACCTCTTATTAAGAAACCACAATTAGATCCAAATAACCTATTACAGACCCATTTCAAAGCTTCCATTTATGTCAAAAATATTAGAAAAAGTTGTGTACGCTCAACTCGGCTCTTTCTTGCAAGAAAACGACATCTATGAAAAGTTTCAGTCTGGATTCAGGCCACATCATAGCACTGAAACTGCGGTAGTTAGAATCACAAATGATTTACTTTTAGCTTCGGACCAAGGCTGTATCTCAGTACTAGTTTAACTTGATCTTAGTGCTGCGTTCGATACTATAGATCACACAATACTCTTAGATCGACTACAAAATTACACTGGTGTTCAAGGACAAGCATTAAGCTGGTTCAGGTCATACTTATCTGACCGCTACCATTTTGTCTACTTAAATGGAGAAAAATCTATCATAACTTCAGTAAACTATGGAGTGCCGCAGGGATCTGTATTAGGCCCTTTATTATTCTCATATATATATATGCTGCCACTTGGAAATATTAAAAGGAAACATGGAATTAGTTTCCATTGTTATGCTGATGACACTCAAATATATATTTCATCACGGCCAGATGAATACGCTAAATTATCCAAATTGACAGATTGAGTTAAAGATATAAAAGATTGGATGACGCGTAATTTTCTTTTATTAAATCCAGACAAGACAGAGGTAATACTTATCGGTTCTAAAAACCGTCTACAAAACCTTTCACAGCACGACTTTAACATAGTAGGATGCCCTGTTACTTTATCTGCTACAGTAAAATACCTGGGTGTTCTATTAGACTGCAACCTGTCTTTTGAAAAGCATATCTCATATGTTACAAAAACAGCCTTTTTCCACCTTAGAAACATTGCTAAGCTACGTAATATGCTATCAGTCTCTGATGCAGAAAAGTTAGTTCATGCATTCATGACCTCGAGACTAGATTACTGTAATGCTTTATTAGCTGGTTGTCCTGCATCTTCAATAAACAAGCTACAGTTAGTGCAAAATGCAGCCGCTAGAGTTCTTACTAGATCAAGAAAATATGATCATATAACACCGATTTTATCATCACTTCATTGGTTACCCATAAAGTTCAGTATTAATTACAAGGTACTGCTTTTGACTAATAAAGCTCTAAATGGTTTAGCTCCAGTCTATTTAACGGATCTTCTATCGCCCTACAATCCATCGTGCTCTTTAAGATCACTAAATTCGAGGCTTCTGGTTATACCTAGGATATCCAGATCCACCAAAAGAGGCAGAGCATTTTCACATTTAGCTCCGAAGCTCTGGAATAGCCTTCCTGATATTGTTCGTTGCTCAGACTTGCTCTCCCAGTTTAAAACTAGACTAAAGACGCATCTATTTAGCCAGGCATCATATACATTTTTTATCTTACAGTTACTGTAAATTCGGCCTCTAGTTCATAAATGCCAGAGGAGAACTGGCCCCGACTGAGCCTGGGTTCTCCCAAGGTTTTTTTTCTCCATTAGGTCACTTGGAGTTTTTCGGTTCCTTGCCACTGTTGCCTTTGGCTTGCTCAGTTGGGGATATTCAAATTAATTAACCAATCATACCATTGATCAGCTCTAGCAAATTTGGATGTCTTTTTTCCAGTAATAAACAAACATTAAGTTGTTTTGATTGATACTGTGAAGCAGCTTTGATACATTCTGTATTGTGAAAAGCGCTATATAAATATATTTGACTTGACTTGACTTGACTTTTAATAACTTTTTAGTCTTGTTGACCTTTATTCAGAACTAAATTGGCCTTATATAGCCTATATGAAACAAAAAACCTTCGACAGACCAAAAATGTATATACTTTACAGTATATAAACAGCCAGTCAGTGTGTATACTGATTTCAGTCACTCTCAGTTATAGTAGTTGAAAGATCTAAGTTTTTGATTTGATTATAAGAACCGGTTCATGAGAGTCATTAGTTTGGGAATCAGATTACACTGGTTGCAGTTTTTGTTTTTGACTCACTGAAAAGAACCCATTCATAAAAGTTCATGAGAATCATTCGTCTGGGTATCACACTACACCCTGGCTGCGCTGAATGTTTTTGGCTCACTAAAAAGAACTGGTTCAGGAGCATTAGAGTCGCTGTCTGTTTCGTGTTGTAGATTTGTGCGGTGTTGCGGTGACATTGAAGAACTGCAGAAAACTCTATCAGAGTAATACCATTCCATGATTGCTTATTTTGTTTTGTAAAGTGCATGGGCATATTTCTTCAGACTTGCCCTTAAATGTGCTTTAAGTGGAAAGATGTTCTACACTGATAAAAATCACACAAAGTTTAAACACAAACCTACTTTAAACAAAGATGTTTATTTACACAAATATCATATGAACATACATGTTTTTTTTTTTTTTTACATTTTTGACCTATATTGAAGGGGTTTCATGATAATGGAAACTGTTAAATTGCTTTTGTGTGAAGCTGCATCCACACCGATCCCAGACAGCAACATAGTGGCAGCCCAGATCCGGGCCACATCTGGTACATGTAGATTCCACATATCAGACAGACTGATCTCATGAAACTGCGTATGTATGACACGCCAATTCGTATTTCCATTTTTGCCGTTCTATCTTTTTACGCCACTTGACTTGAAAGTGGCGTGTATGTTTACGCAAAAGTCATGATGTCATGTTGTATCAGATGTGGGCCGGCACTATGTTGCTGTCTGGGATGTTCAGCAATAACCACTAGGTGTTGTATCACCTAGAAATAAATAAATAAATAAATATTACTTCATACACCTTAAGTCATCCAAAAACTCTCTCCAGCAAAACAATTTCATAACCCAAGGTCAACACATGACCTTTTTCTTTTGAAAAAAAATCTTATTTTGGAGAATTAGTTTTTTCTTTAAACACCAGATCTTACGCAAGGTACCTTTTTATCTTAGACCTCAGCCCAGCTCGGTTACCTTTCGATTTCTAATACAGTGAACTTCAGTCTATAACCTCCAGGCCAGCGTTTGCTCCAGGACTCACATTTTTACTTTCCCAGATGCACAAGATGCTTCTGTTTATTTCTGACTGCTGAGATATTCAACACCACATGAAGTAGATTAATACCTCCTTTGAGACAAGCAGTTCTTGTCTCGGCTGTTGGAGGTTACCGTGTTAAATATGAAAGAGAAGTAGGCCTGTTTGAATGATTGATGCATTTCCTGTCATCTGCGTTTATTGAAGTGACAGCTCGTGCTGGAATATATTGCAACTGGCATGCATCGGGAGATAATGTGATCCTATTGCAGTTAAGAGCTTTATTTTCTCTGTATTAACGCCATGCTAAGGTCAACAGAAGAGAAGACAAAAATAAAGATGGGCCAAGTTCACAAGTATATTCAGAGAGGATTTATATGGCTGCTCATATATATAGTTATTGGAAAACTGGATAATGTGTCTTTTTGAGTGTGAACATATAGCACTGAATGTCAAGTGATTTCACTTGTCCTGGTGGATTTGTCAACAATATAATTTCATATAAATTTAAAATCACAACACCTGCAGCTGATGCAGAAAATGAATGCGCACATTTCTGTTTTAATTATCAGGAGTTTCAAAACAAGCACATTGAAACAGAGACAAAGAAGAAATTCTTCAGCCAAAAAACACATTGTATCAACCCAGATGAGAAATGTCCACCGCCGCACTTGACAGCTCTCCAGACGGCAGCATAACACTGCCAAGTTTACACAATGGATTAAAAGTTCCCAGGGTGCACCAAGTTCTCTGTTTAGACTATAAGTGATTGTTTTAAGGCTGTAGGGAAAGAAGTTCCCCTAAAATGTAATCAAAATTAAGAAATGGCTTTATGTGCAAAGAATCTATACTATATCTATACTTGCCTCACTTCAGTATTGTAGCAAATAAAAGTGCACATGTCATCACCAAGCACTATCTCTCTGTTCAGTCAGTTAACATGGTACGCTTTGATCTATGATAATATGCTTAGTGGAAGCAATGGGGTTATCAATTAACAATTTAGTTTGGATGCATTTTAATAAGAAAAACATTATCTAGACAGACTTGTGCAACCAAAGCTGTGTCAGCACGAGGATGATCAAAAGGCACAGATAATTCATCCGTTATACACCAAATGTGCTTCATTTCTCTTCATTTGTTAGTGCTAAAAATGTACTGTCTTTCGCTGAGAAGTGAAAAGAGAAAAATGAAATTGTCTAGTTCTTTTTATTCAGACCAAATTCCCTATACATATCCCAGTCAGCGGAAGATTGTGCGCTCGTGCGTCTCCAGCGAAATAACCATATGGAGATTATAATGCCTAGTTTTACTATGCATTACATCATCTGCATGCATATTCATCTACGTGATACCACGTTTAACGGTACAAGACATTAGGATAATATGATTTTTAATTGATTTATATTTTTAATGGAAACAGATAGGCCTCCTTGTACATTATTTGTGTGAAAATATTTTCTCAGACAATCTGCTATTATCATGGTAAGCAATCCTCGCTGTAGTTAAAACATTAAAACACAGCATGCCACAGGAAAAGTGTTCAAAACCATTGCATCCACAACAAATATTTCTATTTCTATTCGAATATAATTTTTTTAAAACTTCTCAGTAATGATTTCATGTAATTTAAGTGTTTAAATGGGTGGTTGATTATGATTTCACTTTTTTTTACTTTAGTTAGTGTGTAATGTTGCTGTTTGAGCATAAACAACATCTGCAAAGTTATAACGCTCAAAGTTCAATGCAGAGAAAGATATTTGCTTTTAAAGAAATCATTTTTTAAGGACTAGGCTACAACAAACTGGTAGTGCTGAAGGGATTTTCCAACATTATGTTCCAAGTTTGGAAACCTCATTCTCGAGTTCTGTCCTCTGGGACTGGAACAAGTAGAGTTCCTTCAATAGAAGTGCAGCACTCTTTCAGAAACCCCCACCTTCCCCAGCTCCACCTGTATAGATCTGCTACAGGTAATTCATGTATGCTATACTGTACAGCAGTAGCATGTCTTGCTCTCAGAAGTGTGTCATGTACATTCCACCAATAGCAAACTACATCAATATAGACATTTCCATTACACCATGCCAAACACTCCACACACTTGTCATGGAAGAAGTATATTTATGTATATAAATAACTATTTAACACTTTTTTTTACAGCGCAATAGCATTTAGTTGACTGAAATTCCAGAATCATCAGCAAGCTAACTATTTAAACCATCCGGAGTGGAAAATGTACACAATACCATGGGTAATGGTGATATGGATTCCAGCGATTACATTTTTTTTGTTTTTTCAAAATATGTTTGATAGTGACTAAATATCTTCTATACATTTTGCATTTAAAGCAACACCAAGTCACTTTTCCTCTGTGGTTGCCCTTCAGGTTGGAAGTGGAATTGTCCATTACCGCTGTTGTAAATAATTTAGCCTACTGTCGCACGTACGCTCGCTGTTTATCCAGCACCGGCTTTAGAATGAACGATGTCCACAGACAAGGTAGAGTATGTTGCATGATTTCATGAAAGTATGATGTATTGCGACATCAGAAACAAAGAAAAACAAAATGACTATTGTAACGCTTGAGGTAAAACAAGTCAAATTTGTAGTTTTCTTATGTCTCATTATAGAACTACAGAAATGCGACCCGATCTGGCAATCTTACATAGCGTGGTTATAGCAGATATCGGAACGCAAAGCGGAGGCATAAGTGCCTTTCACCCTGTTACGGCTTGATCAACCACTGAAACGATTTTGGAAACATCATTTATTTTAAGGTAAAAAATCTTAATTAGTGTTGCTTTAATAAGATTTCCCCAAGTAACGGCCAATAATGAAACTGTCGGCCTCCATGATTTCTGTTTTCTCTGATAACAAAGCAAGTGCATGCGAAAAACTCATAATTATGACTTTAGAGGTAAGGAGGAAATTTTCAATAGCACATAAAGGCAGAATTTACCTTTCAAGAACTCATACCATTTGTTAATATTCTAAAGTTCTGAGCTTGGTCAGTTATTTTCTTTAAAAACTTCCACTTTTTAGTAATAGCTTGAGATGCAACTTTAAGTTCAATGCCGCTGGTTTCCCATCCCTCAGGGCCAGACTCAACCTCTCTGACCCTTTCAGGGTCACCTAATCTAAATCGGTGATGATCCACAATCTTTGCACAAACTGTGTAGTTGTCACTTCAGTTACCCACAGTTCTCTCCACCTCTCTCTCCAGGTGCCAAGCTTCGTCTCTGAACTGTGTAAATTGAGCCAGTGAGTTCCCCAGGCGCCCTCCCTCTGGTGGAGACCTGCCACAGCGGTGGTGCAATTTGTCCAACCTGAATGCTCCCGGTGCCTCGGGGGACTCTCTCTAAGTGCTAAATGACCCGGCTGAACCCAATAGTAATCCAACACTAGAAGTTATTCCAATTGGGATTGCCTGCATTTAGGCCGTGTGTATCTCCATCTGAAGATAGTTTATGCTAATTAAAGGTGATCTGTTTTCCCCCTCACTGCTTAGTAGAGCCATCTCTCTCAGCCTCCCCAGAGAGGCCTGCAGTCACTCCCGCTTGCTCACCTTCCTCACACTTACAGTATACTTTCTCCTAAATGATAGTTGCAAATGGTGTGTATAAAATGTTTGGTGCGGCAATAGTGTATAATATGATTTCTTACATTTCTTTGATCGTGTTTAAATGCCTGAATGTTCAAGCTCTGCATGTGTCCTCATACAGGGATACTGATGTGCACTACGGCGGTCAGATGGGGGCAGTAGTGAACTACAGTTCTCCCATCGTGATCGCTTTCTGTCTTCCTCTTATAAATGAAATTGTGCCCTGCAGACATCTGGTTGCTGAAAAAGACAGTGAGTATAAATAAAAAAATGGCACATCGATGCTGGGAGGATATATCTCCTTTTTCATGCGTTTATGGTGATTATCAGGATTAATCTACTAAACTATTGTTTTCTTCCGGGGTGTTTTATTACAAAGAGAAGGCAGCCTTGTGATCTTTAACAGTCTTTAAAACAGAGGAAGTGGTCCGGAGATGAGAGAAAACAAGCAGAGAAGTGGAACAAGAAGAAGAAAAACAGGAAGAAGGCGAGAGGGACTGTGACAGTGGGAGTGAGGAGCATTAATTAATATAGCGCCCAGTGTGAAGGGAATCGATTCCTCTCCTGACACACGCTCGAGTGGGCAGACGGGCGGCTGGGAGCTCGGGTGGAGAGAGAGTGGCAGGGGTGGGAGCATCTGTGCCAGCAGCTTCACCTCAATTTTCATCACACTTCTAATTGTGCCACATGTCACCTGGTAAACGACACATCACCACTGGTCAAAAACAAAATTAGACTTTCGTTATCATCCATTATAATTAAACATATATTCAAATGTATATTAGAGTGTTTGCATTGATGGATGTATCATAGAAAATGTTTGAAATGAATATACGGTTGATGCCAAATGAAATCGAACCAGACCATTTATGGAAACTTAAAGGCATACATAGATAATTCATAAAATAAAAAATGTATATGTTATTAAAACATAATTTAATTCATTTTAAATACTAGATTTTCTTGTAATATTTAAAATGTATGGAAGTCCGTTTTTGCAACAGTTGAGTAATAAAAAAAATGTTGTAGTTCATAATAATGAGAAAATTGTCTCATTATATTGAGAAACTGTATCATAATAATGGCTTAGGATCTCATAATAACAAGAAACATTCCCCTAATTATTTCTTGGTATCTTATAATAATGAGAAACTTTATCATATTTATTTTAAGATATTGTAAAATTTAGAAGAAAAAAACTTTAGCTTTATATTTAATGCGTTAATTATACCTTGTGCGTATGGTTATAATACATTATAATAATGATCTATTTATTGAACAACTTAAAAAAAGAAAGAACGCATGACAAACAACCAATTTGAGATGTAACAAGGAATCTGCAAATATTATAGTGCACTTTAACTTTAAAAAATTATATATTATAGTATATTATATAAGGCATTTAAAAGGCTTTAAGAAAATTGTTGCCAAAAATCTAATTATGAAACTTGACTAATAATTAATGACTCAATATTATGACTTACAGAATCATATTTTCACTCAATGTCAGAAACAGGCTTCCATGCTTATATATTCTCTATGCTAAATTAATCTGTAAACAATTTTAGTTTACAACAGTAAAGCGTGTCAATAAGAACGCCCTTAATGATACTACACTTCTGCAAAAGGGTGAGAGCAGAATAGCAAATGTGCAGAATACCATAGTGCATTGCAGCACGGACAGCCAATCAGAACTATTTACCAAGAATGCTGGAACATATCAATTTAAACGGCCACGCATTTAAGTATAAATGCCTATTCAGCTGCTTGGTCTGCCACGACAGCTAAAGTAACTTCAGAATTACTTCAAAGGTGTAGAATATACCTTGATCATTCTTGTAATCACATAGCTTGGCTTTGCTGGTTTTCTATCTAGCGTCGTCATGAATAGGCATGACTGGGGCGTCAGGGTCTGTTAGAGGAATGACAGCTGGCCAGCAGCATGAGGTGTTGGGCACCAGCAGCATCATGTGCTGGAGCATGTCCACCAGCAGGGAGAAGACTTTGGCTCGGATCCCCCACCACCATGCCCTGCATATGGGTCCGACCAGCCGTGGCGGCCCCCCTCCCGACCTCCCCAATTACACCAACAGCCAGCTGAGTCTGAGGCCTCAGTCTCACCCCACTAACAACACATCATCTTCCCAACCATCTCAAGCCACCAAATATCACTTTCTGTCTGAGCCTGACTCCACACTGCTAGCAAAATGCTTTTAAAGGCTGTGAGGAAAAGCCGAAAGCCTAAAATGCTCTTAAAACTTCAAGGACAAAATTTGTCTTGATACGTCAATTTTTTTTTACCAAGTGTTTTACCTCATATTGTAGCAGGGAGATTAAGGTTTGTAGCAAACATGAACTCTTCTAACATTTCCTTTTATTACTTTTATACTTTTTTAGTGATTGAAAGAATATTTTCAAGCATTTTGATGTTTTAAATCTCCAAGTTCAGTTCTGCGTTTCCATTATCTACTCATCCTCGCTGGAATGCATGCCTTGGACCGCTCGCTCAGGCTGGCGTAGAAAAATGAACAAAGCGAGCGTTCCGGGTAGCGCGTAAGGCACGCCAGATGGAGGAAGTCCCATGTGTGCTCTTCCAGCGGACGGTCTCCCTGCTCCAGACGGAGAAGTTGGATGCCTGGTGGTCCACAAGAGGGGAAAAACTAAAATACACAAAAGGGAAAAACTATTTAAAAAAATCACTGTTAGGTCTGTTCTTCTGTCAGGGGTTGGTTGTGTTAAAAGCGCAAAGACGAAGGATAATAAATCAAACCGTCTTTAATGACAAGCTCAGGAGATCAGACAGGAAAAACTAACTTAACACAGCGTTACATTAACGAGAACGGACAGAGAATGAGGGAGGACACGGGGCACAAAACAACAACAAAAAAGGAACAAATGAGACTTAGGAAAGCTAGGTCACGGGGAAACAATGAAACATAATATAACTCTGACACCAATTCTGTGAAATGGATCGACTAATTTGTTGATACGATCCACCTCCACTTCTTTGTCAACTCATGAATGTACCAAGGACAGCCAGGAAATAACTTATGTATTAGCCTTTCTCGTGCAAGGCTGTTGTATTGCTTCAGAAAACTTAGTGCACAAGTAATATTGACTACTTTTTTGATTCTTTTTTGGAGCTTTATAGTCAATATTCATTTACTTTCATTACATGGGAAAACACCTGCCAGAATATTCAGTTCATATAGTCATATAGCTTTGAAATGACGTGACATTGAGTAACTGATAGAATTTAATTTAAATTCAAGTCCTGGATGATTTTAATTCCCCACACTTGTGTTATTTATTTATTTTTCAGCCACGTTTGTGACTGTTTCTGCCTTTAAATAAAATGATCACAGGCACTAAATAAATGACCTTTCAGATTCATCTATACTAATCTCAGGGCCGATTGCACCCTAACAGCTTTTAGAGAATTCATCTGAAGTCTCATTTGGCAAATCTCAAGTCTTTACATTCCATTTTAGCACCAAGTATGAAGTCACTAAGATTCAACACCTAATGAAACCTAACTCAGAGGAAGTGGCTTTCCAGGTGTTCCCAAAGTAACCCTCAGCACTAAGCGAGACAGGATCCAGGCCGAGCCATATACCATTGATCATCAATTTTGTTATATAATGGTGCAGGTTCAGGGTTCAGCAGAGGAGAATGCTGTCTCTAGATAATGAAATGTCTGCATGGTCTCAAAGCCTGGGGCACGGCAGCCTGTGGTGCATGCACAAATGCCATTGACTTGGTCCCTGACATCCTGCTTGTGTATGGATTGCATGTAGTCTGTTATTTCTTGGATGCCAGATACTAATATTCCCCTGCTAGAAATTCCCATTAAGAAACCTCTGACCTTTGAGCCCTTGTTTCATTGTCATTTGAGACACGAATTCCATCACCTTTTGGTTTCGATCACCAATTCATGAATCACATGCTTGACATACAATCTCTATTCGATATAATCTCTATTGGATTTGAAGATAACGAGAAAAGTCAAGCACTTTGTGTCTTTGTGTGTGATCTACACTTAAAAAAAGTATTTTGCTGAACTTAATTTAGTTGTGGACAGTGGTTTCATATTATAGAAAAAAAAATCTTAACATTAAAATGCAAACTCAACTCAAACATTTTGTATAGCAGAAACTGAATTGACAACTTCTGTGTTGTATGTCACACGTAGGCTCACTATTGGCCGACGCTGGTCATGTGTGTGATGCGTGTGACGTACAACACAGAAGCGCTGCGGTTACACTAGGTGAACTCACTTGAGGCCCACAGAGAAGAAAACGAATAGTTGAATAAAGTCGTTATTTTTGTTTCGTTTTTTTGCGCACAAAGAAGTATTCTCGTCGCTTGATAAACTTAAAGGGTACCTATCATGGAATTTTGAAAATTACCTTTCATGTAGTGTGTAACATAGATCTAAGTGAACAAAAACATCCTGCAAAGTTTTAAATATGAAAGTTCACCGTATACAAAGTTATTGTCTCTCAAAAGTAAGAGTCGACTCTGAGTCGCTAATATGAATCGATAGACGAACGATGCACTTTCGTACATCACTTGTTATTTGAAGTTATTTGAATTCAACACGCCCACTCAGTGCGCGCGCCGAGCAGACAGAGAAACCTGACAACAACATGTCGACGAGACTCTGAAGTGCGAATCAAAAGCAAACTTTTTTTTTTCACTGCCCAGGGACAAGCATGTGAAGACTCAGTGGCTAGAGTTTATATTTACAACTATACCACACAAGTATAGCCACCTTGAGCTGTGTTCGCGTCATTTTAATGACGATCGCTTCACAAACACAAATGCTTTCAAGTGTGGATTTGCGAGTCGCCTGATACTGAAGGAACGTTCAATACCAAGTTTATTTGGATCAGCTTCCTCCTCCGAATCACAACCTGTAAGTACTATTAATAATTGTTGCTTTTATGTGTGTGTGTGTGTGTGTGTGTGTGTGTGTGTGTGTGTGTGTGTGTGTGTGTGCGCGCGTGCGTGTGTGTGTGTGTGTGAGAGTGAGAGTTACGCTCAGCACCTTTTAGGTCTCCAATGTCATTTTTTTTGTTTTTTGAAATATGTGAAATTATGTGAAGCGTATTGTAGTACTGCAGTGCTTTATCAATATGTTTAAGCTTTGGGCTAACGCAAAATATAACTGACTGCGTCATCTGACCAATCACCGCCGATTAGCGTCACGCAAAGGAGGGGTTTGGACAAATGAGCCGTCAAACGAATCATTAGGGAGTCGGTGAGCAAATCAGGTAAAAATAAATGCATATTATAAGACAACAAAAGTGTTTTTTGTCATTGCATGCATGTAAAACTGTTGTTGGGGACTCCCAGAACATTATTAGGAACATTTTAAATGCCATAATAGGTACCCTTTAAGATTGAGCCACTGTAGTCACTTGGACTATTTTAAAGATGTCTTTAATGACTTTTCTGGGCCGGCAAGTTTCAATCCATAGAAGCCATATGGATGAGAGATCCAGCTCTCAGATTTAATAAAACATATCTTAATTTGTGTTCCGAAGATGAATTAAAGTATTACGGGGTTGAAACAATATGAGGGTGAGTAATTACTGACAGAATATTCATTTTTGGGTGAACTATCCCTTTAAAGTTTTCTATAACGTTAAATATATTACACTAAGACGTATACATACACTATATTTATTTAATGGTATTCACTAATAGTATTGAGCAGATAACACTAACGAAAATCTGTGCAATTCTTAAAATAAATAAATAAAATAATTTAAATGTAGTTCTTGTAGACATGGACCCCCATCCAGTTTCAGCGATGCTGATGCAACATTAACACGCACACACACACGTTTACTTAGGTATGTAAATGGGGATATGCCAAAGACGTAATGGTTTTTATACTGAAAAAACTGTATATTCTATCCTCCTACACTAAACCTACCAATCACACAAAGTTTTCTGCATTTTTACATTAAAAAAATCGGAGTATCTGACCGACCCCAACTTTTGCATGTGCTTGCTGAACCAATAGAATATTCAGGCTTTCCTCTAGAAGACATTTCAGTATGAAACTTGCTTTGTGAATTATCATGCGTTACCAGGTATCTTAATTTCAACTAAATATATTTTTTAAGGAGATGCACGGCTGTATCGATGCTTGATTGTATGCACACTCTGCACTAGTATCAGGTGTAGCTGAAACCCTTAAAGGGTACCTATCATGGAAAATTACCTTTCATGTAGTGTGTAACATAGATCTAAGTGAACAAAAACATCCTGCAAAGTTTTAAATATGAAAGTTCACCGTATACAAAGTTATTATCTCTCAGAGTCGACTCTGAGTCGTTGATATGAATCGATAGACGAACGATGCATTTTCTCTAACTTTCGTACGTCACTTGTACAAGTTATTTGAATAAGATACGCCCACTCATTGCATTAGGAGACACCAGGGAAAACATCATGTCGACGAGACGCTGCTGTGTTTTGAAGTGCGACGCAAAAGCAAACTTTTTTCATCTGCCCAGTGAGGAGCATTTGAAGACAGTGGCTACAGTTCATTAGCCTGGCTCCGCCCTCCTACGCACTTCCGCTCAATTTCATTTTCCTTCAGTACTCCGTCTGGGACTGTGCCATAGACTTTGGTTTCCAGAAATCAATTTTTTGTAGGACCAATCAGCGAATAGAGGGAGTGGCTGAGAACGATGACGTTGATGTATCGCGCGCGTCAGTTTGAGATCAGTAATGGCAGCGGAGAAAGACGTGAGAAAAGCTATTCGGTCTCATCAACCTTTATTTTTCATCAACCTTTATTTTACAGACTCTTGGTCCATTCAGAAGACACAGACATAACATGCAACAAAACATTAAATTTTGTTGTCTGTTGTTGGAAAACTGCCTAATATGCAGAATTTAAAGCCGGAGCAAGAAAAATGTTTGCTAAGTTTTGCTGCTGGCCATGATGTTGTGGCCCTCCTCCCCACGGGATTCGGGAAAAGTTTGATTTTCCAGCTCACTCCGCTAGTGGTGAATGAGTTAGCTAAGGCCAACGATAGGGATGCAAAGCCGATAGTTGTCGTCTCCCCTCTTGTTGCACTAATGGAGGACCAAGTGAAGGAGGCAGAAAAGTTAGGAGTTCGTGCTGGGCAGCTCGGCGTGCACGATGACCGTGACATTTTGGACGGACGATTTAGCCTGGTGTTCGGAAGCCCCGAGTCCTAACGTTAGCTGCTAAACTGTTGTTGAAGATGCACTCAGGAGTCATGTCAGTATCACAAGAATCACTAAATTTACTGTTCAGAATTTGAGCTAAATAGGACACTTTGAGCCCCTTTGTGTACTCGTGCAGGACCATGGTTGGTGTGTCAGTTTTACATGTTGTAAATCATAAAAATCTGTTGTATTTGTTTTTAATAAAAATGTGAAAACACATACTTTGAAGACCATAATTTGAGTTTCAGTTTTAGATGGCAATAGTTTGTTTTAATAAAAAAAACTAAATGTCATAAATAAAAATGTGAAAACACATACTTTGAAGACCATAATTTGAGTTTCAGTTTTAGATGGCAATAGTTTGTTTTAATAATAATAAAAAAAATGTCATAAATAAAAATGTACAAACACATACTTTGAAGACCATAATTAATTAAGGTAATTAAGAAACAATAAGACATAATATGAAAAATGGTTGTTTATTACACATCTGCAGATAGAGACAGATCATTCACTGTACAGCATTTGCGGCAGATCCGAAGCGACCGCAGCGGTGTATTTTTAATGATTAGACCCAGCTTCGACCGTTGAATGAATACATCACTGTCCTTAGGATCACATATACATTCCGAATTAATAATTGTTCCTAGATGAACAAAACCTGCAGCTCTCGTTGACAGACATCCTATTGTAAACATAATCCTCTGATCATTTCGGACTTGTTTCCGACCGGTTTCGGCGCATGACATATACGTCAGGACCACACGTTAGCGATTGGCTATGACAGATCCTGAGTGACTTTGGGCAGATCCAATTGTTTTGAACTTGAACAGAGAACCCGCCTACAAGGAAGTAAACGTTTCCCAATGGAGCGATGCCAGACTCTAGCTGTGTCCCAATGTGAAGGCTGCATCCTCCGAAGACCGCATTTGAAGGCCGCTTGGCCGCATTTGAAGGCCGATTGCGTCACAGCGGCGCGACGAAGGCTGTCCCAATTCAAAGGCTGCATCTTTGAAGGCCGCATTTGAAGGCCGATTGCGTCACCGCGGAGTTATGAAGGCTGTCCCAATTCAATTCAGCATCCTTCGAAGGCCGTATTGGAAGGCCGGTTGCGTCATCGCGGCACGACGAAGGCTACCCTGATTCAAAAGCGACGCCAAATGCACCCTTCGTTTCCCCGTGAAAGGAAGGATACATAAATGGATCCTTAGCGGCCTATCCTACCCTGATCTACCCCATAATTCATTGCGCACCGGTGACAACAGCATTTTTAGTGCAGCATTTGGTGTGTAGCCTACAGTTCAAATTCAAATGTTGGCGTTCAACTTTGCACTTTAAAAATACAAAAACCGTTCATTTTTCGTTGTTCAATTACGGGTTAAAAAATGAAAAACGAATGGATGCAAATTTACATGGATTATCAAACTAAAGATAGTAGTTATCACTATTTTAGTGATAGTTTTTAGATTAAAGTATTTGATTTTACTAGTATTTTGATTGACAATCAAACTTTTCTCCAAATACATTATTTGAAATATTTAATAATAGGCTATATAATTGCTTCCATTCGTTTTTCTTTTTTTAACCCCTAATTGAAAAACTAAAAATGAACGATTGTTGTATTTTTAAAAGGCAAAGTTGAACACCAACATTTGAACTGTATAGGCTACACAAATGCTGCAAAAAAAAAAAAAAAAAAACACCTTTTGCCCCTTTATTAAACATTTAAAATATTCACAAATTACTATGGAAAAAATGTCGATTAGACAGGCCAGATTAGAACCTGTAAATTATATTTTTTTCCGCAGTGCTGAATGAGAAGAGCCATGTCTCTGGAACCATGATTTATGATAATAAATGTGTCTGAATTAATAACGTGGCATTTTAATTGTTCGTTTAAGTGATAATTTCAAGCTTTAGGCTAGGTATATTTTGTTTAAATTCATTTTTGAGACGCGCTTGAGTTCACGGAGATCATGAAAGCGTGATTGATTGTTTTATTTTATTTTACAAAAGGACAACGTTTTCTTGTTATGTGAATTTGGACAAATAAAAGTAGTTGCGAATGATGTAGGCTATTATTCTTTTCTGTGTGACCAGAAATGATAGAGTAGGCCTATTTTTCAAGTTGGTTCCACTGTTTATAATGCAAGTGTCCGCGGCCGCTCCTTCATGCCATGCAGTGCACGCTCACACTCCCACACACTTGCGTCAAAATCTTGTTTTTATTTGTGATAATCTTAGCCCTGTATTATGACTGACATTTGACGAATTTCTTTGTTCCTTTTTTTGAAAAAAAAAAAAAAAGCGCATTCTAAATGTGTAGCCTATATATGTAGGCTAATAATATTATTATCATTTGCGTTGAGTTCACTGAAGACAGTAGGCTGATATGTTAATCATAAAATAATGTATGAATGTTTTATTTTTATATAACCTAATCTTGTGTTTGTGTTATTTATTTTTTAAATGTGAAGTCTTTTTTTGCTTAGGCTTATTCTATTATACTGAGCTTTTTCCTCCTATAAAATTTGACTTTAAAGACAAGTGGCCTAAATGTCGTTTTTTAGAAAATTCAAGAAATATTAAGTTTAAACATAATGAAATGCATCCCGCATAAACAGGAGGCCAGGTTGGCACAGACGAGGCCACAAATCCGTGAGTTTACAAACCTTTGGGAACGGATTGGAAAACCCGAGTAGGCCTACTGTAAATAAATTCACCATGGTCCATTTAAAAAAACATAAAAAAAAAAAAGAATAGCCAATAGCCTTGAACCTTTTATATATAGGCCTATATATATATATATATATATATATATATATATATATATATATATATATATATATATATATATATATATATATATATATATATATATATATATGCCTAATGTGTTTTCTTATCTTTTCATGTATTTCATTAGGCTACATTATTTACGTAAATTAACGCCCAATATTTGAACAGTTTAATCCGGCAATTCAGTCAGTATAGGCTACGCAGCCTCTGAATTCGACGCAGTAAACCAGCTCTGGCCACTGTTTTGGCTAAACCGAAAACACATGAGTCAAACATCCTCACATGTCCTCCAGTAAAATATAAAACATAAAAATGACAATAGCCAATTCAGGCTCCATAGCTGTTTACTCAATTATAACAAATTAATGATCAGGAGGGCAGCTGTCTCTCGCACTGTTGCTATAGGCGCCAGGAGCGGTAATCGGGAACACCTGGATGCGCAATTAGGAAATCCTACGAAGGCTACATGGTGCGTCCTTCGAAGGCCGAATAGGCTGCATCCTCCGAAGTCCGCGGCCTTCGGAGGATGCAGCCTTCACATTGGGACACAGCTTCTCTGTACAAATGAAATGTACGAGAGTCTGGTTGAACCAGGCTAACAGTTCATAACTATACCACAGAAGTATTATAGCCCGAACTTGTTCTGTGTTCGCGTCATTTTGAAGATGATTGCTTCACAAACCTAAATGCTATAAAGTATGAATTTGCGAGCCGGCTGATACTGAAGGAGGGAGGTTCAGTACCGAGTTTATTTGGATCAGATCCTTCTCCGAATCACAATCTGTAAGTAGGCTGTTGCTTTTATGTTTGTATCATGTTCTATAATTATTTTGTGTGTTGTGTACGCACAGGCACAGCGAAGCTTCTAGCAGCTAACTTAGGTCTTCAATGTCAATTGTATTGAAATATGTGAAGTGTTTGTCGTTGTTAAAGGAGTTGTCACAGGGCTCTCGAGTTTTACGCATCACGCATTGAGCGTGACAGTCACTCATTTCGGTCTTTTGTCACGCTCTCCGGCCACACATTGTATTTCTCACGCTGAAAAACTATTTGTAATATATTTAATATGCCGCAGTGCCCAAAACTCACTCACTGTGGAACCGGCAGGATTCAAGCGCGTCTCCTCCAGTGTTGCCAGGTCCGTATGCCTGCACTGTTTCCGCGGGTTGTTTGTGTAGTGCACGCTGGTTGACGCGATTGTTTTATCCACTGGAACATGATTGTTATTGAGGAAACACCCGGGAACGCTATTTGAATATTTTTGGCCGTGATTGGGTTAGTTTGATGAGCAATTGGGCTGGTTTTGTTGTGCAGACCTGGCAACCCTGGTCTCCTCTGGTGTTGTTCGTCTGGTGTTGTTAGCCAATCAGAAAATAGCACTGTTGTATCTGGGTAAGATCTAGCGCAACAACCAATGACACCCCGTCGGCTGGGTGTCTGTCTAACATATCACCACAGATTAGCGTCACGCAAAGGCGGGGTTTGGAAAAATGACTCGATTCATATGGGAGTCGGTGAGCAAATCAGGTAAAAATAAATGCATATTATAAGACAACAAAAGTGTTTTTTGTCATTGCATGCTTGTAAAACTGTTGTTGGGGACTCCCAGAACAATATTAGGAACATTTTAAATGCCATAATAGGTACCCTTTAACTGTGAAGGGGATTTCCACAAACTTTTGGCCATGTAGCATATAATGCTGTATTCTTATAGATCATTCAGTGTGTGGATAAAGAGATATCATGTAATTCGGACAAACACTGATGCTCCATTTTTTTTCTCTATAATTATTGGATTATTAATGATTAATGATGAAGAACAATATATTTTTCTCCTTTAATCAGTCAAGCCGTTGTATAACTCTCCAGAATGTTGTGTAGTCTTGGCAGGGTGCAACAAGCCTAAGCACAGACCCCTTAAAAGTAGATAAGCCACTATCTAAAGGACAGGAAAACATCAGAGGAGAGAGCAACGTATGTTATGTAAAAACTGTGAATGTAGGAACACAGGTCATGCTCTTTCATAAATGAACATGGTTTGTTACTTAAACTGTGACCCCTTTACAGTACTAAGTTCAGACTGAAGGCAAAAGTGTCCCACATCTGATTAAAAAAAAAAATCCCTACTCACACACGCACATTCTGAACTTATATTTTGCAAAAGCAGTTTAATATAGCACTATCAATGGACTAGACAGTGTGCTCCCATTCCTCTTCTGGCAGGTGGTCAGCACTCACTCTGCTACTACTAAACACCGACTAATTTCTCAGTTCTTGTGCTCTCCTCCATCTTTAGATGATCAATCATGCCAGCAGCTCCGACTGGACAGGAGGCGGCCCGTCTCTCTTCAGGAGAGTGACAAGCGAATGCTTTGTGTCAGGCAATCTTATGTCCTCCGCTGGGATCCATGGCAGGGGCCCCGGGGACGAACCCGTCTCTCTGTCTGACACACACCTGGAGATAGGACGTGTTTGAGACTCTTTAGAATGGTGCCAATTGATTTCTCCTTTCACTTCATCACTCTGGCACATTCTTTCTGTCGCTCTCCCCTTTCTTATTTTCTTCTGCGGGATATAGGGGGAATAGACATATGGAGCATGAAGTTTATAGTGGAGTGACAGCGCCCTGACAGATATTCAAAAGCAGCATTATCAAGGCTGATGGAAGTCTTGAATATAGTGGTTAGGCTCTATATTGGTTTCATGAGAAATGATGGCCTTGTATCAGGAAAAAAAAGGGATTTTAAACGAGGTGTGTAAGATGAATGGAGAGCTGGCCAAATGATGTTCAGATTAAAATGAACTGATGGCAGAGAAAGAGAAGCTATATGAGCAGATTTTTTACTTTTAAAGTTTTACTCTCCTTTTGTTACACCTGTGGTGAATATAGGATCAGTTGTTCTATGAAAAAAAAAAACATTTTTACAAGTCTCAAATGAGCAAAAGAAGACAGTGAAAAAATATTACTTGATTCATAGACATTGTTCAGGTCTTTTTGCAGAGATAGTAATTTAGGAATCAAGCACACCTCTCACAAAGTAATTGAGTCCTCGAGTAATGACTGAGCGATCCAGCCTGTAATTTGAGACTATTAGAGGGGGGAAGCACTGCTGTTCTGGATGACGGGAATAAAATGGAAAGAAAATCATAATTGTGATCTTGATTCTCATCAGCTTTATGCCAGAGCCACTGACTTAACCAGAGGTGGGTTTGTTCGTAATGACAGCAAGCTTTTAACTCCAGAACAGAAAAAGAGGAGAAAAGGCTGCACTGCTGTCAGCACTCATGTTGTCTGGCTGTCTGTAAACCACAGCCTACTGTACCTGCCGGTTTAAACACCAGCGTCTCAATAATCACAAAGGAGCCGGTGCTAGTCACAGTGACCGTTACAGAGAGAGGTCAGAAAACTCTTAAGAGAATAAATCACCCCCAAATTAATATTCTGTCACGATTTACTCATGATTTAATCGGGATTTTTTTTTTTTATATTTACTTTTTGGTGTGTTTCACACAATTTTCATTATAGCATGAACTATCGGTTTAATTAGTTTCACAGACTTTTCATACTATATGAACTGGTGTTCTGTCAAAGTTTGTTCCCTTTTGTTGTCCCTCCGAGTTACGTAGGATGACGACGAATGGGGTTTCGCTTAGAACACCTATGGACTTTGAGTATACAAAACGAAATATCAAAATATCAAAAAGAAATGCCATGGGTCTGTGGAATTTGCATGACGTAACTCCGCCTTACCTCGTGGTATAAAAGGAGGTCGCCGGAAATATGCAGATTTTTCTCCTCTCATAAAAGAGCTCGCACGCGTCTTTTTAAAGACGGCTCGCCCATGCATTTCTGGTTGCAGCGGACTGGTATCGGACTCTGATGGGCACAAGCGCTGTACTAGTGTGTTGGGCATTGATCATGCTTGAACAGCGCTCGTGGGTGACTCATGTTCTCTCTCTGGGAACATGATCATCGCGTCATTTAGGTTGAGACTCGGTGAACTCGCAAGAGTGAGAGTCCAACCCCCGATCTTCGGCTGGTGGCCAGGGTGACCTGAGGGTGATGGTTTGGAACAAGGCGCCGACTCTGTGTCCGCGACCCCAGCCCCCCTCTTCAATGACGGTGCCCGCTAGCGAACTGGTGATTCCACGAGTCTACCCTCGGGTGGCCCGTGTGTTTTCATTTGAAGCTACAGAGGATGATGATGTGTCTGTAGCAGCATCACTAGGTGGGCTTGATTCTTCTGGAAATGACGACTCGTCACAGCTGCCACCTTCTGGTGGTCATACGGCTGTGCCTGAGTCTGATCCAGAGATGACGGCCATGCTTTCCCGGGACGATCGGTTTTTGGGTGAGGCCGCCAACCCCGCCCGGCTCTGGAAGACCGTAGGGGGGATGCCACAGCCCTCTCCAGCCCTGCCCCCGCTAAACGCTGGGTTAAGCGGCACTTTTGAGATGGCTGCTCAGAGATGAGACTCAGTTCTTTCCAGGAGTTGGTAGCAGGGCCACTCCTTTCCCCGGTGGAGGGCTGGGGAAGAATCCTTATTCAGAAAGAACTGTCATTCCGCTTCGCTGCACCACCGAGGGGACGTCTGTGGTTCGTTGACTCCGCTGGCACAGTTCTTGGGAGCCTGCCTAGAGCTTCCCTATCTGTTCCGCTGGGTCGCACGAACCATCGGATCGGCTATGCGATTCAGTTCGCACGGTCTCCTCCCCGCTTCAGGGGAGTTCGCTCCACTATGGTCGGTGGCTATGCCCCTATCATGAGAGCGGAGGTTGCTACCCTACTGGCGAAGGGTACGATTGAGACTGTCCCTCCAGCCGAAATGAGGTCCAGGTTTACTGCCCCTACCTCATTGTCCCGGAGAAATCTGGTGGGTTACGGCCAATCCTGAACCTACGCATCCGAACCGCCCCCTTCACAGGCTGCTGTTCAAGATGCTCCTGGCCAAACGCATTTCCGGATGTGTGCTGCCACAGGATTGGTTTGCAGCGATCGACCTAAGGGACGCCTACTTTTATGTCTCCGTTCTCCTTCAACTCAAGCCCTACCTATGGTTTGCTGTCAGGGCGCGCGCATATCAGTACGCTGTTCTCCCATTCGAGCTAGCCCTGTCTCGCGCCTTCACATAGGTTGTCAAGGCAGCCCTTGTTCCTCCATGGGAACACGGGGTTCGCATCCTGGCGACTGGTTGTCTTAGCTCACTCTCGAGACCAGATTTGCGAACACAGGGACCCAGTGCTCCGGCACCTAGCTCGTCTGGGAAAAAAGTAACTTTGCCCCGTGCAGAGGATCTCTTTACTCAGTTTTGACTTGGTCGCCTTCTCCACTCAGCCATTGCTGACTTGCCTGAGACTTTCAAGCGCAAGAGTGCGGTTCCACTGAAGTTTTTCAGAGGCTCCTGGGGCATATGGCATCTGCAGCCGCGGCAACGCCGCTCGGATTGCTTCATATGAGACCGCTTCAGCTTTGGCAGACCTTGCGCAAGATCAAGGAGGACGAGGAGCAGGTCCTTCTGGTTGCGCCGTACTGGCCCACCCGGACCTGGTTCTCCGAACTTGTACTCCTCGCGACAGCACCTCCTTGGCCAATTCCTCTGAGGAAGGACCTCCTTTCTCAGGGACGGGGCACCCTGTGGTAGGGATGTCCCGATCAGGTTTTTTTGCCCTCGAGTCCGAGTCCGAGTCATTTGATTTTGAGTATCTGCCGATACCGAGTCCCGATCCGATACTTCTATATTACATTAAAAAAAAGAATAAAGAAGAGCGAAAAAACAGATCCAGGATGTTCCTTATTTGTTATTTAATTCACCTTATTTTAACATTCAAAAACTCTGTTAACAAACAGAGCACTTCTGTGAGGTAGCTTGAACAATCAAGTAAATAACATAAATGATTCACTTTTGGACTTTAGTGCAACAGTAAATATATATATAAAAAAAAGGTCTAATATAAAAACAAATAGCACCTCAACTTTAAAATACCCGGCAGGCATGTAAACAAATAAAAAAAAAAATAGTGTATAAAAACAATATGAGAATATACATTAGGGGTACACGGTTCACAAAATTCACGGTTCAGTTCGATACGATACAGTGGTGTCACGGTTCGGTACGTTTTCAATACAGTAAAAAGAAAGAAATGCCAGAGAAATTTCCTATTTGTTATAAGAAAAAATATTTTAAAATAAGTTTGAGTTTTCCTACATCTTGAAACTTTCAGGTTTAAAAATGGGGGTAATCTTTGAAGGATGAACAAATAATGTTTTGGTCATCACATTTAAATATATTTTATATAATATTTGAGTTTTGAAGTGCTGGGAAAAGATGTGTGAAGTAGTCTACTTGAAAGCATTTCACTATTCCAGGCAAACTTTCATGGCTACAGTTAGTGTTACTATATTAAATCCATGGTGAATGTTGCTGATCTGTGGACTTAAAGCCTAACGTTAGTTCATTCACGGCACAATGTTTCTCCTGGTTTCCACGTCAGCGCTATAGAGATATAATAGAGATCTACGGTTAATAACGGAGAAATTTGAATGTTTCTCATTAAATCTCACAGCGATGTTATTACTTCAGTGACGAATTCAAATGCTGTATTGACTGGATCTCTAATAGCGCTGTGTAGTAACAGTGTCGCTTGATCAAGATCGGCTCGCGCTGCACAGATGTTGCTGTTCCGAACTGATAAACGGTCCGTACAAGTTTCGTTCCGCTTTCATTTCGCTCGTCATTTGATGTTGCGCAACGTTAGGTGTTCACTCCAGCGCGGATTTTTTCGGCAGGAAAAATGATCCAAGGACCTAGTTTGGTTTGTATGTGTCACGAACCGGAAGCCTCGTACCGAAACGGTTCAATACGAATACATATGTACCGTTACACCCCTTATATATATCCGAGTCATGATCGGGAGGTGACGTCCGATTCCGATCGAGTCTGAAACCACGTGATCGGGCCCGATTTCCGATCACTTGATCGGATCGGGACATCCCTACCCTGTGGCACCCTAGTCCCGATCTTCAAGCCTCCACGTGTGGCTCCTGGATGGGACCAGGCAGGTTTGAGTACCCTACCACCAGCGGTGGTGGCTACCATCACTTCCGCTAGAGCGTCGTCCACGAGACACGTCTATGCGTTGAAGTGGAACCTCTTCGTCAGCTGGTGCTCTTCTTGCAGAGAAGACCCCGGAAATGCTCGATCAGTGTTGTGCTTTCCTTCCTTCAAGATGGGTTGGAGCGAAGGCTGTCTCCCTCCACCCTCAAAGTATGCGTTGCCGCTGTCACCGCACACCATGATACGGTAGAAGGTATGTCCGTAGGAGGGCACGACCTGATCGTCAGGTTCCTGAGAGGAGCGAGGAGACTGAATCCTCCTCGCCCTCCTCTCGTTCTCTCTTGGGACCTCGCGGTGGTTCTAACAGCCCTGTAGAGTGCTCCCTTTAAGCTCCTGTCAATGAAGACAGCGCTCCTGGTTGCATTGGCCTCTATCAAGAGGGTAGGGGACCTGCACCCATTCTCCGTTGACGAAGTGTATCTGGAATTCAGGCCGGCTTACTCTCCTGAGACCCCGGCCTGGATATGTGCCCAAGGTTCCCACGACTCCCTTCCGGGACCAGGTGGTGAACCTGCAAGCGCTGCCCTTGGAGGAGGCAGACCCAGCCTTGGCACTGCTCTGTCCAGTACGCGCTCTCCGCGGCTATGTAGACAGAACACAGTGTTTCAGGACCTCAGACCAGCTCTTTGTCTGTTATGGTGTGAAGCTGAAGAGAAAGGCTCTCTCCAAGCAAAAGCTGTCCCACTGGATAGTGGACACCAATGCTTTGGCATACTAGCAGCAAGGTCGACCGTGCCCTCGACTGACTGCCCACTCCACCCGGAGTGTGGCATCCTCTTGGGCTCTAGCGCATGGCGCCTCGCTAACAAACATCTGCAGAGCTGCAGGCTGGGCGACACCTAACACATTCGCCAGATTCTACAATCTCCGAGTGGAGCCAGGGTCCTCTCATGTACTCGCTTCAACCAGCTAGTATTGGACCCGCTCAGGTGTCTTTGCTTGCTCACCATTCCACTCCACGGACTGGATACGTGCGATATTCTCCTCAGGTTAGCTTCCCGAGTTCCTCCAGCACTCCTGACATTGGCGCCAGTGTCTCTTGCCTGAGCGTCGGCTAGGTGCCTCCTGTGTGCATGGTCCCTCTCCGGAGCAACCCCCACATATGTATTCCCACTGTAAGCATA
Organism: Chrosomus eos; assembly: GCA_036326025.1. Lineage (NCBI taxonomy): Eukaryota > Metazoa > Chordata > Actinopteri > Cypriniformes > Leuciscidae > Chrosomus > Chrosomus eos. The sequence goes on along the minus strand of CM070833.1, from coordinate 23,312,230 downwards.
TCTGAGCATGTGTCTTTCCCTTGGCAAGCCACCTTGCCACTCCTGGGGTTGCACCCCAGTGTTCTCCATATGCTTCCTTCGAGTCATATGTGTATTCTCTAAGTCCCCCCCCCCCCCCCCAGCCGAGGTTATAGGCGGAGTTTGTCTTTTATACCACGAGGTAAGGCGGAGTTACATCATGCAAATTCCGCAGACCCATGGCATTTCTTTGCAATTGGCTCATTTTGTATACTCGAAGTCGGTAGGTGTTCTAAGCGAAACCCCATTCGTCGTCATCCGACGTAACATCTCCGTTCCCTACTCAGGAACGAGGGTTACATCCGTAACCGAGACGTTTCCTCTTATAGTCCTCATTCCACAGTAAGCAGAAGCTCCTTTTTATCACATTGTAATGCTTGTTATGTGTTTAGATATCTAAGAAACATTATAATGTGATAAAATACTTACTTAGGTATAAAAGGCTTTATTACATACAATATTGCCAGAGCATTTATACTAATAACAATACAATTGTTTTAAAATAAGGTGCTAAGTAAATAAATAAAATAAGATACAATATACATATTTATAATATACTCTCCCTCACCCTCATTGGATTCTGTTCCCCCCATGTTTCTTATACAAGGACACTCTAATATTGATCAAACTGATCCTGATTGAGATCCATTGTGTTCATTTCACTATAGTTTGAAAGGGATAGTTCACCCTAAAATGAAAATTAGCACATGATTTACTCACCCTGAAGCCATCCTAGGTGTATATGACATTCTTCATTCAGACGAATACAATCAGAGTTATATTATAAAATATCCTGTCTCTTCATAGCTTTATAATGGCAGTGAATTGTTGTTTCTGTTTTGAAGTCCATAAAAGTGCATCTATCCATCATAAACAAACTCCACATGGCTCTGTGGGGTTAATAAAGAAGTGAAGCAAATCTGAAGTGAAGCAATGTGTTTGTGTAAGGAAAAATAATATCCATATTTAAACCTTTATAAAGTAAAATAACTAGCTTCTGGCCAAACAAACAGACAGATTCCACTGAAGTGTAAAGTTCCACTTTAGTGTTCTGCTGAACACTGGATCCATCAACTGTTTGGTTACTGACATTCTTTTGCATGCATCTGATTTGCGGACAAATGAATCAAACACATACAGCTTGACATGTAAGATTTGTGAATCAAACTGCCTTTCCAAACAGACAAAGGTACATTTCCTTGGGTTGGCACCAAATACACATTTAAATTCTCCCATACAATTTTAAGTTATTACAATAGTAGATATAAAAAAAGGTTTACAAAAACAAAAAATGTTTGAAAATATATGCTAAAGGTCAACTATCCTGAATAACAGATAATTTTAGCATGGCTACAAAGTATGCATGATCTAGAGCAAGACTGTACAGAAAAACATTGTTCTGTGTTCTAACACCTCCCAGAACTACACACTGTCAAAACCAATAACACATCAGAAATGCTGCCTGGAATCAGAAGCGATACATTATGCACCAGCCAAAGAGACTCATATGAGCTGCATATCTCCTTCGCTTTCTTTCTGTTGTTCTTTTTCCCGCTGCATTGCTCTGTTCCTCATCGCATGCAGCACAGCTGAGGTATGGGTCCTGTGCAAATGTCCTGCTGGGCTGCCAGGGTTCTTTTATTCATCCTATCTAGATGGGGAATTTGTTATGGAAATATATGGTGTGTTAGTGGTAGCAGCAGGGAACCAGGGAGCAAAAGAATGACTCGTGCTGAGAAGCCACAGATCTGGACCATTTTATCTATGAATTGTAATGCATATTTACCACCATCTACAACCTGGATCTTTTGATAGCTTTCTCACAAACAAGTTATTAATGGATTCATTTAAAGTGATGTTTTGTTTTGCATGTTCAAATCCACCATGTTACATTCTCTAATTTTGCACCTTTCAATTTCTCTCTAGCAAGTGAACGTTAAAAGTCATCTGGCCTTGTGGATCCAACAGTATCCTGGTGATTCAGTGTCCTCTCGCTGAGGAGAAAAGCAAAGTGACACAAATCATCTACTGTCTGTCCGTGTGTGTGTGTGTGTGTGTGTAATAACTCATAGTAGCAGCCCTGGGGACAAGTTATCAGCAAAGTAATTACCGCAAACCACAATGAGAACCTTGTGAACAGACTCCATGTGTCTCTCTGGCTGCTGGAGTCTCTCTGTGCCTGTGGTGGAGGTCGGTCTGCTGAGAAGTATTGATAAGGTGAATGTGAGTTTACCTGTGACATACATTTTAGGGCTGTTGTCCTTATTGTATAGAGCAGCACAGGTGAGAGTTAGTTAGACAGATGCCATCACAGAAATGAGCTACTGGGGTTCAAATACAAGAATATAATTGTAAAAAGTGAGCAGATATTAATATTACTTAAAACAAATGTTTTAAGTTATTTTTATGTTTTATTTTGGCGATAAACATCAGATAATTTTGTTAGTAACAAAGACATTTTGATTTATTCAGGCCGTCTCGAATACCCTCCAGGCCTCCACGGGTTGTAGGAGTATTACACAGCAGTTCATCTCCTAAAGGGTCAACAAGGGATCACATCTCAAGTTTAGTGACACGCTATAGGGAGATCAAGTTTGATATTAAAAACTCTAACTTGGGTTAGGGTTGTAGCACAATAACAAAATGGTTTTGATTTGATTTGAATATTTCTTATAACTCATGCCCCATGCACAAGGATATTAGTTAAAGGTGTGCAATTATCAGTTTGAGGAAGACATTTTGCCATCAGTTATTTAAGTTAGATATATGTTTCTCAGTACATGCAATTGACACTTTAAGGATGTTATTTTGCAGTGAATGACTGTGTGATCCTAGCTGACTCATCCTTGACATTTTTGTGAAAACCTACAGTAAATGAAATCTTAGCTGGGATGCAAAGTTGCTCCCGAATACTGTAAGTTGGAAATTTGTATTTATTTACATATATGTGACCCTGGACCACAAAAGCAGTCTTATGTGTCCATTTTTTAAAATTGAGATTTATACACCATCTGAAGGCTGAATAAATAAGCTTTCCATTGATGTATGGTATGTGAGGATAGGACAATATTTGGCCGAGATACAACTATTTGAAATCTGGAATCTGAGGGTGCAAAAAAATCTAAATATTGAGAAAATCGCCTTTAAAGGTTTCCATTTCTGTTGGTTATTGTGCTGCATCCACTTACAAAAATATAATTTTGATATATTTAAAGTAGGAAATTGACTAAATATCTTCATGGATCATGATCTTTACTTAATATCTTAATGATTTTTGGCATAAAAGAAAAATCGATAATTTTGACCCATACAGTGTTTTGTTGGCTATTCCCACAAATATACCCATGCTACTTAAGACTGGTTTTCAAATCCAGGGTCACATATTAACATTTATTATACAAGCTGAAACTGATTTAAATATATAATTGTTGTGTAATTGAAAACTAATTTATTTTACCATATTTTAAAGTGATAGTTCAACAAAAAATGTAAATGTCTTCATTATTTACACACCCTGATGTTGTTCCAAACCTGTACTGTCCCTTTAAGGTTTCAATCACAAGACAGATATTTTCCATAAAGTGTTTTGGATAAGCTGAAAAGTGAATGCTGAAAGGAACATTTAATTAGAGTGGTATTTGTGCAGGCCTGGAAACAAGTTAGCATTTCAGCACTTCTGGTTCCATTGTCCTGAAGTCAGTTTTTTTTTTCATGGGTTTTCAGTTAAATGCCTTAAATAATGTCAGTGGTTAACACAATATCAAGATATTTTGATGTTTTATTCTACATTATAAAATACATCAGTAATACCTGTTGTGATTTTTAAATCTTTTATTTGTCTTGTAAAAGGCTGTTGCTAAAGTGGCTAAATGGGACTACAGAGGTTTTCGGGGACATTAAACATCATCAGTCGGAACAGGTAAACTCATCTCCTCACTAGTCTGCTTTCACATCCTCATTGTGTTTATGATCACGCTCTCGCAAACGATTACAACTGTTTTTTTAAAGACTGAAAGAGTTGCTAGAAGCTTAGTGATGGTGATGTTGAAGTCATGCGACAGTGGTGTTTGACTTCTGACGATTGTCTTTATGCTTCAAAATTCATAAAAGTTATGTTCAATTGTGAAGATTATTAAGATTAACAAACGCTTACATGTTTTGTTCATCACAGAACCTATTTTCTGCAGTAAAAAGCCACTGGAAAAATCCTATTGGGATTTTGTCAAAGGAACACACAGACATCATGCCCAGGGAAACAACTTTATAACTTTATTCATAGTTGTTTTATAGCAAAGCAAACATCAAAGGATGAAGGCATAAGTTCATCTGATATACAGTATGGCACCACTTAAAGGAGTAAATGAACCTTTTGAATACACTTTTTAATCATTATCAACCAAAAAATATCATATGCAAGAAAACCAAACAACCAAATTAAAACCCAAACAAAAAGACAGAAAAAACATTTTTTATTTGTTTAAAAGAAATGCATCACTCATCATCTTAATTAGCATTTAATTCATTCAAAGCCACACACTTACTATTTGCTTTTTTATTTATTTTTTTGCCATCACCAGTTAGTGATTATGTACTACCTATCTCATGAAATAAGGCAGATTTTTGGAGATGCAGAGACAATCTGGTAAAAATATTGAGAGCTTGCAAATGATATCAGTTTATGCATGTGACAGGGAGGGAGACCGATAGAGAGAGAGGGACTGTAAATAAAACATTTCAAACAATGCTGGCATGCATCTAGATACACTTGAGGGAATAGATTTGTTGGCGCACTCATCAAAAACGACCACGTCAGTCTGACACGACAGAGGTTTTCCTTTTTTAACAGGCAATCGCAGCAGACACAGCAGCTTTGAAGATGAAACATGATCAATGCTCGTTTGAGAGATTAAAGGGAGCGTCGTGTCGTTTCAACGCCTCTGTTATATAGCGTGCAGTAGGGAGGTGTGTCACCACTCCATCGGAGATTACAATCAAGCAATGTTCTCCTCGTTTGACCTGACTTGGTTCTGAAGCTCAAACACGAAGCGAAAGCCTCTTTAAAGTGACATCATCGGTATATACACACACACACACACACACACACTCACTCGTGCGCAAACGGCACATTTACAGCCATTTTAGTGTTTTTCACCTAAAAGAAATCTTAATCGATGGACAGGACTGTGAAACCGAATCATATTTGGTCTGAATCTTACATTACTGTGCTCTGCAGGAAGGACAATTTAGCATCTACTGTATAGTATTGCAAATCAGCTTGTAACTAAAAGTGTCAGGGTGATTTTTTGGGATGTGTTTTGACCAATCTACCTAATTGAAACCAGTTCAAATCCAGCAACAGGATGCCATATTTAAAAACAACAACAACTATTGATCAAGCAGCATGTCAAGTGAGGTATAGCAGCCCTCCTCTAGCTCCACAATCCCCGCACTCTCTCGGATTCAAACTCTCATTTGAAACTTCTCATTTTTATATAGCTATATATTTGATTTATTATCAGTATGAAGAAGTGGAAAGGAAATACAGGTTGAATAGAAGGAAAGATGGTGAATGAAGTGGGGGTTTTCCCAGTGCTTGTGGGCGACTCCCTGGCGTGGGACAAAATTGGTGTGATGTTTGTCTTCACACAGTTTGCCGGCACTCGTTCCTATGAGGCTGATTGTCGTCTCATTCCTGTGCGCTCTCATCACCTTGGCCGTCTTGGAGAAAGCAAACATAGAAGCAGAATGAAGAATTACATGTTACAATATTGTGAATTACATGTTACTATACAATAATACAGCCAATTAATACCTCCATTTGTATAGATACCCAAAGAAAGATACTGTACTAAATATTTTCCTGTCAAACGTAAAGGGAATGAATATAAATGGCATTCTGGGAGTTTGTATGTGCGGCCCTAAGAGGGAAGCTGACCCCAGGGTTCCCGAAATGACAGCACAGCAAAACTCTTATCACACATGATTTATCAGCTTTCTTGCGCTGCGTCATCTCTGCGCTCCGATCACACACGCTTTGTGTTTGATTTATTAATGTCCGTGAGGTGGGCATGCAGGTAATTCATCAAACTCAATTTAAGGAGGCATGCCAACACGTTTACTCTGAAAAAATCAGGGTCACTCCAGAGTTCCAGATCAGCAGAGAGAAAGTGAATGAGAGGGAAAGGAAGTGAAGGAAATGTTGAAAAAGTTGCAGGTTGAATGAGGAGGACAATGAAAGAGACTGGGACATTTACATGAGTATGTTTCTAACAGCTTCCATTGATTTATTGTTTTTACCTTGGGAATTTGGTCTGCTGTCTGTAGGAGTTGAGTCGGGCTCTTGTGGGCTCTTGTCCTGGGCTTTCACATCAACTAGAGAAAGAGAGACAGAAAAAACAAGGGAATGAGAGGGAACAAGGCAGATAGAAGGAAATGAATGACTCGAGATCAGAGAATGAAAAGTTAGACGCCACTGGGTGACATCTCATTGGCTACTGTGCTTCCGCTAGCTGAAGTAAATGCAACGGATGCTAAAGGCTATGCCTGAGGCAACAGAGGCTTCAGCGGAGCTCAGGATGACGAGATCCACCTGTGCATGCTTCTTCTGAAAAAAACATAAAAAAACACTCTCCTTTCCTCTGTATGAATAAAGAAGCAAGCATTTGAGGCAGTGCAACATTTACGACCATTCCCTCTCGTTTCCGTTATCTCATGTGCCTCTCAACTGTCACAGAAAACAAAAGAGGCAAAAAAGTCAAACAATTCAAATTAAAAAATGCATCCACTCATGCTCTTCTTTCTTCTATGAATAATAATCCATGCATTTGAATTGGAATGGTGACCTAGTGGTTAACGGACATGCTCAGAAATGACTGGGTGACTTTCTCTGATCCTGGTTCCTGTATTTTCTCTATCGAACTTTCATAGAAATAAAGTAACTAAAAGGCCATAAAAATGAATTTACATCTGAAAATGCACACAGCTCTGCTTTCATCTGTACGAAATATAAAATAACAAATAGAGTTGTGACGTTCGCGAACGAATCGATTCTTTTGAACGGCTCATAAACATGAACGATGGGAGCCGAGTCGCGGCTGGAGGGGAGCCGTTCTTTCTGTCGTTCTTATTTTCCTATGCGTGTTTCACACATATGCACACAAATTAGCTCCTCAGTTATAGGGGAGGGGCGCACCCAGCGCAGGGGTGCTTTACACAACCTGACGCAGAACCATAAAACGGCCACGACGCCGTAGGAGTGACGGCGTAGCTACGCCGTGGAGTTGACGCAGAAGCATAATGAGGCCTTAATGGTGTGTTCACACCGAACGCGAATAGAGCATCAAATACGCATCTATCGCGTCTAGTTAGACGCTTGAACATTCGCTTGAGTTCAAATTTTTCAACTTGCGCGGAAGACATTCGCGGCAAACGCGCCGTCACATGGTTACTCCAGTAAAAAAAAAAAAAAAAAAAACACGTGCGAGTGCCTCTCGGAGCTGCTTTGTATTTATTTACATTGCATTTTGTGTTCATGGTTATGTAATTGTATCTACAGTATATATTTACAACTTTAAATATTTTTTGTTTTTTATCAAAATGTTCTTGTGGTATTGTATGAATAACATAAGTCAACATAGCTTTACACATACACACACTTTGTAGCCTACTAAAGGTAAATCCAAAATAGTGATGTCACTTTCTAAACAGAGGGATGTTGTGCAACCCTATGGAATATAGTCCACACATGACAAATGAGGTAACAACCAATATTTCAGAATAATTCAAACTCAGATATTGGTGTGTGATATCTGAGTTTTAATTATTTGACTACAAATCTCACCTCATCATTCCTCCCAGTGATTATGTCCAGGATAAACTGAGATGCCCCCAAGCTGGCTTCTTAAAACTGACTAAATATTTAAAAAGAGCCAAAAGAGCCGTTCTTTTGAACGGCTCTTTGTAAGGAACGGATCGCCAAGATCCGGATCCCCTCAAAGAGCCATAAATCCCATCACTAATAACAAACCATGTATTTGAATTGGAGTCATGTCCAAAAAACAAGTCAAACTGAGCTGTGGTGCTCATACAGTTTGAATATGGCTTGCAAGTATTTCGATCCCATTCCCTCCTCTTTGACATGCCATCTCAAATTTAAAGTGACTAAAATGACAAAAAATATTCTAAATTTTTTTTTTACCTTTAGTACTGCTGGTGTTGTTCTCCTTGGCTGCTGTTGTGACAGGATCTAAATAAACAAAAGTCACAAAACAATGTGTTAAGTTCTGTGTGGCTTTTGTTTCTTTTGGTTTTTACAATTATACTGGCTCCATATGCTGGATTCCTCAGTATCTTCTTTAGGAAGAACATCTTTTATCCCCCAAAACATGATTATATATATATATATAGTGTAGTGTGTTTAGACAGTCACTTCAATAAGAGATTACTTTATAGCTATTGGTTCTTTGGTATGAGACCCATGCATAATATTTAAACATGAAAAATATGGTCCAAAAGCCTCTCTCCTTCAAGAGGAACAAAACAAACGCAGACGAAAGGGGAAGCATAGAAAATTAATAGAAACTGCCTTGAGTCTATATCAGCGTGAGCCTTATTCTCAAACTAATTCGAACTCCCTCTATAACTTTCTCTCTTCTATCTCTCTGCCTAAATACCAAAGCAAACCACAGCATGAAATAATCTCCTTCCTGCGGCACATCCACGGATGATGCAAGCACACAAAACTCAGTGCTGCAGAATGTCTCGGCACTCGAACAATAGCGTTTGTCTGCAGAACAACAATATTTACCTTCATGAGAATCTCACAAACATCTTCTGAAAACACTGGCACCTCTTACACGTACAATACAATATAGTGTAGCAACATGGCCTCTGCTTTCCCTGTGATGCTACACGCTTTCATGTTAATTTCATCACAATTCTTCAGGTTACGGTGACAATGTTTCAACAACTACAGACGGTGGCTTTAATGCAGAAGGAGAGCAACCCAGACGCTTCGCTCTCGCTGGTGGCCAGCCCACAAATTCTACTGATTTAACAGAGCAAAGCTACAAGTGATGGATTTTTGTTTCGAACAAGGAAAAAAAGGGTCTTTCCATTGGAGAAATGGAGCAGCAGCAGAGTGTCTGGATGAGGAAAGGTGAGGGAGAGTACGGGCAAACACCACAGCCATGATTTCATTTCATTCTTGTCTCGCGGCACCGTAGAGGGAGAAATTGAAACTGAGTGCGATACGATTCAAAAACGCTGTTTCCATTACCGCCCACTTCTGGAAGCAAGTCTCCTCTCTGTCCCTCGCTTTGTGTTTTTTTCCATATTCCTGCACAAATGGGGAGCTGGAGTAAACAAAGAATCACACACACTTACAGAGGCAGTGCAGAAATGTACACTACAAAAAAAAAAAAAAAAATCATTGATTATCATCAGTACTTTGCTCTTGTTTTCAAGTTAAATATCTAAATATCTAATATATAAGAAGTATCTAAATATCTAAGCATTCTAAAAACAACATACTTTTACTTGAGAAAAAAATGCATTTGTTTTATTTTAATTGTTTATTTATTCTTATTCCATTGGTATATCTTTCATGCTCTAAGTGTTAATGCTTAAAAGCATTTGCTTGATAATAAATTATTATAATTAATTAATCATATTTTTTCATGAAATATGTTACATTATTATAATATTAGAGAAATATATATATATACACACATATATACACACGTATGTGTGTATCTTGTTTTAATGATGTTTAGGAAATGACTTTTGCTGGACAGATTCTGACTTTCATATCACTTTTGTAATGCTCTTAGTTATTTTGAGATGAGCACTGCATTTAAAGTGTATGGACAAGCACCAAAGTGAGAAAGTTAAGGCTGTCGCTCGAGTGAACCTGCAAGCTCAATTGAGACTTGGCTTCCTCCTGACGCTCCGTCTGTCTCTCTTTCCATGTAATAATGTCATGGCTGAGAGGGAGCCCTGCCACTTTGGGATCCTAATAAGCAGTGCTGATCAAAACACAACAAACCAGCCTTTGAAAAGAAGAAGAAGAAAACAAGATACTGGAATTTCAATCAGTGCCTGTGTTCGCTTCCAACTGCTGCCATGTACGTCAGGAGATGCTGCAGAAATTTGCCAGCTCTCTAATTTAGCTTTACCGCCGACAACAGTTTGAGTTCGGCCTTTCGGGAAGAGAGTCTGACGTGCTGTGAAACAAATAAAGTAGCCAGAGGCTGTCAAGTAGGAAAAAGTGTGTGAAATGTGACATGGAGGGTAGCCATGCACTTACTTTCTGCAGAAATGTGAAAGAAAACAACTGAATTTCATTTCCCTACCCAGCAGCCTATAGATTGATTTCAGGTTTCTAAAGTCAAAGTATAATGCCATTATGATTAAAAATCCTCACAAATAATGATATATTTGGTGTTAAACATCCAACTCAGAAGCCTATACAAGTGAACTGAAATGACACGTTTTGGTTATTTATACTGGTTCATTTATTTATTTATTTATTTATTCATCCTGACAACAGTCCACTGGAGACTCCGGTAATCTCTCCTGCACAACGGCTGAGCGAGCTCAAGATAGTCGGGTGTTTGAGTGCTCTAGCTTGGATAAATTGTCATATTTTCTTTGCTTCATATGCTTCCCTTGAAATTAACTGCACTTAGGCGTAATGAAAGTTTGATGGTGTCTTTGTGTGTGTGGTATCTTTACAGTCAGTGCTGGGCCACTCGCAAAAGGGAGGGAAGTATGTTTGGGGGGGGGGGGGGATTGGGGGCAGATGTAATTCATATTCATATTCAGACAAGCAGAAAATTAGATCCTCCACCAACCATTCGCTCTAGAGACCGTGAGGGGCTCGTGGGTCTATTGTTAGGCTGCGCGACTATGCCACACAAATAATGACCAGCCGTGTCAGGCCAGCATTAACATCTTTCCTCGTCCCCTTCAAAAGCAACAATGAAGTTACAGACAAAGGCCAAAGCAGGAGTGTAGTAATCGTGAAGTAATCCTCAGCATATATGAGTGCTTACTGAAGACTCAAATGCTGGTGCTGGTTGGTTGACCAATGCCTTCAAAAAAATGACCAATTTCAATCAGAGCTGTGTGCAATTCAGAACTTAACAGAGAGTGCCTTTTGAATGCCTCAATTTGAATTTAAGGTGATAAACAGGATACAGGTTTGGAATTTAAGTAGAAGTAGAATTCAAATAATTAAAAATATTATATAACTGGGACAAGAGTTATTTTAAACTTCAAAGGAAACGACACTAAAAATGTAGTGTTGGAAAAAAAATAGTAGTATATCATAGTATATAAAAAAAGTATCATAGAATTAAACTTTAAACATCCATCCATCTATCTATCTATATAAAAACATTAAGCAGCACAACTGTTTTCAACATTGAAATGTTTCGTGAGCAACAAATCAGCATATTAGACTGATTTCTAAAGGATCATGTGATTCTGAAGACTGATTTAATGGATGCTGAAAATTCAGATCAAATAAATTCAGCTTTGGTGAGCATAAGAATTCTTTCAAAAAATCGTACCAACTCCAAACGTTTTAACGGTACTGTATATAATTCTAAAATAATCAAGTTGTACTTGCATATGACAACAGGCATGCACATGTAATAAAGGAATCACAAAATAGGCTCTGGGACCAAAGCTGGCACAACAGATGTAAAATGATTCAAATGCTAACAGAGTGCAAGCATTTTCTTCTACTCACACAACATCAGTATACACTAAACAAAAACAACCTTTTATTTGCCTCACAGTGATCGGATTGAAATGAGAAAATCATCTGTACATGAAATGCACCACAGTTTTATTACACCTTTACTCTCACTGTTTCCGAAGACATACATGCCTGAAAAAGCAAGAATGTCTAATGAAATTCTGTCAAATGCAACTGGACTTATTCATGATTATTTCAGGAAGGCCAATCATCCGAGACGCTTCAACAGAGTTTGAGAGAGTCTTTTTCACAGTCAAGGCACCTGCAATGTTTACCATCCCATTGAATGCCTGGATTGTTCAGGTTCTCAAAGCCGTTTGACTCTCACAGCAGCTCAAAGCCGACCACAAACAACCAAACCAATAACCCTGGCCTAACTGGGGCACGAGCCCAATGTAATCGAACCAGTGACTCACAAAAGCACCTCGCCAGACAGTCTTCACATGTCACTCAGAAGGTTAATGGAAAAGATCTCGACTGAAAGGAGAACAAGAGAACAAGCTTACAGCCGTCCGAACATTCACACGAGGTTTGTTGAGTAAAACCACTCGATATCTCACAAGTCGGAGGCATTATCTATCTGCCCATCACAGTATGTTTGGTTTCCGGATTTGATATAATGAATCAAGCTCCTCTCATCCGGAAAAGATGAACAGCGTAAGAAGTACCTGATATCTCACTTTAGGTAAAGAAGCTCAGGGTGGTCTTCAAGCTGTGCATTTATCATCTAACATGTAAAATACTCTATTCTTGAAATGAATAGCCACATTTTAGACCAAAGTACGGCTTTTGTAACGTTTTGTGCGAGTTAACGGTAGAGTTCAGCTCATCATTTAAACATACATCAATGTAATTCCAGGTCTATTCATGCGCAACAACGGCGGGCAACCTTTTCAAAGAGCCAGACCATGAGAGCTAATGAAGTGCTAAATGTGGAGAGCAAACTTCATTTTCATATGTAAATATTCAAAGGTTGCGGGGCGAGGGCAGGCATATTTTCTCTGGAACAACACTGAGGAGAGGAAGAGAAAGAGAAAAGCATTCTGGGAGGCACTTGATTGTGTGCGGGGCTTTTTTTCTCTGTTGCGTCGCTGTGTGATGGTGAAGCTTCAAACAATTAGAGGCAATTAAAAGGTATTGAGTCGAAACAAACCCGGTGGGGAGGGCTTCGGTGTAAATACCACAGATCTTCCTCATGCACGTTCCTCTGTGAAAAGCCAAGTGGTTCCTCTCATCTGTATTCCACCCTCTCAAAGCAAAGAGTGAGAAATACGAGGAAGGGTTTCTGCAGAGCCAAGTAGGATTGTATTGCCGGCCGCATTTGCCTAAAGTTACAAGATGTGCTTTGACGAGCTGCCATTGTACAAAGAAGAGGTCCTCTATAGGCCTGAAAGGCTTCCAGTTCTCTCGGGCCAAGAAGGCCATGCTTGGAAAAACAAAAAAAAAACCTTTTAAAATATGTGAAAAGAGAACATGGGGTCGCTTGGTTTAAGGGTCACATTGAAAGCGCTGAGGAGAATTGAGCAGGGAGGTTTATGGCAGATAAGTAAAGTACATTAAGCAGTAAAGGGAGGGGGACGGCAGCCTTTTTTAATTCATCACTTGTCGATGTAGAAACCATATGATAAAATCATCATGTAACGTGTGTTTTTATAGCTGAAAGCAACAGTTCACCCAAAGATTAAAATTTTGTCATAATTTACTCATTTACTTCTTTCATCAATAGAAACTTTGTATAGTGCACTGGTTGCTAATTTCCATGCAAATAAATGGGGACAAGAGATTTCAAGCTTAAACAAGGTGGTGAAAAGTTGGTCTATACAACTTGTACACTATTTTCCAAGCTCTCTGAAGCTATATAATAGTTTGTGGGACAACAATTTTTGATTTGTTATTCACTGATAATCTTCCCACTTAATGAGCCATATCTTTGAGTTAGTGCGCTGTAGTCTAGAACCAGATTAGTCTGATAATAAATGAATCATTCAGACTGGTTTTGTGAACCGGAACAACCAATTCACTGAATTGACTCAAATTGAACATCATCCCATAAACTGACTTAAATATCAGTCTGTTCATCACACAAAGGAATCAAATATCTTCAGAGCATGAACAAAATTTTTTTTTTTTTTGGGAGAGAACTATATGTTTAGTACAACTTTCTCTTTGTTTTACTCTTCTCTGCTTCAAATTATATGGGAATGACTACAAGTCCAAAAGCTATGATGATTCAAAACCATAAAACTCACACACAAAAAAGGGAAAACAACAATAAATGTGAAGGAAGTAAGAAAAAGAGGGCACCCCCTTTGCCATGACCTTAAGAGCAACTTAACGCAGCTGTCAAAGGTAGCAGGGCTTGTTGTGAAAACTTATCGAGTGACTTAGCATAATGTGTGGACTGCTTTTGAACCTGACCCACTGCGTGTTCCTGGGCATGAGGTTATATTCACCAGCAAAAGTTACAGCAGCGGAAAATAGGATGCATGAGCACCTTTAGACCTTGCTGGGAAAATATGTGAGAATATAGAAAGCAAAGTTCTTCAGATTCAAACACTCTAACAATATATATGAAAATATTAAATCACTCAAAGGAAACATGTTTTCAAACAGCTTCTTATGGTCACAAATACTAGTGTAATTCATATTTACCCCATACTGTTCAGAAGTTTGGGGTTGGTAAGACAATGTTTTTGAAAGTCTTTTATGGTCACAAAGGCATTTGCTTGATAAAAAATACAGTAAAAACTGTAATATTGTGAAATATTAATTTAAAGTAACAGTTTTCTATTTTAACATATTTTAAAATGTAATTTGTTGAATTTTCAGCATTATTACTCCAGTCTTCAGTGTCGCATGATTCTTCAGAAATCATTGTAATATGCTGATTTGCTGCTCAAGAAACATTTATTATTACTATCAATGTTGAAAATGTTAATTTATTGGAAACAGAACAGACAGCCTTTACTGTCACTTTTGATCAATTTAATGCATCCATGCTGAAAAAAGTATTAATGTCCTTTAAAAAAAACAACAACATACATGTAAAAATATGTTTTTGCTGTTTTTCCTTATCATTACCATGTCAAAATGTTTCAATCATAGGCTTTTACTTATATGAGTTAACACATTTGAGGTGCTTTGGGGTATATAACACAAAAAAGGTGAAACCACATACCGTGCACCTCCATGGGATCTGCAGGCTCTTGACTGGTGTCTGTCTTTGTAGAGTCTATTGACACAGAGAAGAGAAACAGAATATTCTGAACACAACGGTCATTAAAACAGAAAAGAGGTTAGAACACCTCCCAAAGAAGCAATAATATCAGCAGCACCCGTTTTCAAATTGACTGTCACATAGTTTCCTGTTCTGCCAAACTGTCATTGGCTTTACTTCTCTCACTATTTTCCTATGTTTAATATGCAATAAAGCGTCTAAATTCTATGTGACTTTTTAATGGATTTTGCACACCTTTGCACAGTCTGAGAGGGAGAGAGATGTGTGAGAAGGGACACAATGAATAGGCATGAGCAAAACAAAACTACCATTATCAAATATAAGCTCTGCACCCTGTGCCGCAGCAACTCTTCACTTTGGCTGTTATTTATCCTGCCTCCACATTCTTCGCTCACTCCGTCTGGAGGGTTGTGGGAGGGACGAGCTCGCTGATCAAAAGAAGATCTTCAAAGCCACAGTGTGAGAGCCATGCTCCTTCCAGCTTATTTGAGCAGGACTCCTCTTCTCCTGCATTCCCCCTGCTTTGATGCTAACAGGGTTGTGGGCCATAGGTGACTACATAATGGAGAGCGCACACAATGCATTCTGGGTGCTCTGCTGGGGCACAAATGACAGTCAGATCAGGTGTGTTTGAAGTCCAGGGTCCATCAGCGGATGGTTGTGTTGGCTGAAGAGGGTTCATGATGGTCATATTTGTGTGTGAATTCAACAGTGGCGCCTCAGCCCGAAAGCTGTCATATGGCTCGGTTTCTATCGAGCCTGTCCTTTAACACGCTGAAAATATCGCAGAACCAATTCAAAACATTGTTTGCACACTATTGTGCTCATTAACATATCATTTCCGAATGTCGGATTTTCAAAATAAGAACTGTTTTCATATGTTTTTGTTAACAGTTCGTTCTGGTTCTCAAATCTGATTGGCTAAAAGCCTATCCAGCCATACGAAATTCTACCAGTACCACCACGGAAACGTTAATAATAGATTACTTGTTCCAGAGAAAATCAATTTGGCTAGGGCAAAGGTACGTTTCATGACTTTATATTTTTATTTAAACTGAAATCTACTATAACTATAGCGCTGCTTTTTTACTTTTGATGGAAGTGTTTCTTTGTGTTTAT
This sequence comes from Chrosomus eos, assembly GCA_036326025.1. Lineage (NCBI taxonomy): Eukaryota > Metazoa > Chordata > Actinopteri > Cypriniformes > Leuciscidae > Chrosomus > Chrosomus eos. The sequence continues at coordinate 23,296,091 of CM070833.1, read as the reverse complement.
TTCCTATCGTTTAAAGTAGGAAATCTAAGCGCCATTAGATGGCAGTAAAGATAGTCTTTATGAGTGAGTCTGTCGCAAAGTTTTTTTTTCCAATGTTCCTCAGCAGATATTCAAACTAATTTTGTGATTATGAAATATAATATTGACCATGCAAGTAATGCACTCGATTAGTCGATATACCTCTTATAATACTCTACTCAACATGATAAAATAAGCTTCAATGAAGCGACTTCAATGTTCCTTCATTACTAGATCTGTGAAGTTTTAGAATTAGTAACAGAGGCTTGGGTTTAGCTGTCAATGTCAACTTGATTTGAATCCGTGATGGAAGGAAATAGTTCCACACAAAAGAGGGAATAAAGAGGAACTTTTTAAAAAAAGATGTTGCTTCTTTTATGTACTCACTTGTGCCGTCGAACTGTTGTATTAATGCAATATCACACTTGTAGCTGCACAGCAAGCCACAGGGAGGCTACAATAGCACGAACTAACCCAGATGATGTACAAAACACATGGCCGCTTAAGTGCATGTTGTTCTTGTCTTTGTGTTATTTATTCTGCCCAGCTCCAAAGCAAAGTGTGAGGACAGTTTTGGGGCAGGATGAAGACACAGTGCAGGAATATTTGCATTTATGCAGAAAATTTGGCTAATACCAGGCTCTTTCAAAGACCGCTGCGATATACGAGCCCAGGGCAATAGCTAATTGTGCTGTGATAAGCCCTAGCCACAGGCTGACAGAAGCTCTCTGAGCTTTGGCTTCACCTCCACAATCTCTCCTAGCACACAAACAGAACAAGGGAAGTCGCATTTAAACAGCCAATTAAAAAGGCAGTTGCCTCCACCTGTCTCTCCACCATGGCGGATCAGAGGAGCTGCTCAACAGGGGTGCATCCAAAGGACAGTCACAATGGAGAGAAGAAGTGTGACCTCCCTCAAGTGATTCTACTAGAAACAGATTACTCAAGTGGTCAATGTCTCCCATTTCACACAACAGGAAGACCACAATTGGGAGAGTAGTGCTGAGACTTTGAAACTTTAGCTATCTATTCAACAAACTACTTATAATTTGCTACATAATAATGCTGAATTTGCAACATAACAATGAGCTGAAGCTAAAGACATACCCCTTTCACAAGCATTTACTATAATAACTTATACATATATAATAATATATACATATAGGAAAAACATATTAAATATATATATATATATATATATATATATATATATATATATATATAAAATGTTAAATAAAAAGAATAATGTTTTTATTTGTTTCTTCTACTTAAGCTTGAGTGCTAAAATAGCTTATACATGAAACCTGGCACTGTGAACTGCAAATAGCACTGACTTCTATGATAAACTGCATAAAAGGCTTAGGGTACAATCTTTTAAATATATTCACTTTTTTTTGAATGTATGAATGAAGTAACTATCAAAAATTAGTATGAACAGACAAATTCAAGCCAAATTAAAAAAACTAGAATACACAGTGAGACAAAAACAGTATTATCTAACAATCGATTCACCTCATTCTGTTTTTTTTTGTTATCATATTATTACTTTAGTGCTGAAAACCTATTGTAATTGTTAGGATTTTTTAAAAAAAGAAAAAAAAAGCCCTTATTTAGAAAATGGTCTGTGGCAAAATACGGTCAAAAGCCTATAAATCCTACAAAAAAAGTCAGAACTTCACAAAAATTAATGAGCATATGTGTCATAACATGGTGAAGAAGCATGCAAAGTTTCATGGAGATCGGACAATAGGTGGCGATATAACCGTCAAAAAGGTCTCATTGTTATTAGGTGTTCAAGCACTTTAGTGCTGAAAACCTATTGTAATTGTTAGGATTTCAAAAAATAATAATAATTGCCCTAAAACGCATCGTGCAGCCCAAACCGTAATCAGTAAATCATGGTAAACTATGGTAAATCATGCTAGAATCATATGAAATCATACTAGAATGTGTTCAATTGTGGTAAATCATGCTAAAATGGTCTATTCCATCTATGATGTCAGTGGTTAAATGCTTGCTACATAAAACTTAATGTCTTTTGATGCTTTTGAGCTTAACTGCCTTTACTGCCTCAATTGAACACCGATAAATGCTGCTAGCAGCTTTAATTTTACTTTATTATTGTAATCATAAACACACTGGTTTGGCAGTGAAAAATATTTGACCATTTACTGCATTTAGTTATTCTATGAATTGGAAGTGCCCGCACATTCACAGAAAAAAGCTTACTTCCACGTCACAACATAAGGTGAATAAAAAGAAGAATTGGTAGTTTTTTTAATCAATTCATTTACATGACCTGTCCAAACAAACTGATTCGACAGAATGAATCCGACTTGGAAGAGAATGTAACAAATCCTGCAATGCTGTCGCACTACACTGCCACTAAGTGGAAAAGGCAGGTCATTACTAGAAAACTTTTATAAAACCAGCTTTGTCACGCTGCTGAAAAATAAATATAGCTGCCGGGGACAAGACTGGGGGAAACTGAAAATAGGCCACTAAATCAAACAATGTGAATAATAAAGAAAAAAGAAAAAATGGTGTCTGACGATGACTAAATGTAAGCAGTTGGCAAAAGTGCTTTCCTTTGTTGTTCGGTGGGTTTTACTGAACTGAGAATCTAGAACTGTGCAGGGCTTCAACACAAGCAACAGATGGCCACAGAGGATACTGTTGGGTTTCTGCCTCAGGGACACATTCACCAGGAGGCTGCGAGCGACTAGGATGGCGTCACTATCACAGTCTCGAAAACTTGGCCACAATCAATAGTTAATACACAAGGAACAAAAACCCAGCAGATCCAAACCCGGGCAACGTTACATGGAGATTCCTGTGGGTGTAGCTTGAAGAAGTAAACAAATAAATAAGTGAGCATAGCACTTAAATAAACAATGACTTCTTTTGATGATTTCCTGAGTGAATAGAAATTCTTTTTTGGAGAGGCAAAAGAATGGGTACGAGAATGGGTGCCGTGTGATCTCACTACGGAGGATGTGAGATAGGAAATTATGAATATTGACTGATATCCAAAAGTTAAGCTGGCAAACTACTCCATTTTAGCCTCACCATGACATCAGACAGAAAACAAAGGGTTGGAGAGAGTAAAAGAACAAGTTAAAAAAAGTGTCCAAAACGAAACAAATCTGAACTGTCTTCTTCTCACTGAGAAACACTGATTGCCCACTGTGCTTGAGAACGAGAGACAACGGGAGCCAAAGCATGTTCTGCCTCTCTTTCCATTTTGTCTCTCAAGTTTGTATCCTCACACAACATTGGCTTCAATGATTCTAAGATGTGAAACAAACTTCACTAACTGTTGGTCTATGAAAATCAAACATTTAGCAGCAAATAAAGCAGCTCTTTATAATGAGCTCCATAAATAATAACTCTTCCACTTCAATGGAAGTTGAAGGTCTCTCTATCCAGTGCGAGGCATTTGCATTCACGTTTGTGATAGGATGCCACAGTACAAATTTTGCTTTATATGAAAATGTCTCAATTTGAAAAAGAAAACACTGAAACAAAAATCACCAGGCCTGTACAATCAATAAAAGAGTGCCGTTGAAGTGCTGATGACAGCATTAGTTGTACTAAGTATATTTCAATTCTGTTTATGGTGCTTAAGCATCATTATTTTACAACCAAAAAAAACTTAAGTACCAAATGCGATAAGCATGGTTGGTAATTGGGTTCATTAATTTGTACTGATTATTACTACAAACTATAACTATAATTAACTATAAAATATACACTTCAAGTGAGCAACATGAGAAAGATGAACTAGAATTTTCTCAATGTAATAAATAACACATTTGTATGTAGATAAGAGACTCATGTCCGAAATCATACACTATCTAGAGTAGGTACTTATTTCAATAAGTAATTACTTCAAGACTGCTAAACATTAACGTTCTATATAGTATGAATGTAATCTGGATGAACTACATTCGCCATGTTATCATAATCATGTGACCTACAAGCGTCAATTGCGTCGAGTCACTGTCATTCACAGATCCTCTCCAGTGGCCTCATGGGATAGTAAAGTGTCCATCTTATGCACACTTCAGAATCTCGTTCATCCGTGTACTTTATGCCTACCCTTTTATAAGTACTGTGAATTCGAACATACTGTGAATTCGAACATACTTATTTTGTCACATACTGTTTTTCGCCAACTATATAGTAGGGAAGTATGCGATTTCAGATGCAGCCATATTGTGCATATTATATTATACCATGGTCAGTCTGAATACTCAATTCTTGGCTTGAAGGTGTGCAATAAAACCATTTAATGCACAGGCAGTTCCAAATCCATTTCTTTTTTAATGCGCTGTTTTCATTGAAGCGCTCACACGCATACGTCACTCATACACATAAACTTATCAACGCTGCCCAGAGACTTTTTATAATAAAATAGCTGCGCTACCTACTGAATCACTATATTATATTTCTCATTCTTCTTAATAGAGAGATACGCTGCACAGGCGCAAATACGTCTCTCTCTCTCGATAATGAATTCAAATAAATAATTCATTCATTCAAATAAATGTAATCTTACCACACTACTTTATCTTCAAAACAGGCAGAATGCTAGATCTAACAAGCCATAACTGACGAAAATAACCGTAAATTTTACCCTTCCGGTCAAATATTGAGCTGCAAACATTAATAACAGCTTTAAGTTGTCAATGCTGGCAAATTACCATGGTATAAGAAGGATAAACCAAGGAGAGGGGCGGTTCTTTGCATCCACGTTGTGCATTAAAATTGTTTAATCCACAGCTAGCTGTGGATTATCCCTTACTTAGTTATAATAGGCAAAATGTACACTTTTTATAGATTTTTTTAACAATGTAGATCACAACTTTTACCTTCTTTATCAACCGATACATCAAACCATATCTTGTTTGTGGCCTTACACATAAAACTCAAAACTCTCTTTCTGCCAGAAGTCCTAAGCAGACACAAGCATCTGACACGGCACAAGGGATTCTTAAGCTTTCCAAAAACAACATTACACCGATCTAAAGATCCACCTGTTCTCCAACCATCACGTGTGATAGTCTGTGGTCGATTCACATTATCACTGCAATATCAGATTTAATCAGGCAAAATAAGTCTTGCGATTTGCAAGATGTAATCAAAAATAGACATGCAGAAACAGGCCAAACCTGGTTTGATGCGAGTGAAACCCCCCACCGTCATCAGGCAGACTGTGAGAGATGAGGAGACAAACTCTGATTGGATTCAGAGCCACTGAGGCTCAGCAGCCGGCGCAGTAAATCGAAGAGGCGATATCGACTCCCACCGCAGGAGCCCAATACACCATGGCCCAAAAAAATACCCTCTATTAGCAAAGCCAGACTTATTCATAGGTGCCTTCAGGCTAAGAGAAATTTATTTAATTTATGAATATTTCACAAAATCTTAAAATCAATCGTACAGGGCTTGTTCAGGGGAAAAGCACGTGAACAAGTTGGACGTGAAAAAGTACACAAGTCTAGGTACTACAGCAAACAATTTTATGTTTTTAATATTGATGCAGACTTTCGAAACAAGCCTTTCGAGCTGAGGGCTCCTTATTTGTGGTACTTGTTTCCATGTAAGTCACTGATTTAGTAGATGCTTTTATTCAGAGCCCACGCTAACAAGTGCAACCATTAGACTTTATAAGTTATACAAGCGACACACCTGCATAAAATTGGCAGCAGCGCCCTAATGACCATGTGCCAACAGCGTTCAGAAACACTCGGCTGAGGTGTTATGGAAGGCTGTTTTGTGTGTGAACGTGAGCGTGTGTTTGTTAAAAGCACCGTATGGTGAGGTGACGAGCTTGGCTTTATCCTCTTAAATATGTTGTATCGATCTCACCTTCTCCGTGTTTAACATCTGGTACTGGCGTGTTTGTGTAAGTGCGTGTGTGTTTGTGTGTGTATTAGTCTGTCGCTTGCGTCTAAATGGGAATCGTTACCCATTATCTGTGTACATAACACTTTAATCAAGTTGTGTGTGCACAAATAGTGGGCATACTTTATTGTCTGTTACAAAAGGGTTACAGAACATTTTCTTTGACAAGGCTTCAGTCACAAAGAGGCTTTGACACAGATATATAAATTTCACACAGACATAAAAATAACTGACTATAGTGTTCATTTTGTGCTGTTCATTACGGCTATTGCAGAGGGGACGAACGATTTCTTGTGGATGTTTTTGCGGGCCGGTGGTACCTTAAAACGCCTGTCGGATGGTAGTAGTTATGAGAGGGGTCCTATGTGATCAGGTTGGCTTTCCTGATCACTAATTGAATAATTGTATGAATGCGTGAACACGATGCAGACACACATCATCTATACATAGTCCGGTTATGTATAACTGCTTTGTATAAAGACATAATGTTACACATTCAATTACTATGAACAGGGTATAAAATAGGGATGTTTTTTTTCTTTTTAAACAAATGGTCAGTGAAAGAAATTCTTACTCTTCAAAAACAGGAGGTCAGAAATATCATTTTCCATTCATTTGTCTGGAAATAAATATTAAATTAATAATATATTAAATAATTAATAAATAAATAATAAATGATAATATATATTAAATAGTGATATATCATATATGTAATATTTATAATAGGCTACAATAATATATAAATGTAATAATTAGAAAACAATATATATACTGTATATATATACAATTAGTTTTAATTAAACTTTATTTAAATGAATCTGTCTCACAGCATGGGTTAGTTTGGGACCAATATACTTTCAATTAATTAAAGAAATAAATAAGAATATCTTTAAGAACTAATATAACATTTATACATTGTTTATGAAACAAATCTAATAGTTCTTACAACAAAAAGCATGGGATTTAGATATATTAAGCATTAAAGAATTAAAATGTATCATGTACTTCTCTCTCCCTATCTTTAATGAAGAGATGATACTGGTCTTACCTTCCATCAGTTTCCCCGCTTCATCAGTCTGGCGTGTCAGCATCTTCTTTTCTGGGCTATCCTCTTTCTCTTTCTCTTTCTCTTTCTCTTCCCCTTGACAGAACCAGACAGATTAACATATTAACGGATAAAAAAACAAACAATACTAATCCAATAACATTGTCCTTTCCGACTTGCTCACTTCTCAAAACGCTCCATTCATAATTCATCCAGTTCAGAATTACCGTCCCTTTATTTCCTCATTCAGATCCGGCAGCCGGTGAGATTACAGTTATCATTTTTAATAATGGGGCTCTGAGACAAATTTGCAGTCCTGCCCTCGAGAGTGAGGGGAGGACGGCCTCATCTGAGGCTGAGTAATCGATCAAGGAAATGGCAAAAGGAGAGAGCGGGCCTTGATGATGCTCATCTGTTGCCAAAGGTGGCGCGCGCGCACACACACACACACACGCGCACGCACACACACACACACACACACACACACACACACACACACACACACACACACACACACACACACACACAGCATATTTACTATCTGTCAAATGCAGGAGAAGTGCATTAGACTACTTGATCTCCTGTATGAAACTTAGAACATTAAGAACACGACAGCTGTTTCTTCTGCCCTCTCGTACTGCCTCAAACGACTGACAGCTTTTTGACAGCGTATGCCTGTGAGAAAACACTACACTGTGTGTTTGTTTTCAGCTTTAAGTTGTCTGCGTTTAATAAGGCTGGGTGGTCACAGATAGCAGGCTTATATTAAGACGTCAGCGCTTTGTACGTTTGGCGAGTTAAAAAAAAAAACGGTTTAACACACAAAATGTCAAATTTGAAAACCTGTAATGGCTTTATAGGATTTTCATGACAAATTGAGAGATTAGGAAATTCCTTGGCATCCATGTTGCAAACCAGCCATCCCAGCGGATTCTTTCAGAACATTTGAATTTCACCACGCATATGAAGTGCATAGAGAACAATCAATCAATACACAATCAAAGAAAATAAAAAACAGGAAGAAAAAAAAATATTCGCTCTTTTTGAGAGGGAGAAATTGGCTGTCAAATCTTTGATGACAAGAATAGAGCTTGGAAAGCTCTCAAATCCTTTATAGGAAGCCAGTAATGACTTTGGAGGGCTGATGAATGTCATTATGAATGCAATTACATTAGACAACAAAAGTTCACAACAAACTACATTTAAGAAAGACTTCACTTCAAGCATTTGTTTATACAAAATTAATAAATTGAGACGTATTTGGACAATTTCCGGATTCCAGACTTTCTGGAAAATGTCAAAATATTAATGTGTCTCTGATTTTATTTTTCTTTCACTAAAGACCATCAGGTTAAAAGCAAAGTCAACTTCTGAGAAATGGAGAATTTTGAGAATTTGTTTGCAGATGCCACAAGATTTAATATTTTGTCTCTAATCACCTTCATTTTTAATGGCCTAAGTGTGCAAATAAGTTTTAGGCTGTACTGCACTGCTTTTCCCATAAACATAATTCCTTCATAAAGAGAACAAATCCCACTCAGTCCATTAGAACTCACCGATAGACTCTTGTCATTATGAACTAATTTCATTCATCAGCTCTTCAGCTTTCCTTTGATCAGTGTCATTATGGTTATCAAGTTGCACATGCCAGAAAACTTTCCGCATCTAATTAAACTTTCACTTTAACTTAAATTTCACTTCACAACTATCTATAAATCAGTCTTATCAGTGAGAGGAATAACCAGATTCACAATATAAAAACCTTAGGCAATGTGGTAGAAGTGTATCAGATACAATGTTGGAGCCATTATTAAGATGCACAACTATCAGATTTTACCGGTCACACTAATTATATAGATGTTTCGATTATCAACTTTTAAGTCAGTGTTTACACGTTTCGGAGAAATCAAACTACATATGGTTAATTTATAATCATCCCCTGCTATTAAGCTGGATAATATAAAGTATTATACCATAAAATATTTGCATCACCCTTAACTCTCCATAGTTTTTTTTGTCTTATAAATCTCTTATTTTCTGTAATTCTTTATTATGTGGGGAAAAACAATGTGTAAACGATGTGTAATCTCACCTGCAACTTTTGGATCATCTCCCTTGACTTCTTTCTTCTCCTTCTCTTTTTCAGCCTCAGGTTCAGGTTTCTTATTTTCTGTTGGACTCACCTCCACTAAAAGATAAAAAAAAGTATGCAGACATGTCAATATCAGTAAAAATGAGAAAACATTACAGAGTCTGCAACAAATGCTTTGAACAATATCACAGAGTATTGAATTTATATGGGGTAATGCATCATGGGTTATTTCTAACAAACTCAATATGTCCTCCTTCCAATTCTTGAACAAATATTGTCAGAAGAATTATTGTTTTACCAATTATTATCAAAACATTTGCTGGGTTTCTGTTTTAGCATTCTGCCATCACACATTACCCCCTTATTGCATATTTAAAGGTGGCATGTTTACTGTAACGATTCTGAACTGTAAAAAGCCTTCACGTGATTGCAGAACTTGTAATTACAACATGTAAACTCGTAATTTTCTAACATAGACAGTATAAGAAGTGGACAGAGCCATCTCATTGGAACTCAGTTGAGACAGTTGAAGCCCATTTTTAGCGATTTTTGAGCACTTCCGTTCCTGATGCGCAGACTCAAACCGACTCAAACCAAGCTTGATGACGTGAGCAACCTGTCTGACAGGCGTAAATCTTCTAGTAGCTGTGCGTGAAAATTGCCAACGTTAATCTTGCAGAGACGGGGAACTTGAGCAAAGAGTTCTTTGGCGTGAGTGAGCAGGAGTATTTTGTCCCGTTGCTTTTATGGACTCATTATCTATGTACTTCTCCCTTGACGGGACGTCCCCCGATTGCCTGCGAGCTTCTCCTCCTGTCTGTACGGTAATTTCTGTACAGCGCGACAGAGAGTCGAGTGGTTATGACGCAGTCGTTAGCCTATTTTTACAAAAACTGTTTCTACGGGGCCATAATGTAACATAGAAGGTAATGGAGCCCTTTATACATTGTCGTGTTTCTTTAGAAATAAATAATGGACAAATGGAGTCTTTAAACGCCTCAGATGTAAAGTTATTCGCCATCAAAGTGACGCCAAAATGAATGGGAGTCAATGGAAATGCTAACGCAAGTGAAGTTCTGCTACAAGATGGCGGCACCCGGCCGACTTCAACTTCCGGTCGATGGCTTACCCCCTTGTTTTCTAACAGCTACAACGTGTACCATGTGGCCGCTGTACCACCTGACCACTGCAGATTTAAGGTGTGTTCGGCACTGTGCAGATCGATCGTGTACGACATCAGAGTACAGCAATAGCGATTCAAAATCATACTGAGCTTTATTTACGGTAATTACAAAAATAGTGCAGCATTAAATTTGATTGACATCTTTACAGTGAGAAATCAAGTCAATGTGGAAACTGAATGCAACTGTTCAGTTCTTCACCCTCTCTCTCATTCAAGGAATTGCTGTAGGCGTTTAATTGATCAGGGATGCCAGAAAAAACTCCCAGCATCTGGGAGACGGAGACCCTTTCTCTGGTCCTCCACTGGATCCAGCAGATGTTCTTCTGTGTGTGTTTTGTGAATTTGTATGTATGGCACTGATCATGGCTTAAACCTCTGATTAGTCATGTCCTTTCAGGTGCACTCAGGGATTGAACATGAGAATGTGAGTGTATGATCTGTGTCTGTGTGAGAGTTACTTAAGGAATGAGTCTTAAGGGTGGTTGCTGTGGGGAATCAAACCGGCTTGGCTAGCTTGTTGACATTTGATAAAGATTAAATTGCTTTGAAATTAATTAGAAACTGACCAGAATTGACATCGTTCAATGAACTTTACTCAAGTTAACTGTCGCTTTAGTGGCTTTTAGTGGGCAGGACTGCATTAAGTGAGAGCGATGAAGAAACAGAAATGTGAAAAATGTGTTAGTTATTAAAATAGATGCATCTTCTGTGTGTGGACACGGTTCCCATAAAAAAATAAATTAAGTATGAGAGGCAAAAATACTCCACATTCAGCAGTCCCTTTTACTGCAAAAGCAATAAGCAGCGCGAGAAACTGTTAAAGTGATTTTACCACAATGAAAAGTGTTCTTAGGAACCAATGTGAAATCATTACAAAATATACATTAAACCTCCTAAAATGACAAGAATCACAATAAAAACCATTTTATAGTTTCTTCTGTTACTTTTGATATTTTTTTTTGTTCTTAATAAGATGCATTGTTCTTTTTAACCAACAAGAGATCATGCTATTTATGAATTAGACTAACATTCAAAAGTTTGAGTTCGGCTAGATTTTCAATGTTTCTGAAAAAAGATTATTATGTTCACCAAGGCTGAATTTATATAATCAGAAATATAGTAAAATATAGTAATATGAAATATCATTACATTTTAAAATAGTTTTCTATTTTAATATACTTTAAAGACTGGAGTAATGATGCTGAAATTTCAGCTTTGCCATTTTTTAGGGTCATGTGATCCTTCAGAAATAATTCCATTCAGAAATATGGTGCTTTGCTGCCCAAGAAAGATTTCTTATTATCAATGTTGAAAAGTTGTTCCAAATATCTTTCTAGTTATCAAAGAATCCTGAATATATATACAATAAGCAGCACAACCGTTTTCGAATGTTTTAAAAGTCTTCACTTACTTTTGCATCCTTGCTGAATAAAATAATTACAAGTATAAAAAAAACGTACAGACCCGAAACTTTTGCTTTGTAGTGTAAAATGTAGAATTGTAGAGTAGCCATTTCTTTCAGACAATTAAATAATATTATGTTACATAATATCACTTTCATTTTACTACATTTTTATTTGAACAGCCAACTTATCAAAAAGAAATAAATGGCTCCTTGGCCCTAGCTTTTTTAAATGTTGTATACTCAAACATACAGCACTTGTGATGTTAGAGCTAGCAAATCCCTGTAAACTCACTATAACGGCTAAGAAGTGTGCAATAAGATTTAATAACTGTGTATATTCTGGGATGAAATATTGGTGGACCAGCTCTCAGATTATCTTGATGAGTTCTAAATGATGGTTTTAATGGAGAGGAAATAGGCGACCCATTGCTTAAGACCGAGCGGTATTAAGCCGCCACTTTGGGGTGAACTGGAGCAGCTGTTTCCGCCTAATGCCTTTAACTTGTGTTTAGGTCTCTCTCCCTCCCATCTCACCCCTATCTCTCTCTCTCTCTCTCTCTCTCTCTCTCTCTCTCTCTCTCTCTCTCTCTCTCTCTCTCTCTCTTTTTTAAAAGGGATGGAGCGTCAGCGTATCCATCTGTGCGGTTCCAGCTAACACCTGTGTCTGCTCTGGAGTGGGATACAAGGCCGCAAAAGACATCAATTTTGCCCTCGCCCACACACAAACACACACTACATCAGATGAAAGAAACAAAACAGGATTTAATGCACACGTGTCCACCCTGACTCCATCTGCATGGAAAGTGTTTGAAGTCGCTGTTCAGAGCGACACAAACATGCGTTCACATAATCAATAGAGGAGTGGGAAGTGTGTGGGGTAGTTTGGCTGTTTGTGTGAGGCTCATATCGCACCACCTGGGCAATATGGAGCCCTGGAGGCCTCTGTCCTTCACTTACAGAAAACGAGACTCATGCAGCCTCCTGCAGGAAAGCAAGACTTATATCACCCACACACACTCTCGTAACTGCCGCTCTAATAACCAGCCGCCCAAGGACTCTTGATCTCACTGCATCCCAAGAGGAGTCCAGATTGCTCACTTTATTGCAAATTTTTTAAGTAAATGTATTTCTGTGGCGTTGGAAAGCAGATTTTCGTACTTTAAACCCATGATGTCAAGACTGTTTTATCACTTACTGTCAGTGGTGCAGGTTATTTGAATATGAAAATGGTATTTACCTCATTTTAAACCACAGGAGGTAACAAACATTGTGGGTAGGGCTGCGTAATATATCACATTTACTGAAATATTGCACATATGCTTATTGTGAAAATTGGATGCTGGTTATGTCATTTTTTGTTTTTAAATGCACTTGTCACCTGAAATACACTTTATTATTTTTCTTTATTGTATCACATATTGTATATTTTTCTTTATATTGTTCAGCCCTAGTTGTGAGTATAGAACAGATACATTTTAGCCAGCTTTACCATTTTAAGTTTCTTTTTTGGTTAGAGAAAGGAGATTATATAGATAGAATAAATAGACTAAAATAGAAAACAGTTATTTTAAATTGTAAATATATTTTACAATATTACTGTTTTTACTGTATTTTGGATCAAATAAATGCAGGCTTAGTAAACATAAAAGACTTTTCAAAACTATAAAACTTTTGAACAGTAGTGTATACTTATACATTTTTAATGTTATTCTTATAGCTGTGCGATTAATAGAAATTGTTTTTTGTTTTCGATTTTGGCTTCTAGCGATTATGAATACAAGATAATCTAGGTAAAAATTATTATTGAGCCGCTGCCTCCTGTCCAGCGCACCTTCCTTTCCTTTATTGCAGTGCTCTTTTGTTCTCTAAAAGCCCAAACTTAACATCCAAATAAGACAAATAAGTGAGTGTTGTAAAATGCAGTCTACTGTTGCTAAACTACAGGACATTTTTAATATTAAACAGTGTTATTAAAAGCGCAGATGGCTTTCTGTGTGCACGCTCCAGGTCCAAGTCAAATGGGCTTTGGATGCGTGTCTAAGTGCGTACACAAATTTGTCAAAATGTCTTTTTGGAGAGTTTTCACACAAACATAGTGGGAAAGCAGTCCTTAAAGGTACAATATGTAGGATTTTTGCAGTAAAATATCCAAAAACCACTAGGCCAATGTTATATATTTTGTTTAGTTGATTACTTACAATATCCCAAATGTTTCCAACTATTTTAAAATCGTGAGAAAATTGTGATTTTAACCAAAGAAATGGGGCGTGTAAGCAGGGGTGAGTCGCCGCCAGTCAATGGCATCATATCCGCGTTACCCTCGTTTTCCGCTAGTAACCATGGCGACAGACGTGGTCAACTGGGTTAGGCCTAGCAGGATGCTCACGCTGTTGTTTTGTTCAAACATTATGGACCATGGCAAGCAGACTTTGAGACAAAAAGAGACTAAAACGAAGATCAACATCTTTCGAGATGCCGAGAGCTCCACATCCGCGGCTAACTTCGACTTGACAGAGACGCGAGTGTTGCATGTACTTTATTAGACAGGTGAGCAAATGTACATAAAACTCATCAATGTTATTCAGTTCAACATGATGGAATGTTAGAATATGATCTGTATGTTATTCTAATGTTGATCTAGCTTACTGCTAGTCTCATATAGCCAACAAACAACCTAACTAACAACATTCAACACACTTTAGTGTGATAGTGTAACTGTTAGAGCAAGTGTAGTCTCGCGTAGCCAGACCTTCAGACTGACGGCTGAAGGTCTGGAATTCATCGCAGCTTTCTTTGGCCAAGGCCCGCCCATAAGGCCGTTTGACCGACATGTCAAACAACCAATTACAGTTCGTTTCGTTCAGCGTCACGTTTCTGAGCATGGAAATGTCCCCACAACAACAGACCGGCGTGCAACAAGTCGGCGTGCAAAACTCCTGGACATCTCTTAAAGAGTCTATGCCGTGAACCTCGCATACTTTTGAGAATCCTACGTTTAGCTGATCTTGATAAATGCTCATTGTCACTCATGTAAACAGAACACAACAGTTTTTCTTCCGCAATCACACGTCTGCGCTTTGTTTCCCGGCGGACCGAAAATAAACGCGACACTCGCGCCCCCCGAAAATCCGATAAAATTCAACGAATCAGATGACGACTTCGACATTACTGAAGTGTTTCCAGTTAAGTGTACCATATGCATCAGACGTTTAGCCAACGTTCCATGGGCGTGACGTCTGAGGCTGAGACTATAGCAAGTGAAACAGTGCTGCGTTACCTCAAGTTTAATTCATCTAATAAACTGTGAGTATTAACTCAGCACTTGCGTGTAGTTCGGTAGAATGAAATGTCCTAATTCTTTTATATCCGTGGGACTCGCGTTGCATGTGGCGCTGGTATACATCTCTCATAAGGCATCGCGCCCTGCTTCATACCAAAGTCATTAAAAACATCAGTGTATTCACTCATCCATAAAAGATCCATCAGCTTGACGACAAGATCCATAATTCAGCTTAATGCTTTGCGTCATCAATATACGCCTTTGTTATTGTAAGAGGTTAGTGACCCCTGGTGGCGAAAAATCCTACATATTGTACCTTTAAGTAAACATACACAGTTGAGAAAGTAAACGCGTGTGTAACAGTATATTGGATCCGTGCATTAGCTCTTAAAGTGACAGCAGCCTAATAAACCTGCTGCAGTCTGCCATTAATGATAATCAAACAACAAATGACAAAGGAAAATCCCTTATTGACCTTGACTAAATAACTTAAGAAGCTTTATTAAGGTTTAATCTTTTTTAATCTGTACAGTTTTACTATGCAATGTTATTTTACATTTGATTATATATTTTTTTGTTGTAGGCTATTATCTGAATACCCAACCCGATCTCACAGCAAATCATACTAATTTTACAAGGTGGCTAATTCATACGAATTCATATGAATGAACTACCCCTAACCCCGCCCCTACACCTACTCCCGTACTAATTGGTCGTGAGATAGCGTTGGAATACCGCTGTTAGTACATTTTCCTGAAAAATTAAAAACAATTTTTATTTCATTTGTATCATTGATCTGTTGCGTTCTAACATTACTTAAGCTAGCATTAGTTTTTGCTGAAGTATTAATAATTGTGAAATTTCAGTGATATTTAAAGTTACTCGTATTGTGAAATACTTTGATCATATCGGCCACTAATAATCGTGATAAATAATCGTAATTTTTATATTGACCAAAATAATTGTAATTATGATTTTTGACATATTCGAGCAACCCTATGTTATCCATAAATTAAAATGAACTTAAATGAATAAACGTTGTAAAAAATGGCTGTTCATTGTTATGTAATGACACCATATGCATTAACTATAAATTGTAAAGTGTTATTCAAATATGACAATATCTTGAGTCAAGATATGTGGTTGCTTGAATTACAACCAAAGACGGAGCAAGAGCTGAGGAGGCAGACAACATGTTACCTTTATGGTCTTCCTTTGCAGGTGTTTTGTCATCCTGGACCATGGGTTCGTCGTCAAGGCCCTCAGCTTAGAAAACAAACAAACAGAAAAAACATGATATATACACACACACACACAGATGAGTTAAAATATTATGACCATCTGCCTAATATGTTGTTGGCCCTCCACATGCTTTTGATGGTGGACAGGGGTTATCATAGGCACTCAGTTTGATTTGTGGCCACGCAGTCCCATGTAAAACAAAGTGTGATGCACTGTGTGTTGTGACACATTCCTCCCATAACCATCATTAAAATGTAGTGTGACCTGTGCCACAGTAGACCTTCTATTGGCTCGGACCAGATGGGATAACCTTTGTTGCCCTCGTGGACTGATGAGTCTTGGGCGCCCAACACCCAGTTGCTGGTTTGGGGTTTGCCCTCCTCGGACCATTGTTGGTAAATTCTCACCTTTGCTGACCGAGAGCAACCCACAAGCCTTGCAGTTTCAGAAAAACTCTGACTGAGTCACCTTGCCATAACGATTTGGCCCTTGACAAAGTTGCTTAGATGCTTGCCAATTTCTCCTCCATCCAAAACGTTGATTACGAGAACCTATTGTTTGTTTACCATCTAATCTACCCAGACCTTAATATGTGACCTTGTTAGGAGATGAACAACGGTATTCGCTTCACCTATGACTGGTCATAATGTTTTGGCTCATCGGTGTTTATGTATAATATACTATACAGTATGTGTCATTTTTAATGTATATATATGTACACACCAGTGGCTTGCATTTCTTAACTAATCATATCCCATGGCATTGCCTCCTCTCGTGTGACTTTCCCCCTTTCATTCTCATTTACCCTCCACCAAACCTACTGCACTTTTAGGGGGTCTGTTCAAACTCAATGGGCTCAGGGGAGGCATGAGAGACACGGCCTCCCGCTGTAACTTTACCCACGGTTGTCACTATTGGACAGTGTTACTTTACAGTGATTTATACATGTTTAAATGTCACATTTTGTAATATGGGTTATTTTCTCATCCAATTTTTTGAGGAGGCATTGCCTCCTTGGCCTAACTGGAAGAAACATCCCTGGTACACACACATTACAATATTACAAACAAAAATACATAGAGAAACATTTATGAATGAGCAAACAAAAGTAGAAAAACAATACAAAGGCGTTTTTACATGCTGGTTTGCACTCATAGGGGAATGATTCATGTGTCGCAGGTGCTCAGGTAAATTCAGATTCAGCCTCTGTCTCTGCACAATCTCCAGCTCTGCCTCACCTGGTCTTAAAAATCTCACTGGTTTTCTTTTCTCCAGGGAGCATAATTGCAAGTATCTCTGGCTCTTGGGTTCGGTCCAAGCGGAACATTTTCTTTGCCTTCTCTGCTTGGCGAGACTACTATTAATAATGCTTATAGCTAATACGGTCAATGTAGGGGGAATCAAAATTTGTCAATAATGATGTTAAAAGCACTGGCACTGGTTAAAAGTAGATGCTCCCAACCAAAAACAAAACAGCGGCTTATGAGTGATCAAATGCGATTCAAAGCTCTGCAGTCAAAGTGACATTAAGTGCAAAGTCAATGTTAGCCATGCAGAGACAAGCTGTGGCTGGTTTTTGTCCTAAGGTTTTGAACCTAAAGTTTCTATCACGCTACATGAATACCCAGAGGGAGCCGGGCCAGCGCCTCTGAGAGTATGTGTGTGTGTACAAGCGATCTGGTGAATCATTTCAGCGTGTGCAGTGGTGTGTGTCTGTCGGTGCACATGTTCTGATGTCTGTCTGTGTACGTTCGTGTGGATTGGAGCGAGGTGTCTCATTAAACAGATGCACCCCCAAACACACACATACACGCACACGAGCGTCACGCTAATAACTGTATCTGACAGCCGCTCTTCCCTGTCCGTAATGAGACAAGTTCAAGGACAACAGAGCCAATCCAGATCCTTCAGTGAATGGGTACAGCGTGACACATGAAGCGTAAAGACTGTGGAGAGACTGAATTTTTTTTTTGCGCTCACTAAAATGTACACTGCATGTGTTTGGGGAGATCTATGTATACTGAACCACACAGCCAGACCTAGTTTTCATATTTACTGATTATTGTTGTTCTTGACTACTGGATTTTATGAAAAATAAAGGAGTATATAGTGGTCACACACCTAAACACTGTATATATGATGTAATAAATATGAACGAATGTCAAACAAAATGCAAACAAATGGTGCAAGGGCTTGTGGCAAGTAAAGTGTCCAAATATTTAAAATTATGAAATACTTTTGAACAAGATATCTTGTTTAATCATTTAAATCGTTTAATATTCTATCTAACGCACGTTCACAAATTTGCAAGTGTTTTTTTTAAGTGTTCAAGGTTTAATGACCACTGTGTGTGGGTGAGCATCACCCCATTGGTGCTCAGTGGATCTTGTAGTAATCCAGACTAAAATTTAAGAAGAAAAAGAGAATGACGAAAAACCTTCTGGCTTCTGGCTTTCCATCGTCTCATCAACATGGGATTCCTCTGAAATCAAAAAAGAGAAAAACTTAATGACAAGATTTGTGTCTTTCTTCTAAAATCCCCTTCTTAAAAGACAACAAGCAAGAAATAAATCTTTTTTCGGGTCCTTTCATCAAACTGCAGAGGCTAATCCTATATTAAAGATGAGAGGATGATTGTTATCTAATCACTCCTGCTGCCGGCAAGCAGAAATGAAACCCAAAATTCATCTGTGAAGAGGAACAGGAAAGACTCTAGCTGATGTTTGATTATCAAACAAGTCTTTTTCTTTATGGATAACTGAGGACGAGAAACTTCAGTGTGATTTTGATGTTAAAATTTGATATTACAGTATCACAGATGATTTAATTCCATCTTCAGTTTCAACTATTTAAAATTCATGATGCTATTCCAGTTCAGGAGTAAATTTAGTTCTGAATAGAACAAACCAACCAGCATGTAAAATAAATCATGAAGTTCAGAAAAATTGCTTTTGCTCCTCAATTGCAGACAAGACAGGCACATTTTAATCTGACGTGACTTTCAGAAGAGACGAGCAGATCTGCTCTTCTTGCTTGTTAACTAGAACTATTCAGAAATGATTTTGTATCTTGGTTTTGTACAAGGTCAAAGCCAGGAAAAACAATAATCCCCTTAGCTATAAACGATCATACATGAAAGGCCTACCTGTCTGGCTCATCATACTTTCATCTTCCTTTTCATCTAAAAAAAAAAAAAAAGAGTCACAGATAAACACAGGTGTTTTAGTGTAGACATAGATGCTGAAATGATGGTGTCACAAACAAAACAACAGGAAAAAAGCTATGCAAAACAAAACCCAATGAAAAAACTAAAACAAAAAGCAAAACAAAAATTAGAAAAACACAAAGAAACATAAAACAATAAAATCAACAGAAAATCTAAATCTAAACAAAACAAAAAACAAGGAGAAAACCAAAAAAGATTGGTTGAAGAAAGAGAAAAAAAGATTCTAACACACAGTACAATACTAGTATCATAACCCCAGTACATTGACAGGGATGTTAAAATGCTGTTTGGCATATTTATCTTCCCTCAAGATCCCTAATAAAGTAGTCCACACACTGTACTGCTATGGTCATGTTTTACATCAAATATTTAGAATAGTTCTGGCATGCTGCACTAATTTTGCACTTTCTGAAAATCTCTAGACTCCACCGAGAGCAGTCGCAACGGACAGCTAAACTCTTCTCAGCAAACCCCACACAGAAGTCCCATGAGCCCGCTGCAGTGCTCCCCGTGGGCTTACATGAAAGCGCCTGTCCCAGGTGGGTTTAATTTTGTCACTTTAATTTTAGTCACTTTAGTCCTCTAAACTCGACATCTCCTTCTACCCCTCTCCTCTCTTCAGTGATATCCTGATACTCTCCCAGATTCTCTCTTTCTTTAACCCAGATAGGGTCTGGGTTGAATTGGAAAATGAAGAGCCAGACACAAATAATCCGCTGTGCTTGACAATGACCATTACGCTACTGGCATAATTGGCTTTTTTAACAAGCTGGTGTGAGAAGCAATTTCCCAATGTCTGAGCAATTTATTTTCTCACCACACGCTCTTAATAAAATCAAGAAAATAAACACAATGTGCCAAAAGACATTGCAAACCTTCATAAAAAGGTAACATGATTTGTCGTTAGCCTTGCGTCTAGTAGTGCTGTCAATCAAATGTAGCTTCACGCCCACTGGACCTTCTAGACTTCATCCTCAATATTGATAAACCAATAACTGCAGTTTATAATGTAGTGACATTTTATTCATTTAGAGGGCAAAGGCCTTTTATCCGGAGGCTGGAGCTCAATGTTTTACCCTCTATGTGAATTATAATGTGGAAGGAGGTTAGTCCCCCTGTGGACTTTATGGGTTATAGTACTTTGAGGACATAGGTTAAAATGCTGCCTGCACAGGAAGGAAGGAAGAAAGGAAGGAAGGGAGGTGTTAAGGCATATTCAAATAAATGTTAACCCACGATCCTGTGCGTGGGGTTAAGACATAGCATCCTCTTCTTGCTAAAAAGGATAACATGCACCATTGTCTTTGATGGTATTCTTGTGAGGACCTGAAGATAAATTGGATTCTGAAATACTAAGATGATAAATCTTCTCAGTTTCAATGCGAGGTCATATGGTCACCACGTACTCCAGTGAGGGATGTTGTGTATAACCATGGAGACAAAGCCAAATTATTCTGAGAGACGAGAACTAATATGAGTCATGCATGCTTTCACGATAGCCTCTTCCAAATGGGAAGTAGCTAAAGCAAAGTAGTTAAAGGTGAAAGGTTTCAAAGTTTGAAAATATGAGTAAGCTATTTTTATGACTTAAAATTTCATCAGCAGTTTTATTATCTTAGCCTGCAAGAGATACATTGAAATAACCAAGAGAATTCGCATCCATCAAAAATGAGGTCTTGTCTATTATACATCCGATCAACACTAACTAAGGCGAGCAAAGCCTACAAACTTTGGAGGGAGATTTGAGGCTGTGAAAACAAGCATTTGGTGTTGTTAATTTACGATTTTATGAAGCTAATATGCTGAATAACAACATGAACCTCAATGCAGCGACCCAGCAGTGAGTCATTCCACCAGCAGATGGCAGTAGTGTAACAGAGTTCAAATGACAGCCACACACTCGTACACACGCATAAATGAATACACACGTTCAGGAGGAGGACGCTCGATTGCATAGCACAAACACTTCTGTGAGCTATTCAGAAAATATTTCTAATGCCATACATTTACAGTCACATTACTGTGGATCTGTAATCATAGTCAGAGCACTTCCTCCCTTCACACTGTGGGGAATTCTCCTTCCTGTCAGTTAGGCCCTCTGAACACAGTTCATGGTGAAGAAAACCGGCACCATGAAAAATGTATGAGACTTGAGAGAGAAAGGTGAGCGAGAGTGTCACAATCAACAGATGCTGCTCAGCGGCCTAGAATCTCCCTTCTATGTGTGTGTGTGTGTGTGTGTGTGTGTGTGTGTTGGCTTCCACCTTAAGAGCTGCACATAGCTCATGCGGAGTCTTTTGATTCAGTGACTCACTCTCTGCCAGGGTCGGAGCTTAACGGACATGTTTCCAGCTGTGCAAAACTGTGGACTTGGAGACACTTGAGCCACTATCTACCATATACAATTGTAAATCTGCCCACCGTCGGTATGAATGCATCATTGAAGCTTTCTGTCACTTGAACCCTCCCTCCCTTTCTTTCCATCCTCTTGTTGTGTATTTTTTCCTATTTCATTGCCTTTATCTTTCTCTCACATACATTCTTCACACACATTCTATCTTTCTTTCTGTCAAACACATTTGGTTAATATAATTTTTTTTTGTGAGCCTCAATGGCATGAAAAACATTTACAACGTGAGTGCAATAAGAAATTAAGTAAAATATTTTAAAATGCTAAAATAAAAATAATAGCAGTGCAAACAAGGTACAAAGCAATGAAAGTTATAAGAAAAAGACAAGTGATGCAAAAAAAAGAATAAATAAAATAAGCAACACTGAATTTTATAAAAAGACAAAATATTTATTGCACTCCACAAAATTACAATAAAGTAAAAAGAATTCAAAAACAAACATTAGATAAAAACAAAGAAAAATATATGAAATCAAATAAATATCAATATGGCAGTCTCCCTGTACCCCGTGTATGTATGTATGTGTATATATATATATATATATATATATATATATATAATATATATATATATATATATATATATATATATATATACATACACATATATATACACATATATATGTATATGTATGTATACATATACATATATATATATATATATATTATTATTATTATTTATTTTTTATTTTAAAAACTAAACTTAATTTACTGTGTTTATGCAATTGATTTGTCCAATATATTTAAATGACTAAATTAAAAAACAATTAAAAATCTGTCTCAACTTTTGGGAGTAAGTAAAACAAAGAAACAAAATATGAGATTTTACAGTGTGAAGATTTTTTAACACGTTTTTATTAGGCTACTGATATGCTGGATTCTGTATCTTACACAATATATATATATATATATATATATATATATATATATATATATATATATATATATATATATATATATATATATATATATATATATTGAAAATACTATTAATTTCTTCAGGGGGTAAATCTTTTTTTAATAAGGGAATAATACTGAGAGCACCTATAAAGGCTTAATTAAGGAGGTTAAGCTAAAAGAGAATAAGCCTAAATGCGTTATGAGCATACGTTTAGAGATGTGGATATGATGCCTTTTATCCCTTTCTTTCCTCCACACACAGACTTGTTCTCTTTTTCACTCCCTCTCCAAACATGCCCCCTCTGCCTTCTACATCTGCTGAGTACACAGTTAACAGCTTGACCTGATGCTCCGCGTCCTGATTCGCCCATCTAACCTGTCACCTCCTAATCTCTGAAATGCAGCACGACACACACGCTAAACATACACTCACTTAATAGGCCATCGGAATAGCTATCCGGGGGCACTAAACTGCTCAGTCCAGTTCTGTGAACAATCCTTCTCATTTTCTCCACACACCGATCCCCGATGTATGGATTTCACGTGGATTACATCACAAATCACTTTATCCCCCAAGAACTCTGTCATGAAGTCTAGTCTCTTCACCCAAGCAGCACGCCGGCTCTCTTAGGCCACAACCCGGCGCTGATAGGTCGGATCGAACGGATTCTTCTGCTAACTGAGACTAAACCCGCCAGCCGCAGCTAATGCCCTCGGAAAACCCCTTCAGTCTGTCTGTCTCTCAACCAGAAAGAAGAACCTCTGAGATTCGCACATTCTTTGGCTGTGAAGGAAGGCAAGCGGGAGCTTATCTGGAATGAGGTACTGTTTTCCTTTACACTCCTCACAGGTAACCCGTCGAGGAACACGGAGAGAGAGTTCCAGATCAGTGCTTTCGGGGCCAGTTGTCCCCTGAGCATGTGAATGTATGAAGTGCCGCTTTAGGGAGAACAGCACTAATGTTTCTCTGTCATTAACGGGCTGTCTAAAAGGCCCTCTTGCTCTAACCTCAGTTAGAGAGCATCCCCCTCAGGACTGAACGTGTAATACAAAGCAATATCCCACCACGGCTGTATATCAACTTCCTCTGTTCGTGAAAAACAAAGTTGCGGCCGGCGGGAATCCGATAGGCGAGCTGTAGCTGCAAGCTCTGGCGCTAGGGTAATGTGCAGGAAAAGCTCATTTTCCATGAATCAAAAAATGATTTCAAAAACATATTTAATGTGCCGCTGTACCTTGTTCTCTGAGTGACACCGCATTAGAGCGAGTGCATTTGATGTTGGCGACAGCACTAGAGGAAGGCTGTGGCTAACACCTGTGGATAAACCAGAGACTGTGCTGCTTTAACACGCTTTGTTCTGCTCCTCACTCCCTTGTAATAAACGCTGTTTGTTGTTTAAGCTTAACTTCTGCAGAGATAGCTTTAATGTTGACGCCATCCTGTGAAGGTTAAACAAGGGGGTTTGTGAATGGATTAGCTCCCATTAAGATCAGAGTTCATATATGCTAGACGTCATGAAGGTAGTGACACAAAATACAGTCTGAATTTGTGAACCTTGTTTAGACATACCCTTATAAACATATACAGATTCCAGCAAAAATAAAATACATTTAAAAATAATAATAAAAAATTATATATATACTAAATAAATAATATGGTAAACTACACTGTAAAAAATATTTTAGCAATTTAGTTATTTCAACTTATTTTTTTAACTAGATTGTCCAGACAACAAGAAATTTTAAGTTTTTCTTGTCCTCAACTTATCGAAATAAGTTAGTTAAACTAAAAAAAACCCATGCAAAAAGATAACTCAAAATAATGAGTTAACTTTTTTTACAGTGTATGGTAAATGTTTGTAAGGGTAGACCTGGAATATGTTTGCTATTTAGAAGGACACAAAATGGTAGGTTGTTTTTTTGCTCAAGTATCAGTTTACCGGAAAAAAATTACTTCAAACAAATGACAAACAAATAAATAAATTATTAAATAATAATAATAATATAAGTAGTAGTAGTCAAAGTAGCAGCATCAGTATTTTGGCTGAAACTATGGTAAATGTTTGTAAGGGTAGTCCTGGAATATGTTTGCTATTTAGAAGGACGAAAGTATCATTTTACTGAAAAAATGACTTCATTCTTTGTGCTGCATATTGAAGAGAGATATCAGCCTGGGGAAATTTCCCCAAAGACATCAGTGCTGCCTGCTTTAATATTAAAGAAAGTAAGAAAATAACACCATCTCCAACCCTCTGGCTCTAAGACAAATGGAGAAATTGTGGTGTTAATAGCCTGCTACTCCCCTTCAGTATACGAATTTAATTATCTTTGGTCCGTTTTATTGAGAAGCAAGTAATTGTTTCAGTGCTACAACCAAAGAGGCTGAAACGGCAGAATTCGAAAGCTAATGGCTCCTTAAGCAGGCTTCCACACCCTGACAGAACAACCCGAAGAGAGAGACTCCTTCTTTTAGTCTGATTTTCCCGTAAGAATGGTTGGAAGAAGGGAATGCTGGGTGATACAGACTTTGACAGCTGAACTTACGATCACAAGTACAGAGATTTTCTCATACCTTTTTTATCAGCATCCACATCATCGTCATCATCTTCCTCTCCATCCATGGGCTGCGTGTTACCTGTCGAAAATCATCATACCACTCATGAGAACTTTCATTTTTCACACATAAAATAAAAATAAATTTATGATTTTACAGTATCAATAACTTTTACAATATGTCTTAGCAATAATAATTAGCAAGCACCACCTATTAACAAATCGCACAACAAATATTAAGAAATAAAGCTTGTAGTTCTCTTTATAAACTGAAAAAACAAACCTCTATTAATCTCAGAACTGAAAAGGGGCAACTGCCAGCTCACCACAACAACAGAAAAGGTTACGAGGCACAGTTTGCCTATACTGAGCAGCACTGATAAGGGTGAAATGAGCGGAGGAATATCCTGCTATTGTGTCACAGGCCCTGCTGGAGTGCATACATGAACCAGGTGATTCTGCATCAACACGGGCTTTTGTGTGCCTCGGCAAAACCCAGCTGATAAAAAAAATGTGGCCTGTAAAAATGTAGTGTAAGGGATTTTGGTGAAAGACAGCAAGAAAAAGAAGGTGAAACAGAGAGAGGCAGAGAAACAGATTGATTGATAGAGAGTGGGAGAGAGCTGATACAGGAGGATAAAGGGGAAAAAAGGCTCAATTCCTTGTGAGAATGGCAACCATTTGAGCCTTTGAATTGGTTCCAGAGAAAAAGAGAGAGAATCAGAGCCCCGGCTAAGTGAAGCGCTGCTAAAGGCCAGGGCTTGGCTGCCAGTCAAACATTCACTGAATGAAACTGAGGCTAAGCTAGACGAAACTGCTGGAGCAGGAAAAGCAGTGTGCTCGGAGCTACTGTGTGTGTGTGTGTGTGTGTGCGTGCAGATGTGATACGTGGCGTGTTGTGAACAAGATAGAATCCTGATAGGTGTTGCCATGCCGGGTCATCCCGGTCCAGTGTTTACAATGAGGTATAACAGCGTCCCCAAAAGAGGTGATTGGTCTCCCTGGTTTTGTGCAGTAGTAAACACAACCAAACAAAGCCACAACCCAAGGACTCACAGTAGTTCGAGGGCTATTAGAGGCTTGTTGGATTGCTTCAGAATACGGTTTTATAACATGGCTGTAAAAAAGTCAACGCTAAAAAAAACGCTTGTTCTGGATTGGATATGGTTTTGATGGCCGTCTTGACTTACAGATACAGTCATGTGAACAGCTTCTCACATTCGTAGTAAAAATCACAGCATGCAGCCCTGTTCTTTTTTTTTTTTTTTTGCTTCATGTCGTTGAGGCATGAACATGTTCTCCTCCTATAAGATGCTTCATTTAGCACTCCTTTCACTCTCTGTATTTTCAATCACCTAACTTTTGGAAACGATCAATGCTGGCCTTGTTACCTTGCCAGGAAACTTCCATCTTATAATTCCATGAAGTTTAAGTGATGTTTGACCTGGGTTCAGCTTTCCAGCTCAACAATAAACCTACTGTACTTTGTTAGTTATTTTAACATTATTATATTTTATTAGCGTAGTATTTATTAATATTTTGATAGGGTTTTTATTATTATATTTTCATTCTAGTCATTTTTATTAAGTCATTTCTAGTAAGTTTGGTGTAACTTCTTTTTTATTTCAGTTTTAGGTGTAGTCCTTTTTGTTCCTCAATTTAAACTTATTGCATTTCAATTAGTTGATAAAGGAACACTTAGTTTTTTTTTTTTTTTTACATTTTCATTGAATATTTATATATTTTTTAATTCCTTTCAGCTTTATTTCAATTAACAAAAAACATTTACTTTAATAGTTCTAGTTGCGTCTGTAATCTGACTGGAACTCTAGTATAGCAATCTCAAGGACTGGTATCATCCGTTTTGTAGTCCAGGCTAAACCTAGAGATAAACCCAGATTAGATTACCACTGTACGATGCTCAGTTGTCTTTTTGACAGTCGCTTAAGCAGGTTTGGGAACATTGTGGGTATGTAAGCTGGATTTAAGGGTCTAGTGCTGGGAATTAGCTTAGCACTGAATCATTTGTAATGCTATACCTGCAGCCTTCTATTTAGCTCCTGTAGCAAACATGCATTAGTCACAAAGAAACACCTTTATTTTCTCTCTCTTTTTACCACTGTTAATGTACAGTCAAAGAGGCTTGCAGATGAAAACCCTGTAATCTTTTATGCTTTTCTGAAAGTCAACAAAGAAGGCAAGGGGATTTGCATCTGAATAGACCACCGTTAAAAGAAGACATGCAAAGCCAATTGGAATCCCATTTGATAATGTTTGATTGTGTCATTGCCAACCAGGTAGCGAGCGAGTCCAATTAGCTTTCAATCTATCTGACTATGGTGCAAAACAATTCAGTCCTGCAAAAGCACAACGCCTGACAACCTTCATCTCAATTAACTCGCCAAAAGATCAAAGGTGTGCATGGGAAAGCCAGCAAAACTATTTCAGAAAATGCAGACTCTTGTTTTCTTGTTTATAGGCAATTGTAGAGCTGCCACCCACAACAATAGGCTCGATTAATCATGGAGCGAGCATTTCAGATGCCGTGGATTAAACTTTGTTGGGCTTCAGGATATTGGATGTGATAATTTCCCCATCTTGTTTGCAATCGTGAACACAGCATTAGGAAACACTGTCACTCACCTTGCTCCATTCTGGCATCGTCTTCTTTCTTATGGTCGTCATTATCTGCGAGAGACAGGAAGAGAAAGCGGAGGTCAAAAGCTGCGACGGCAAGCCTGACATGATCAAAAAAACAGCCCGGAGTGCGTGGATTTCCGTGGGCTCATCCCTATTAGCGGCGTAACGAGAATTTAGCAAAGCACGAATGCAATACGTTTATTTACAGAGATGCCCTCTTTGCGAGACCTCCGAACAGAGCTGAACAGGAAACAGGCAGAACAAGCATTGATTTTTACATTAAATCCAAGGTTTCTCTAAGGATTGAAAATATGTGGTTTGTTGAGTCCCCCAGGCAGTTACTTCTAATGAAAGCTGAGCAGAGACAAGGCAAGAGCTCGCAGTCTGTTTGATCTGGATTGATGTATTATTTGAGTTCAGGCTGCTATCAAACGCTCATCTGTGGAAAGACAATCGTGCTGTTTGATATGATCCAAGCAGGAAT
This sequence comes from Chrosomus eos, assembly GCA_036326025.1. Classification (NCBI taxonomy): domain Eukaryota; kingdom Metazoa; phylum Chordata; class Actinopteri; order Cypriniformes; family Leuciscidae; genus Chrosomus; species Chrosomus eos. Next base: position 23,267,703 of record CM070833.1, on the reverse strand, counting down.
TAAATTCAGCATTTGGCGGAGAGCCGAGATTGTTTCAGCTGAGGTTGAAGGCTCAAAGTCTATAGTAGTGGTTCCCAACTGGTTTTACATTGGACATGACCCATCACAGTAGTAAAAAGTTCTATTCTACAAAACTAGACAACAAAAACCTCCTTAATATTACCATAATCTGCATAATACAGAAAAAAATATTAACATGATAATTTTGTAAATGCAGAAAGAGCAGCAGATGTGGGATTTATTCATCAAATTCCGGGCTAAATAGACTACTGAATATGAGACATGCACTGCCATTAAGTGCATAAACATGTCAATGATATTTCAGTAAACTTAACAACCGGGCTAAAGTCCTAGCTTGGGCAAATCAAATGGCACAGTTGTGGATGTGGCTTCATGTTGCTCTGTTTGTCTTTTATTTATTCATATAGTTTTCAAGAATGTGACTAGCTTCAACCAAGTGACAAATTAATTTGCAACAAAACACTGCAGACTTTTAGACTTGCATAGCAACAACTAAAAATGAGAAATGTTTCTCCTCCCTTTTAAAGGTTGATTTATTTTACTAGCATAAATATGCATGATTATATATTTTGCATGCTATCTTTCCTGCGAGTGTGAACAGAACAGACCTGTGAACAGTTTTTGGGTCACTATTTATCCAACAGCCAATTCGTTTTAAGATGATTTTCTTTTATACGTTTCATTTTTTTATTATCCTTTTAAAATAGTATATATTTTAAAAATGCATCTTAAACATCTGCAATCTCTTGTGGTCCATCTAGCTCTTTTTAATAAGAATGAAAAAAGAGCAGATACTCATTTTTGACTCCTGACCAATCCATTGAAAACCACTGATCTACAGGATCTGAGTGATTTGACCTGACTGTAGGTAAAAATACCTGTATTTCAGCCATCTGTCAGCTAAATATGCAGGAATCAGCATTCCTCCAGTGCTCAGCTCTCTTTTATTCTCTCCTCTCCCATTCCCTCCTGTAATAGGTCCACTGTTCTCTTTAACTCAAGTTTTTCTTTTTCTATTCTTTTTGTCTATTCTTTTTTACACTCCCACCTTAGAGTTCCTGCCAAAGAAGTCAATATGTTCCCCCGAATTTTGACTCTCTCTCTTTCTGCATTATATGATGCCAAATCTACTGAACCTGAAGCCTGGTGCCTGCAGTCAAGGCTGTTCCATGCCTGGTTACAGCTTGTTAGCCATCCCTGACGACTGTTAGCCATTACCACAAACCAAACGGGTTCCAATTCATACACCGCTAACTCATAATTAGATCTATTCTCATAGACTCCTTCTAGAAAACAAAATGTTTAAAAGAAACTCGAACTAAAAGAGAAGTTTTTTTCATAAAGTCACCATCAAATTTAAATTATTTACTTTGTTACTGCATGTTCATGGTCTCATAATTCATCAGTCCATGTTTTGCTAAAGTAAAACCAGTTTGTCTATGCAAACTAAAGGCATAGGTCGAATTACGGGGGTATTGGGGGGGTCCGACCCCCTTAGATAAGACTTGGACCCTCCCAAAAGGGATGAAAATAATAATTTGGGGGGTACTAAAAAACATTTAATAAAATATAATGTTAGCCTATCCAAAATTGTTTAAATGCAGTATTACCATCACATATGAATTCAGGAAATAATCGAATGAAATGCGATTTTCAAACCCTCACTCCCAATTGGGCTGTACTATTTTTCTGGTACGTTCAGACTGTGTTCTTTGCTATGGTTCTTTGGTATCACTTCACTAGCTGTCAAAACGTTACCTGGTGTGTCAGCGAAAAATTAAGAGTAAGTGGCTGAATGAACTCTGCCTATAGTTTTGACTGACATGTATATCATGCGTTGCTCTTTGTGGTAAATGCTATGAGCAGCTTGTCATTTAAGCAGGTTTTCAGAACTGTCTTAATTTGGTTGTTATAGTGTTTCTCTAATCTATAATGAAGTCATAGTCTAGCTAGCTAGCTAGCTAAAAGTTCATGCAGCTCCTGAAGCTCCGTGTAACAACATTGTCCGTACCTTGGTTTCATTAATGCAAGCAGTTGTTTATTATTTCGCATATAGATTAGTGGTTCTCGTGTGTAAGCCTATATAAAATGGAGAGTGACGTCACCAGTTGAAATAGCTGTACCCCTGAAGCTCACGGTATAATTCCAACACTTTCTAAAGGGTTACACTTTATTTTGATAGTCCACTTTAGACATTCTAAAAACTATAAGTAACCTTAACTCTCATTAGAGGATTAGACTGTTAGGTGAGGGTTGAATAAGTTGGCATGTATTTGCAAAGTTACTTGTAGTCAGTAGAATGTCTGTTGGCGGACCATAGAAATAAAGCATTAGCAGATATTAACCAGACAGTCTACTTATACACAAATGATAGTTAGTATAATGTCTAACTAAGAAAGTGGACTATTGAAATAGTGTTAACAAAGATTATTCTTCCTTTAAAACAACCTTGCTTTTCCAATTTAACAAATATCCAAATTTGTTATGGTTTAGCGCCATTCTGGTATATAACACTGAACTCACAATCGATGAAAACAAGTTACATTTTTTATTGACAAAAACTGGCCTGTGTTGGTTGTGAATGGCAAATCACTGTGACATCAAAAACAGCTTTTTTAATTTCATTTCCAGGCCTCATCAGCATGTCATCCTCAGACAGGCACTTGGTCACACACAGGAAAACACATTCACACACTCACACCTCCAGCCTCTAGCAAAAGCTCCTGCTTTGATAAAACACTCCTGTCATTTGTTCACGAGAAAAAAAAGACTGTCAAATCTCCCTCAGGATGGTGGGGCCATGTTTCTCCCTTTGTTTAACACAGAATAAGAGCAGAACATGCATTTACTGTATATGTGGAAGAGAGGGGAAAAACAGTGACATCATAACATGCTGAGTCATTCTGGACAGAGAGCAAAACCCTTTGGACAACCTTCAACAAGGAATAACTGCCCTCTGTGCATAAATGCTGCCAGTTGACTATGCAGTTTCACTATGAAAGTGTTGTAAATGTAACGCACTGCTATGCTGGTCTATGATTATTTACACATTAATTTATGCTAAATGCAAAAAGCAAGATGTTGTGCTTGCTGCATTCAGCCATTGAATTGCAAAGCATTCTAAATAAAATCTTCCAAAAATTGAGGTATAAAAGAAAGAGATAGATAGATAAAGTTAATCACCCCCAGTTTTTTTCTTCTTTCAAATCAAACAAATGTTGCAGTGATTATGTGAGCTAAAACAATAGATGTCTAAATGATTTGGAAATAAACAAGACACATGTAAGCCAGCTAATCAGAGACTTGAATGACCAGATGGACCGCACACACACACAAACGTACATCCACTGTCTCTGCTCCTCGAGGAGAGCCAGACATGGGCCCCTGGGGGCCAGAGAGTGTGCTGGTACATGCTGCCTTTCAATCTGCTCATGTCTGAAAACATTTTAATCAGTTGCAGCGCCTCCCAAACCAATCAATTACATTAATCAATCAATTAGAGCACTGGGGTGCGACGAAAACCCACAATTTTTTTTCAATTGGATTAAAATTACTAATAATAATTGAGAGGATGTAATGCTTCATATCCAACACGAAATGAAAAATGTTCTAAAAAAACAACAACCCTAAAGTCGTTTAAAATGCAACGAGAAACATGTTAAAGATGTTATGATAAAATTTCCACAGAAACTGGAAATATTCAACCACTGCATTGACATTATATTGCAGTGTGAGAGAAGCTGTGTACTTAATGATTCCATCTCTTGAAAATAACACACAGCTAAATCGCTGCTAGCTCTTCACCACTAGTGTAATGGCTGTATTCCTAGCTGTGTAAAGCCCCTCACATGGTGGCACTTCAAAAAATTCCCATGGTGTGTTTGATGATATTAATGCACCGTAACACACTCAACATTTGTTCCCTGGAGACTGAAGACGTTGCGTGCGCAGCCTTCATTTTCAACTCTTCCGGGGGTCCAGGAGGCCCCGTCGACTTACGGCGGACGACCATCGTCTCACCGCAAACACCCGGCTTTACAAATGATAGGCGTTCTGACACAGTAACACTGGGAGAGGAAAGCCTCCATTAAAGATAGCAGGGGGGTAGCAGTTGTTTGAGAACACGCCATAGAAACACCATGTAAATATGGATGTGGCTGGTGGACCAAGAGTGAGTGAGAGCATGAGAATGAGATTGAGAGTGAAAGAACGAGACAGAACTTCATGTCCTGACTGAACGTAACGAGATCTGACAAAACATTTGAATACAATTACATTTCTTTACATGTCTGTCTCTCTCTCTTTATGTATGTATATCTTTTTTATTTTATTTTATAATATTCTATATCTGCTCCATTGACCCACTTCATTGAAACACAATCATATCCCGTCTTGTCATATAATGAAACACAGAGATGGCAAACGTCTTAAAGCTCTTTCACACATCTGATTCATCCTCATTCTATGACACATGTATTCTTCATGGTCCCTTCACTGACTCATAAATGACTGAGTAACAGGACAGGAGGCAGTGATCTGCGCTGTACTTGCTTACATAAGCGTTAGATATTATTTATTATACAACAGTTTGTTCTGATTCTCATTTCTGACTGGCTGAGAGCCTTTTCCAGCGATTATGTGAGAATGGCCGACGAGCAAACCACCATAATTTAGCATTTTTGGATGCGAGTGTGTATGAGGAACCCGCCACAAAGATGCACAGAAGAGTAAAGGACACAAGCATTTAATTTACAAGATTGACCCCTTAAATAGCTTTAGTGCATTTGGCTTTTATAGCGAAGTACTTTTTTAAAAACGCAGAGAATTTCAAGAAAGAATAGGCGAGCATGTAGTTATTTAGACCTCAAATATCCAAACTTATAAATAAACATAGCGCCTATTTGACAATTTGTTAAGACGTTTTCGTAGATGTGAGCTTCAGGCCTCATGTGCATGCAGCTTATTCTAGGCCTAAATCGACTTGCGTACGGCAGTCTGCCGGAAGCTAGTTATTTTAGTCGATAAAGTTTTAAAGCAGCACCGGGTAACTTTTCAACCTTCATGATATATTTCCATGTCTCTTGTGATGGTACATCGACTTACAATAGGTTGACTGACACGTCTGCCATAGCCTTTAATCGTACTTTTAAACTTCGGGTTTCGGGTAGTAACCGGTGAACAAAGAGAACTACAAAATTTGACTGCTTTACGGCATATACGTCACTTCCACCACCACCCCCACTTCCTTAAAATCGGATGTGCGAGCCAAATGTTATAGTCATGGCCGAAGCAGCACAGAAAAACAAGAAAGCAAAGGTTTTATCGGAGCAAAGCAAAAAGAGAAAGTGATCGCGTTAAAGGCAGAACAAGGATCAACACTGTGCCAGCGTTTTCTCGCTGGCGTGAGCTGGAGGAGGAGGAGGAGGAGGGGTGCCCGACCGATGCGGACTTGGCTGTAATGCTTTTGTACTAGTAAGTATATTGCTTGCATACTAGCTAGGGTGAACTGGCCAGATGTCCTGTTTTTCCTGGGACAGTCCCGTATTTCAACTCTAATTTTAGTGTCCCGACTTATTATTTGAATACGCGCAGGACAGAGAGGGAGAGAGAGAGCGAAAGACCTTGCGTGTGTGTGCTAGAGTACACATTAATTACGTGCGCGCACGACAGAGAGAAGTAGAGCGCGAGAGACCTTGCGTGTGTGTGCTAGAGTAGCCTACACATTAATACGCACGCGCGCGCATTATTGATATAATAATATAGCTTGATATTATAATATTGACGATATATGGTTATTATCTACCACTCAAACATTGCATTGAAGTATAGATTCAGTAAAACGGTAACCAATAGGCTAGACTAGGCTACTATAATGACGCTGGCTTGTAAACGTGAGCATCGCGATCATTTGTCGTTAGAAAAAAAAAAATAAAACCCATGAAATTATATTCATATGACATGCTGAAATATATGCCACTGTACCTGGGATGAAGACATTTCACACGCGACGCAAGCTAGCAGAACACCTGCATGTGACCTCCTCCTACAGTGTTAACGGCTATCATGGTTGTCAACAAATGCATGTGCTACATTCATGACGGTTTACGACAGTAAGTAGAGGACAATACTGTTTCCCAACTGTAGGGGGGGGAACCCGAGAGCAAAAGTTAAATTTTACCTGGTGTACTTTAAATATTGATATTTTTCTTACACTAACGCATCGCTTTACTTCAGAAGACCTTTATTAACCCGCCAGAGCCGTTTTGAGCACTTTATCATGGACTGGACTTCCACATCAAAAAAATATACCCATTGACTCCCATTATAAAGCTTGGAAGAGCCAGGACATTTTTTAATATAACTCAGATTGTTTCATCTGAAAGAAGAATGTCATATACACCTAGGATGGCTTCAGGTTGAGTAAATCATGGGATCATTTAGATTTTTGGGTGAACTATCCCTTTAACTGTTAAAAGGACAAAGACAAAGATATTACCTCAGTGGACACAGTGAACTGATTTTGTGATTATGAATATAAGATTGGCCTGAAGAAGTTCAAGTTCAAGTTCAAGTTGAGATTTATTGTCATTCCACTACATGTGGGAACATACAGTGGGACGAAATGTCGTGCCTCACAGGACCACGGTGCTACATAAGTACAAACATGTAACAGACATAAACATTGTTTGTCAAGCCACTGGTTGGGGAACAGTACAGTAGTGCATGAAAATGTACATAAATATAATTGCTGAGTCTATTTTTATACACGCAGCAGTATAGCAGTATATAGCAGGAATATCAGCTAGATGCAGGTAATCTCTCTCGCTCATAATACAATGAGCTTCAATGAAGCACCTCAGTGTTCCTTGTTCATTGCTAGTTCTAAAGTGAGTTTTTAGAATTAGTAACAGAGTCTTGGGCTCAACTGTTAAACTGTAAACTTGAGATTTGAATCCTTGGCGGAAGAAAGTTCTGCACAAAAGAGGGTTTTTAAAGACACTCCATTGTTGTTTCTTATTTATTTATTTTATTTATCATGCGATATGGCTCTATATCAGCACAGCTGTGATTGCCTACGACCGAATTATAGCCTTGCGTATGTAGAGCGATATTGCACGGGTATGAGTGTGATATTTCTTATGAATCATATCACAGGCCTGAACCCACCAACTCCAACATAATGGACTTCAGACTGCTCTTTTGGGGCGGTGAGGCTCTTGAGGGAGGAGAACAGTGGGATGCTAAGGATGGGATCGCAGCTAAGCGGAGTTGACAAGGCAACTGCGCTGTCTCAGAAACTGACAGGACTTCAAAGACATTTCTCTTTTGAGCAAAAGTCTGTTTTGGAGGAGTGTATCTGCGGTGGGAGGAGTGTTAGAGGAGTGCAGCTTGCATTGGGGATGCGAACCCGCCACAAAGATGCACAGAAGAGTAAAGGACACAAGCATTTAATTTACCTCTTAAATAGCTTTAGTGCACTTAGCTTTTATAGCTAACTGCTTTTTAAAAATGTAGTGAAGCTATTAGTTAAACTAAATTTAAATGAGTAGTTTGAAAGCTACATTTTTAAAGTAACTTCCCCAACAAAACTTGTGCTAAACATTTAGACCAAAACTAACTGAAGAATTTATAAAGCATTATATTTTACAATTGATGGGACAAGATATAGAATATAAAATGAAGTGTGAGAATCTGAGGAGGTCAGGCTATTGGAAAGAGGAATGGGAGTTCAGTAATGTCAAGAATGATGAAATTTCATTCAAGATGATATGTCTAAGACAAAGATACAGAGCCTGTTGTGATCAGAAAGAAGCAGTGTGATTGGATGACAGATGTGAGTGATAACAACAACACACAAACTGAGCATAGTAACACAAAGGAAAATGAATGTAGGAATGTACAGAAAAGAACATTCAGAGACATCAACAGATGTAGTGCAGGCAGCTTCTACAAGTCTCATTCCCCAACATACTCTCACATTCATCTCTTTGTCCGATCATGACTTCAAAAGCATTACAAAACAATAGGCACAAGTGTGATAAAGAAAAAGCGGATTTCAGAAAACCTTCCAGTCGTAAGTATGATTAGCAGTGATTCTTGCCTAAGCATATTAAAGGCACAGTTTGCAAATTTCACAGCTAGAGATAGCTTATTCAAAACAATAACAAATGCGTATATTGATGACAGGCAGAAATCATGTTCATGGGTGAGCTAATGCATTAATGTTTTATTGACGTTATTGTGGTATGAAGCAAGGCCGAAAGCTGTGGGAGAGGTAAAATATATTGTATAGTGGATTTTTTTATTTTTTTTATTACTGGTACTACAAATAAAGCTGTTTCTGAATATGCCATGTTAGCCACTTGACAAAATAGTGTTGTCTCTGAGGCATGATACAAACATGTTACTCATGGTAAATCAAGAAAACAAGAGATTTCAAACAATAAAACTAGCCATGTTTGAGCTATCGAGGCTAACGCGGATATGACGTCACTGACAGGCAATGTTGTTGGAAACATTTGGGATAGTACACAAGTTAACAAAATAAATAACATTGTTCTATTGGCTTTTGGATATTTTAATCCAAAAATCATACATATTATGCGTTTAAGATATCTGGATAAGCAGAAACTAATAAACAATAAGCAGGCTTTTTGGATAGTATGACTATTTCTTTTGCTTAACACAAAAATAGAGATTTTGAAGAACATTTTAGCAGTTTTTGTCCATAGTCAAAACAACATGGGACTCCATTGACTTTAATTTTATGGGAAAAAATTATGATAATTTTCATTTTTGAGTGAACTATTCCTTTAACTACTGCCTACTCTCTTAACCTTCTATCTTCCAGAATATTTTTTTTGCATATTAACCTATAAACCAAACATATAAAAGAAAACTATAAAATAACGGCATAAAAATAAGACTTTAAAATACTTGTACTGCAAATGACAGTTTCCAAAATCTGTTCTTTGCTATCATCTGGAAAACATTTCTCATTTCTGCAGCTTCTTTTTTGGGGGGGGGGTGAAAATGACAGCTGGTTGGGAGGCATACACTGATGAAACAATTTTCCATATGCAAATGCCCTGTTTGCATGTCCCGACACTATTCCTTTCTATTTGCTAGTTGTCACACACTTGTAAGGCTAAGAATGAGATTAAAAGAACACACGAATCCTAACAGGTACAACACAAACAAAAGTATTAAGAAGAATACTTGGCAAAACTGTTTCGCAAACTGACAGTACAAAATAACTTCTCTTTTGTGAAGCAACCAGAACAAAGACGATTTTTCTTTCCAGTTGTATAGACGCAAAAGCAGACGAGGGGCTTGTATGAATACATGAGTAAGTGAGTGGGTGAGAAAGAGAGAGGGAGTAAATGTATGCGGCGTGCCAGAGAGAAGTGCCAGAGAGTAGCCACAGCGCGAGATGCGAGTGCAGCTTTAAAGCTCAGTTAAAATGAGCACGTCTCTTCCGAAAGCTCTTGGCACGCTGGTTCCCATGGTGATGATGATGAGGTGTTGGGATCGAGCTGTCAGGCCCTTGTTATTTTCGCACATTTTACAACTGCCGCTATCAGGGACACCAGCAGAGCTAATTCAGTCCTATTGTCTCTCTCTCTCTCTCTCTCCATCTAAAAAGCATTTCAAACCTCACTCCTCAACGATTCGCCCCAATATACAATCCTCATGATAATTTCGCTCTTCTGGAATGTTCTCTCCGTACCCGCTCCTCCTGCGTCAATCAATATCTAATATGCAGTCAGAGAAACATGCTAATGATGTAGCTAAGAAAACACAAATGATGCTGCTTGTTGAACAGTGAGATAGACGAGTTTACTTCAATACAGATAATAACTCCATATGTCACTCATAATGATTCTCATATTAAACACAGATACTGTCTCGGAACAAGCAATTTAAATTATGTATAAAATACAGATTAAGAGAAACAACTACTTAGATTACATTAAACTACAATTTTTGTGGTAGATTAGAGCGTTTGATAGCAAAACAAACAAACAAATAAAAAATGTTGAAATAAAATTCCAGACTTTTTTGTAACGGTTTGCCATTACTGCAGGTGACCCTTTCTCTGCATCGCTGACCTCTGACCCTGTCAGACCACTCTCTCTGTTTATTAATCAGAGCGTGTCTGCCTCCTCGACCCACATTTTAATAATAAAACCATTTGTGTGACTTTGAAACTATTAGCCTGACCTCTCAAACTCATTAAAAGCCCAGACTTTGAAAACTGCGTTTTCGTTTCAAAATGCTCTCCGTCATCACTAACGTTTTCGAATGTTTTCCAAAAGATTCTCATCCACACTGAAACGTTGGAAAACGCTAAATTCGCCTAACTGTGCATGCGTAAACCTCATAAAAGCTCGCTGATGATACAGGCGGAACAAGAGATAATAAAGTTATCACGCATTTCTTCTGGCAGGATCGTTTTATTTAGCAAAGTTTTTCACCATTCACCGATGCATCCAGGTCGCTCTCAATATATGTTTGATCTAAAACGCAACTGCTCTAATGTTTTGTCGCAGGACAGCAATCGCGAGTAAACTTTCTGTCATCTTTGCAGGACTGTGATATGAATAGTGTACGAAGTAACATTTGTGCAACTGTGTGAAAGTGAATAGCATATAACAGGCACAATAACAGTATAAACATACCTATCTCTATTGGTACAATATGCATCACATGACTAAACATGCATCATAGTTTAAAAATACCTCCGTTTTCACAGTCTACACAACAATGCAAAAACGACGTTTTCAAATGTATTCAATTTGTAGAGCGTTTTCAAAACGCTTCGTTTTCGTTAATAAAAAGGCCGTCGAATTGTGGCCAAAAGGCAAAAACGGAGGGAAAAAGATGTGTTTTCAAACGAAAACATTAATGTGGACAAGGCCTAACTCTATTTACTGAAATATTATATTAGTAATAATTCCTTTTTTTATTTTTTTTATTTAGTAATAATAACAATAATAAAAAAATCATTTTAAATCCCAATCGTAATTTTTATCAGACAAATCACAAATGCTCCCCTAAATTGTGCAGCCTTTTGACTGCCCATGTTTAAATACTAATTTAATATTTAGGCCATGTATATGTAAATTATAATTTTTGGGTTAAGAAATTTTGATTAACATTATAAAGACTCACATCAACATCACATTCGCCACTGACCTTTCGAAGCAAAGCCATAAAAACTTTACATGATGCATCACAAGACTCATTCCCTATTTCCTGCACACACTTCCAGCTTTCTTGCTACCCAGTAACCTTAAAAAACCCTGTCTGTTTGATGTCTTTTCATGGCACAAAGCAATGATACAAGTCATGTCTTTCACATGACTTGCATCATAGCTTTGTGCCATGAAAAGACATCAAACAGGTGTTTTTAAGTGGGTAAAAACCCTTAAGTGTTGAAAAAACCCTCATAAACTAAAAAATTATAAAAATATGGTCTTTTAAAATGTATGATAAAGCATTTAGGACCAAAAGTAGTTTATATTAGTGCTGGATTAAAACTTCAGTGAGGTCCAAATCACAAATAAATAGCAAGCGATAGAACAAGAGAGCAAGCTTGTCCTGATTGGTTGTTAACTAAGAGAGTAGCGCCCCCGTCATCTCATTTCTAAACACTAATACAAAGAGACGTGCCTGGGAAACGGGGACCTGGCTGATATAATTACATATTCTCTGGTGAAATCTATCTTTCAGCAAGACCTGGAATAGGAAAAGTGTGTGTGTGTGTGTGTGTGTGTGTGTGTGTGTCAGGAACATGACAGAAACAAAACATTCAGCAAGTGGGGAAAAAGTGTGCCTTGACACTTATTATTCCACCCGGTCTACGACTCCTAGTGTGTGTACGAGGGGAGGTAATGGTGGATTATATTATTCTCCCGGTGCATTCAGGATTCCTCTGTTTGTTTGTGTGTGTGTGTGTGCACGCGTGTCCATACAAATGATGAACCTCCAGGCAGGCGGCTCATTTGGAAACCTCCAGGGTTTCTTGTCATGGAAGTGCAGCGAGCTTCAGGCAGAGCGAGACAGCAGGACACTTGGGAAGGTCCAAAAGGGCTCTGGTGCGGCCTGCACTCACATTATATGTTTGTTTAGCGCTCAGGGACACTGAAAAGATGCTTCCTGAGAGAGACTTGGCCTTTAAAGAGAGAGAAATGCTACATGGGCGCACAATAGACAAGTTCCCATGGAACTACTGCAGCTAGTGTCTCATAAGGAGGGAGAGGGGGTAAAAAAATGGAAAGAGAGGCAAAGTGAGGTATAGGGTGAAAGTGAAACAGTCATATTGACATTGACAGAAGGCCAAAGTGCAAGTAAAAGAACGTGAAAACCGAGGAACTGACTTCAGAAGTCCCATCACACGACAGTTCATCTTTTCAAAAAGCAACGCCAGCACCAGAAACCACACGATCCAACTAGAAACAGGCAAGCTAAAGTGTGAGGTGGAATGTCACCGAGGAGGTGCCATCCTGCGTGACTCTGACATCTGGGGTACGCTGTTGAGGCTCAGGATCGCTGAGGGTGTTGACAGAAGCAAAGCCTCTGCTCTACATATGGACCTCCGGGCTACAACGTTTGCACTTCAGAGACAAGCTATCGGTACTGTGAAATACAAGCAGCCGAAGCACTACACACCTGTTAAACTCATACGCTGGAGTATTTCATGGGATTCTCAGACAGCAGGGTGAAGCGAGATGGTCTAGCGGCCTGAGAGCTTAGTTACAAATTGAGTTTGTGGGAACACCAAAGTTCACTCAAAGGCGTCTGGTTACAAACTGAGAAGCGAATGTAATGAGCCGTGAGATGCAGACAGCAAAAACTCGTTCCAATGCTTTTCCCATTACTCTCCTTTCCTCTCAGTGTACATATTTGTGGGTCTTTCATACATGTAATATTTTATGTATTCTTTAACCATATTGTCTGTGTTGCCGTTTCTTTCAATTTTAAAATGCTTTCTCTTACCCCTGCTTATCGTGCTATACTGTAAGTACGCCATTGGTAGGCTGATTTCCCCTGGCTACTTTAACATTACTCTGTGTGTTTGAGTAATTGACTCAACGAACAGTGAGACTAGAATACCTGTTTGAAAATTATTTAAGCAAGAAATTATGCCATCATTTACTTATCCTTATGTCACTCCAAAATGACTTCCATGACTTTCTTTTTTTTAGTGGAAAACAAGAGATTCTGATGACTTTGCTGGTCTCGCTTTTCCATTCAATTATAATGAATGAAGCAAATGCAGCATAAAAGTGTCATGAAACTAGTGCAATATGTTTCAAGTCTGTGTGAAAAACAGTTGGGAATTTAAGTGATAATTTTCCTCCATTGAGCTGTTAATCATTGATGAATGCCATGTCACATTCATGCCGGTTTTCGGAACCAGATTCATTAAAAAGATCCAACTCAAAAGAGAAATTTGTGCTTAAATCAGAAATATTTTCTTATTTATGAACACACCAAGGAGAGTTATTTCAAGAATTTAAGGGAATAACTTGTGTCTGTTTCTCAAACAAAGCTATAATTTGACCTTAGAAAATTATATAGTGCATAAATTGCATTTTTATGATGCTTTTGATAATTTTTTTGAAGTGTGAAAGGTTTTTCTTTATTCACGAGAAGGGTATTCTTGCAATACTGGAGGCAGCAGTTTCAGAACCGCATTTCTAAGACCCTATTTTTTTTATGCATTACCAGTTTATACTATTTTATAAAACTTACAATTCAGTTCTGTATTTTTATAGTTATTTTTCAGGTTGTTTAAACACGTTCATTGATATATTGTCCTAACAACCCCTAACATAATTTATTTCAATATATGAGCAACTTTATTCTGGTTTTAAATTCAGTCTTCTTGGAAAGAGACTATTTTCTCTTTATGTGCGAGACTTCATTTCACTAGCCGTAGAGCAGCGTCTGATGTGTGACGCTTAAAATGTAGTAAACAGTAAAACAATTGCGCTACAAACTAGTGTCTTTATTAGTGCGTTAATAAATTAAAATACCTGGAAAACAAATACCAGTTTACAAGATCCAGGAGCACAATGAACTAGACTTGCATAACTAAATAATAACTAAATTATATTAATTTTGCATTCAAGTTTAAATTGGTCGCGCCCGCTCTTATGTTAAAAGTAGGGTTAAAAGATAATATGGGATGAATAATTGGGATGAATTAGCCCTTTAATCAGAAGAGGGTCTGACTGCGGTTATCTTGATAGCGTTTTATGATAAAGGTGGGGTTGAAGCTTGGGCGGTACATTACCATAAACAGGTTATGGTTATGTGGAATCCAATCCCTGCCTGCTGTGCTGTATTTGTGCACTTCTACTACAAACTTCACGCCAGTCAGACGGCCTGACACTGTGAATCCTGCCTGATACCAGAGTAACAAGCTTTGAGCTGAGTGGGTGTTACAACCAACAAATAAAATGAAGTAAAGATTCCAATAAGAAGATACAGTACCTGGGAGAAAAAATCTGACATCTTCCTCTTGTAAATCTCATAATCTGTCTCCAGAAAGACGCAGAATATGACACGGTCGATCTGCAGAAAGAGTAGAAAAGAGGCATTTAGCATAATGGAAACCTGGATCAATGCCTTTCTGGGTAAACACATGGCTAAGGGCAACACTATTAATAAATATCAAAGTACTAGTACTCAAACCTGTCATAACTAAAGCTCAGGGGACTCAATTATGACACTGAGGCATTTTTAGAGACCTTTCTTGAAGTTAAAATGCAAATGAGTGTTAGTCTAGTTCTAAAACAGTAATACATAGATCATTTAATAAAGCAATTTTGGTAAACTATCGATATACACAAAACAATATTTAGGAATCATCAAAAAAGTGTAGAAATGAAGAAATGATGAATGTTCCAATTGAAAATCTGCAGAACATTTTGCAGAGTTCTGCATGCACAGATAGCATTAGCATTTCTTGCAATATCATAAATATATTAATTATATGCAGTCAAGATGTTATGACTATGCCTAGCTAAAAACACAAAGAAAACATGCCAACATTGAAAAACTATGAACAATTATGACTATGTTTGTAACTGAATACTACTAGTGTTTTGTATACTGCACAGAATACACTGAATAATACTTTAATAATTCACTGAATATGCAATGTGAAATAAGAAACTTAGTAGAACGCTATATTGTTGTCGCATTGTTGTTGACTTAAATTAGTGAGTGCCGTCTAGTTATCATTTTGGAAATAAAATAAAGGTATTTTAACATTTACAACCTAATTTTATGTAAACATTTCTTAACTGGTAGAATCACACTGGCAATACAATATCAAGCTGAGTGCTTTGCATTATGGGATACAGAAAATGTGCGTACTGTGCACAGTTTACATTCTGTATACTGGACTGACAATGACTTTTATTGTATTAAATCAAGAGCATGATCAAGATAAGTGGTACAATAAAATATACAAAAGAGGAGAACACATTATCAACCATCTACACCCTCCATTTCCTCCACTTAAGCTCAAACTTCTAGTCATCTCTAACCGCAGCTCACTAGTATGCAAGCAGTCACTTAGGAGCAGAACATCAAGATTAAAATTAAAACAAAAAACATAAAACCTGCCAGCACTCTCTTATCACTGCAGAGACCGGATCCTCAATTCAGTTCCATCTCTTTCCATTCCGGACCACCCAGACTGACCATCCTGCTTAAGATCTCTATGATTACACTAGTACAACAGGGATCTCAATACAAAACCCTCTTTTGATTCTTTTCATGTTCCCAAAACAAAGACCTCATGTGAACAAGAGTATAAAACAACACACACACACACACACACACTGTATTCTCTACATGTTGATGGCAATCTTTTGTGTATTACCAAAATCATAGATCCACCAAATGTTTAAATAACAAACATTTTCTTTATATTTGCATATTATTTTCAGTGGGGTTCAAAAGGCCACTTTGTAACTCTGAAAATAAACAAAAAGGTTTAGGATTGTGAAAAATTTACACAAAGGAAATAAGATCCTGAACTTTTTCTGACTAAATTTGTGACTTTGACTGTGAACTCCTTTGTACAGACGGTCAGATGACACTAAGAAATTCAAAAATACATGTTAATGTTTCAATTCATCCCGCCAAAAAAAAAAAAAAAAAAAAATGTTGCCAGCTTTTTTGATCATTTTCACAACAACTTGCATGGCCCCCAGAATATTTTGTTGTATGAATATCTGAACATGCATCAAAAGAAAGAACAGAGCCTTTGTTCTCGCTTCATGCATTCTTTTTTTTTTATATCAACACTTGAATGTAAGTTTCATAAAAATCTATATCTTGAACAAAAAGCTGAGAAAATTGCATGTTTTTTGTGTGTGTCAAAGACCACAATGTGCATAAGCAATGCTTTTATCCCCTGTTTCGGTTTCTTTTAATTTGGAGATGAGGTTAATCCTTTCAAAAGATGGATTGCAGGAAAATACAGTCAATGGCTCGGAAGCGTTGTGCCATAAATGACAGAAAAGTCCATCAGTGGCGGGGAAAGAGTTCAAATAAGTTAGAAAAATTAAAAACAGAAGCATTACATGTCATAAACTGTTATTAAACACTGTGGCGATCACCTTTAGATTTTGAGTCCTCATATAAATATTCATTCCTGCCCTGAAAGACCTCCTTTAAAACCAAGAAAGGTGATACTTCCTCTCTGTCAACTCTAAGGCTCCTTATCAGCCTCACTCTCTCCCTCTCCACCACAGGTACGCCTCTCTCTCCCTCCACAGAGGAAATGTGCCTCCCAGGGAGACGGCAGATAATCGCCCTGCTGAATATTGCAATATTCCCAGACAGCCTTGTAATGGCCTCTCTCGTTTCGTCTGCTGTTGGATGGAGAGGGAGATAAAGCGGGATCCCAGCGGGATGGCAAGAGACCGGACCACCTCTTCTCCCCCTTACTGGCAAACCACATGAGGATTCAATATAAAATCATTCTCCCTCACAGGCTTGCGCAGACAGACAGCTGTCTATTAATAGTTTATGGCCTGGCCTTTGGAGTAAATGTTAAGACTTGACTTGAGACTAGTAACATTTTTATTTTTGTGCAGGAGACTGTCTCCAGGGGGTGTCGTGGCCATAAAGAGAAAGAGGGGGAAAATGGTCCCGCTCACTTTTTTCACCTCTTCATCTTTTCAAATCTTTAAGATAGCTATAAAAACCAAAGGCCAGGACACAAAAAGAGGACAACACAACCACAGGAATCTCTGCTTCTCTCTCAAAACCTCAATGCCCATGGAGAACAAGGCAGAAGAGTCTAGAATGTCAATTAGCTAATGGTTCTCAACTGTTGTCATGGCCAAAACATTCAACTGTTTTTGTACCTTAAAATTAAACACTAGCCAAGTTTCTATCCACTTGTCAATTTCGGTAAGTTCGGTAAAAAAACCTCAAGCGAATAAAGCTGGTGAAAGTGCGTTTCCATCCAACGGCTTTAAAGCGAATTGAAAAATCTTGTGAGTATTTACTCTAATTGCTGGTTCAGGTTGGCAGAAGGCTACAGTTTGTCCGGTCAGAACAATGATGTCTCACTCAGGTTATGTTCCAAATCGTTGGTTTATTAAAGGTGCATAGATGTGTGGTTCTGTTAATACAAAATACAGATATATAAACATATATAAAACACAAACAATATCAATAAAGCTTATTTGGTAAAATACTGACGAATCTCTGTGAAATATAACACAATACAATCTATATGCTAATATACTTGAAAGGGTTGGGATGGATGTGTGTGCGCTAATGCTGTACACGAGCTGTGCACGAGCTGTGCATGCGAGCATGGCTACTGATGCATGCGCGGTCGAACCGAGATGTAAACAACTATGAGCGCATGCGCGCGCCCTCAGATACAACCGTGCATTGGTGATTATAATGAATAAATATAACTATTACTGTCAACAACTGAAGTAAATATACATGGAATTGCAGTAATGTCACAGCAGTAGGATATAATTAAGTAAACAATCTTAAATGTAAACACGGATACGGGCGGATTAGCTTAGCTGAGAATGTTCAACAGTTATGTGCTTACTTACAGTGTGATGCACGCACACGCACAATCGATAAACTCCTCTGATTTGGGCTAATACACTATATTTCACTCTAAACTATATACAATATTTAGCCGATCTCCTTTTCCATTTATTGTCCATCTACTCTCCTCCTGTCACTTCGCGAACTCCGGTGGACAGTTCGGAATAGTCCATTTCTCGCTGAATGACGGGGGTGACTGGGAGAGTCCATGTGCCAAAGGGGAGCACTTTCTACAGCCGCCCCCAAATTCACAGTGTGAATTTGCCAACTTAAGTGTCTTTACTACGTTAAATCCAAAGCTAGTCGGGAAGAGAGGGCAGACAAATAATTTTGGCTACGGGTCGAGTGTAAGTTTTGCCGTTAACCTGTATTTCCGCAGATCTGACTCTCTTGTCCGACCCAGGAAAGACCTGAACAACTCTCCCTACAGGCCAAAGAGCGCGGGGCAGTTGTTGATCCACGATCATGACTGTGTCACCGACCTGCAGATCGGCTTCTTCAGTCTTCCATTTCTGTCTGATCTGGAGGTTGGGTAGGTAGTGCTGAATAAAGTGCCTCCAGAAGTGGTCAGCCAAGAGCTGGCTATGTCTCCATCTCTTACGGCTCAGGAGTTCAGAGTCTTGGTATACCACTTGCGGTAATGAGGCATCTCGCCGCCCCATCAACAAGATGTTCGGAGTTACTGGATCCGGATCCGCAACGTCTGAAGAAGTGTAGCCAATGGGTTTGGAGTTGAGGATTCCTTCTATTTCTATGAAGACAGTTCTCAGCACTTCTTCTGTAACTGTCTGGCTGCCGATGGTGACGTGAAGTGCAGCCTTTAGAGAACGAATTTCTCTCTCCCAACATCCACCGAAATGGGGTGAACTGGGTGGATTAAAGATGAATCTAATTTGTTGGCTGGCGAGTTGGGCTTGAAGCTCAGGATGAAGGGCGATGAATGACTCTTTCAGTTCTCTTTCTCCTCCTTTAAAGTTGGTGCCTTGGTCTGACAGAAGCTCGAAGGGTTTACCACGTCTGGAGATGAATCGTCGTAAAGCCATCAAGAAGGAATCTGTGTCGATGCTGGTGAGTATGTCAATGTGGACTGCACGGGAAGTCATGCATTTGAAGATGATTCCCCATCTTTTTTCATTCCTGCGTCCCACCTTTATAGTGTAAGGTCCAAAGCAATCCACACCTGTTGAGTAGAAGACAGGTTGATGGATCCTCAATCTGGCAGGGGGGAGGTCCGCCATTTTTGGTGGATGTGGTTGTCCCCGCCATCTCTGACACTCTGCACATTGTCGTTGGTGGTTTCTGACTGCAGCCCGTCCCCGTATGACCCAGTATTTCCTCCGAAGTTCAGCAAACACCCTATCTGGTCCTGGGTGATGTAGCCGATTATCGTAGTCCTTGATTACCAGCTTGGTAGTCGGGTGAGACGAGTCGAGGACAATAGGATGTATCGTGTCTTCCTCTAGCTGGCTGATCTGACGGAGGCGGCCGCCAACGCGTATGAGTTTGGTGTCCTCATCAAATTCTGGGGCTAAGCACAGCAAGCGACTATTTTTTGGTAAGGATTTACCTGCTCTGAGGAGGGACAGTTCGTCTGGAAATGAGTCAGTTTGGCTCTGACGGAGTACTGCAAGTTCTGCCTCTTTGTAGTCATCTGCTGTTGGGGTGTCAGTGGCCGCCCCGTTGGCTTGCTGGATGTAAGCCGTCAGTAACTCTGGAAGTGTATGGTATTCCTGTGTATCGGGTGTAGGTAGAGTGGAGGTTGATAGGCCAATGAAGATTGGCTTTCTCAGTTCACTGTCCTGATCAATGGTCGTAAATGGTGGCATCTCTGGCCAGTGGTCAGTTGTCTGTCTAAGGAATTTTGGCCCTTTATTCCATCTGCTTTCCTGGCCTATGTCACAGAGCAGTTTTCCCTTTGTGATGTCATCTGCAGGGTTCTCCTTTGATGGCACGTATCTCCAGTTATCAGACTCCGTGAGTTCCTGGATTTCTGCCACTCTGGTGCCTACGAAAACTTTAAAACGACATGAGGGTGACAGCAGCCAGGTAAGGACAGTTGTCGAGTCAGACCACAGAGTAACACTGTGGATGGGCAAAGTTAGCTCTGTCTTCAGCACTTTTGCGAGTTGTGCCCCTGTGAGTGCTGCACATAATTCCAACCGTGGAATGGTTTGCTGCTTTTTCGGGGCTACCCGAGATCTACCGGTTACAAATGCCACTTCCACTCTACCTTCCAGGTTTTCAGTACGTAAGTAGGCCACGGAACCGTAGGCTCGCTCTGAAGCGTCACAGAAAATGTGGATCTGCCTCATGCTGGTAGGCTGATCCAGTTCTTTACTGCAGTAAGCTCTCGGCAAAACAATGTGCTGTAAACCATCCAGTTCACTCTCCCATGCTTTCCACAGGTTTAACAGGTTATCCGGTAGACGAGGATCGTCCCACTCTCTTTTCTTGTCCCATAACTTCTGTACGATCACCTTGGCCCGTGTTGTGAATGGCACAATATAGCCTATGGGATCATACTGGCTAGCGAGGATCTTGTATATGTTCCGCATAGTTGGAAGTGGGTGGTCTGTCTGCCGCTGCTTATAGGAGAGAGTGTCTGATGAGCAATGCCAGTGTAACCCAAGAGTTGACTCTTGTGCATCTTGATGACCTTCGCTGAGCCACTGGATGCTGCTTTGCGATTGAGCATCAGCTGGCAGGTGGCTGATGACTGATGGATCATTGCTCGCCCACTGTCTTAGGTCGAAGCCTCCGGAACTTAAGAGACTGCGGAGTCTGTCTACAAGACCTTTCGCGGTCTCACTTGAGGTGAAGCTCTGAAGGCAGTTGTCGACATAGAAAGATTTCTCTACTGAGAACTGTGTGTCTTCAGACTCACTGTGATCCAGGACGTGCTTCTGCAACGCGTATGTTGCGCAGCAAGGACTGCACGTTGTTCCGAATGGAAGTACTTGCCATTCATACACATCTGGTGCCTTGTCTTTCTGAAGATTTCTCCAAATGAATCTCAGTAGTGGTTTGTCCTCAGGCAAAAGGCGTACCTGGTGGAACATCCCACGAATGTCACTACTAATGGCGATGGAATGTTCTCTGAATCGCAGAAGAACGGACAGAAGAGAAGGACTGAGTGTTGGACCAGGGAGCAAGTACTCGTTCAGGTTGTGGCCTTGGTAAGCAAACGAACAGTTGAAAACAACCCTTTTCTTTCCATTATGCTCCACCAAATGATGTGGAATGTACCAACTCTCTTTGGAACAGTCCACCTGCTCAGGAGTGAGTTTCGTGATGTAGCCAGCTTGCTGTAACCTGACTATCTCCTCTTGGTAGGCCGCCGCTTGATCAGGATTCTTGTTCAGACGATTCTCTATTCCCCTTAATTGTGGCAGGACAGCTTCTTTGGGTGCATGTAGACCTGGCATATCTTTGGCACGTAGAAGAGGGGTCGCATAGCGCTGGATTTTGTTAACTTCCACTCTTACGGTTTTGTCCTGGAGAAGTTGGATGGACTCTTGATCTTGTCTAGACCTTGTCAGTACCTTTTCGTTTCGATATGGCAGAATGTCCATTTTCCACAGTTTCTCCACATTCGCATAAAGGTCGTTAGTGGGCCGTAAGCTGGTGAAAAGACATTGCTGTGGGGAAAGTCTGCTGGATAGTTCTTGTGCTGGTCCCTGTAGTGTCCATCCTAGGCGTGTTCTCACAGCAGCAGGACCACCAGGTGGACCCAGTCTAACTGGTTCTATGGGTGTGATGAGGTGAGGGCAGTCAGAACCAATGAGAACTACTGGTTTCACTTTGTAAAGGTGCTGTAGTGGCAGGCCTGCAAGGTGCTTGTACTTCTTCTGGAGTACCTTGACGGGATGCGTGTGCTCTGCTAGACCCAGGCTATTGGCTGTGAATGCGCTCTGTATCCTGAAAGCCTTACGAGGGTTATCCACTGAAGACACAGTAAAGGTCACAGCCGCCCCGTGTAGGGTCTGTGTATCTTGCCTGACTGTACGAAGAACCAAGTCCTCTGGCTGTCCCTTCAGATTCAACCTCTGCACAGCTTCATGCAGAATAATAGTCCGCTCTGACCCATCATCGAGGATTGCATACGCCTCCATGGATTTGTTGCCATTTCGGAGCAGAACTTTAGCCACCTTCAGCAGAATTTTATTGTCACAGGTTGGACGATCCACATACAAGACTGCACTGGCTGGAACCGATTCTTCTGTGGCTCTGCTCTGGTCATTCACATCATGTAAGGCCAGCAAGTGCTTTCTGTTACAAGATGGACAGAGGGCTTTCAGTGTGCAATTGGCAGCATGATGACCACGCCCACAGCGCCAGCATCTATTTTGGCCTTTAATCCAATTCACCTTCTGCTCTTTGTTGAGTAACTTAAAGTTCTCACAGCTGCTCAGGAAATGTCTGTTGTTGTCGCAGTATGGACAGTAAACATTCACCCCTTCTCTCTTAGTAGCAGTTGGTTTGGGTGGATAAAATGGTGATGCTGGGCTGGCCTTCGGTTTCTCTGTACCAAGGAGGATGGTAGTGGGTTTGCGGGGCTGCCTAGAATCTCTTCTCAGCTCCCTCCTCGGCACTGTTGGTCTGGACTGACTGGTATAGTCAGTGTGGTCATCCTGAACTTGTAGCTCATACTCAAGCCAGTCCGCAAAGTCCAATAATGTGGGGATAGTGACATGAAGTGGATGTGTATACCTCTTGAAACCGGACCTGAGATCATGTGGCAGTTTGCTCATCAGTCTAGACACATGTGATCCACACTCCAACTCAACATTTCCTTTCTGACCCAGCTGTTCCAACATACTGACAAGGGAACGCACTTGGAGTCCGAACATGCGAAAAGTTTTCACATCTCCACTGCGAATGTTTGGTCCATCCATCAGTTCTGCAATGCGTTGTAAGGCTAGCTGATGTGGCTGGCCATACATTTTATTAAGGGCTCTCATGGTGTTTGTGAAGGGAAAGCCTGAGTTACTGTATGAGTCTGACACAAGTAGGGCTTCCTCCAACTTAAGATGGTCCGTGAGGATCTGATACTTGAATCGCTCTGTTGCATCCTCAGGCAAAATGTTCTCCAATGCTATTCTCAGTCGAGAGAACTCTCTAGGATCAGGGGATGTTAGGAAGGGAATGGTTGGAGCAGGGCCTCGGTACATTTTCTCCTGCATTGAAGAAGGCTGATAATACGCCTGTCTGTGACCTGGATGCGGAGGTGGCACACGCTCATATGCTGTGGTCTCAAACTCTGACTGATGAGCTGGAATGTGTTGGGAGGAACGAGAGTACCTGGGTTGAGGTGGGTCGCTGTAACGCACTTGTGGTAGTGCTCTGTCATGTATTGACGAAATGTCCATGTTTCTGAAATCCTCAGCTAATCCAAGTCGCTCATCCATTGTAGCTGGGCACCGTTCTCTCATGGCCGTAAGTGGCGTTGGGGGGTTTGTCCGTGGGGCTGGAGTAGGACGGAACCGTGGTGGAGTCTCAGGGCTCACCACTGGAGGAAAGGGACCTGGAGATAGCACTGGTGAAGTCACTGGCCTGGAGGGGGCTCCCCTTTCTGCCTTAAGACTTTGAAGTTCCTGATGTAACATGGCATTCTGTTGTCGCATCTCCTGTAATGCGGAAATAATCTCTGGAAGCTGGCTGGTTTGTAATCGCAAGTCTGCGTTCTCGCGTTTCATCACCTGCAGAATGGCTGTAAGCTCTACTTCCTCTTCTCCTCGCCCATCGGATCTTTCACTTTGCCATTCATCTCTCAGTGTCCACTTATCATGATCTAACTCTTGACTGACAGGAGAAGTCGATCGGGTCTGTCCTACCATACTTGGTGACTGGACTCTGCTATGGCTGAATTCTGGGAGTGGCTGTCGATGTGGCAATGGCTCACCAAGCTCGTAATCCACTAAATGAGTTGGTGGGTTGATCTGTCTTCGTGGGCGCACGACAGGCTCTTTTCTCTCGGGTTGAGACATCTCTGTAGCAATTCAACACTCCGGCTCGAAGGACCATGAAAAATCTTGTGAGTATTTACTCTAATTGCTGGTTCAGGTTGGCAGAAGGCTACAGTTTGTCCGGTCAGAACAATGATGTCTCACTCAGGTTATGTTCCAAATCGTTGGTTTATTAAAGGTGCATAGATGTGTGGTTCTGTTAATACAAAATACAGATATATAAACATATATAAAACACAAACAATATCAATAAAGCTTATTTGGTAAAATACTGACGAATCTCTGTGAAATATAACACAATACAATCTATATGCTAATATACTTGAAAGGGTTGGGATGGATGTGTGTGCGCTAATGCTGTACACGAGCTGTGCACGAGCTGTGCATGCGAGCATGGCTACTGATGCATGCGCGGTCGAACCGAGATGTAAACAACTATGAGCGCATGCGCGCGCCCTCAGATACAACCGTGCATTGGTGATTATAATGAATAAATATAACTATTACTGTCAACAACTGAAGTAAATATACATGGAATTGCAGTAATGTCACAGCAGTAGGATATAATTAAGTAAACAATCTTAAATGTAAACACGGATACGGGCGGATTAGCTTAGCTGAGAATGTTCAACAGTTATGTGCTTACTTACAGTGTGATGCACGCACACGCACAATCGATAAACTCCTCTGATTTGGGCTAATACACTATATTTCACTCTAAACTATATACAATATTTAGCCGATCTCCTTTTCCATTTATTGTCCATCTACTCTCCTCCTGTCACTTCGCGAACTCCGGTGGACAGTTCGGAATAGTCCATTTCTCGCTGAATGACGGGGGTGACTGGGAGAGTCCATGTGCCAAAGGGGAGCACTTTCTACAGCCGCCCCCAAATTCACAGTGTGAATTTGCCAACTTAAGTGTCTTTACTACGTTAAATCCAAAGCTAGTCGGGAAGAGAGGGCAGACAAATAATTTTGGCTACGGGTCGAGTGTAAGTTTTGCCGTTAACCTGTATTTCCGCAGATCTGACTCTCTTGTCCGACCCAGGAAAGACCTGAACAACTCTCCCTACAGGCCAAAGAGCGCGGGGCAGTTGTTGATCCACGATCATGACTGTGTCACCGACCTGCAGATCGGCTTCTTCAGTCTTCCATTTCTGTCTGATCTGGAGGTTGGGTAGGTAGTGCTGAATAAAGTGCCTCCAGAAGTGGTCAGCCAAGAGCTGGCTATGTCTCCATCTCTTACGGCTCAGGAGTTCAGAGTCTTGGTATACCACTTGCGGTAATGAGGCATCTCGCCGCCCCATCAACAAGATGTTCGGAGTTACTGGATCCGGATCCGCAACGTCTGAAGAAGTGTAGCCAATGGGTTTGGAGTTGAGGATTCCTTCTATTTCTATGAAGACAGTTCTCAGCACTTCTTCTGTAACTGTCTGGCTGCCGATGGTGACGTGAAGTGCAGCCTTTAGAGAACGAATTTCTCTCTCCCAACATCCACCGAAATGGGGTGAACTGGGTGGATTAAAGATGAATCTAATTTGTTGGCTGGCGAGTTGGGCTTGAAGCTCAGGATGAAGGGCGATGAATGACTCTTTCAGTTCTCTTTCTCCTCCTTTAAAGTTGGTGCCTTGGTCTGACAGAAGCTCGAAGGGTTTACCACGTCTGGAGATGAATCGTCGTAAAGCCATCAAGAAGGAATCTGTGTCGATGCTGGTGAGTATGTCAATGTGGACTGCACGGGAAGTCATGCATTTGAAGATGATTCCCCATCTTTTTTCATTCCTGCGTCCCACCTTTATAGTGTAAGGTCCAAAGCAATCCACACCTGTTGAGTAGAAGACAGGTTGATGGATCCTCAATCTGGCAGGGGGGAGGTCCGCCATTTTTGGTGGATGTGGTTGTCCCCGCCATCTCTGACACTCTGCACATTGTCGTTGGTGGTTTCTGACTGCAGCCCGTCCCCGTATGACCCAGTATTTCCTCCGAAGTTCAGCAAACACCCTATCTGGTCCTGGGTGATGTAGCCGATTATCGTAGTCCTTGATTACCAGCTTGGTAGTCGGGTGAGACGAGTCGAGGACAATAGGATGTATCGTGTCTTCCTCTAGCTGGCTGATCTGACGGAGGCGGCCGCCAACGCGTATGAGTTTGGTGTCCTCATCAAATTCTGGGGCTAAGCACAGCAAGCGACTATTTTTTGGTAAGGATTTACCTGCTCTGAGGAGGGACAGTTCGTCTGGAAATGAGTCAGTTTGGCTCTGACGGAGTACTGCAAGTTCTGCCTCTTTGTAGTCATCTGCTGTTGGGGTGTCAGTGGCCGCCCCGTTGGCTTGCTGGATGTAAGCCGTCAGTAACTCTGGAAGTGTATGGTATTCCTGTGTATCGGGTGTAGGTAGAGTGGAGGTTGATAGGCCAATGAAGATTGGCTTTCTCAGTTCACTGTCCTGATCAATGGTCGTAAATGGTGGCATCTCTGGCCAGTGGTCAGTTGTCTGTCTAAGGAATTTTGGCCCTTTATTCCATCTGCTTTCCTGGCCTATGTCACAGAGCAGTTTTCCCTTTGTGATGTCATCTGCAGGGTTCTCCTTTGATGGCACGTATCTCCAGTTATCAGACTCCGTGAGTTCCTGGATTTCTGCCACTCTGGTGCCTACGAAAACTTTAAAACGACATGAGGGTGACAGCAGCCAGGTAAGGACAGTTGTCGAGTCAGACCACAGAGTAACACTGTGGATGGGCAAAGTTAGCTCTGTCTTCAGCACTTTTGCGAGTTGTGCCCCTGTGAGTGCTGCACATAATTCCAACCGTGGAATGGTTTGCTGCTTTTTCGGGGCTACCCGAGATCTACCGGTTACAAATGCCACTTCCACTCTACCTTCCAGGTTTTCAGTACGTAAGTAGGCCACGGAACCGTAGGCTCGCTCTGAAGCGTCACAGAAAATGTGGATCTGCCTCATGCTGGTAGGCTGATCCAGTTCTTTACTGCAGTAAGCTCTCGGCAAAACAATGTGCTGTAAACCATCCAGTTCACTCTCCCATGCTTTCCACAGGTTTAACAGGTTATCCGGTAGACGAGGATCGTCCCACTCTCTTTTCTTGTCCCATAACTTCTGTACGATCACCTTGGCCCGTGTTGTGAATGGCACAATATAGCCTATGGGATCATACTGGCTAGCGAGGATCTTGTATATGTTCCGCATAGTTGGAAGTGGGTGGTCTGTCTGCCGCTGCTTATAGGAGAGAGTGTCTGATGAGCAATGCCAGTGTAACCCAAGAGTTGACTCTTGTGCATCTTGATGACCTTCGCTGAGCCACTGGATGCTGCTTTGCGATTGAGCATCAGCTGGCAGGTGGCTGATGACTGATGGATCATTGCTCGCCCACTGTCTTAGGTCGAAGCCTCCGGAACTTAAGAGACTGCGGAGTCTGTCTACAAGACCTTTCGCGGTCTCACTTGAGGTGAAGCTCTGAAGGCAGTTGTCGACATAGAAAGATTTCTCTACTGAGAACTGTGTGTCTTCAGACTCACTGTGATCCAGGACGTGCTTCTGCAACGCGTATGTTGCGCAGCAAGGACTGCACGTTGTTCCGAATGGAAGTACTTGCCATTCATACACATCTGGTGCCTTGTCTTTCTGAAGATTTCTCCAAATGAATCTCAGTAGTGGTTTGTCCTCAGGCAAAAGGCGTACCTGGTGGAACATCCCACGAATGTCACTACTAATGGCGATGGAATGTTCTCTGAATCGCAGAAGAACGGACAGAAGAGAAGGACTGAGTGTTGGACCAGGGAGCAAGTACTCGTTCAGGTTGTGGCCTTGGTAAGCAAACGAACAGTTGAAAACAACCCTTTTCTTTCCATTATGCTCCACCAAATGATGTGGAATGTACCAACTCTCTTTGGAACAGTCCACCTGCTCAGGAGTGAGTTTCGTGATGTAGCCAGCTTGCTGTAACCTGACTATCTCCTCTTGGTAGGCCGCCGCTTGATCAGGATTCTTGTTCAGACGATTCTCTATTCCCCTTAATTGTGGCAGGACAGCTTCTTTGGGTGCATGTAGACCTGGCATATCTTTGGCACGTAGAAGAGGGGTCGCATAGCGCTGGATTTTGTTAACTTCCACTCTTACGGTTTTGTCCTGGAGAAGTTGGATGGACTCTTGATCTTGTCTAGACCTTGTCAGTACCTTTTCGTTTCGATATGGCAGAATGTCCATTTTCCACAGTTTCTCCACATTCGCATAAAGGTCGTTAGTGGGCCGTAAGCTGGTGAAAAGACATTGCTGTGGGGAAAGTCTGCTGGATAGTTCTTGTGCTGGTCCCTGTAGTGTCCATCCTAGGCGTGTTCTCACAGCAGCAGGACCACCAGGTGGACCCAGTCTAACTGGTTCTATGGGTGTGATGAGGTGAGGGCAGTCAGAACCAATGAGAACTACTGGTTTCACTTTGTAAAGGTGCTGTAGTGGCAGGCCTGCAAGGTGCTTGTACTTCTTCTGGAGTACCTTGACGGGATGCGTGTGCTCTGCTAGACCCAGGCTATTGGCTGTGAATGCGCTCTGTATCCTGAAAGCCTTACGAGGGTTATCCACTGAAGACACAGTAAAGGTCACAGCCGCCCCGTGTAGGGTCTGTGTATCTTGCCTGACTGTACGAAGAACCAAGTCCTCTGGCTGTCCCTTCAGATTCAACCTCTGCACAGCTTCATGCAGAATAATAGTCCGCTCTGACCCATCATCGAGGATTGCATACGCCTCCATGGATTTGTTGCCATTTCGGAGCAGAACTTTAGCCACCTTCAGCAGAATTTTATTGTCACAGGTTGGACGATCCACATACAAGACTGCACTGGCTGGAACCGATTCTTCTGTGGCTCTGCTCTGGTCATTCACATCATGTAAGGCCAGCAAGTGCTTTCTGTTACAAGATGGACAGAGGGCTTTCAGTGTGCAATTGGCAGCATGATGACCACGCCCACAGCGCCAGCATCTATTTTGGCCTTTAATCCAATTCACCTTCTGCTCTTTGTTGAGTAACTTAAAGTTCTCACAGCTGCTCAGGAAATGTCTGTTGTTGTCGCAGTATGGACAGTAAACATTCACCCCTTCTCTCTTAGTAGCAGTTGGTTTGGGTGGATAAAATGGTGATGCTGGGCTGGCCTTCGGTTTCTCTGTACCAAGGAGGATGGTAGTGGGTTTGCGGGGCTGCCTAGAATCTCTTCTCAGCTCCCTCCTCGGCACTGTTGGTCTGGACTGACTGGTATAGTCAGTGTGGTCATCCTGAACTTGTAGCTCATACTCAAGCCAGTCCGCAAAGTCCAATAATGTGGGGATAGTGACATGAAGTGGATGTGTATACCTCTTGAAACCGGACCTGAGATCATGTGGCAGTTTGCTCATCAGTCTAGACACATGTGATCCACACTCCAACTCAACATTTCCTTTCTGACCCAGCTGTTCCAACATACTGACAAGGGAACGCACTTGGAGTCCGAACATGCGAAAAGTTTTCACATCTCCACTGCGAATGTTTGGTCCATCCATCAGTTCTGCAATGCGTTGTAAGGCTAGCTGATGTGGCTGGCCATACATTTTATTAAGGGCTCTCATGGTGTTTGTGAAGGGAAAGCCTGAGTTACTGTATGAGTCTGACACAAGTAGGGCTTCCTCCAACTTAAGATGGTCCGTGAGGATCTGATACTTGAATCGCTCTGTTGCATCCTCAGGCAAAATGTTCTCCAATGCTATTCTCAGTCGAGAGAACTCTCTAGGATCAGGGGATGTTAGGAAGGGAATGGTTGGAGCAGGGCCTCGGTACATTTTCTCCTGCATTGAAGAAGGCTGATAATACGCCTGTCTGTGACCTGGATGCGGAGGTGGCACACGCTCATATGCTGTGGTCTCAAACTCTGACTGATGAGCTGGAATGTGTTGGGAGGAACGAGAGTACCTGGGTTGAGGTGGGTCGCTGTAACGCACTTGTGGTAGTGCTCTGTCATGTATTGACGAAATGTCCATGTTTCTGAAATCCTCAGCTAATCCAAGTCGCTCATCCATTGTAGCTGGGCACCGTTCTCTCATGGCCGTAAGTGGCGTTGGGGGGTTTGTCCGTGGGGCTGGAGTAGGACGGAACCGTGGTGGAGTCTCAGGGCTCACCACTGGAGGAAAGGGACCTGGAGATAGCACTGGTGAAGTCACTGGCCTGGAGGGGGCTCCCCTTTCTGCCTTAAGACTTTGAAGTTCCTGATGTAACATGGCATTCTGTTGTCGCATCTCCTGTAATGCGGAAATAATCTCTGGAAGCTGGCTGGTTTGTAATCGCAAGTCTGCGTTCTCGCGTTTCATCACCTGCAGAATGGCTGTAAGCTCTACTTCCTCTTCTCCTCGCCCATCGGATCTTTCACTTTGCCATTCATCTCTCAGTGTCCACTTATCATGATCTAACTCTTGACTGACAGGAGAAGTCGATCGGGTCTGTCCTACCATACTTGGTGACTGGACTCTGCTATGGCTGAATTCTGGGAGTGGCTGTCGATGTGGCAATGGCTCACCAAGCTCGTAATCCACTAAATGAGTTGGTGGGTTGATCTGTCTTCGTGGGCGCACGACAGGCTCTTTTCTCTCGGGTTGAGACATCTCTGTAGCAATTCAACACTCCGGCTCGAAGGACCATGAAAAATCTTGTGAGTATTTACTCTAATTGCTGGTTCAGGTTGGCAGAAGGCTACAGTTTGTCCGGTCAGAACAATGATGTCTCACTCAGGTTATGTTCCAAATCGTTGGTTTATTAAAGGTGCATAGATGTGTGGTTCTGTTAATACAAAATACAGATATATAAACATATATAAAACACAAACAATATCAATAAAGCTTATTTGGTAAAATACTGACGAATCTCTGTGAAATATAACACAATACAATCTATATGCTAATATACTTGAAAGGGTTGGGATGGATGTGTGTGCGCTAATGCTGTACACGAGCTGTGCACGAGCTGTGCATGCGAGCATGGCTACTGATGCATGCGCGGTCGAACCGAGATGTAAACAACTATGAGCGCATGCGCGCGCCCTCAGATACAACCGTGCATTGGTGATTATAATGAATAAATATAACTATTACTGTCAACAACTGAAGTAAATATACATGGAATTGCAGTAATGTCACAGCAGTAGGATATAATTAAGTAAACAATCTTAAATGTAAACACGGATACGGGCGGATTAGCTTAGCTGAGAATGTTCAACAGTTATGTGCTTACTTACAGTGTGATGCACGCACACGCACAATCGATAAACTCCTCTGATTTGGGCTAATACACTATATTTCACTCTAAACTATATACAATATTTAGCCGATCTCCTTTTCCATTTATTGTCCATCTACTCTCCTCCTGTCACTTCGCGAACTCCGGTGGACAGTTCGGAATAGTCCATTTCTCGCTGAATGACGGGGGTGACTGGGAGAGTCCATGTGCCAAAGGGGAGCACTTTCTACACGAATAAAAACCTGTGCGTAATGACGTCACATGCTGTTTTGCGATCAAATTGGTATATCGAATTGATTTGAGACATTTTAAGGTGTTTCCATTCATTTTCGCACTGAATTGCACAACATTCAAGCACACATTTGCGAACAAAGTTTTGCTAGGCAAAATGGATCGCGCCGTAATAATGTTTCCATCAGCGTTTATTGAATAAGCCGTATATCAATCAAGATAAAATCCGATGAGACCGATCGCATTTCATTTGAGTCGATATTCATGAAATTCAATTGAATTTTACTGTTTCCATTAGGCATTTTTCATTTGATATCACTTAATTCTGCAATTAAACGTTTGGATGGAAACATACTGAACTGTATGTAATATTATCTGGGTCACATTTTCTTTTACATACTTTTTCTCATAGTTATTGAGAATTAGGAAATGTTATTTATGCAAGCATCTGCCTAGTTTGCTTGCATCTACAAAGCAAATTTGCAGCAAATTAATATGATTTGATTGGACAGAAGGCCTAAACCTTTTTTACTTTCCCATACTAACATACTTTCCCATATAAGTGGCTGCATTGTTAGTTGCAATTAGCTTCTTTTTTTTTCATAACAGACCTGTGACCCATTTTTGTGTTGCATCCCTCTAGTTGAGAACCACTATAACAAACACACGGCAGAAACATTTCCTGCTGGGAACTCTTCTGCATTTATTCAGATCATTACATCTCTCTCATCCCTCAGGCAGAGAGTGAATGGAAAGGTGAGGGGTCCTGATAGAGGAGGTCATCCGCATCATTTTCAGACGCTATGCTCAGAGAGTAGGGCACCTAGACTATAGGAGAGATAGAGGAGAGATGGAGAGAACTTTCTGCTTCTGCCTTATGCTATTTATATCCAAATGGCCCCAGAGTATAGATGTCCAATGGTGAAATAAAGGATAAATTAACAGAGGAATGAAGAAAGGAAGTAAAAGAGAGTGTGCGATCCTAACTATTAGTCTTAGATCACAATATATTATACATTTTAATAATACAAATACTTTAATACTGGGGCAATTCTAGGATTTTCATTTTAGGGGTGCTCAGCCCCCAATGAGGGTATGAAAAAAAAAGGTTTGTTTATGGTCTAATGCTCATTATTAACTAGTTACATTCATTCATCCAGTAACATGCATATGAAAGGGTTTTATAATCACTGAGGTGCTGAATGTGAGGTATAGGGGGGTTTGGGGGCATGCTCCCCCGAGATAATTTTGATTTCTCTGATCTACATGTGCATTTTAAGATGTTTTGAAGGCCAAAAAAATTGGATAACAATAGCTTTAAAACCATGTGCGGGCAGCTGTTTTTTTCCTCACCTCATCAGCATCACACTCTTTTTCTCTTTGTTTTTATCTTGCTCTGTCTTTTCCCCTCCTAAAGCTGAGCTTTGACTGATATAGGCTTTTCATTTTTGTTTGTCAGTGAAGAAAGTAAACATAGTGTCAACTGTACTAATTTATGAATCATTTCTCAGACAACGCTACCAGGAAAGCTAGGTAACTAAGTTTATTAAATTCATTCACAATATGTGCACATTCATTATTGATCTAGGCCTAATATATGGCCGTAGTAGACAGGGCTTTATAATCAGAGGTCATAAATTTGAAGTTGTTATGGGGTTAAACATTTTTATTTCTCTGATATGTGCATTTCAAGACGTTTGAAGGCCAAAAAAGGATAAGAAATAGATTTAAAACCTGCTCTCTCCTCATCTCCATCACTCTGTCTTTTTCTCTCAGTCTCTTGATCTTGCCCTGTCTCTTCCCCTCCTAAAGCTGAACTTCTTTAATTTACTGAAAGCTACAAATTGTATTATATTAATTCTCAACATGTACACATGCATTATTAATCTTGTGCCTATGAAAACGGCTTTGTTAATGTTTCTTGTCCCCTCACAATGACATCATTACACGTTATATAGGCCTATTTTCAGCTTTAAATGGCGAAATTGGACAAAAGTTTATTAGTTTTCTAATTATTTTTGTCATTCGTTTAACATTTATGACCTAAAAAACTGTCAAATATAAATTTAGTTTAGCTACTTACATTTTCTTAACTCGCACTTGATCGTAAACTGAAGCGTCAGTCGTGCTGCTAAAATTCGCACTCAGCAGCGTCTGTGAACATAAAGCCCGCCTTCTTAGATTTGATTGGTCATCTCAAATATTCTGACATTGACGAGCAATGAAAGACCAATGAAGCTCAGATGAACACACACACACACACACACACACACACACACACACACACACACACACACACACACACACACACACACACACACACACACACACACACACACACACACACACACACACACACACACACACACACAATCATGACGTGCTGTAGATGAAGAACATTCTAAATCTGATTATAACAAGACTGAAGCGAATAGCTACAGTATGAATGCGTGTAGGCCTAGGCTACACTTAATCACTTAATCACAAATGTTTAGGGGGGCTAGGCAGAAGTTTAACCCTTTATGACCTGCCATAGAACAATTCCAGCAGAGTATATCTTTGTATTTTTACATGCTGTGCTGTCATTTTTTTGAGCATTTTCATATGCCATACATCAAAATAATCCTTACTTTCCCAGTTTGAAGGCTATGTTTGTAATAAATCAATAGTAACTATATAAATATCTCAAAAGTGCAATAAACAACAACAAAAAAAAAATTATCATTATTTTTTTTTACATATTTTCTTCAATACAAAAAATGAATAAATGTCAACCTCAAACTTGTCAATGAGAAAAACGTGCACAAAACAATTTAAAACTATACAGAATTGATTTGAACTGTTTACATAAATTAGTTTTTAAGATACACTCATTTTTACACTCATTCAAAAAAAAGGCGTGTACTTTCGTTTAGACATAACGCTGCGTGCGTGCGCGCGCCCGCGCTCGCGCGCGTGTGTGTGTGTGTGTGAATGTCCTTGTATTTGTGAACGTCTAAAGGAGAAAGAAATAATAAAATAAAGCGATGGTAAAAAGACAATAACGATATAAGGAACATATAGCAAATGGGAGTCAAACGGGAGTCAAACGCATGGTCAAATGACGCAGCGTGTGACGTCACAACACGTGACACACCCGGGGGTCATAGTGCACAGAACGTGATACGTCAATGAGTCATCGGAAGACGTAAATATCAATCGCAGATCTACAGAACATGTGTGGAAAGACGTGAAATGCATTTTTGTGTTGTTGTTTTTTGTAAACGAATATTACGCAGTTTGTACAGACTGATTAGAGGGTGAAAACAACGCAACATGGGCATGTTGGAGGCTTGATCTGAACATGTTACATCTCTGGTTTTGTATGCAAAAAGAATGATTGAGCTAGCCATTTGGTTTCAGTTTCTATAGGCTTTTAAACAGACACACGCAAACGGGAGCGCCGACGCTCCCGTCGGTCTTAAAGGGTTAAAAAGGGCCTAGTGACGCCTATGGTTCTCACACTGCGTGTGTTTCACGCTGGATGACGGTGGTGCTGAGCGTTGCCACCCGAAGTAGAAGAAGAGAAGAGGATGACACCATTTGCTAAGCGGGGATGTTTTCATTTTCATCCTAACACATACATTTTAAACCACAAACTACGGAGTATGTTTTGGACATTATTTAACCTTCTCAAAGATGAACAATTTTTTTTAAATAACATTTCTTACTCCAAGTTTTAGGGGTGCTGAGCTCCTTTTTAGGGGTGCTGAAGCACCCCTAAAGAGGGGCTAGCCTCGCCCATGCTTCAATATGTAGTAATTTTTTTACAGGTTTTATTCTAGAGACATATCTATAATATTACACACAGTAATTAAAGAGTTGAAAAAAGCATGAGAGAAACACTGTACAAACTGTATATTCAATCCCCTTACACTAACCCGACCCATCACACAAAACTTTCTGCCTTTTTTAATTTTCAAAAAACATAACTTAGTATGATTTATAAACCATTTACCTCATTGGGTCTAAAAAATGTCCCAACAAGCACGCACGCACGCACGCACGCACGCACGCACGCACGCACGCACACACACACACACGCAGAGAACTGCAACTGAGGGACTAACGCTGATCAAATGATCACTTTTATCACATCAGCCTCCCAGAGTCCCAAACTTAATATGGCAGCCACCAACATTCCAGATATGACTTTTAATTTGAGATCTGAGATCAAAAAGCAGTTTTGAAACATTATTACCTCATTTTTTATAACCCTGCTGAGGATATTTCTATATCTATATTACAGTTATCCTCAGGCGAACACATGAGCATGAAGGTATATAAGTGGCTGTATTTTTTATTGCTTAAGAGTCTCAGTTTTAAAGCTATTGAGGCATCACTGAAGGGATATTATTTGTCAAAATAATGACATACATTTGACACATTCAAAAGCAGTTTCTCTCCCTTCCTGTCTGTGCACCGCATTAGGTCAGTGTATGTCCCCTGAGCCTTGTATGTCATTTTACAGTAAACGTGCTGAAAGCCTGGCACTGAACCACAGTTCCTGTACAATGTGCTGAGCAGCGGGGGATTGTGGGAAATGAAGAATGGTGTCCAAACATATCCACTGGTAGGCTGAGAGGAAGCTCAGCTTGAGCGGGTTAATGAAGGCCTAATGAGGAAGCAGAGATCGCTGTGTGCGGGCCAGGCCGCTCATAACTCAACTCTGACTGAAGCACCACTGCCAGAGCGAGGGAGAGCAACAGAGAGAGAAATGCTTACCACCAATCTCTGGGACAACATTGCAAAAAACAACATGTTTTCAACAACAACAACAAAAAAAGTTTCAAACACTCCCCTCATTTGGCTGTGTTCAGACGACAGGTAGTCCCATCCATCATGCCATAACTATATGAATACAAGTACATTTGAATACCTCACTGACAGTCTCACTTGGGTAAAAACCTTGTTGCTTTTATACAACAGCTCAGTAAACAATATTGAGTAACTTGCTGAAGGATCGAAGGATTCTCAATAGCAACCTGAGCGTGTGTAACTTTAAGAGAGCAACCATGCATACTGTATGTGTTGTCAGCATGCAGCTGTAATTTTATAATAATTTATAATCATTAGTCATTTATGTAGTTGCCATTTGATTTATCATTTAATCCTCATTATATTAGGTTTTTATTAGGGCTGGGAAAAAATTAATCGCGATTAATCGCATCCAAAATAAAAGTTTTGTTTACATAAAATATGTGTGTGTAGTGTGTATAATTATTTTGTATATATAAATACACACACATGCATGTATATATTTAAGAAAAATGTGTTATAAAAAATATAAAATATTAAAAAGATGTATATTTATATATAATATAAATGATGTATAAATATATATACAGTATATACATGCAAATATTTCTTAAATATATACATGCATATGTGTGTATTTATATATACAAAATTATTATACACACTACACACACATATTTTATGTAAACAAAACTTTTATTTTGGATGCGATTAATTGCGATTAATTTTTTCCCAGCCCTAGTTTTTATATTATTTATTAGTTTACTTATTTCCTTGCTCTTGCTATTGCTGTTTAACTTATTATTATACAGTTTCAAGGGATTTAGTTTTCATGAGATAAGAGAATGTCTCCATGTCAAGGTTTTAAACGTCACAGGACGATGTTGTGAAGCAGTAATCTTCCATTGTTTTTGCTGTGGTATAATAACACTCATTGGATTTGTACTAGTCAAATTAAGTCTGAGCATTGAAACATATGCAACTAAGTTTATTCAATAAATTCTGCTCTTTTTATTATCATCACTTCATCTCCTGCTTCTGCTCTTCCAGCCCGTTCTCATCCCAAGGCGTCATACATGTGACGCTTTTGACATTTCGTCGAAATCTTACGCACATGGCATCCTTTAACGTCAATATGAGACGCAGATCCCAAGGCGTCATAACCTAACGCTACCCCAGACCTAAACCTACCCATAACAGTGCGTGTTATATTGACGCTAAAGGGTGCCATGTGCGTAAGATTTCGACGAAATGTCATATGGCGTCGCCTATATGACGCCAAAGGATGAGAATGCGTTGGCTCTTCCCTGCTTTCTCATTCAAACTCTCAGGCTGATAGAAGACTAATCATATAGTTTTGGATACCAGACAAAATGGTATATTTTCCGACAGGGATTCGGTGTCCAGGTTCCGATATGACATGGAGATCCATCCAATCTAACAACTTAATCTCCAATTAACTCCCGTCATGGCAAAGCTGAATTTTCAACAGCCATTACTTCAATGTCACATGATCCTCCAGAAATCATGATAATATGCTGATTTGGTGCTCAAGAAACATTTCTTATTATCATCAATGTTTAATCGCGTAGATCTTTTTGTGAAAATACACATTGAATGTATAAAAAGCCCTGGGTTCCTGAGAGAGAAACTCGACAAAACAGCAACCATAAATAATCTACAGTTAAGTTAATAAACTATATTAGCTAAAATATTGTTATCATTATTAACAAATGTAATTTTTTATTGACAACTGGCATATTTTATCATGTATCTAACGGCTGGCATCACCGTTTTATAAAAGCAGCCATTCCAAATTGCCAAAGCCGCTCAGGAGAGTATGAATTTATCCATCACATGAATTTCAAATCAGCAACACAACTGCATTTCTAGGTGAAAAACACCTGGCCAAGTAGGAACAGCTTCAATCCATTCACTTTGCTCTGATACAGTTGCTTGTAATTTGACTGTGGCTGCAGGCAGAAGCAGCGTCTCGGGGAGCCCAGCAGGTGCCACGACATTCAGCTGGCCCTCTTACCAACGATCTGTCACCGCCAGGCACCCAGGCTTGTAATTACATGGGGACTTTGCCAGAAAAACTTTGACGCACTAGCTGTGGCACGTACTCTTCTTGCTGGGATTTTCTTATTGTTTCTGTCAGGCGTAATGAAAGGGACGAGTGGGCCGCTGCAGCTCTCGACCCTCTGTATATCGGCATAAAGGTAGGAGGAGATATGAATAAGATACAGAAGTGATGTGTGTTTTAGAATAATTGTAATTACTGGAAAACTGCAGTACCTTTTTCAATAAATGATGAATATTATCTAGCGAAGAGGTGGCTGTGTAGCTCCCTGTAGTGTGTGAGTGGGTTATAAGCGATTTGTCATCATTATGGCAGTGCTGTGCAGCTGAAACTCTGTTCACAGTATTGAGGAACATTACTATTAAAGGTAAAGTGTTACAATATTGCATTTAATTATAGTCAATTATTTATTTTTACTAAAAGCATTAGGTTGCAGTGGATAAGTTTGTCAGCACTTAATTTAAGTCATAAAGGCTATACCATAAAAAAGGTGTTTTTTTTCAGAAAGGATGTATTAAATTGCTCAAAAGTGACAGATTTTTGTTTTACATTGTTACAAAAACATCTATTTCAAATAAATACCCGTTCTTTTGAACTTTCTATTCATTAAAACAATCCTTAAAAAAGGGTTTACTGTTTTGCAACATTAAAAATATTATGCAAAACAACTGTTTCCAACGTTGATAATTATAATTAAAAATGTTCGTAGAGCAGCAAATAAGACTGGTAGAATGATTTCTAAAGGATCATGTGACACTGAAGACTGGAGTAATGATGCTGGAAATTCAGCTTTGCCATCAGAAATAATATATTACAATAATAAAACAGCTATTTTAAATGTTGTAGCAATATTACTGTTTTTAGCGTAGTTTGATCGATTGCAGCCTTGGTTAGGACAAGAGACTTCTTTCAGAAACATGAAAAAAATCTTACTGACCCCAAACATTTGTAACATACTGCATGAAAAACAATCTAATATTAAATGTTTGACCAAAACATGTGTACAGAACAGCTCTATATGTAACATTAGTGGATTCCACTGCAAGCAATAACACTCACACCCGTAAAATAATAATAAAAAATAAAAAATCAATATAATATTAATGTGCTTTACATTAGTACATACAATTATTGTGTACATTTCACAAATAACATGCTACTTGTTACTTGATAACAGTAATCTGACTAACCCCAACACTGTACGCACAGTCATGGCACTGACAATGAGGGAAAAGGACATGCATCAGCGCTATGCTTTGTTCAGTAAGCGAAAGCTGCCTCACAACGGCATGATAGGAAATGATGAAGAGAGTCCTGTCTGTCAGCAAAAAGAGAAGGAGAGAGAGGAAAGACAGTGTGTGTGGAGCCAGAGTGCCCAGCGAGAGGCAGGTGGAGACTTTCCAGGCCTTATTACCAGCGTAATTACACACACCTGAGCCAGCCTTGCATGACAGGACAGTAATTAAAGAGTTGAGAAAAGCATGAGAGAAACACACACACACACACACACACACACACACACACACACACACACACACACACACACACACACACACACACACACACACACACACACACACACACACACACACACACACACACACACACGGAGATCTGCCAATGGTTAAAGAGGGAGAGGAGAATAAACAGACGAGATTAAACGATGCATGAACACACAAATGAACACACATACATCAGGCGATTTGTAAAACGTTGGAGAAACGGGGTGGAAGATGTCGCTCTGTGGCGGTCACGAATTAAAAGGCATGTATAATTAGACTAGCGAAGGCGATGTTGATATATAGAGTTAATATATCACTCCTGGGGGTACAGCCGATTAGCAAAGGCTAATGCTAATCTCTGAGTAAATAATTTAACCTTGGTAAAATATTTTGACAACCCTCTGCACGCCAAATACCTCTCCTGACTGATGCGAACAGAGATACGGTCATGAGACCAGCAATGTTAAACAGTTTATACTAAAAATATTAGCACAAACTAGGCAAAATATGTTTTTTAGATCGCACCCAAGGCAGTCTGTTACCTATGTTACCATGTTACTGTTAACATCTCAGTGCCAGTTTCATAGCTGACATAGAACCCTCAGGTATATGCAATCTGAAGACATTTTTTTTTTCATCTTTAAACTAAATCCCCTGTTACTGATCACTAATCACAGGAATATAAAATAAAAAAAAAATTCAAAATGATTTTAAAATATTTATTATTATACATTTTAATATATATATATTTTTTACTTATACTATATATATATATATATATATATAACAATGCACAATGCAGTTATGTCAACAAAAGTGGAAAGAAGAAAAAAAGATCCACTTCATATTGGATCATGA
This sequence comes from Chrosomus eos, assembly GCA_036326025.1. Taxonomy (NCBI): domain Eukaryota; kingdom Metazoa; phylum Chordata; class Actinopteri; order Cypriniformes; family Leuciscidae; genus Chrosomus; species Chrosomus eos. The sequence goes on along the minus strand of CM070833.1, from coordinate 23,226,868 downwards.
ATAATCCTGAATAATAAATTGAATTATCTTTAATAATTTATAATAAAATGTGTTGAGCATTTGCCTACTTTTCAAAAAATATTGTTGGTTGCCAACATCTTTACAACAATGTATAGATGATCATGAAGCAAAATGCTAACCAATAAGTTGTAACTCTCAACAATTACATTCTAGAAAGGGGGTGGGGAGCAAAAGCTCATTTCCATTTAAAGATATGCAATAAATGATAATATAATAATAATAATAATAATAATAATAATAATAAATGATCTGTGGGCTATTTTGATCTGAAACTTCACAGACGCATTCTGGGGACACCATATATGAGATATATTTATAATACACCTTGTGAAATGGGGCATAATATGTCACCTTTAAAGATATAATTGAAAAGGTGTAATAGGTCAGTCACTACCAAAACAGAAACAACATCATGTACTTCAATGCCAAAGAGTAGACTGTTTCAAGTAGTGCTAACTGCAGAGCCAAATGGATGGAGCTCGACCCAGTCCAGCTCCACCTCTGTGGATCTTAGGGGTGGAGCTTAACATAATTAGGTTTAGAGATAGGGATTGGGTTAGGGTTAGGTCTGGCTGAATCTTTAAGCTCAACCGATTAGGTCCACCCATTGGCACTGCAGTGACCAATGTTCAGAACCCTGTTCTGAAAGATTCCCAGCAGTCATTTCTCAATATGTTCCAGTACTCATCTATATCCACTTTGCATAATGTAAAAACGGCAAACTCTCAGTCCTTCTAGTGCAAATGCATTCACCTGCATTCATCAAAACAAAGACGCCCGTCTTTGACCACTTAAGAGGGTCGGACAGTGGACAGCCAGACATTGTTTTGATCTTGTGAGCCGCAAAGAGAGAGAGATGGCGGGTTTGGGAGTTTTTGGAATCACAGCTAAAACTGAATTATCATTTCAGAGATGGGCTTCTGAAAGGTTTGTCTTTTGAAAAGAACAGTAAGATATACATCAAAGGGCCTCACAACATCGCTTAAGAAACCAGAGGTCATCAGGTGGACTGTGGGGAAAGTGCTGGGTGAAAAACATAGATTTCTTCTCATAAATAGCAATGGTCAAGTGTTCTAACCTGCTCTTTGAATAAAGATACACATCACCTAAATAGAGCTGAATTAAGAAAATATTAACAAATGTCCAACTGTTAGCATATATTCATTAGCTTGACACTGTGAGCCAACCATAACCCAAAAGAAGTAATAAGCCTTTACTAAAGGGTGTTCTTAGAGCAATTTTATAAAACACTTTGAACATAATAATATATTAAGGACACACATTTTCATTAAAATTCTATTTTATTAACCAAAATCTTATTTTGACACGACTGCAATGCCATGGTGACCCATTTAAGATCAGTCATATAATAGACATTTTATTGGTTAGGCTAAAAAGTGTTTTGTCTTATTAAAAACCACTTTGCATAACAATTTCTGCATAAAACATTCAAATGTAATGTTCCTAAATTGTGCCCATAAGATGAAAAACTGATAATGAATTAAGCACCATATTGCGTAAATCAAGCCTGGGGTTTAAGGCAAGCCAAGATATTCTTCACAGATGTATAATAGAAAATTAAAATAGAAGCTATAAAACTAAACACAGAGGATGTTAGAGGATTATAGTGAGATAGAATTAAAGCTGTATGTCAGCTAAAATACAATGCTTTTGAAGTCTCTCCTTACAAAAAACCCTACAGTACTTCGATGGTGAAACAACAAGACATGCTTTTTTCAGCATTCATTCCCTCTGGAGCATAAAGAAAGCCACGTTTGAAAAGCTTGCATTTATGTACACTAGACTACAGGATACCGTTAAATGTCACAGCACGGGCGTTACTTTCGTGACCACTCTGGGGCTCTTGATCTGATAGATAATACGCCAGTAAGTAAATGTCAACTAGCACATGCTGTCCTCCCAATGGATAAAGAATGGAGTCCAAATGCTAACAGCTTATTTGACAATAACGCCATAGTCACTTTTTTGAAAGGTAGACTGCAGCTAAGGAACATGCAATTTCTTGAGGGACATATTGCCCACTTTTTGGCTTTCTAATGGATTGGATACAGGTGTGTTGTGAAAATGAGGGGAAACAGAAGCATGTGTAAGTGCAACACGAGAATACAACTAATAGAGCATTGATCAATTAGAGTTAGATAGCAGACAGTGGTGTTAGACTGTAATTAAGGGCTATCCTGTGCATGTCGGAACAAAAGAACGGGGGCCAAAAGTGAAAAATTCACATAACACACATATAACTATTTAAGTATATTTCTGTTCATTAGTTCACAAAACTACAAAAATGTTAATCTAAAAAAGTAAAAAATAAAAAATATTATCATTTATTCTACAGAAGGAAATGATAGCGAATGATCTATCTTTATAATAATTTGTGCATCAGTTTACCATTGACTCTTTCTGCAAGTTACACTGTTACACCAGTAGGCACCAAGTATGAGTGAGTTACTGAATCAAAACAATTCATCCATAAATAAAACAAGAGACTGTTTTTTTTAAAAGAGTCATTAAATCCTTCACTCGACCAATTTGTTCAAAAACCGTAATTCATTCAGGAACAAAAGAAATGACTGTCTATGAATTGAATCATTACAGCTTTGTCTAATTAAAAACAACATTGCATAACATTCTCTGCATAAAACATTGAAATGCAATGTTTCTAAATTGTGGCCATAAGATAAAAAACAAATAATGAATTAAGCACCATACTCTGCAAATCAAGCCTGGGATTTAAGTCTAAAAATCTAACAAGCAAACATACAGTGTATATACCGTAAAACTTCAAATAATAGCCCGGGCTTTTATTTTCCCAAATCGTCGAACTGCACCGGCTTGTATTTGAGACAGGCGTCTATATGAGACGGGCCTTTATAATTTAGCGTTGAGATGTTGTTCATTGAGATGTTATTCCTATAGTCTCTCTTTAAAAATCCCTAAATGCTCCATGTGAAACTGCGGTCTTCTGACCTTTTACTATAGTGTCCATTGATTTTGATTGAAATGCGCGAGGGAGAGAGAACAAGATAGCGCTCGTGTTGTTTAAAGACGTGAGAGTGCGCGCGCGCAGCCGTGGCGCTCTCGCTGCTCGTTTGCGCCCTGTCAAGTGCAGCAGTCATTCTACATCACTCACCGATCAAAAACGGCTTTGGCGGGACACAAATTTGCTTTGGCGGCCGCCAAAAAGCGGACGATCTGACGGGTTTTAGAAGATTAAATACAACCCGAAACTATAAAACAGACCCGGCCTCTATTTGAGACCGGCCTTTATTTACCCAAACCTGTCGCCTCACCAGGCGTGTAAAAGAGACAGGCGTCTATTTGGGACTTGGCTATTATTTGAAGTTTTACAGTATATACTGTATATGTATGTACATATAAGATTGTACATGTGATCATATATTTTGTATGCAAGATACACAGATGGATAGAGTATATACAGTGACAGCTCTCTTTCTCTACAAGATAATAATGCTAATAGTGTCCTCTGAAGTGGGGTCAGATGAAAAAGATGGCAAATGATCAGCTAAAATGACAGCTGAATGCACAATAGCATTCGCCAACATGCTGACAGCCACACAACCCTCTATTTTCCAACAGAGACAGACAGACAGAGAGTGAGTCTCGGACTTTGCAACTAATGAAGGATGCTCCAAAAATGACAAGTGGAGAGGCCACTGGCTCCATTGTTTTCTCAAGACTAGTGGTGTCCAGCAGAGTGGTGTCCCCATAACCCTGCATTTTAATCAACCCTCTCCTGATGAATGATAGCATACTGCCTGCACTCAGCATAAATCACCACTTGTTCACGTCCCCTCATAGATAGCAAATACTTCAAAGCTGCTTTCCAAGGCCTATATTTTGCTCCTGCAACAAGTATATAAACACATTTTGGTCGCCAGGTTTGCATTAGCATTCATAATGCACATGTAAGCAATGTGTATTGCCATTATTATGTAATCAAAAAGAAAATGATTCTTACTGGTCCTCACTGATAGTTGAATGAAGTTACTTTAATGCATTAATGCCAAAAAAGATAATTGCTAATATTGTTCAAATGTTTGAATTACCAAATACATTACTGTACAATTTTTTCACTTTGTTTGAAAAAATACAAGCAAATTATTTAACATTTGAATGCAAATTGTATTCGATAGTAATACAGTTAATATTTTTTAATGGCCCAGTCCAGATAACAGTTTTACAATTTAAGTACTCAGAAGGGAATTTACTAAGAATTAACTGTGCTTACTGTATGTGTGGTTTTGCACCGGGTTTGCTAGAAAAAAGGAAGTGTGTGTGTTTGTATACATAATACAGACAATTTAAGATGACAATTTAGCCAAAACTACATTTAAGATAAACCAACCCATGACATTGGTGTTACTAGCACATACTGCTTGAGCCATCAATCAGATAATACAAATTTGTAAACACAGTAAATATGCCTTCTACAATCTACGCTGAACGAAATTTGCATTCCACAAATGCCCATCTTTTAGGACACAGGTATAAAACACAGGTGGGTGAAACTGGCCAAAGACGTCAGCCAGTTGTTCCAAAAAGACGTTGCCTTCATGCAAAGCAACATTCAGCAACACTTTATGGATAGATTCAGCTGGTTTCAGATTAAACGACAGCAATGTCTGTGTTCTAAACATAGTTTGCCGTCTGGAATATCTGCAGGGAGTAAGGTAGCGTTTGTACCTTTGCATCACATCTCTCTACCTCTTTTCTTTTCTCAGTTATATGGAGTCGTGCTGGGTTTCCTCTGCAGGAGGTTCGTCCTCTTACAGGAAAGGAGAGGAGCAAGGTATACTGGAGATGCAAACATGACACAGACAGACATGTGTCTTCTTCTCTGGAGTGCCACTGGCACTTCTCTTACTTCTCTTATCCATCTTTGTTTATCCTGTCTGTAGTCATTCAGAGTTAGTTCTTCTGACACCACGGATAGGAGCTCGCAAAAAACAAGAGTATGTGAGAATGTCTTGTCCTGACAAGAAGTGTCAAAATCAGCGAGCATGTTTCCTTAAACAGCTTGTGAGAAGCAGCGATGTCAGCCTGAGAAAATTACTAGTACTGTCTTCTCTGTCAAAGCTTGCTTTTTCATTCCCTCATAACTCAATGTAGCAGGTAAATCCACCATCCTGTGACCTTGCGAAGGTAGTATGTCAAATAAGGGATCCAACATGGTGGGACAAGCGCAGGAAAACCAGAGAAAGTGGCTGACAAAGCCTGCTCGTAAATATACACTTAGCTGAGGGCCAGAGCCATATACAATAAACTACTTTAGAGAAAATGGCAGGAATCCCCATTAAAAAAGTGTCCACATATTAAGATGATTTTTTTTCTGATACTGTTACAAATATGGATATAATATGCCTTTCCCAAATAAAATAATAGACATTTGAAAGATTTGTTTTCTACAATAGATTGTAGGTAAATATCCTTTTAGTTTTCTGATATATATAATACATAGAACACATGAGTGAGTGGGTGTGTGAGTGAACTATCTGAATAAATTAAACTAAATTGTGAAAACATTTTTTTTGCAAACCCGTTTGACTGATTAGATCATACAAGAGATTCTGGAATCGTTAATGCTGATTCAAAAGAGCTGATAGAAAACACACATGACACTGCTGAAATATAATCAAGGAAACCGATTCGTAGTTTGTTATATGGTAATCTCAACCATCAGACAAGGATACATCAGTAATATTTTATTGGGGCGCAGATGTATTTCCTGGGGTTTGTGCCCCAGTAAAAAGAGTCTAGCGACGCCTCTGACTACGAGACTGCTACTGGGAAAAGACTGAACACGAAACAAGTGTTAGTTCACCAAGCAGTGAGATAAGCAATACATTTACCCACATGGATTCCTCTGTGGATAGATAGAACCGGAGAACCGGACACCCTGGAACTCAAAGGGGCCATTGGAATATATAAAATAGCTCTCTAGCCTCTCCAGGCTTTTTGATACAGGCTATAATTCACTATAGTTTTAGCACCTGGTATCATTTTCAAACAAGTAAGGGGGATTTTTGCCCTCTGCACTAAGAAAAAAATTCAGATGTCAGATCCGGGTGTCTATTCATTGAAGTACTACTTCCTGCAACACTATCAACACCTACCTACCTATCACTCACAATGGACATTTATGCAGAGTAAAAGCCATTAAGTGTGTTGTTTACCTCTGTAATTGATTAAATTCTTTTGATCTTATTTAAAATTGCATCTTGATTTTTTTTCATTGCTGACATTTCAGTTTTAACATCTCAGAGACAAGCTCTTCTACAAACCCACTCTCTGGATTATTTATTCATTAAAATTTAAAGGTAATGAAAAAAAAAATATCTGAGCAAGCATAAAACTGCCTTGATATTGCATCTCAATGCCAAAACAGTGTGAAACATCTGCAAGGCCATACAAATCACATCTGCACACAGTATAAAATTATTTATGAACCGTACAAGGCAAAGGTTTGTCTCGACAATATTAATTAGATAAGTGACTGGACAGTCTATGAAGATTACCTATCAACAACAGCCAGAGCTAATTCATTTTCATGGGCTCAATAGTGAAATCAAAATGCACCCATCTTCCGCTCCATCCCCCCACCTCACACTTTAAAACTCGTTCCAGCTTCACTGCGTGGAACATCCTTGAGGGCAAAATCACACTCTCCACACATGAATTGACCACACTGCAGTCGCAGCAATAAATGTCAAGTGGGTGTTTGTGAGGGAGAGTAGAAGGAGGCACTGTTGTCCTCTCATCTTTGCACAATCATTTATATGACGAAGCTGCGCGCTTCCTCTTGGAGGACTGTTATTTTCCCTCTCTAATCTGAACAGATGAGCAGCCTCAACACATTCTGATAGGAAAGAGGCTAAATAAATTCGTAGTAAAAAAAAATGGATAGGGGACATTTCTTAATTTAGTTTATCTTAAAGAAAGTATGTCACTGGAAGATGAAGAGGAATATTCTTCCTATCTTATACTAAAACAAGAAATATTAGGGCTTGATATGTTTAAAAAGTATTTTAAAAAGATGTCTCAGAGAATTATTATATCTACAGAAGTCCTCAAAGTTTCTCATAGAAGTCATACAGGTTTGGAATGACATGAGGAGAGAAAAATGCTGATAGAAGCAGTCTGAGAATAACATGGCTGTTTTCTACTTTCACTTTGACAGATGTAGCCTCAAACCACCAATAATATTTGAGGTTTTGGAAACTTAGTGGGTGTTTATTTCCGCATTCAGTTGAGTCATTAGAAGTTTCCACAAGCTGTTTTGGAGCATCTAAGATATGCAATTTGATCCATAAAGAGTTTTATGGAAAATTTGTTAAAATCTTGCCAGAAATCTGGTGAACGCGATCAAAAGCCGCTTTCCGACCAAGTAGTTACAGGAACTTAGTTATAGGAACTGTCCACTTCTAAACAGTTCTAAGAACTACTCTCCCCCAAACTTGGTTTTGCTGCTTGCGTTCACACTGGCCAAGTGGCCATAGGAACTGGCAGGAGGGGTAAGGGAGTGACGCAAGCACGGCGGCAGCGCCACACAACAACAAACCAACATGGAGGAGGTTGTCGCAATGTTCCTGTTCTGCCTTGCCGGGACCTTAATAACGGAGTACGAACGGCGGCGTTTAAAGACTATGCTTGAGTTCTGTACAGAGAAACACAGAAGACGAAGGCTCCAGCGTAATATGATCTTAAGTAATATGATGGAAGAAGATAGAAGAGCAGAGCGCAGGAGGCAAACAAAACGACATGCAAGTTTAGCTAGCATTAGCAATTAGCTGGTTGAATGCGTTATGTTTGTCTTAAGTTATGAGTTAGCATAGCCTACATAGGCGAATTGCAACAGACAGTGAAGAAAATGTGTTGACAGTGGGCGTGACTTATAAGTTAAACCAATCAACGTAGACCTTGGGAAAGGGAACTAAAAAAGTCCTCGCTCTAGACTAGTTACTGAAAGAGTTATAGGAACTACGGTCTGAGGAACTAAAAAATCCCCAACTGAGTCCGGTCGGAACACGCGAAAAAAAGGGTTATAGGAACGTTAGGTTCTAGGAACTGCAAAAGTCCCTCCGGTCGGAAAGCGGCTAATAGCTTCAGTGGAGTTATAGCTAGTGATCTGTTCAAGGCCAGACTGAAGATCAGAGAAGAGATTTAGGCAGCTGGATGTTTCTGGAGACGGGTCATTCCACTATAAGCATCAAGGGTTTGCATCAAATCCTGTTTTAACTCAAACAAACTTGTTAATCACTGACATTGAAATAAATGAGTGTATAACTCTGAAAATATTATCTGATGAATAGAACGATAAGCTTATTTTATCCAACATTATGCTAATCATCACCTCCTCCCTCTGAAATGTCCCCTCATGTACCACCAATTTTATCACACTTCACCTAACCGGCCTGTATTAACAAACTCATTAAAACGGGACCCATTTCTCATGTGTCCTTGGCTAAATCTATTATGCCACTTTTATTGTGCCCTGCTTTATAAGGGCGTACAACTTAAGACTCAAACAATACCGACTATAATAATCATGTGTTCGCAGTGCCTCTACTGACGCCACCACACTCTTAGTGAAATATAATTGGGAACCAGAGCCCTAAAATTTTAGTGCTTCATTAAAGTTGTGTTTGCTTTTAGTGCTGCTGGTAAAAAAAACCTAAAAAACAACCTTCCACTCCCTCCAAGTGAGGAATGGTCATGGTCTAACCTTATGAGTCCTGTGAGACACACTCCACCATAAATATGAAGCTGAAGGTGCCCTCTAGGGAAGCATTTGTTACAAAAATGCTAAAATGGGTCTGCTAAAAATCTTGGCTGAATTTGGTTTAAAAAATATTGTGCAATAATGATCATTTCTGAAAAATAATCAAGGTTTCTTATACGTCCAATCAGTGCCATGCCATTGTGGTGGGTCTGCATCTTTGCTGAGGTTCAAGTTCAAAGCAGAACAAACCACAAAAATGATTTGTACCCAAAATACAGAAGCAAAACAAGTTCCATAACTTTGAAGTAAAATCAAGAGCACATCTTCTCTTTCCTAAAGACATGACTTTCATATAAAATAATAAAGTTACAGTATACAGCAATATCTTAATATATCAATTATTTTGGACTGCTAACCACTGCCTTATGGATGAGACAGACACTACTGCCTCATGCCAGACTTACACAACTGATCATCTTGCACCATACTGACACAGTTTAAAAACAAAATCTGTAAAACATTTGTATTATATTAAAAGGAGATAATATGACACCTACTCTTTCTTCATTTTCACCGTTTTCCACATTTTAGAATTCTATTAATATTATTTATTATAAGTCATTAAAACTACGAAACAACAAACAGAAGGTGAGAATCATGTAGTACTCAGGTTAAACAAATCTAAACTTTATATATTCTGATTTAGTCACCCTATTCTGAAGTAGTCACCCTTTAATTATTCAGAAAAAAATGTCATGAGTGATAGAAAAAGAAAAGATGGTAAAACATGTAAATAAAAAAAACTATTTTTTTATTTCTAATAATTTTCATTTTTGTTCTGTCACTGTTTCTGTTGTGTGTAATGGTACTCGGAAAATAAATATGTTTAGGCTTAGAACCGCACAAACTTCTGATACTCTAAGAGCATTCTCTCTACCCCAGCACATTAAATCAAACAATGTGTATCTTTATTAAGGTGAATAAAGATACGTTTCATGCTCTGATCTGTAGGCGAACTGGCTGCTGCTGCCCTCCAGACTGGGACCAAACCAAACCCTGTCCACTTCAAACATAAAAAGCATTGCTCGTAGCAGCTCTTAAACCATTCACACCCGAGACAGACCTTTATCTCTCTCCTCCCCTCTCCCTCTTTTCTCTTCCCTCACCTTTCTCTCCACGCTGCGAGGCCTCCTGCTGGGCCTCTTTTTCTTTTCGTCTGCCTCTTGGAAATCAATATGAACAAACACAACCATCTAATAACCATCTAAAGAAACAATGAATTCAGAAAGCGGATCCAATTACAATTCTAAGTGGTGGGCAGCACTGCTTTCATAGCTCGGCTGAACAAACTAGCATGCCGGCAGTCAAACAGAGGGCTTGAGGACATGGAATGCTCTGTTTGATTGGTCAATTCGGGGTATGTCTGGGTTGGAGAGCTTCTCTCTGATGTTTTGTTCCTCTTCTGCTTATTCAGATGGGCCTGAGAAAACAGGTTGAATTTGTGGGCTGTTAAACCAACCAAGCATTGGATTACATGTGAACCTACATACCAGAAGAAATTTGTTTATGTATACATTCAGAATTGACTTGAGAATGTTTCTAAGGAGGAGGCAGCAAACAGAATGTAGAATTGCAACTCAAAATTTGGATAAATGCGACTGCTAAATTAATGAATGTGAAATGTAATGAATTGGATAGACAGAAAGGCAGACAGACAGATAGAGCGAAATTAGATGATAGAAAGGTAGGTAGATGGTAAATAGATTGAAAGAACTATAGATAAAACAATACTTATAACTATAGATAGAGTGACAGACAGACAGACAGACAAATAAATATATAGACAGATAGATAGATAGATAGATAGATAGATAGATAGATAAATAATAGATGAAACGAAAGACAGACATACTTGATAAACAGACAGACATACAATAATAGACAGAATGACCGATATAACAATAGACCTTATACCTGTTCACTGGCAATGGAGTATTGTGCAGGTTAACCCAACAGCCTCCACTGCAGAGAGATCTCATCTCAAAATGACCCTCGAGTGCTTTGCGCTGGCGATTTGAGAAAATAGCCTTTAAATGGTCATTTTATGAACAGTAAAGTAAGAGGATCCACTCTAAATACTGCGATCAGTTAGTAGCTTTTCAAACACTTCTTCCAAGAGACCATTTCATATTCATAATGTTTTATCTGCATTTGAGGATGGTGCACAAAATCCATTTTTGGAAACGACTCAGAAATTCAAAAGAGACCCATAAAGTAAATGGAACCGATGTAGATACATAATGCAGTTAATGGAAGACTGAATCTAATTTCTGATTAATATCCCTTTGAGCTCTTTAATGACAGCTCGTTTGAATAAGGGACCTTTTAACCTTCAGTAATATGCATTTCACTGCTTAACTCGTCGCTAGCTATAGAATAGCTCAGAGAAGACACATTCAACTCATTTACTGGTCTGAGCAGAGTAATGTCATAAACACAGCATAGGATCATGTGACTCAAACACAGGTGCAGCTCCTTAAAAGTACAGCATCTGAGACCTCAAAGGTCTCGAGACACCATCTGCTGATCTCAGTATTTAATTTCGAGTACTACCTCAGACGCCTCGACATGTCAAGCCATTTCCTGTCAGGTGGTGACAGAAACAGGCTGTAGTTTTCACAGTGCTTTCAGCGGGTTTGATGGACAGTTTATGCACGCGGGGGAGGAGTAATCCTGGGAGTATCTGAAATGGTGTTATGCAGTTGTGGTTTGTGTGCGATTTATGAAGCATCCAGTCTAAGAGCATTTCACTAACACACCCTGGGCTCGCTGTGACTACCCCATGAACTCCCTAATCAATAGCGAATCTGTCTCAGTCCGGGTCTCGCTGAGAAAATCGATTTCCCTAGACGTCTCCGGCAGAGTTTTCCATTGGCTGGCTGGTGGAACCATCTTTGTAACCAACTGCTAAGAAAAACACATTTTTTCAAGCTATGAATGCCAGTTTTGCCAGACACCACAAGTGTGATTCCACACATTGAGATCCTTAATGAATAACACGTACTCTGGGAAGGTGACACTTTGTGACAGCAATACTGAGACAAGCTAAAAGGTAGTAATGCTCATACATATTTATAGAGCAAAAATAGCAATGTGCCAAAACATAAAAAGGTGGAAACTAGACAGAGACATATCAACAAATTATTGGCGATTGCTTTAAAGCCAGCTACACAAATGCAAATCTAAAGAGATAGTTAAAAAAAAATGTCGTTCCAAGCTTTCTTCTGTGAAACACAAAATAAGACATTTTGAAAAATGCCTTTTTGAAATTGAAAAATGAAATTTTGTGTGAGTTGTCCTTTAAAGAATTTTGTACTTTAAGGACGTGTTTACAATTTTTGTCCGGACCAAAAAAGAAAAGGATACATTTAATCCTGGTTCGGTTAGAGTTCACACAGTCATTTTTAACACTGAACCTAAAGATACAAAAAATAAATAAAAAAACACAGAACTTACTGAACATCCAAACCAATGCTGTGTGCTGGGCTGAAAGCGCTCATTGTATGTTTATGATGGCATTTATACCAGCTGAGAACTCACAAAGAGCTTATAAAATGTGTAAAAGACTCAAACCAGTGAGGAATTCCTGCATTGCACACATAAGATCTGCTGCAAGGAGATGGCTCTTCCGAGAGCCAACCTTTTCAGGGGTCTCGGTCCGCTTGTTTGGTGCACACCAAGGTCCGGGTGGTAGCGTTCACACTTATTCAAAAGAACAGCATTAACAGAGTTCATTTTAATCGAACCAAACCTGCCAAGTGTGAAATCCACTATTTTTAAGGTACTATCATATCTTGCATACCTACTGTAGATACTCTAAATCTAATCTCACATACTAAATAGGACAGACAGTCTCCAAATTAGGATGCTTACAATCTTTCATCCATGCTAAAAAAAGTAAATAAAAAGAGTCACTGCTCATAAAGCACTGTTGGACTGGAACAAGCTCAGGAACCCACAGGGATTACATAACTAGAATTCCTCCACCTAGTCGATTTAGACACTTTACAGCTGCAATAACAAACTGAAAAATAAATGAAAGTGCTTTAACAAAAATACAAGCTTCACATTTCTGCTTTTAAACCATCTGTCTGTCTTGCCTGTTAGGCTTTTATTGTAAGAGCAAAAATGTAAACACATTTTCTGTTATTTTTCTTTTACAAACTGAGGGATGATTTAAAATATGTTCTGGTAATCAACCACAAGCCACAGATGCTGAGGATAGAATTTAAATTACTGTAAAAAATTACTGTTTTTTTTTTTTTTGGCTGTTGTTGTTGAAGAGATTTATTCAACAATGACAAATTAAACCTTTATCAAAAGTGACGGTAAAGACATTTATAATGTTACAAAAGATTTATATTTTAAGTGTTCTAGTGAATTTTCTATTTATCAAATAATAGAAAAAAAATAACTGTGCAGCACAACTGTGATAAGAAATCTTGAGCTTCAAATTAGAAAGAATTCTGAAGGATCATGTGACACTGAATACTGGAGTAGTCACATGGATATTTAAAAACAAATTTAAAATAGAAAACCGTTATTTTTAAATTTAAATAATTCACAATATGTTGTACTGTGTTTATGATCAAATAATGCAGCCTTGATGAGCATAAGAGACAGATTTTACAGACACTGAACTTTTTAACAGTGTTGTACTGTATTTAATTTCTATTTTTGTCTAAATTAAATGTTATGGAGTAAAAAGGACAATTTCCTGAAATTATCCAATTCCAGTAGTACTTGAGTAAAGTAAAACTTTCCTAAAATAATATAAGTATACAAATTAAGTACTTTACAACCCTGATTTAAGTGTATGATGATTCACAGGCAGAGAGTGTTTCTGATTGGCTAAGCCAGTCAGTTAGTGAGGATATTTTATGCTAATAATAAAAAAAAGAATGCTAATGCTTAAAACAAACAACAAAAATGAGTCCACTCCTCGTCCCTCCCGACTCCTTTTTCGAAACCTCTAATAAACAGGAACATCAGCTATATCCCTTAGTATCATACCATGTACCCAAGACACTAATTAATGTTCTTGATAAATACATAGTGTTAAGCCACATCGGGGGAATAATTAGGCTAGTGGTAGAAGTAGCCAGTGGGTGCTGGGGCCCTCATCATGGGGGACGGGGAGAGAGAGAGACAGATGAGCACGTATTCCGTCATGATCCTCTCTCCGGCTCCACTGAGAGTAAACCGCACTAACTTAATACCCCCAGATCTATAAGTAGAACCCCTGTTGATGCATCAGTGGTAAAATAATTAAATGTAATTCATCTTTACCTGGCAAACAGCCACTTTAAACAGAAAGTGTGGCAGAATGCCAGTAAGGCAGGGGGAGGCCGGGGAGAAACAGTGGGCCTGTGTGTGTGTGTGTGCAGGGACGAGTCGACTCCACACCCCTTAACTAAATCCAGGTGGACACCCTCAAACCGTCTTCAGTGCCAACTGCCGACAAAGTGGGTCACGGTGTCCAAAGGGGATGAAGAAAGGGGAAAAAAACAGTATCAAATTTCAGGCAGGGCTTTCATGCATGGCCTGTATTAGGACAAGCACATCCATAATGAATGTCAATTCACATGTACGCACACATACTGAGACAGATAGAACAGTAACTCGCCACAGCGGGGAATAATGGAATATTATAAAAGAGCTCAGTGGTGAACGCTGCTGAAATTGAATCAGCTGCATTGACCTTATGACATAGCAACTTGCATGCAGTCTGACAGTGTATCTCACATGGTACATTATCTTATTTACTTAACATGTTATTTGTTTACTAGATGTCGTCGAGGGGACAGCTGAAAAACTCAAACGATATATATGCGTGTATGTACTGACACTTATGGGTGTTCCTTCAATATTGGCCACGTTTATGTGCTACTTTTATATGGGTTGAGGGAAAGAATTTTTGTTATATATTTTAGTTACAGTTAATGGTCTAATATTACATCTGCTAAATGCCTTTTATTTATAGATTTTGTTTTTACCTTTTTGAGCCAGACCAGACTTTTAATCATGTTCTATGAAAATCCATTGAAAAAAAATATAAAATATAAATAATTACATATATTATATACAATTGAATTATTAATAATTTTACCCCTAATACATTTTTTTTTTTTTAAAGTTGGAATGCATGTGTCAGTGAAAACCACACTTGGGAAGAGGTGACGTGTGAAGAAAACAAAGATAAATCAATGTAAATATCACTTGTCATTTCTAATCAATTATAAAATTATACTAAAATTGTGCAAATATATTTGTATTTCGGATACACAAAATACTAGCTGTGAAATTAGTCTAAGCAAGCAAAGAATTCTGCCATTTTTTTAAATGTCCAAAATGCAATTTCCATCACAGAATAGTTTGGAAAACTTAATACATAATTTAATATGTGGAAATGGTATTGTTTTCAGAAAAAAACCCATAAAAGAGAAAAGAATTCTCCTGATATATATGCTCTGTATATACATTATTTAACCTTGTCAGTAAATCTAATACATTTGTGAGAGTGTAAAAAGACTATTTTTTAAAAGTCCAAAGGGCAAAAATTGTCCATCACTAAAGAAACACCATCATATGAAAACATTTAGTTGTGGTTTGCTCCTGATAACAGCTACTTTCGGGAGCACAGCATTTCTACAATGATGCTGAAAAAATGAGCAATCCTGGATTTCTACTCTGACACATCAGCAACGCGCCAAGGAGGCATAAAACATAACATCCCGACAAGTGAACTGTATAAACGCATGTGCAGTCATACAAATATAAACATAAATTTGAGTGGGAAACATTCTGGCTTATTTAATAGCTATTCCTCACAGACACATTTTACATCTGAGATGTTGAGATGCAGATGACAGCTGCTTTCCTATCCTCGTCTTCTACAGAGGAAAACATTCAGATGGCGGTCCAAGGTTATTAGTCCACAGCAACTGTGTAAGTAAGTGGATGTGGCCATGGAGGCCAGAAATAGAAGGCTGCAATCATGTTGCATTTACCCTTAGGATACTTTGCATAAAGACTCCTATTCTTCATTCAAACATCTGACACCTGATCCACATCATACGTCTGGGAAACAATCTGAAAAACGACATTCGGTGCTCTGAACTAGCAGCGAGGCAGGTAGGGGTCATCCATTTAGAGAGGAACCTTGAACCTTCTGGTTTTCAGGTTTGGTAATCAGATATAATGCCAAGGGCACAGGGCACAGGCATGTAAGCCATCATAGCGGATTGTGATGGAGAACAACTGACGTGTTTGATTCATAAACCCGCGACCTGGAAAACGTATCCGATTCCACCGAGTCTGATGGTTTGTGAATCATAAGCAGCGTCCCCAAATTCAAAATACAGACCAGAGAAACACAAAAACAAACCCTTTTTTTAAAGGGTACCTATCATGGAATTTTGAAAATTACCTTTCATGTAGTGTGTAACATAGATCTAAGTGAACGAAAACATCCTGCAAAGTTTTAAATATGAAAGTTCACCGTATACAAAGTTATTATCTCTCAAAAGTAAGAGTCGACTCTGAGTCGTTGATATGAATCGATAGACGAACGATGCACTTTCGTACGTCACTTGTCCAAGTTATTTGAATAAGATACGCCCACTCATTGCATTAGGAGACACCAGGGAAAACATCATGTCGACGAGACGCTGCTGTGTTTTGAAGTGCGACGCAAAAGCAAACTTATTTCATCTGCCCAGTGAGGAGCATTTGAAGACAGTGGCTACAGTTCATAACTATAACACAGAAGTATTATAGCCCGAACTTGTTCTGTGTTCGCGTCATTTTGAAGATGATTGCTTCACAAACCTAAATGCTATAAAGTATGAATTTGCGAGCCGGCTGATACTGAAGGAGGGAGGTTCAGTACCGAGTTTATTTGGATCAGCTTCCTTCTCCGAATCACAATCTGTAAGTAGGCTGTTGCTTTTATGTTTGTATCATGTTCTATGATTATTTTGTGTGTTGTGTACGCACAGGCACAGCGCAGCTTCTAGCAGCTAACTTAGGTCTTCAATGTCAATTGTATTGAAATATGTGAAGTGTTTGTCGTTGTTAATGGAGTTGTCACAGGGCTCTCGAGTGTCACGCATCACGCATTGAGCGTGACAGTCACTCATTTCGGTCTTTTGTCACGCTCTCCGGCCACACATTGTATTTCTCACGCTGAAAAACTATTTGTAATATATTTAATATGCCGCAGTGCCCAAAACTCACTCACTGTGGAACCGGCAGGATTCAAGCGCGTCTCCTCCAGTGTTGCCAGGTCCGTATGCCTGCACTGTTTCCGCGGGTTGTTTGTGTAGTGCACGCTGGTTGACGCGATTGTTTTATCCACTGGAACATGATTGTTATTGAGGAAACACCCGGGAACGCTATTTGAATATTTTTGGCCGTGATTGGGTTAGTTTGATGAGCAATTGGGCTGGTTTTGTTGTGCAGACCTGGCAACCCTGGTCTCCTCGGGTGTTGTTCGTCTGGTGTTGTTAGCCAATCAGAAAATAGCACTGTTGTATCTGGGTAAGATCTAGCGCAACAACCAATGACACCCCGTCGGCTGGGTGTCTAACATATCACCACAGATTAGCGTCACGCAAAGGCGGGGTTTGGAAAAATGACTCGCTAAGCGATTCATTTGGGAGTCGGTGAGCAAATCAGGTAAAAATAAATGCATATTATAAGACAACAAAAGTGTTTTTTGTCATTGCATGCTTGTAAAACTGTTGTTGGGGACTCCCAGAACAATATTAGGAACATTTTAAATGCCATAATAGGTACCCTTTAATGCATTGAACAGTTTCATGTCATCAAAGATGATCATGTGTTAGAAAAAAAGTCGATGAGATTTGATACTGGAATTAAAACCCTTTCAATTCATGAGATGGGATTTCTTGGAATTTCCACCCTGGTCCACAAAAGGTTATTTAAAATGGTGAAATATATTAAATAAATAAATAACTCTATCTATTCAAACTTCAAAGTTCTGGTAGGAGGATGGAACCAAGGTTTTGTAATGTTTATATCGCAACTTCTCTAAAAGTGATATGTCCCTACGGCAAAAAAGGGCCAAACCAAGTACATGAGTTTTGGACACAGACACAGAACATTCGGTCTAATTATGTTGTTTTCCTTCCTCAAGAAAAAAACAACCGTAACTCAATCCAGGCCAGTGTTTGTCGGGGCACTCCAACCACAATGTAATTCTTTCCTCCCATCCAAACCACATGTGTGCAGGTGAAGGGAACATCCTTGCGGTGATCTTCATTAGGTTATCTCTGTAGTCTCTGTGCTGTTTTCTTTGGGTTTGCTATATCGTTTCCTCTCATCTCCAATGTTGCAACACTGATCCTTTGTTAATTCCTTGATTGGCTAACAATGCTATTCCAGTGAGACAAGAGAGAGAAAAAAAACTCTCAAAAGACTGAAGCTGGTTAAGTAAACAATGGATAACCATCGGGCATAACATGACAACTAAGGGCATGCTAATTTTTTGGCAACACGCGCACAGCAGATTTTTCACCAGGCTATTTTTACTTCAGACACACACACATAATTCACTTCAAAATGATTGTAAACACAGCGACTCTGCCCAATAGTGGTGCTGATCAGTCAATACATGCTGTCTGCCCTCGGGTTGCCATACCAGTCCGCATGGTGCCCATCCGTTGGCATCTGCAGCACATGACACAGACAGATGGCAGGATGTGCCACTGTAAGAGACTTCACTTCCAGATCAGAGGAGTCGGGCAGGTCAGCAGACAGCTTTACCCACTGCAGCCCATGTCACGCAGGCAGGAAATTACATAGTAACCTTCTTTATCATCCAGATGCCCAGAGGGGGAAAAAGTAAGTGTAGAATCATAGACTGCAGTCTAGAGGAACAACTCTTTATTTTCTTTGACAGATATGAAGAGGAAATGACTGCACAATGATGATGGGATGGAAACACTTCTGAACTCATGTGGCAATAATTTGATTATTGTTAAAGAAACAGTCCCTCCCCAAAAAAACTAAAGATAACTTAGTTTCAAACCTGTATGACTTTCTTCCGAAGAACTGAAAAACTGTCTGTCAAGCTCCAAAGGCAAAAAAAAGTGACATAAATTGATTCAAGCTACCTGTGTGCTATATTTAATGTCTTCTGAAGCCATCTGATAGCTTTGTGTGAGGAACAGAGCTAAACTTAAGGTATTCATGAGAGTAGTTCTATTGTTCTTTTGAGTCAGATCTTTTGGTTGATTACAAAATCTGGAATTCATTTCTCAAATTCAACTCTGACTACAGCTACGGCAGTTAACAGCTCACTGGAAAGATGGGAGGATTATCAGTAAAAAATGATTAAATTCAGGATTTACTTTACATGCTGTTGAATGCTTGATTCTGGTTGGTTGACAAACGTTCTAAGGTGTTTTTTTCTGGAAACAAGTAGTTCTAGGCAAGTCGTCCGTATTCCTTGGCCCAATTATTGTAGTTATTTCAAAACCAACAAAGATATTGACAATGCAAATAAATATAACAAACAAAAGGATAAAAATGAAACAAACAAAAAAAACTATTTCCATTATTTTTTTCCATAAAATCACGTTTAATTATCTATGGAAAGCAAGCTTTCTTTCTCCCGCTTTTTTTACCCTACAAACACACACATACGGTACAAACACACACACACACGAAAACATACATGATGAGCACTGAAACTTGTTTTCAGCACTACCATGTGACTTCATCATTAAAAAGCTTCACAACTGAAAAGCTACTTGACATTTCTCAGTAACAAGGTGGTAACATTGCCATTCTTGAAGCAGTTAAACTTACAGCTTCACTATTAATAAATAAAGACACTGCTGTCGAACACTGGTAAGAGCCGCACAGTTAATTCACAACCTTAATCAGTCAATCTCTCTCTCTAATAACTACAATAGTCTGCATATAAATGACACAAGTCTCTGTTACAAGCTCTAAAATTATGTTTTGGAATTAATAACAGAAGCTTGGATGAGAAGTGCAAGAAATCTTGTCAATAGCCCTTACACACTTATTGTCACTTATTCCTTACATACTTTAATGTCCTTTTTGAAGCTTGAAAGCCCCAGTCTTCATTGACGTTAATTATACTGGAAAAAGTGCCCAGGATATGCTTTGAAAATGCACCTTTTGTGTTCCATGAAAAAAAGAAAGTTGAAACCAGATGAAAGTGAGTAAATAACTTTCATTAAAAATGTATCTTTTATTTTTGGGGAACTATCATTCTACGGAAACAAATCACTTTATTGAGAATATGAGACAGGTTGTTATATTTAATAAGGGAAAGTGTCTCAATTCAAAATCTTAACTCAAATTTAGCAAGCTCGTTACATGGATTTACAGCAAAATCAAGACGAGTCTCTTTAAAAACGACAACTATGCCAGCTGTTCCTGCTTGAAAGCAAGAAAATGCTGTCCAAAAAGCAAGCATCTCACATTTGAAGAATCAAAATCTGCCAATCTCTAATCGGAGAGAATCGACTAAATCTGCCAGCTTTTAGAGGGGGGCATCTGAAAAGCATTTCCAAAGTGTTGAGCTGACGAATTTCAAACATCATCGTTAAAACAAGGATAAAGACTGTTCAAAAAATCGGCGGCCTGCCCAGCTGTCAGAAGACGTTTACAGTCAACCTACGGGTATACGTTCTGTGTGTGTAAAACTTCAGATGCCAAGTCAAAATGCTGATGGAAACCTCTCCACCCCAAGCAGTGGGACGGCCTCCAGAACAAGGATTAAGGGTTCAACTTCCATCTGGGAGGGACAGCAGACAGAGCACTTAGCACACAATTATAATCCGTTAAAAGGTAATAAAAGAGTGACCGCACAGCCATTTGCACTCATTCTTTTTTGCCCTCAGAAAGGATCGGTCTTGCATGCACAGCATGATGGAATGTAGCAATGACCGCACTGTCCTCACTTGGATTGTCATCCTTGAGTAGGCTACAACAATAATTGCTGCTTCTACAGAATGCTGTGACTCTGTGACTCAATGCTGTCCACTAGGGATGGTTCACAACGATTGACTAGTCGATTAGTAAGGTTGACTAGTTTATCAACAAGTCAACCCTTCCCTAATGGTCCCTAAAAAATGCTGGACATAATAATGTTGATCATTGCATAACTTAATATTGTGTGTCACTAAAACCCAAATTTCTGGGTTAATTGATTTTTAAATTAAGTAGAAGTAAATAATAAAATTGTCTTGATGACTTTGGAAATTGGAAATCAAGTGTTGAAAATGAGTGTTATTTTATGTTTTTTTTTTTGTAATGGGAAAGACCTGTTAGTGTTTAATATTGTTATGTTTTTGCAATGTAACTTTTTTTGTGGTTACCATTGTGCTGAAGAGTAGATGACATGAAGGTAAACACATTGACACTATTAATGACTGCGCTAATGCCAGTGTCAAGTAAAACCTTACTTGTTTATTAAATATACAGTACATGCTAAATAAGTTACATTTCAAGTAGTTGGAGCGACTTAATGTTTTAAGTAATCAACTTAAATTTAAAAAAACTTTAAAAAGTTCCTCAATAATTTAATTTAAAGTGCTCAAAACTCTCTTTTTGAGCCAACACATTATTTTTCAGAGTGCATGAAACAAACAGTATACATACAGTTTTATTTGAGTGTAATTATTATATTTGAAAATCAATATCAGTTAGCTCTGTTGTCAATTTTAACCTCTAATGTTACAGCAATGTACAAGACGAGAGGGTTCCCTGTATAGTTTACAACATTAGTTGGAATAGTTTTTTTTACTTAATAAAATCAAACTATCGGTATCGGCAAATATCGTTCTGTAAAATTGGCTATTGGTATCAGCAGAGAAATGTACATGTGCTTCAGAGTTAGCTTTAAAAATATGTTTGCATATTTCTACTGTCAATGTCACAGCTTGTCTTTTATAGCATTTTGGTCCAGTTTGGTGCATTTTTTTCCACAGCTGGTAAGATGGTGTCCCTTCCTTCTTGTAATCAATGTTTTTTTTAATTTTTTATTTAATTTAATTACATTTC
Source organism: Chrosomus eos (assembly GCA_036326025.1). NCBI lineage: Eukaryota > Metazoa > Chordata > Actinopteri > Cypriniformes > Leuciscidae > Chrosomus > Chrosomus eos. The sequence continues at coordinate 23,204,961 of CM070833.1, read as the reverse complement.
ACAGTGCTTTAAACAGGATTGTCCCTGCGGGAGTCCAGCTCTCTGGTTATCTGTCCATGTCGCTGGCATCATGATCACAGGTGGCAAGGGGCCACTCGGAGGCCCTGGGCACTAAAACACAGCTTGGGCCTCAGACCGAGACGTGTGGGGATGAACCTCTATCAAAAGGATGTAAGCTTCACCTCTGGACATAACAATGGGAGTCCAGATCACAGAGTACTTGAACAAGTGTTTATACTAAAGAGCTGCAGAAACGATACATTCAGTGTTTTGATCTAATAACCTACTAAATCACAGGCAAAATATAGCCATATGTAATAAATGTTTTAAAAGTACATTATCTGTCACAATAACAAAACACATAAATACAGATAAACATATGGGTCCCTTACATTAACTGAAAAATACAATGTTCACTTCTGCATCTTCCTAAGCCTCTGCTCTGCAGCACAATAAGTGCATTTACATGAACAAGTTTCCTTTCGTTGTTGTTAAATCGATTAGCATGTAAAAATCCTTACAAAGTGGCTTTTAGAGTATGCTAAATTTAATAGTTAAGCACTTTGGTGCACATATAAACACACTCAATTGTTCTAGTCATTTATTCCTGTAACATCAAATTTCTAAAGCATCAACATTCATATGTTATCATCTACCGTTCTTATAAAAAAAGGCAAAGCAAATTATATGTTGGTTTCCCTGAAAGTACAGTACAAAAACATTTCCATAAAGCAGCAGAAATGATTACTGACACAACTGGACATCCATTAGGTACACAATGCCATAACTGTACAAAAAGAGGCAATCCAGCCATATACCTTCTTTTAAGACTACACATTAAAGTTGGCGTCAACCTTCCTCTTCCTCTATGCACCATAAAGTGAAAAAGGTCTTCATTAAAGATGGCCAGGGGCAGGGCCTTCAAAAGTGTATTGTGGTTAAAATGCAGCAAAATCTGCATTGCAGTGCAGCTCATGTGTTTCCATTCATTCCCTTTGGCTCCAGTGCTCATACTGTGGGGAGCGAGTGTAGATTTCAGAGAAAATAACATGGTTACATTGCTCACCCTTAACCCTTTCTTGAGACTATAGGTTTCCACTGAATTTCCTGAGCAGACAATGTGGAGTTGGGTTTGTTTTGCCGAGTGTGGGTCACATTAATACCGAACAACTGTCCTATAACAGAAAAAAACGACTAAGAGTAGAACGCAATGGCCATTAAAGTCTGTTCTCTTAACCTTGTCAATGCATTTACTAAACTTTGTTTGCAAATAGCGAGAGTAATGGGGCGAAGGGGAAGCCTGCCAATGGTCCATATTAGCAGTGTGAGCTTAAGTTGGATTATAAATATGACACTCGCGAATATGGGAATAGATTAAGTAGTATGTAAATCAAGCTAGGATAACTGTTTTAGGTCAGGACTTGAGGAAAAAAATTATGCTAGAAAGGGAGGAAAGGAAAAATGAATTCCTCAGTTTGTAACATTTTAACATGTTTTAATCATTCCAGTGATATAACGTATTCATATTTCAATACTGATCTGCATCTTCCTATTCTTGGGTATCAGCGATCAGATGCTAATTGGGACGGTTAGCACTGTTAGCCTTTACCTCCAAGGCACGACAAACTTTCATGTTATCGGCTACTGTACTCGACGGCTCCACCACCCTAATACTGGGTTTCACACCACTTTCACAGTCATAATGTTTGATAAGTGACGGGAGACAAACAAAGAGTCCCTTATGAACGCCTGCCAGTGATTCGCTTTCATGCCTGTGATGTGGCATTAACCTCCGACGCCGTTTTCTAGTGCGTACAGGAGCTAGCTGAGAAGCGTGTTGCTAATTGTCTGCTTAACGGGGGCAATGCGCTGGAAAATGACAGGATTATTTGATAAAGAGGTGCAGAATAATGTGATACTGAGGAGAAATCTCATCCATAACACCTTTAAAAATGTACACAACACAAATAGGTGCTGCAGGCCATTTATCATTCACAAAAACATACATGGTTGTCATGTTCATGGACGAACACAAGACTCAAAGTGTTTTGCATGTAAAACAAAATTGTCGATGGTTATCTCTGAAGGTCTCGCACAGCTTTCAACGGGAATTCTTGCTCAAACCTGAACCGTCAGGGGCCTTTACGCGTCTGCTAACCTAAACATGTTAAATTCAATAAAACCTTGATACTATTTTAATAACAGGAATGGCTGGAGGCTGAAAGAACTTTGTTTTCCTTTCATTGAGCTGATATCACGTTTCTCAATTTCAGACGCTATTTTTTCCCCTTCTCTTTCTTTCTTTAATATCCTCATTCCCTGCAGAAAAACTGGCTGTACCCTGCTTCTTACATTCCCTAGCCTAACTCCAACCATATGTTCCTCATTCTCTCTCCATGCCATCCTTCAGATAGCAGAGCTTACGCACACTGCCGCGTCTTATCTTCCCATTCAAATTACAACAATTACACATCAATAAAAGACGGTTTCTGATGTTTCTGACAGACAGCGAACACAAGATGATCCCTGCCCTGAGCGAAAACAAACAAGAGTCCAGTCTGACTGACTGCCATGAAAGCGAGGAACAAAGGGGCTTTGCCAAATCAACAGGGGTTTAGCAAAACTACTAAATGAAAGAAGTAGAAGGAAACCGGCTAGAACAGCAGTGATAAAGATGGAGAAACAGATATACGGGCCATACTGGACTTTTTCTATGAATGCTTAAGAGAGACTTATGGTACTGTAAAGATGAGCATTACCTTACTCTTCCCACCCAAAACATCCATCAGTTTTCACTTCTGTTGTGAACGATGATGTCTTGAATTTGAGAATATACTTACAACGTTTTCTTTTCTTTCCAAATGTAGACAAATAAATGTTATTTAATGCCAACAAATGAAGAAACCAGGTTATAAATAAATCGATTAATACATACACACATCAGCATATTAGAAAGATTTCAGAAGGATCGTGTGACACTGAAGATTTGAGTAATAAAGCTGAAAATTCAGTTTTGCCATCAATACATTTTTACAATATTAAACTGTTCTTACTGTATTTTGATAAACATAATTAATTATTGTTAATGATATGATCAGCACACTGCTATAGTGAAATGAAATAAAGATATTTTTGCTGTTGTTTTATCACAATCATCAAAGTTTTAATTGCAAAAAGAAAAATGCATCAAAGTCCTTTTACTTTATGAAGAACACGGATCATCCACCAGGGGGCAGAAGATAAAGACAACTGTTAAAATATCTTTCGATACCTAGAGTTTGCTCTTATTCTGTTTCTATTTTTGTACTACCTGCTATAATTATTTTGCTAACTTTCAATGCTTCATAACTTTTATAAACAAATTTTCTCAACAGCTAGAAGTGGAAAAAATTATTATTATTTGCACTACCATGTCTTTAAATAGATATCAACATATGGTTTCTGATATCAACAAATGCTTCATTTTACTGGTAACATTGTTTTGCTGGCTGAGTAAAGCTCATCTAGCTGATATCACTTCTCTCTTTTGTTTATTTGCACATGTGGCCTTGAGGAGAAACTAAAAGCAGTCTGATGATGTTACTCATCTTGCGGTATCTCAATCTGGTTACTGATGACACTTTTTCCCAGTAAGCGATTAGACTTTATTACAGGAATACATTTTTCAAGTATTCCTCCCATCTCTGCCTGCCAGTTGATTACAGAGACGCCTGAACACAAAATCGCACACATGCATGGTCAGTCAGCTCCCGGACTGGGCGGCCACTGTGTGCTAGATGATTGCTTGTGCGTTGGTGTGTGAAGCAGAGTTTTTTGATGGAAAGCAGCCCACTGAGAGAGACACCCGACTCAGCAGATGGTGTTAGAGATGAACCAACAGCATGAAGCAAGAGCCAGACATGACGAGAAAAAAAGACCGGATTCCCTGAGACACAAATCCCACCAGATTTCACAGCAGTTGGTATAGAGGGAATTGTACATTTTTACAAAAAGTCCTGTATATAAACATCCTGTATAAAAGCTCTTTATAAACGCTAACGTGTTCTCATTGTGGGTGGCAGAGCTTCGCCAAGACCAATAATTTACTCGCATGCGTTTTCACTCTCGACAAGGCCATGTCTGCATGTACAAAGACAACTTTGTGGAGCCGGAGCACCGCAAGCTTAAAAATACCAGGACTTTGCGTCTTCACAGACGGTGAAATTGTGGTGCCATTTCAAACAATTTATTTAATCCCCTAATTTGTATCAGGTGCAATTAGCTCTGTGACATAAATGTATCACAGATGTGAGACTGAACAGACTGAGAGAGTGTATTTAAAAAGCTGCCGTCTGTTAAACGACAGAGAGAGATGCTGATTTGTGGAAAATGGAGGGATAGTACAGGACTCTCTCTCTCTCTCTCTCTCTCTCTCTCTCTCTCTCTCTCTCTCTCTCTCTCTCTCTCTCTCTCTCTCTCTCTCTCACACACACACACAAGTCGCTTTCTATGAGGGTGTGAAGGTCAGTGCATGTAAGAGTGTGCGTGTGTGTGTGTATACGTGTACGTGTCTGATACAGACGACCGGAAAAACAGAGGGGGGGGGAGGGGGAGAGCGAAAATAAAAGAAATAAATGATGTGTTGTGGGGGGGCAGCCAAGCGAGTTTGATACCATATGTGTGCATTTGACCGCACTTTAGAAAAGTTGCTGATTTTGTGCAAAAGGCCATCTGTACCATTTCCCTGACCTTCAGCGGGGCTGAAACGGACGGTGAGCACTTAAATGTGTGTGTGTGTGTGCGCGCGTGTATGTGTGTGTTCCAGTGCTCTTTAGTTAATCTATTCTGTGGTATTCACACTCTTTTCACAGTCTTAACCTTTCAGTTAATCCGGCTTCACCGGGTCTCTGCATGAAAAGAAGAGCGATGTGACTTCTAGGAGCGTTCTAGTGCAGGGGTTTTCAAACTTAAGCTCAGGTAAAATTTCTGTAAAAAATGTAATAATAAAAGTAATAACAACTAAATATTAAACTACTTTCATTTTATACATCGAACTGTAGAAATTAAAGTAAAAACAAAGTAAAAATGTACCAGATAATATTTTACCCACATTTATTTATTTATTTGATAGTATAAATGGGCTTTTGCAGATGAAAATATATAGCTGTCTTTATATTTATGTAAGGAAATCATCATATTTGGGGGTCTGTTTGGAATTTGTTATTTGGGCATCAAAAGTTTGAAAATCCCTGTTCATTTGTTAAATACTCCAATTTTGCTTTACTTTTGACCCTAATCAATTGTTTTGCTATAATTTTACATATGTCAAAATATGCATGGTGTTACTAGGCAATAATAGTAATCAACTGGAAATTAGCATCTTAGTGCCTCCTGTAAAAAAAAAGAAAAAAGTGTACATTCTTTATTGAAGTTGGACGAAATGACGTTTTCTCATGTGCTTCTTATTTAAATTTACTATAAATAATCAAAAGCGTAATCATTACCATCCATTTTCTCTGCTAACATGTGAAGGTAATCGCTTCGGAATTTCATGACTGCAGAATTTTGGGAAGGAAAGCACAACAAAAGATTATGATTACAGTTTATGTGCCTCCAACGCAGATTAGAGGACGATGTTTACAGAATGACATCAAGAGGGTCTCATATCAGCATGGGCTGTGAAACCAGCGCAGCGTGACGGACCATGTAAAGAAGTTAATGGAATGCTGGCTCGGTGCTCGGAGGGATGGCAGAGAGCATCTCCCTGTTAAAGGAAGGAAGGAAGGGAATAAAATATCCCATGTCAAAGTTTAAAACTTTTTGCCAAAGCTGCGATTGATGGGTAAAAAAAAAAAAAAAAAAAAACAGCCATAAAAAAATCATATCAGCTATGTATTTTACCAACTGAACGAAGGTCTTACGGGTTTGGAACGACATGAGGGCGAGTAATTAATGACAGAAATGTAATTTTTGGGTGAACTAATCTTTTAATGAGATACCTAAGTATTAAATGATATTGAAGTATTGAAGGATAGGGCATTAATTCAGGTGGATGTGTTCTTTTGACACCAGTCAATGTTTAAACCAGTTCTTGGATGATAAAATATATAGAGAGTGGACCAACAGTTTATCATAAACAAGTCGACACTGAGAAAATAGTTTTTATTGAATAGGGCTCGAGTGTGTGGCGGTCTCTCTCTCTATCCCCGCGGGCAGGAAGAAAGGCTTGACCCTGTGATTTACTTCCTGCTCCTCTGAAGCTGTTGTACTCCATCAGTGCGGTCACACACACACACACACACACACACACACACACACACACACACACACACACACACACACACACACACACACACACACACACACACACACACACACACACACACACACACCACACCTGAGATCTCAAGGACAGAGCAAGAAGACTCTGCATCCACACACTTCACTTCCTGCCATCTTTGATTCATGGTTTTCAGGGCTTAATGCTTAACAACCTAACAGTGACAAGGCCGACATCAAAATAAGGCTCTTTTTTATTTTACATTCATACATGAATTTTTAAATTACATCCATTTAATGTGCTTCGATTAAAAAACCATTTGTTAATGAATGACCACTTTTTTTCGTTTTTTTTTTTTTTGTGAGTGTGTTGTCATTGAAATATTCTCCTTTAAAGGTGTACTTGGTGGAGTGTATTAGTGAGTCCCACTCGGCAGTGGACAGGCGGTGTCACACTGATGTGGACGAGATGGCCTACTTTGGAAACACAGTGAAGGGGAGAGAGGAGCTTCTGAGGCCTCGGGTAACTCAAGCACATCTCTTCCTCTGTCTCTGTTCTTTCTCTTTTACTTTATGGGTGAAAAAGGGAGCAGTGCCAGCGGGCACATTGGGGTGTCCAGGGGAAGGGGAGGGGGGCCCAGCTGCAGCGCTGGTTAGGAACGCTTTCTCGCTCTGAGCTCTAGCAAACCGGCAGCCATTGCCTCTGTGAAAGAGAGGGGCAAGAGGGGCAGACTCACTGGGGCCCTCCTACTGACTCCACACTGCTGGTGAACTAGGACAGCAGAGGCAGAGACTCTACCCATCATGCCACAAGACAGTCGGTGAACTAGGACAAGGCTAGAAAGAACAGTGGTGCTCAAGAGCCAATGAGGGAGTTATTTGATTTATTCCCAAGGACCAAATTTTACTTTTATCCACGCCTGCCAATACAGAGTGAATTGAGAAACTAACAGCCATGAGATTTATAATTATCTTTGTTGTCACTAGTGATATAAATGTTATAAAAATGATTAGCAATAAGGTACGAGAGGCTGTGTTGTATTGTGAAAAAGGCGCGGGCGTTGTTCGCGGAGTGCCTGCAAACCCTTCAGGCGTGACTTATTCACGATACAGCACTAGCCTTGAGTACCTTATTGCTTTTATGAATTGGTTACCCCACAATAATAATGTTATAGCCAAAAAATATGTATCAATGCAACTTTCATGAAGTAAAATCACTAAAAGCATTCCTTCCACTGAAAAAAATAGTCCCATCCTGACCGTGAACAGTAAGTTACATTATTTCGCCATTATATGGCGGCAAACACAGTGTCTTTATGAGTGAGTCAGTCAATAGAGAAGACTTTTATATCGAAAGGACTGAAACTTGTGAACACGGAGATGCAAGACACAACTGACAAATGACTAGTGTCAGGGCTCGGAAAACCCCTTTAAAAGGACAAGATATCGCTGCAGACAATCAAATGGATTTTTTATTACGATTATAGGACTGACCTGAATGAAAATGCTATATCTTCTGTAAATGCAGGTACACTCGCTTACTCGATCTCTACAATACTCTACTCTATAAGCTTCAATGAACATGTTTAAGTTGCTAAGAGTGGTTGCTTGGGGTGTTGCGTAGTGATACATAGAACTGTTGGGTAAAGCAATCATAGCAGTGTTTTATCCTGAATAAATCAAGAATCAAAATCAAGGACTGGAACTAACTGAATAATGTTTTACATAAAGATAATGTCAAATGCACTACCCTTGGTACTTTTCTGAAACCACTCGGCAAAATTTGACTTGCATTTGGGCAAGTGTTAATTATGGAATCCACCAATTCCTCTACCAAATCAATTGATAAATAACCACTGGTAAAGTTTCACACTTGTGATTATAGCAATTAAAGTAAAATAAGTTAATGTACCCATTCATTGGACAGATTCGATATAACATTTACTGGATCAATTTCAGAGATTCTTTTACACTTTTAAAAAAGACTGAATCAATTGACTGATTGCAACGTTGGCGAGAAGAGTGTGTAATTAACCTTTAATTTTTTGGATGGGCAAATTAAGGGACATTGTGCTATAAATAAATGCATGTGCACGACTCTCTCAACCTTTCTTCAATTGTTTTTCTAATTACATATTTATTGATTTTTTTTCAGGATTTTGCCCATCTCATACACCCACTATCAACGTAATGAAAACCAATCAGAGCCATGGTTTCAGCTGCTGGGTTGTAACGATGCCATCACCAGCCAGTCTCTCAAAGGGCTCCACTCAAACGCTCTTGGATGGATTTCAGGGGCCTTCATTTATTTGTGATTGACGGTGAGCCGCTCTGGCAAGAAGGGTGCTGCAGCAGATTGATCGCTGTTTTCCAAGGGCCTGAACATGTGATCTAATGTTAAGTCAGTGTGCCAAAAAAAAAGAAAAAAAAAAAGTGGAACGGAGGGAAAAGAAAGAGAAGGAGAGAAAAAGAAAAATGTAATTGCTTTTCCCAGACTCCAAGGACATGCTTTAGTCGTTTGAATGACATGGGCAGGTGCACCATTATCTGAACATAAAATAGAAAATAAACTCCTTTAATGGGAATAAGCCAAGTAAAAATGAACTTAACCACTATAGACAGCATCTGAGGCTTGCTGTTGATTACCACAGAAAATAATTTCCACTCATTTCTAAGTCAAAAAAAAAAAAACCAAAGACATTTTTACAGACATGTACTTACAATGGATCTTAATGAAAAAATATATCGGAACATACGATTATCACACATTGGCTATGTTTACATGGGCACCTTTTGTTTCATTATGAATTAATTCATTCCGATTGATGAATCCGAACCTAGTGTTCACATGAATGATAAATAAAGTGATCGGGTTAATGCATGTTTGTGCGCGTTATCAGAATAGATTGTTTTGACATGCGCACACTGCCCGAATATACAGTTACCCGCTGTTTGTGCATACTTTTCTCCTTTTTCCTAGAGGACACTTCATTTTTTATCTATTTCGGGTCCTGATGAGACAAGCACAAGAACCGTTGTGTCGTGGTGCTTACATTTATGAAACAGTAAAAACGCCCCTTCCCGTGCCCAAAATAAGGTGTCTGTGGATGAGTGTATGAAGTGAGGACTGATGGGATGTTGTTCTGCTCCACTTCACAGATGACGAGTGGCAGGAGAATTTTAAAATAACACCAGTCATTTATGACATTTTATTTAACAACTGCATCATTCTGAGCATCATAAGTCATTACGTCATTTCTATGTCATTGCACATGTGCAGTACTTTCCAGGTTTGGTTTTCATGCATGGCTAAATTACGGTTCTCTTCATATTAAACAAGGATAGAAGAAAGTTTTTCAACATTTAAAAAAATTACACAATTTAGTGTATATCACTTCTGCATTCCCATCCCAATAATGCACCAGTTAGGTCCACACACATCCATCTACCTTCGTTTTACTTGCAGGTGCTACTATATCAGAAAAGGAGCATGTTTTAGATGGGCAGGTTATCAAGTTTTTTGAATTCTTATCAGCATCAAAAGTAAGATTTCCCTGTTGAGATGAGTCCAATCCTATTTCCAACACAACACAACTCTCAAACAGAGAGCAGTGGCTATCTCGTCTATATAATTGACTCCATCTAATTCAGCGGTATGTCTAAGCCCTTCCATAGAGCCGTGGGGCTTTAGTGGTCCTCTCATCTGTCCTACCTGTGTCACTATTTAATCCTCTCGTTCCTTATAGCCAGACACAGCAGCTCGTTTAATTAGTGACCCAATTAAACCTTTTGCTGGTGTCAGCTCCCCTTTCTTCATTAAGAGCCAGATAGATAAGATGTCCTGAGCTGGAGGTCTGGGCTTCACTTAGTGACGGGTGCGGGCAGCCACACAGGAAATACAGATTTATCAGATTAAATATCGCACACACACACACACACTCACTCACTCACTACTCATTTTCACTCTCAACAGGGCTGTCACAATACCAATCAGTTGTGCAATTTGTGCAGTGCAATTTCACTATTCTTGTACCACCACAGTCAATTTTTTTATAATATAATATTAGTATATTTATAATATAATAAATATGAATAATCATATACTATTATAATTAATAAATGATAATTAGTAAATGAAATAATAAATTATTTATTTATTTTAATTTCAAGTAATTATTCCAGTCAAACAAAAAAATGAAGAAATAGAAAAAAAATGTAAAAAATAAACAAATTAAGTTAGTGTATCAAACAGCAGTATCGAGAACTCAAGTAAACAATCTGAAAACAAAGTTCAAAGGTTATGTAATATAAAATAAAATATGAATGGAAATGAAAATGAATAAAATAAAACATTATTATATATAACGATGGTGACATCCTGCCTGGATTTGACTGATGAGGCGGCCTGCAAAAAAAAAAAAAAAAATGAAAAAAAAAGACAAAAAAAAGAAAGACAGACCTTTCTACCTTGGGTAGTATTTTATTTTAGTATTGTCTAATTTGTACTTTTACCTTCCTCAATATTTCAAGCCGTGCTGGTTAAATACTAGTTATATTATTCTACACAAAATGCTTTTAAGGGAACATACTGAGTTATATACTGTATATTCAGATTTGCATGATATGCACATAGCACATTTAGTTAAGAAAAAGGAGTTATGTGGCACTCGTAACCTGTCCAGCTTTGGACAAATGAGCCGCCTGGCCAGGAAGTGCTGCCTCGGCACTTTTGACTCAGAGCTTGTGTTTCCCCGAACATGTTTTCTTTGATAGAGCAATAGATTATATATCCGAGGGAGGGCTACAGTGGATGGACTCCAGATCACTGGTGCTAATCAATGTAATTAGCTGAGTCTGAAGCTGGCGACAAATCACTTTCATTTGTGCCAATTGATTCAGACCTTTTGTAATTATGACTATCAATTGAGAGTCAAAGGAGACAAGAGACTCTTCCATTCCCAGTTTCCATTGGTCATGCTGTGAGAGACGCATTGAGGCCTGAAAAAAATATTAATATAAGAAATGCTGGCACATAGATTTCATCAGAGTGCCAACATTGCTGGGCAGGAGGAGTGTAAATTTCATTTAGCATATGTTCCTGGGACATTGCTTCAATGAACAGGTGGTGGCAGAGATGCAAGGTGGGAATGTGCAGTTCAGACCAGGTAGGAATCCTCTCTCTTCCTGTTCTCATAAAAGCTCCTGGGAAAGGTAAGAAAGCTGGCTGGTTTTTGACCAGTTTTTCATTGCATTCCCTCCAATACTAATTTTAAGCAGAGCAGGCTATAGTTGAAGTCTAGCATGGGCGTCATTGTACAACAGATAAAACATGCTTAATAATGTAGGTCAACAATAAGGATTTTACCTTCTGAACACATCTCTGCCAACATTTTCATAGGCCAAGGTCAAAATAACATTTTTATTTTAAGCAATCTATTTGTTATAGATGTACCAGATACAGATACTCTTTGTAGATTACATCACTATGCCAGTAGTGGTATAGTAGTGCCTTTATGTTTTAAAAAAGATCCATACAGCAACAAAACACTGGCAATATTGTCTAGAGTTCTTTCTGAACAAAACACAAAGCCCAAATATTCTGCAAATGAGATCAGAAAAAAAGTATACAACCATGACAAATAGTTACCAAATCAGTAAAACCACCTAAACTAGTCCACACGTGAACTTTTAATTGACCTCTCACCTGAACCTCCTGCTAACTAAACGCATGTGGCCTGTCAACTTCCTCTGTGTTGGCTATGCATGGCTGTCTTCATTAATTCCAGCCAAATGTATCTCTCTCAGGTCATTCTTCATTATGCATTTCTCCAATAGCATGCTGCAAAATAATGGCCTGCCATATTTCAAGAGCTGGGAAGAAACTGCTGAGGCAAATCCTCTCTAATACAACACCAAAATGAGCACTGGACCTCCGGCGTCCCCGTTTACGCATACTGTGCTGAAACATTATACTTTGTGATAATCAATCAAAGGTACATTGCTGAATTGAGAGTATAAAAAGGCATATACTGATGGCTAACAGCATAACCCCTTGGTATAAGTAGGGCCATCTGTCACCGGTCACCAAACATAAGCGCGGGACTAGAGACCCCCATCCTTCAGCTCCACACTACATCCCACCTGTGATGATGCCAGGAGCCTTTCTGCTAATGCTGCACTTTCAGCAGTGATTCCGGCCAAAGCGGTGACAGACACTTCAGTCAAAACAGCACTGAAGCACTCTCATCCATGCAAAGAACATCTCATTAGAAGGCAGAGAGAGAGAGAGAGAGAGAGAGAGAGAGAGAGAGAGAGAGAGAGAGAGAGAGAGAGAGAGAGAGAGAGAGAGAGAGAGAGAGAGAGAGAGAGAGAGAGAGAGAGAGAGAGAGAGAGAGAGAGAGAGAGATCATTAAACATTACAGCCTTTTTGGCTAATGCCTCCAGATGACACATATAGCCTGGCTTTTTACAGGAGATCTAAGTACTCTGATGTTACCGCCAATGATCTTGTCCATTCAGGTAAGAAGGGAGTATGTAAATGGGCGGCTGAGAAAACTTCAGTGGCTGAGAGGATTCATATTCACCAGTGGAATGCACACTACAGGGGTCTCTGTTTATGGGTAATAAACAAATGTTCTGTGCAATTTGTATGTTTATGACTGCACATAATGCAGGCAATTTTGACTGAAAGGGTTCAGAGTAATTCAGTGAGTTGTCAAAACATGCTGTAATAATCAAAGCCTTGCTATTCGCCGTTTAGGACCGGATTATATCTGATGAGTGTCCTGGAAAACAACACGTAAACCACGTGGGTAAACGCCAAATGGATGTTCAGTGACCACTTCTGAACATGTATATTAAAATATATATATATAAAATAATAATACTTCAGTGAAGACACTACAAGTCAGGGCTTCAACGTACCTCTCAACCCAAGCATTGTGCGCTGCTCTGACCTCCACATGAAAAGAGTTGCAGATATAGTGTCATAAAAGGCAATTTTGTGAGCTGCAAACAGGGAAAGTACTGAAAGCAAATGAAACAGGCATGTATTTCAGCTTAGAACCAAAGTCCATTTGATCGCTTTGATACATCATAGAGAGGGGGCTAAAACAAAAACAAAAAACACATGAGATTTAGTTTCTAAAATTTACTTGTGCAGATACACACAGTATCAATTTCTTTTCCGTCTTGATTTGATCTTCATGAGCGCACCATCTAATGATAGAATAGTTGAGTAATCCTTAGTAATCAAATCAACTTCAATGATAATATTAATACAATTTTCTACAAGTTTTTCAGTAATAATTCAAGGAAATAGTTAGAAATAATAATAATAAAAAATAAACTAAAGAAATGCTGAGTAATAAATTAATTAATGTCTATAAATAACTTAATGTATTAAACTGAATATAAATTCATAACGAGTGGTTTTCTTGTAAATTATATTCCATACATTTTATCTGTTATTATCTTGCATTTATTCCTTTTTTTCATCTTTATTTTATGTATTTTAGGTAGTCTGAAATGAGCACTATAAAGCTTAACCAGCACACAAGGCACTTTATCTAAATGATGTGTTTTCGAATTAAATCTCACCTTCCACCATACCTATCTGAAACATTAAAATAGCACCTTTTCACACTGGTTTTGGCTGTAGGCTGTCATTCATTAAGCAGAACTGGAGGTGACTGCGACCCATGTCCAGTCCCATCATCCTCAGCGGCAGTAATGGCATAAACAGGAAGTTCTCAAGGTTACTCATGTTATTCCTTGAAGCCTCCCCGATCGCATTTCCAACCATTGCGTGTTAGCTGTAAACCTTTTTCACACTTCAGTTCCACTAAATCAAGCATGACAAATAAAAACAGATATACAAAACATGGCACGATAGTCAGGATGAAGTCAATTGAGAAGATGGGTGGAGAGAGAGAGTGTGTGCGTTTGGTTAAGCAGTGACATATTCAACCTCTGGATGAAATTGGCGAGAAAGATGACAGCGGCGTGGGGTTTAATAAAGCATGAGAATGGCAGAGTCTGAATCTCGTCATTAAGTTAATGGATTAGATATGATCACACCGTAACCCTCCCCTTCTTTCAATTTCCAGGTTCTCAGCCAAGAGGAAATCACATTCATAATTATCATCACATTAACCTCTAACCGCCCTATTCACACCCTTCATTTGAATTTATTTAGATGTGGATTTTTTTTTACGGTGCCACTCGTGGCTGAATTAGCCGACATACCCATAACACTACGCATGCATAAAAGCATCTTGCGACGTCGAAAGTTTAATACTTTATAATTTACGTTTCAAAATTTATACTGAAATAAAAATTAAAAACAATACAATATTGTTGTTTGCATGAATTAAACGACATTTAGAAGAAAAACACTCATAATGCATAAAAAATGTTAGCAACTAGGGATGTCAAAAGTACTGGTAACAATGTATTATTAATTTAAGTAATTTAATACATTGAATTATTGATATAAATTATTTAATTTTCATAATCATTTAATACATCATTTCATATTTCTTAGGCCTCTTTTTAAATAAATAGCATATTAGTTGCTATTGTGTTGGTTTCAAGATTGCTATCAAGCATCATGAAACTTTACTGGTGTTAAATTTCAACAATGAGCCTATATTTTAACGAATTCCCAATCAGAATTCTGACCAGTGTGCAAAATGTGAGTTTTAGTCTTGCTAGCATAATAACCGCTGGTGTCACTAAACGGCAGCCCTTCTCACCAGAACGCCCGCATGTCTGACACAAAACAGAAAGAGGCCTGACTGTTTTTCCAAACTGCCTGTTTAATTAGAATGTGCACAATGAAACCGAAAATGAGGCATTAATTGATTCCCACCTAGCTGGTAATGACTCGTTTCCCTGTGTATTGTGCTGCTTTGGATGCTCCTAATGATGTGTGTGTGTGTGGTAATTAGATAGGAAGTGATGGGAAGCCAAACACAAACACACACCCAGCCTCTCAATCTCTGCTGGCCGTCCTCAACCGATCGCGTCTTTCTGCACTCTCTCCGTCTCTCATTTGACACATAGCGCCCAAAACAGCTGCAGCATTGAAATGCTAAATTAAAATGGATTTCCAAATGTAGAGGGTAAACATGTGAGGGGGCTGGGCTAAATCTGGAGATGTTTATTACCTCAGAATGATAAAGATTGTAATTATCAATCCCTTGATGCAGACAGACGTGTTTGACTCTTATGGAGCTGCTGTTAAAAAAGTCCTATACTCCAAGTGTTTAGAGCATGCAAAGACAATGCTTACACAAAATATATCTCCCTTCATCTTTGATCAACCCATTACAGAAAGCCCACTTGAAATGAGTATGTAAAGCATGTAAAGACAATGCTTACAAAAACATTTTTCCCTTCATCTTTGATGAACCCGCAGGAAGCCTGCTTGGAACAGTAAATAAACAGTGTCTGTTTTTTGAAGCCAGCTTCTGCACCTGACGCACAGCACGAGGACTCAACTTATTTGATTGACCCTTGCGAGGCCTGTTCCGAATGGAACCCGTCTTGGAAAACCTCTGTATGACCCTGGCCTGTACTGTAACTCAGTTTCAGGGTGTTACCAATCTTCTTATAGCCTAGGCCATCTTTGTGGAGAGTAACAATTCTCAAATCCTTAGAGAGTTCTTTGCCATGAGGTGCCATGTTGAACATCCAGTGATCAATGAGAGAATTGTACTGCAAGCACAAATTTTAACTTCTCTAATAAAAATGTGTATGGTCCTGTCAAGCAGACGAAAACATGAACATGTTGAATAGGCTTTGCATGGTTAAGCGACATACAGCTATTATCACTTAGGGTGTACTCAGTTTTGTTTGTTGCCAGCTATTTTGACAATAACGGCTGTTTGAGTTATTTTCAGAGGACAGTAAATATATACTGCTATACAAGCAGCACATTGACTACTCTCAAATATATCCAAGTTTAATTTCTATAGTATTGTCCCTTGAGAAGACATACTAAAATGTTTGCTGAAATGTGAGGGGTGTATTGTATAAAAAAATAAAATAAAATAAAAACACCCCAAAATGCTGTGCCTCATTTACTCAGCCTCATGTCGTTCCAAACCTGTATAAATTATATTCCAGGATGCAAAATAAGATATTTTGAAGAACTGTTTTTGTTCATAAAATGAAAGTCAAAACAACATCTGCAGGGGTCAGTTGCATAAACTTAGCTACTATGTTAAGACTGTGTTTAATGAAGTAATTGACCAACTAGCAGTTAGATAAGAGGTCATCAGACTTACTTATCCCATTCAAATAAGACCAGTTTAGCTATTTATGTAAGTTGAGTTATTACCAGTCTTGAAGAGAAAAAAAAAATAGATTACTTACTTTGTCTTCAAAATATTTTCATTTGTTTTCCACAGACGAAAGAAAGCCATGCAGGTTTTGAATGACACAACAGTGGGTAAATCATGTCAGAATTTCCATTTTTGGGTGAACTATCATTTCAGTTCAGAGAAGACTGAATTGATCTTGAAAAAAAAAAACTTTCTGAAGTTTCTGAAGACCAATAGCTGACATGTAAGTGTGTGCATGTGTTCAAACTTATTCATCTGTCTGATGTTGGACAACTGCAGAGGAACAAAACAAGCCATTTTGCAGCTTAGTTCGAACTGTGAAGCTACAATATGCTTTCATAGTGCAACCAACTCTTTTATCTCAAAAGATCAAGGCAAATCTGATTCCTCATGATATGACCCCTACAACTATCAACTAATGGTGTTACAAGATCTTAAAAGTTCTGAAAGAATGGTCAAGGGCACATTTCTAAGGTGAGGTATAAGAATCCTGAAATTATATGTCACTCACCAACACTCACCAATGATTTGTATACTTCTATCATTTGGAGACGACTTATTTTGAGGCTCATGTAGTCTCTGGAAAGCAGAGAGGACTTGTGGTTTTATACTCAAGCCTTTAGGCTTCTCAAGAGGAGTGAGAGATGGATAACTCTTGATGGGATAATGGCATCTCCCTGACACTGGGATCCAGCTGTGAATGTACGCAGACAGGCTGAGAGTGACAATTACAAGCTTTAATACTTTATGAATGCAACTAATCAAAGGGAGTGCTTCGAAATATCAGTTAAATTTGCGTACATGTGCATAAAAAGGCATGTGGCGTGTTACGAGGTGAAGGCCGATGTTTATATCCAAGTGTATTTGTGTGTGTGTGTGTGTGTGTGTGTGTGTGTGTGTGTGGCATGCCTGATAAGGGTGGCCAGTAATGATACGGCACTCCCGAGAGCATGGCAGGCTTCATAACACAATATGCCATTCGTATTTGCCCTGATTTGCATCTAGATTGCTTTAATTATAAGTAAAAGTCAACTTTCGTCTCTGTGAAAGAACCAGGCTGAATCGATTGGTAGGCGTGAATAATGGCAAAAGTCAAAGCGCGACTCGCTATCAAAACATCGCCCCGTATTAATCAGGATCTCCGACATGTTTCCTTTCCCGGAAGACACACAACTTCAGCTGTATAAAAATGAGAATGTCTCTCAGAATAGTTCATTAAGGAAACATAGTTTCCTTTCCTCCATATTCATATTCCACAAAAACGAACAGTAAATGAACAGCGAGGTTCATTACAGCTAGCGAAGCCAGTGATTTTTAAACACACTTTCTTTGTACCTCTCTTATGACTATGCATGCAATTCTGCTCTGTTTAATCATGAAGTTTCTGGGAGGTAATGGAAACTTTTGAGATGAGAGAGAGAAAAGAAAAAGACCAGGACTAGTAGAAGAACAACTAAATAATTCAGCTTTAAGTTGGAGGTGACATCCAGCCATCACTGTCTAAAAATTTCAACTGTAACCCAGCACTCGTTCCTGTTGCTGTCGTCACAAGGTCAGAGAGAAGTAATGGTGGCTAAACACTATTCTTCACACAGCCGCAGACTTCAAGCCTGGCCAGTTTAAAGGACAGCAATGAGATTTTTCAACTACAGCTCTGTTTGTCAGAGCAGTGACGTGCTGTCGGACGCCAGTGTCTCTCATCTTGATGTTTGGGTCGATACAGAGTCCGTTGAGTTAGTGTCAAGTGTCTCAGAAACCAAAAATTGCTTTTTTTTTTGACTGCAGGTCAAGTTCATAGTTTTAAAAGCTTAAAATGTTATGCGATTTATCAATTTCAATGCAAAGAGAGAGAGAGAGAGAGAGAGAGAGAGAGAGAGAGAGAGAGAGAGAGAGAGAGAGAGAGAGAAAAGAGAGAGAGAGAGAGAGAGAGAGAGAGAGAGAGAGAGAGAGAGAGAGAGAGAGAGAGAGAGAGAAAGAAAGACATGTACTGTATAAACATGCGCACACTCTCAGAATAACCTTAGCGGTTCAGTCCTTGGTCATAAAAATACCACAGTTAAATATATGTCATTAATCTATATGTATAGATCTATATATTTTTAACCTATATGAAAATCATACTTAAGGTTGCTTTTAAATCACCAAAAGGTTGAACTGTAAAGACTCTCTAGAAAGTATTTGAGATGTTTTTGCAGTGAGAGCAATAGGGGGGAAAAGCCAAATATTGCACTTTAAAAAAGCTCAAAGCGGTTTTTCATCTTATCCTCTTAAGGGAAACCTTCTTACTTCCTCCAGTTTATTAATATATTTAATTTGATGTCATATTATGATTTAATAATTATGATTTTTTTTGATGAATGGAGTCTTTGACGAAATAATTAAAGAATCCATGAAAGGCACTACTAATTAAAGGCTGAAATGATAATTGTATTGAACCTGTACTCTATAATTCTACAAGCAAACAAGACACCATTCATTTATTAAAATAAAAGCCTATTTTAATGTGTGAGTTTACAGCTCTATTAGTACTAATCATTTATTAATTCCATTGCAAACCACATCGATATTGTTTGCGGTTTGCTCGCTGCAGTTTCCAATGACTGTTCATTTCGGTTTAACTGTAATTGAATGCGCTTATCAGGAACGTTATTTACTCTTATCATGTTTAAGAACATCTCATTCTGCGTTTTTCAATATTACTTGTTACATGGAGGGCTACTGTTAATGAACCATGGTTCGTTTTCTACTCTCCAGTTCAATAACCTACAGACAACAGCCCTCAATAAACTGATGCACAGCAAGACCAGCAACAATATCAAGACCACTTTTATGCAGCAGCTGTGCTCTCTAAGAAAGAAAATATCAATAGCAATTCCACCAATAGTGGTTTTCATTTCACATTTACTCAGGAAATAAACATCTGTTTGATGGTCCAATAACTGTGAAGATCACCGAGAGTAAATAATAGATGAAGACATGTGGAAAAGAAAAGAGGGCGAAGAGAATTTGACCTTTGAAAACCGCTTCCCTTCATGTTGTTAATTTGTTTTGACTGAGTCTCTCTTCTCTCCTGCAGCGGTGGAGCTAGCACAGGCTGGGTCCAAATGTGTATCTCCAGTCCGCTTCCAGGTAAGCACACAAAACTTCCTACTCTGACTCATTGTCGTCATAAACGACGCTTTCATTAGCCCGCCTGGCACTTATGAAGAATGACAGCGCTGATAAGTGGACAAAGACTGAGATAAGACAGAGGGGGGAAAGAAAGGTGGGCCGGTTAAATTAAAAGCCTTCTCGACTGTTGTAAATGTTATTACCGGCAGCCTCCATGAAAGCCAGATCAGAGCCGCAATGCACTGATCATTCCTTCATGATCTGTCGATCCAGAATCTCCCTAAGCAACGTGATCTCATGAGAATACGTGTGTATTTTTACGTAAAGTGTAGTTCTATCATACGTACATTAATATTTACGTATTGACAGCACAAAAACGTAATTTATTTACGTATTAAATAAATCTACCGACCTAGAAATTTTTACTATTCATGCATAATCGTGGCATTAATGTTTTGACTCTATTGCATTCAACTGTCTTATCAATTAAGTTTTCAGTCGCATTTATTAATATAATAGGCCTACTTCGTTACTCATAAATATTAACATTTCCCTCTGTTCGTGCCTTCTGCAGCAAACTCGTTTCGGAGGATTAGCTGCGTGGTGTTAAAAAGGAATACACTTTTAACCTTAAAAATAACTTGTTTAATCGTTTAAAATTTTTTGTAGTATTTAGTGTATTTACACAAAACCTTTTTCTCCAATAAAACACAACATACTGATATATTCACAAAAGGCATACATTTTATTAGCTTGATGTAATCCAAATCCTAGAATCCATACGTTGTCTGCAGGAAACAGATCCAAATTCAGCCTTTTATCCAGTGATCTTCATCTTCATTTCTCAGCAGCGACCGCAAACGTCAAATCCCACGCTGGTGATGGATTCAAATTCAAAAAATGCGCCTTCAAGAAGCGTTACGACATGTTTTACGGCCGTGATATCAAACGCTCATTGGCTCTCGCCTTGCTTCGTCACAGATTGCGACATGCCGTGTTTAAGTCGGTGTAGTACATTTGAAATGGAGAAGCGCGCGCGCCTTCACAGAGCGAACCGAAATCGGATTAATATTTACATGGATTAACGTTAATAACTTAAATTCTGATCTTTACCCCATACACAACTACTATAATACAGCCAGAGAGGACTGCGACTGCAACGCATCATCATGTGAACGACTTTTGGTAACGTTACCGGTTTTGACATTTTCGCAATAAATAAATTATTGTGAAATGTATACTTGTCTGTCTGTTATGTTTTTTTGTTCATAATTGTGTTAGCCTACGTAGTTTTAAGAAATGGTTATGGGTAGGTTTAGGGGTAGGAGTAGGATTAGTGGCTCAAAATACATTTTAATGCTATATTGTTAATAAAACTGCCATTTACCTACATCCTTTTTATATTCTGTTTAAAATGGATATGTTTAGGTTTTAGGAGTAGGATTAAGGGATCTTGTTACATTTAGCTGCTATCTTTAAAAGTGAAAATATACAGATATCTTTATGATATGAAATATACGTAAATTATCATTAACGTTTTGTAGCTGTAAAAACGTAATAATGTTACGTTTAAATGTTGCAAATACGTCCATATTATACGTTTCAGCATCTATCCAAACGTACAAAAACGTACGTTTTCTATCTTTGAAAAAAACGTATTATACCTACGTATTAACAATGAGACCAGGCTGCCCTAAGCTAGTGACTCCCAGCGTTACCACAGAGTTGGATTAATATTAAAAATAATTCTTTATTTAGTATAAAATAAAAGTGAAACAACACGGGTGTTGTCATGTTTGCCCTTCCATTTGAGTTTTGTGACGTGCTAGTACAGTATGCTATTATGAATTCATCTGAAAACATTTTCAGCAAATAATCACAGTGTCATCTTTATGAGCGAGTCTCTCAAACAATTCGCTAAAACCCATTGGTTCATTCAGGAACAAAAGAAGTGAAGTCATTTAACCATTTATTCAAGCAAACCCACTGATTTGATTCAGATATGCCAATGATGTGTCTTGCTCTGAGACGTACAACACTTTGTTTGAATCTATGTTCAATCTATGTTCATTGGAATCTGACATTAGATTGGATCTATGTTCATTGGCAAAAACAGACAAGTAACTGTCTAAAACAACTTTCTCAATATTAACTTCTTGTTTATTTAACTGGTATATAAAACCAATATCACATTCAGCAATGCTGATGATTGATTGCATGAAAATGTTTTTAAACACATTATTTTGAACCAGTTCTCGGTTCCCAGCCCCGATGCAGAGTCATATGCACACATAACACGTCTGCAATACTTTTAGCCAGTGTTTTCTAACTGAGAGCTATCTGCGTGATCCTTTTCTGTGTTCCTAACTCACTCTATATGGAATAATTTGCAGCTCATTGATTCTAACAACAGGACATAACCCATTCAGGGGGCTTTCTTTGAAGCCATAATGACGGCAGAGCCCACAAAAGCCATGCAACAAAATTATCTATTAGGATGCTGATTACCTATAATGTGTCTGGGATGAGGAGGTTTTCAGTTCGCATAAGAGGTAAATGGAGACGCTGAGACGATGAGAAGCATAATCTAAATGACTCACAGTGGTTTATGTTCAGCTTTGGGTGGCAAACAAACAAATACACACATACACTTGCATATAAGGTGTGTATGAGTATAGCCAAAGGAATAAAACAACCTCAAACTCAAATTTAAACTACAAGAAATCTCTGGATCTCTGTACTAACATCAAAGGCCTGTGGGAGAGTGAAAGTAAAGACAGGCTCTTGCAAGAACCTGTCAAGCGTCAGTAGTTTCAAAGTGTGCGTTAAGAATCCCCTTCAACCAGGACAAGAGATTCCACAGGTAACTAAGACCTACTTCAATGGCTCTAGAAACGTTCAAACTTCTTAACATTCTCGTACTTTTTAAATAAATAGCCACCTTGCTTAGGCATCCCAGAAGCCTCAGAGTGGGAAAGCAGATTTTGTTTACATACCACATTTTAAACTAAGTTTTTTAAGTTACACTAGTGCTGTGGCAAAACTTTGAGTTGACTTTAAGTTTGACCTGTAATAGGTCAGAACCAGAACCACATGATTGTATTTACATACTTGCAATTATGATGCTTACAGTATTTCCTGAAATATAAAGCAAAGACTTACAGGCAAAGGCATCTTGTTGTTGGAAAATATGGTATACATTGCAATTTGTATAATCATTTAAAGCTATATTCCGAGTTAAGCTCAAAAAGCATTTGTGGCATTATATTAATAACCACAAAAATTAACTTCAATTTGTCCCTCATTTTATTAAAAGAAAACAACAAAAACAATAATCTGTGCTACATTGAGGTACTTTGTGTTTCCATAGTACAGACACAAAACATAAACAATATGTAATAAGATGATTTTTGTGGGAAAACAACAGCTTACTAACCTTTTCTGTGTAAAATAATGCCCTCCATGACAATGGTATAAAACCTAAATGACTTTACAGCTTAAATGATACACAGATTTTAACAGAGGAATTAATGTAAGCATTGTTTTAAAACGGTAAGCTTCACATTTCTTTTAAATCATTCATACATCAGCCCCATCGACTTTAAAAAGGAAGGTTATTCTAAATAAATAAATATCTTAAGATAAATAAGGTTTGCAACGACATGGGGGTGAATATTTTGACTGAACTATCCCTTTAACACTAGCAATATCCACCCTTACAATAATAATACTAAGAAAAAATATTTTTATATGAGACCTGTTTCACACATCCTGTGTCTGTGCTGATTATTTCTTTCAGCACCCATATTAACAGGTTACAGAATCCCCACAGTACGTGGAAGCAGGGCGGTAGAACGTCCCAAAAGCGGCACTGAAAGTTAGTTTTGTGACCTCAGCAGAAAACATGTTTAAAATGCACTTTAAACATATTTATCAACAGGATCTTGTGCAACATCGACTTTTATGAAGCAACATGAAATAATAGAGCAAACAACTGATCCCATTTGAAATGAGGTGTGTTGTGCGTGACTCAAAACCCGCACACAGTGACAGTCACACACACAAAAAAGAATCTTCTATTCACTTTCTTCTCATACATGACTGAGTCCAGACAATTAAATCAGTTTATGGGCTACACTTTGGGATTTAAACTAATAAATATTTTTTTCTGATCATTTATAGTGAATGCACAATATCAAATGAGCAAATCTAGCTACACAATCACATAACAGTACACCAACAATGTATCTCTTGCCAGAAATGGTTTACCTAACTTAGGTATGGTGCTTATTTTCCAGTCAATTTTATCCTTGCACTGAAAAGATTACATGGCCATGTGTTCAATAAAACATTTCAAATGGCAAAGTAAGTCACAGCTTGTGCATTTAAAGGGTCACAGCACATATATTCCTGGATGTGTGCTCAGTGGTTGATAATTAACTGACCAACATTTGCATCCCTATTTTAAAACATATGTCCAATTAGTTTTCTGAAGTTGAGCCAGCTACAACACGAAAGGACAAACTGCCCGAGTCAGTCGGTGGTTTCAGCTTTATCATATGAAACAGGAACTTTAAATAAACACTATTTTAAAGGAATTTTCACCTAAAAATCAATCAAGCTCCATCACTTTTTTATATTAACTTTTTTGTACTTTTGTTCTACTATTTAGGACTTAACGCTCTGGGGTCGACAAATGCGCCAGTGCGTTTTAGTGGATTATTGCATGGAACTGCTGTCAAAAACTGCATTGGCTCCCTATTTAACATCGTATACATTTTAAAATATTGCTGATTACTTACAAAGCACTAAATGGTTTAGCTCCCCAGTACTTGAGCGGGATCTTAACGCATTATAGTCCTTCACGTCTATTGCAATCTCAAAATTCCGGCCAGTTGATAATACATAGAATATCAAAATCGACTGCTGCCGGTAGATCCTTTTCCTATTTAACACCAAAACTTTGGAACAATCTTCCTAACATTATCCAGGAAGCAGACACAGTCTGTCAGTATAAATCTAGCTTAAAACATAGAACACATAGAACACTATACATTCCTATTATTCAAATCATTTAAATGATTATTAGACTGCATAAATTAGGTCAGCCACAACCAGGAACTGGTTTGGTTTCTCCCAAGGTTTTTTTCTCCATTCTGTCACCTGATAGAGTTTTGGTTCCATGCCTCTGTCACCTTTGTCGCAATTGGCTGTTGGCTTGCTTAGTTGGGGACATTTAATTTTATATTTAACAATATTATTACAGCATTATTTTCCAATTATCTCTGTAAATCTGCTTTGAAACAATCTGTATTGTAAAAAGCACTACATAAATAAAGGTGACTTGACTTGACTGCTACATGAAAAAGAGCTGTGTGAAGGTTTCGCCTTCACACTTTCAATAGAAGATCAGCATTTGGGTTTGGAGAGATAACTTTCATTTGAGGGGAATCTATCTCTTTAAGTGAGGGTTGGGTTTGTAAACACGTTCTTATCTTAAGATAAACATATCTTGTATCTTTTACACAGAACACAGCAACTTCATACTAAATACCATGAGTCTTTTAATCTTTTTTAGTGTCCTTCTCTCACTGGTCCAGTTGCACTCTGAGCTAGTTCTTTATATTCCAGTCCTTGTAGTGAATAAGAGTCTAATCAACTCTTCAGCTAGATTATATGAATTGGGTGTCCTGCAGTTATGCTTCTTCTCGACTAATTTATGAGACTCTCAATCTTCCTGCTACAATTTGAGGGCTCCATTACCCTTGATGACCGAAGGAAAGCAGGCAACCTTCCCCTTCAGAAGAAAGATGACTTTAGGGCTGCCTCAAGGTGGTAAAAAACACAAGACAAGAGCAAGGATTGCAGGGTATACTTATGTTCTACAATGCTTTGTTTGATTTATTTAAATATGAAAGAGAAGGAAGGTGTTTCTTCAACTATAAGCAGGCATGTTTGGCCCTCAGCAAAATGTATTCTCTCAACACATCCTTTTTGTGTGACGACCCTGACAGACAATCTAAAAAAAGGAGTAATTTGTTCATAATACATATTTAAATGGTTTGTATTACTCTTTAAGTCCGTGATCCTTGACTAATAACTAAATTTTCATAGTTTAGGATTGAAATTCTCTGTAAAATAAGCAATTTGACAAGTAGAAATGTTTCCAAGACAGTTAATGTGAAATAAATGTGACATATGTTTATTTAAAATACATCCCTGGGACATAAAGAAGTGCTTGAGAAGCTGAAGAAACATCCTTGAGTGAGATCTGGGAGTACTCCAGGTTTCTGAGGTTTCTCTCAGTCCGAGACAGAACTCAGAGCACGAGTGTCTCATATCTCCGCAAAAGTGTATGTGCGTCAGGCAGCAGTCAGCTGTCAAAGATCAGCATATAAATAGTAATTGAGCGCTCCAGGCACCAAGAGTGGGACAGAGAGACACTGTGGCCTTTTTCTCCACAGGAGCACCCAGCCTCAAATGGCCTCTGCTGAATGACAACCCCAAAGGGAGAAGAACATGTCAAGTCTCCACAATTCCTCCATCTCTCTGTCTCACTCTTACAATGGGGCAAGAATGGCCCGCGGTCAACAGCATTGAGTGTCAGTCAACTTTGTGCCTGACCAGACATACATAAACCCAAATAAATAACCTACTTATTTTACCACCTTACTAAATCAATTCCCACACTGTTTTAGTGAAGTGATACTCTATGCAAGTACACAGATATCAATGTAAGGCCAATGCATTGCAAGTACATGGTCCCGTTTTACATACTCACTGTACTTAATATTCTGTGTTTTTGCACTGCTGTAGCAGTAACAAATCTCAGTACTCAAAATTGACATCGTGAGTAGAAAACAAAATCTTTACTAATGCTATAAACTACACATGGAACCCTGTCGGTCGACAGATTATTATATTAGTAAAGGTGGAACATTTTGTCCAAACTATTAAATTCAATTGCTTATATATATATATATATATATATATATATATATATATATATATATATATATATATATATATATATATATATATATATATATATTAGGGCTGGGAAACATTAATCGTGATTAATCGCATCCAAAATAAAAGTTTTGTTTACATAAAATATGTGTGTGTAGTGTGTATAATTATTTTGTATATATAAATACACACACATGCATGTATATATTTAAGAAAAATGTGTTATTAATATAGAAAATGTGTATATTTATATGTAATATAAATGATGTATAAATATATATACAGTATATACATGCAAATATTTCTTAAATATATACATGCATATGTGTGTATTTGTATATACAAAATAATTATACACACTACACACACATTTTATGTAAACAAAACTTTTATTTTGGATGCGATTAATCACGATTAATTGTTTCCCAGCCCTAATATATATATATATATATATATATATATATATATATATATATATATATATATATATATTATATATATATATATATATATATATATATATATATATAATTAACACTCGATTAAAAACAGAGTTCTAGGCAGCTATATCAACTTTTTAATGATACAATTGTTTTACACAAATTCATTGTTAAAACAAACATTTAAATTTGTTTTCATTACAGATTTATTCAAACGTACAATGTTAAGTAATATATAATTTGATATAATGAAATATATCTGAAATAATTAAACAGTTCAAATTAATATCTTCAAACATAGATGGTCATGGAAGAATGTATTATGAATTGCTTTCTGACATAATTTTAAATGCAACCATGATTGTATTGTAAGACTGAAAAAACTGGAAGAGCGGGTTATCCTCTGAGAACAAAGGAAATTACCATTTGACACCCCCCCCTCATACCCCTCACACAAGAATCTAAATGATTTAATATGAATGAATATCATCGAGTTTGATACATGTTTCATATTATTTGAAATGTCTCAGTGTGACTGGTACAAATGTCTAATTCCCAAAGAAGTAAATCAAAAGGTAATAAAGTTCTTAAAAATGTAAAAATATCTTGCACACAGAAGGGTGTGTCTTTGAGTTAACACCTTCTGACCATTTGTCTGAATGCCAATTTTCCACTGCTAGCAAATGGTTACCCGCAGGTAACTTTCCACTGTAAACCCATGTTTAGATTTGAAATGAGGCCTGTCTATATAAGGAAACAACGAGAGCTCAGGGCCTTTTCTGTATCTCAGATCAGCCCGTGAGGTTGAGAGAGAGCCGAGTCTCTCAACCTCATACTTCCTAATGTCAGGTAAAGATTTTCTTCTTTGTTCTAGAGCATTTGATGTTTTGCATTGATTATCTTTGAATTGATTATGAAATTGTAATGATATATTTACATGACATAATAAATTGTTATATTTGATTATTCTAACTGACTTTGACATTATTCTCATTAGAGTTAAAAGGAATAGTCAAACATTCACTTATATTTAATGATGCACAGATATCATTAAAACCATTTCATTTTCACCAATTTCATTATCATTTTCATTTATGGAGTCAGATGAAAGAACGAGTTAATACATATGAGAAAATGTATTGCATTTAATCAAAAATACTTTGCGCGAGAAAAGACAGTAACACGTGAAGACCTTCCGTGCTGGGCGGATGCCAGACTTTGGGCCGACCGAGCGCGAGTTTACAGTATATACATGCATGCACCCTAATCATAGTGGGATTTTGGCAAAATCACCTTTATTTATATAGCGCTTTTAACAATACAGATTGTTTCAAAGCAGCTTTACAGTGATAATTGGAAAATAATGCAACAAAGATTGTTTTGGCTGTACAGCAGCTCTTGAAAAAAGTCATCGTTTTTAATTTTCAGCGTTGATTCATTTCCGATTTTTAGGGACCGTTTACATGACACTAAGTAAACATTTTATTCGTTTTGGCCATTACTTGAGACAACAGTGGTTTGGTAGCCTGAGAACGCAAACTTTGAAATAGGTTTCAAAGTGCAAGTTTTTGAAAACAATACCATAATCAACTCAAAAACGTAAATCTGTGAAAATGGTGATGGCATGCACATGCATACTACGTGTTTAGTCTATAGGACTATGGCTTAGTCTATTGGTATGTGCATTGTAATCAATGCAATCTTTAGCCATGTAATCTTTCTTTATAAGGTGACATTGTCAACTACTTGTCTGACATGCATAATACAGCGATTTATTGACGTTTTTGCGGATACGTGTGAACGGGGATCATTTTGTACAGAGAAAAAAAAGGTTCCGTTTTTAGTACATTGTTGTCGTGTACTAAAACAACTTCATGAGTGAGCTCTTTATTTTCACCCACAGACGATGTGAAGAACACGATGGCAGCGTAGAGAAATGTGTTTTGCATTTGACGGTGGATTAAATCAATGGACAGTACCACATCTACTGTACAGTATGTGAGTTCATCATATGTGCTAATACATTGGTCGTATACAGAATGTGAAGAATGGTAGTAAAAAATAAACACATTTCTTAGCGTATAAATGGGAGTGTAACGTAGTCATTGTATGAAATAGAACTTGCATTGTTAGAAGCATCTGTGTTCACATACTTACAAAAGTATGTTTTGGGCCAAAGAAGTGAAGAAGTGTATTGATCAAAGTCCAAAAAAATATATTAGAGTTCAGAGGAGGCAGAGATGGGTGACACACGTACAAGCATTCAACAAGCTGAAACACACACACACACACACACACACACACACACACACACACACACACACACACACACACACACACACACACACACACACACACACACACACACACACACACACAAAGGAAGACAATAATAGGAAAGGACTTGCCCTGTCAGAGACCTTCGTAGTGATAGAATGCCATGTGCTCCTATGTGACAGTGTGATATTGGTTCAGGCTGAGTTTGATAAATGCATTGGTCATATGAGAAGCAGAAAACCAAGGCCTCGTTGAGCAGATGTCCTATATGAGAGAACCGTCGAGCCCAATGGCGCTCCCACAGTGAGCCCATCTCTGCGGCCTCAAACATGCCTCTCTGGAAATGAGATTGCAATCCATTCCTAGCTTTTAAAAGAACATTCACACTGTCCGTTATCGATAAAACCTCTTCAGGTTTTAGAGAAAGTTGCTAACAAAAATGAGTGACTCCACAATGACTTTGTGAAGTCACTTGAAACAGGGAGAAAAAGTGAGAGATGTGCGTGTGTTGGCAAGAGCCCAAGGTGACCAAGAAAGAAAGAAAGATGAACAGAAGAGGGTAACCTCTCTTCCGACAGGTGCGACCCCCCTCTCAAGACCACCTGCCTCTCCTAACAGGGTCAGCGTATTAATTCTGGACCCGTATGGCCACAGCTACAGCTGCTGAAACACTGAGAAAGATTGCCTAACCTGTTCCAGCACAAGTGAGAACACCCTTCGCTCTTTAGTTCAGTGTGCCACAGACCTTTCCACAAAAGTACCGTGGTACTACCATGGTACAGTGCAGAATTGAAGAAAAGAACAAAAGAAAAAAAAACTCTAACATTAGAAACGCGACTAACTTAACTACATTTTTCAGTAGCGTGGCAGTAGCTCAGCTGTTTTCAAAATAGTGCATCTTTTCTGAAAAAAACGTCTCGGTTACGTATGTAACCCTCGTTCCCTGAGTGAGGGAACGGAGACGTTCCGTCGGAGGACGACGAATGGGGTTTCGCATAGAAAGCCTATCAACTTCGAGTATACAAAACGAGCCAATGGCAAAGAAATGCCATGGGTCTGCGGAATTTGCATGACGTAACTCCGCCCCACCTCGTGGGTATATAAGGAGGAAGTCCTGCATCTAGCAGATATGTTTCTTCGCTGAGGAGCCAAGACTGAGCTCAGGCGATCCCCGCGGTATACAGCGGAAGTGGCAAGAAGACGGAACGTCTCCGTTCCCTCACTCAGGGAACGAGGGTTACATACGTAACCGAGACGTTCCCTTTCGTTCGTCACTCCGAGTTCCGTCGGAGGACGACGAATGGGGTTACCAGTCTAATCACGCCACCTTCACAGCTGTCTTCCAGTGCCCTGCGTAAATCTGAGATCCCTGTCATACTGGACAAGTGGGACTCCTATTTAACACAGGAATACCAAGGTACACTGGGGAGCATAACCCAAGATATAGAGGGGTATGCAGGATATACCCAGCCCAACCGGGGGGGGGGGGGGCGTTAGAATACACATATGACCCGAAGGATGCATACGGGGAATACACTGGGGTATCCAGCCGCAGGTGGAAAAGTTTTAAACCCCAGGGAGTGGCAAGGTGGCTTGCCAAGGGAAGACACATGCTCAGAGAGGCTTACAGTGGGAATACACATGTGGGGGTAGCTCCGTAGAGGGACCATGCACACGGGAGGCACCTAGCCGACGCACAGGTACAAAGACACTGGGTCGACGTCAGGAGTGCAGGAGGAACTCAGGGCTTTCGGAGAAGCTCACCTGAGGAAAATATCGCACGTATCCAGTCCGTGGAGTGGAATGGCGAGCAAGCGAAGACACCTGAGCGGGTCCTAATGCCGGCTGGTTGAAGCGAGCACACGAGAGGACACAGGCTCCACTCGGAGATTATAGAATCTAGCTAATGTGTTGGGTGTCGCCCAGCCTGCAGCTCTGCAGATGTCTTTTAGCGAGGCGCCATGTGCTAACGCCCAAGAGGATGCCACACTCCGGGTGGAGTGGGCCGTCACACCGAGGGGGCACGGTCGGCCTTGCTGCTGGTATGCCAAAGCAATGGTGTCCACTATCCAGTGAGACAACCTCTGCTTGGAGAGAGCTCTTCCCTTCAGCTTCCCACCATAACAGACAAAGAGCTGGTCTGAGGTCCTGAAACACTGCGTCATGTCTACATAGGTGCGGAGAGCACGTACTGGACAGAGCAGTGCCAAGGCTGGGTCTGCCTCCTCCGGGGGCAGCGCTTGCAGGTTCACCACCTGGTCCCGAAAGGGAGTGGTAGGAACCTTGGGCACGTATCCAGGCCGGGGTCTCAGGATCACGTGAGAGTAAGCCGGCCCGAATTCCAGGCACGCTTCGTCAACGGAGAATGCGTGCAGGTCCCCAACCCTCTTAATAGAGGCCAATGCAACCAGGAGCACTGTCTTCATTGACAGGAGCTTGAGCTCCACTGTTTGCAAAGGCTCAAAGGGAGCATGCTGCAGGGCAGTTAAGACCACTGCGAGGTCCCAGGAGGGAACGAGAGGGCGGCGAGGAGGATGTAATCTCCTGGCTCCTCTCAGGAACCTGATGACCAGGTCATGCTTTCCCACAGACTTACCTTCTATGAAGTCATGGTGTGCGGCGATAGCGGCAACATAGACTTTCAGGGTGGAGGGAGACAGCCTTCGCTCCAACCCATCTTGAAGGAAGGAAAGCACGACGCTGATCGGGCATTTCCGGGGGTCTTCTCGGCGAGAAGAGCACCAGCTGACGAAGAGGTTCCACTTCAACGCATAGAGGTGTCTCGTGGACGACGCTCTAGCGGAAGTGATGGTAGCCACCACCGGAGGTGGTAGGGTACCCAAACCTACCTGGTCCCGTCCAGGAGCCAGACATGGAGGCTCCAAAGATCGGGACGAGGGTGCCACAGGGTGCCCCGTCCCTGAGAAAGAAGGTCCTTCCTCAGAGGAATGGGCCAAGAAGGTGCTGTCGCGAGGAGTATGAGTTCGGAGAACCAGGTCCTGGTGGGCCAGTAGGGCGCAACCAAAAGGACCTGCTCCTCGTCCTCCTTGACCTTGCGCAGGAGATGCGCAAGAAGGCTCACTGGGGGAAACGCATACTTGCGGCCCCGCGGCCAGCTGTGCGCCAGTGCATCCGTGCCGAGCGTGCCCTCGGTCAGGGAATAATACAGGGCGCAATGGGTCGAGTCGTGGGAGGCAAACAGATCTATCTGTGCGTCGCCGAACTGGTCCCAAATCAGCTGAACCGTCTGGGGATGGAGTCGCCATTCGCCAGGGAGGGGCTGAAGCCGTGACAGCTCGTCGGCTGCACAGTTCAGGGCTCCGGGAATGTAAATAGCACGAAGGGACCTCAGATGCTTCTGACTCCATATGAGGAGGTGGCGAGCGAGTTGCGACATACGGCGCGAGCGTAGACCACCTTGATGGTTGATGTACGCTACTGTGGCGGTATTGTCTGATCGGACCAGAACGTGTTGACCCCTGAGCAGCGCTCGAAAGCGGTGCAGGGCAAGGCGTACGGCCAGCAACTCGAGGCAATTGACATGCCAAAGGCGCTGGGGTCCTGTCCAGGAGCCCGCGGCAGCATGACCATTGGACATGGCACCCCAGCCCGTGGCGGAGGCATCTGTCGATACGACAACATGCCTCGTAGCCTGTTCTAGGGGGACACCGGCCCTGAGAAAACTGAGGCTCGACCACGGGGTGAAGGTCTGACGGCAGCTCGAAGTAACTGGTACTCGGAGCGTGCCTTGTTGCCATGCCCACCTCGGTACTCGGTCGCGAAGCCAAAGCTGAAGCGGTCTCATATGAAGCAATCCTAGCGGCGTTGCCGCGGCTGCAGATGCCATATGCCCCAGGAGCCTCTGAAAAAGTTTCAGTGGAACCGCACTCTTGTCCTGGAACTGTCTCAGACAAGTCAGCAGTGACTGCGCGCGCTCGCTCGTAAGCTGCGCGGACATGGCGACCGAGTCGATGCCCATACCGAGAAAAGAGATCCTCTGCACTGGGCAAAGTTTGCTCTTTTCCCAGTTGACCCGAAGGCCCAAGCGAGCTAGGTGCCGGAGCACAAGGTCCCTGTGTTCGCAAACCTGGTCTCGAGAGTGAGCTAGGATCAGCCAGTCGTCGAGATAGTTCAGGATGCGAACCCCTTGAACCCGAAGGGGAACAAGGGCTGCCTCGACGACCTTCGTGAAGACTCGAGGAGACAGGGCTAGCCCGAAAGGGAGAACCGCGTACTGGTATGCCTGCCCCTCGAAAGCAAACCGGAGGAACGGTCTGTGTCGAGGAAGAATGGAGACATGAAAGTAGGCGTCCTTCAGGTCGATCGCTGCAAACCAATCCTGGGGCCGCACGCATTCGAAAATGCGTTTGGCAGTGAGCATCTTGAACGGCATCCTGTGTAAGGAGCGATTCAGCACGCGCAGGTCCAGGATTGGCCGTAACCCACCGGTTTTCTTGGGGACAATGAAGTAAGGGCTGTAGAAGCCGGACCTCATCTCGGCTGGAGGGACAGTCTCGATTGCACCCTTCGCCAGCAGGGTGGCAATCTCGGCTCTCATGATAGGGGCATTGCCACCGACCAAAGTGGAGCGAACTCCCCTGAAGCGGGGAGGAGACCGCGCGAACTGAATCGCATAGCCGAACCTGATGGTGCGTGCGACCCAGCGGGACAGACGGGGCAGCTCTAGCCAGGCTCCCAGGTACTGAACCAGCGGGGTCATGCGGGCAACAGGCGTCCCCCCGGAGGGGCAGCGAAGCGGAGTAACTGGCCCAGACGTGGGTGGCATAGCGGCCCGATGTGGGGGCACAGTTAGGCTCCGCACCCGAGCAGAGGAGGCCAGGGAAGGACCAGCGTTCCACGGGGGCGTGCTCTGTCGGGGGTCTGACGACAGAGGGGGACAGGGCTGAGGCGGCCCGTGGGCGACCCGCCGTGTCAACCACCTCTGGGACAGAGGGGGACGAGGAGAGCGTGGCTTGTGGGCGGCACTCTGTGTCGTCCGAGAACTCTGTGAGCTCAGAGAAGAGAGGTTTGTTTCTATCTTTAACCAGTGTGAGGTGCCGCTCACCCGTGGGTGAGCAGCGGTTTTCGCTGGAGAAAAAGAACAAAAGATTCTCCCCCGGCCCTCCACCGGGGGAAGGAGTGGTCCTGCTACCATCTCCTGAGAAACAAACATCATCTCTGAGCAGCCCGTCTCAGGAGCGCCGCTTAGCCTGGCGTTTAGCGGGGGGCGGGGCTGGAGAGGGCTGTGGCGCCTTCCTACGACCTCCTCCGCGCCGTGGCCTGGGTGGAGGCTGCTGCGTAGGCCGGGCGGAAGGGGCGGGAGCCGTAGGAGGGCGCCCTCGGCGGCGAGCAGGCTGAGGATTCTGCCCGACCTGGTGGGTGGAGGCAGCAGCGGGCCGGCGGGGCAGAATAAGCTTAATGGCCTCAGTTTGCTTCTGCGCGGTGGAGAACTGGTGGGCAAAGTCCTCCACCGCACCGCCGAAGAGGCCGGCCTGGGACAGGGGTGCATCAAGCAGACGAGTCCGCTCGGAATCCCGCATGTCAGCCAGGTTCAGCCACAGATGTCTCTCCTGGACCACAGCTGTGGACATCACCAAACCCAGGGAGCGCGCGGTAACCTTCGTCGCCCGGAGGGCAAGGTCGGTCGCGGCGCGCAGCTCATTAAATAGACCTGGGTCTGTCCTGCCCTCGTGCATGTCTCTCAACATTTGGGCCTGATAGACCTGGAGAGTGGCCATAGCATGCAGAGAGGCGGCTGCCTGTCCCGCGGCTCTGTAGGTTTTAGCCACCATTTTAGAGGTGAAACCACAGGCTTTGGAGGGGTGCTTAAGCTCGCCACGAGAGGAAGCACTCTGAGGACACAGTTGCATCGCAACAGAGCGTTCGACTGAGGGAAGCCCAGTGTACCCACGGGCAGCTGCGCCATCGAGGGGAGGAAAGGCGGATGAGACCAGCGAGCGGTCCCGAGAAGACAACGGGGTCTTCCAGGACTTCGAGATCTCATCATGCACGTCCGGGAAGAAAGGTATTGGGGTTTGCCGTGGACGCGGGTCGGCGGCTTGGCCCAAAAACCAATCATCGAGGCGCGAGCGCTCAGGGCAGGGTGGTGGCCGCCACTCAAGCCCGATGCTCGCAGCCGCCCGGGAAAGCATGGCTGTCATCTCCGGATCCGATTCAGGCACAACCGTATGCACACCAGAGGGTGGCAGCTGTGCTGAATCTTCACTTCCAGAAGATTCAAACCCACCTTGTGATGCTTCTACAGACATCAGATCATCCTCTGTAGCTTCAGCCGAAGTACACGGGCCACCCGAGAGTAGACCCGCGGAAACCGACTGTTCACTAGCGGGCACCGTCATGCAGGGGGGTTTGACGCGTGGACAGATAGTCGGCGCTTTTTGCCAAACCGTAACCCTCAGATCACCCTGGCCACCAGCCGAAGTAGCACCCCGCGAGGGGGCACTAGATCGGGGTGTGGCAGAGGGGACTCTCGCTCTTACGAGCTCATTGAGTCTCGACCGTAATGACGCGATGGTCATGTTCTCACAGAGAGAACACGAGTCATCCACGAGCGCCGCTCTAGCATGCTCAATGCCCAAACACACTAGGCAACGCTCGTGCCCATCAGAGTCCGAAACCGATCTGCCGCAACCAGAAGTACACGGGCGAGGCATCTTTAAAAAGACGTGCCGCGTGCAAGCTCTTTTGTGAGAGAGAAACACTCAAGTGTTGAAGCGACCGGGGAGACACACACTCTCTGGCAAACCACTGCACAGATAAGCAGGAAGCGCGCGCCCCGCCGGAGATCGCCGTCACACCAACACCGAGGAACTCGTTTGTAAAGCTGACAATACAGAGATGGCTTGTGGAGTGAAGAAATAAACTTGGCTCCGAAGCGAAAACATATCTGCTAGATGCAGGACTTCCTCCTTATATACCCACGAGGTGGGGCGGAGTTACGTCATGCAAATTCCGCAGACCCATGGCATTTCTTTGCCATTGGCTCGTTTTGTATACTCGAAGTTGATAGGCTTTCTATGCGAAACCCCATTCGTCGTCCTCCGACGGAACTCGGAGTGACGAACGAAAGGGAACTACTGTTTCCCAACATAGGTGGTGCAGTGTGACAAAAGACTATATTGCTGTTTTTTGTCAGATTGTATTACACATACTCTGCAATAATCAAATGCACACTCCTACAATGTCCTCTCTCATATGTAGCATTGGGAAATCCTATTCATTTACATTAACCAATTCAATTCAAAATGATTCTGCACAGAAAGCCATGTGCGGCAATTTACAGCTATACTTTTTTTTGAGGGAAACATTTAGTTAAACGCTGACGTGCATCACTATGTTCTTTGATCTAGTTATAGACATTCAATGGAGTAATTTCTTGTTATATTTGATGTGTTTAATGTAAAACCTGAACTGTCTGTTCAAGTTATGTGCTGTCACTTTAGAGGTCTTTGTTTTTCTCAGATAAAATAAATACCATGCTGATTATAAAAAATAAATGATATAATCTGACAGTTAAATATTTAAAAAGATATGACATCAATAAATAGCCTCAATCTGGTTAGTCTGCTTTTTGTTAATTGCTTGTAGAGTATCTACTTGATTATGATAAAGTATGGAGAAGTAGCTTCTCCAAAATGGAGATAATAATGCCATGATACTTTAATATATGTTTACTATATTTATAAACCTTGGTATTTATGTGGTAGCCCAAAGTATTTCAAAGAATACCATTGCATTTCCATGGCACATGTCTAAACCCCCAGTGGTCAACATCATATGTACCTGGTCTTCAAAGAGTTGCTCAGAATGTGTGCTGAAAGATCTCTCTCTGTATTACACCAAATGCATCCTCAAGCATGTTCTTACTAGGCAAATCTTTTTCCTTTTCATATACAGAAACTAAAGGGTGAAATGTGATAAATGATAAAAGGACAGCCTCTTTGTGCAGTTCATTGGGAGAACAGAAAAGCTCCGGATGTGTTCTTGCCTGTAGGAACATGGGCTGGAGAGGGGGGTCATGCCGTCTGTATTTAGTGAGTTAGGCGATTATGCATGTGCATGGAACCAGAAACATTGGGAAAACTTGCATTGGGAAACCTCACTGACTCAAAATCAGGGTCAAAAAGTCTGAGAAGACTAATAAAAATAGACCTTGTTTTTCTCAACTTAATATATTTTTTGTCATTACAAATTATCAGCTTCATTTCAGAATTTGTTATGCAAGAACTTTAATACTAAATGTACAGCAACAATCCAAGAGACATGATACTGATGAGGTAGAACATGATCATCATGTATGTTCTCCGAATCGAGAATGTAAAACATCGGATCTTTTGAACAAAGGAGTTCATATGGTCAGTGTCACAAATTTGTCCCCACTTAGGGAAGCAAGTCCCATCACTTTCCCTTCCCTTATGCAGCCAGTGGCCTTGACACCAAATGAACAGCATGAAATATTTTGAGGCCAGTGGAGTTGTTATCAATCATCCATATAAAGGTCAAATAATGTGCTGGAGGTACAGTGACACCACTTTTCTTTAAGGACGGCTAACAAGAAAAAAGAGAGATAGAGAGAGACCCTGATCCCATAGTCTGAAGCTTTAGGTAATACATCTTACTGTATTGTACAGATACAATATAAAGACACAATACAAAAAATACAGTACTGTACTGTCTCTGCACATTCTAGGTTTGACTTTCAATAAAACGGTAGTTGAGAGACAAACCACTATCTTTATGCATAAGAAAATAAAACACAAATACAATTTCAGTAAAAATTGAATAAACTAAAAGAAAGTATTGACGCTTGACCCAACTGTGGAGACAGGAGTAATTGGGTTCAACCCATTCAAATTGAAAAATATGTTTACATATCTACCAATATAACACTCAAACAAATTAGCGCTGGGGTTTGTCATCTAATGCGATTCATTGCCCTCCGGATGGCAGGGAGCATATTGATGTGCATGCCATGTTGAAGCTAGCAGTCTAATCCCACGTCTGGATAAACCCCCTCGAGCGGACATAATTAATGCACAAACATTGACTTTCAAACTGGCTGTGGCCCCGGGCCATGCTTTGAGGCTGAGGCTGATTCTGATTCCTCGCAATGGAAAGGTAAGGGACGAAGATCATTTGGCTCACCTGTGTTGATCTGAGATCTTTACCTGTTAATTCACATTCACTGCGGCCCCACCAGCTTCCACCTTCCTAACCTGGATATATCACTCAGTACAGCATCAGACCCCGAGCAGCGATAACATACAGGGCCCAGTTAGGCGTTCAGGACATATTAATGAATCGCAAAAAACGCAATGATGCTCAAAGACACTAGTTCTAGAAGCACTAGTTTAGTCTCGTTTGAAAAAGTTATCCCAAAGGGTTCAAGTTCAACCCTCAGCTTCCTTCTTAGCAACAGTAAAGGCCACAATGTGAACCAAATAGAAAAAGTAATCTATGCTTTGCCACACAAAGTCCCTTCTATATCAATATAACATCAAGCCAGTGAAGGGGAAGAATGATTCCAAATGTAGGCCAGTCAATTGATTGATCTGTCTGTGACAGCGTACAGGCGTCAGTCTGGATTTTGAATGGGTGCATCGATATATAAAGTGAAATCTAGTCACTACAGTTTCAGTAAATTTCAGTTTATTCAGTGTATTTTTTTTAAACTGCTCATTCTGAAAGAAAGAAGGAAAAGTGGAAGAAATGAAGGATGGAATGAAAGAAAAAATTAAGAATAGAAGTGAAAAAGGACAGAAAGAATAAAGGAAAACAGGAAGGTAGGCATGCAGAAGGGAAGGAAGGAAAACTGGAAAGGAAGGAAAAAAGACGTGAGACATGAAGTAAAGTACTGTACTTGATGTACTTGAGCATGATCTATTCTTCCATAATCTCCTGTCAGTCAAGATATGCAACAGATCCTCAATAATAGCAACGCCTCTGTCATGAAGCACAGAAAATGCTGACAAGTGTCTTTTCATTTTAAGGCCTGAGGTTTATGGCTTAATCCATATTAATACAATCACCAGGGAGAGAGGCAAAAAAGTGGCCATTACATTTTTCATAATCTTCCATTTCTGTGAGCCACAGATAGCAAGCATAATTAATCCCTATGATAAACGACTCACTGACGAGGATGTCATCACTTTATTTTGGAGGACGTGCACCGGCTCTCTGTTGTTTCTGCATTACATTCTCTGAGCTAGGCCCGTTCTATTGAATGCGAATTTAATTAGTAGGGTCGAATGGGATCTATAGACATAGCTAAGTGATGAAATCTTCATGGATCAGGTGTGAGTTTGGAAGCAAGTTAACTTGCATCTTTACAATTGTGACAGTAAAGCAACAAAAATCACGAGAGAGCAATATGTAAATGCAATTAGTAAAGATCATTAAAAATCATATCTAATTATTTTATCAAGAGTGATAAGGGTCAAAAACAGTCTTTTAAATGAGCAGGTTTTTGATGAGCAGGTTTCTCTCCCATATTCCCGAACACTCAAATTGGTCTTTATATTTAAACTTTTATCTTCATGAGTTCAGAGGCATCATCGAAATTGATTTTCATGCAAGCATATCGTGGAGGGGATATTGACACTGCGAAAGCAATTGGCTGTAACCTTGGGCTATGTATATCTCTCATATGATCCGATGATTAATTATAACCCTCGCTGCCTGTTTACAGTTCAGTTCTCACATTATTTCTTTCATTTAGCACTGTTATCAACCAGTAAGAAAAAAAGATAACACATTTCCAGATTTCATAATATTATTATTATGAAAAAAATTACGTTTAAGAAAATACACTGACAATGTAATAACACTGTTTTCTGTCAAACACACAACATTAAAGACAGAAGGACTATTAAATTGTCAACAAAGTGACTAAGGTGACGCCTGAAGACTGTAATGTAGCATAAAAACTATCAACACATCTAAACAACTGAATTAAATTATCATTCTCTTTTAGTTTAGCCTATTCTCAATCTTAATGAATATATAATCAAATTAGCATTGTATTCGTTTTACTGTAGTTAAGACACATAAGGAGAAAAACAAATAATTTCTTCAGATGGCTTGCATGGATGTACACAGATTATGCCATTATGTGCATTTAAAAACAACATTTATAGATACAGATAATGGTATCAGATGGATTTTATATTAAAACAATATCACACAAACGAGGCAATGCGTTATGACTGTATATATCGAGGCTGTTATACAACAGTTCAAAAGACATATGTAAAAAAGTAAGGCAGGCTCATTGGAAAAACTTGCAAGTGGCAACATTTTTACAAAACGCAAAATACATACCAATACGTACATCACTGCAGATTCCAACAGAAATGAACACTAGAGGCAGTAAAACAGCAAGCAATCGTTTTCACACACAATTATGATTACAGGGCAGATTATGGATTAATAAAGGCTTGTTTTCACACGGCTTCTTGCACAATATTATGTTATGACCTTAAAACACTTTTTGAGTGCATGATTTGTAAGTCACTGGACATAGCCAAATGTGCACGATGCAACGTATTTTGCAAAAATTTTGCCACAGGTAAAAAAAAGAATTCTAATGAGCCTGGGCTGATATATTTATACAATGTCACATTCATCTGATTCAGACAATCCTCCATTACTAATCCAAAAATATCACGTTAGAACTAGAAACTGCCATTGTTGGAGTACAAGGAAACAGCACGATCATGTGATATTGCTTTTGTACAATAGTTCAATAAACAAGAAAATAATACTGAGAAATTTATTTTAGCCACAATATTGCCAGTTACTACAGTCTAAATACAGTCTATTTTTGCTCCGCCAACACAAAAAGATTCAAGCAACGCTGTTGTGAGTCTCCAAGCAACACAAAGTAGTGGAGTTGCTAAATGAATCACTGTTTTTAAAGAATCTGTTAAATGACTGATTCAATGACTCACTCTTGTTACGCTGATTGAATCAGTGGGTTTGAAAAAATCTGATTAATGAAAGGTTATTTGACTCACTCGTAAAGATGGTCACTTATCACCACCTATAAACACACAGTACTGTTCAGTACTCTGGGGTTCTTTTTTTTTATATATACTTTTATTGTAATTAAAATAATATTGTATTCAGAAAGGACACATTTAATTGACCCCTATTGTCAGTAAATATTTTTATATAAAAAATATTATGCATCACAACTGTTTTCAACATTGATAATATTTTTTTCTTGAGTACTATAAGCATAAAATAAAGTCTGAAGGATCATGTGGAACTTAAGACTGGAATAGTGGCTGTTAAAAACAAAGCTTTGCAATCACAGGAATACTTAATGTAATCAATAAAGTTATTTTAAATTGTAATAATACAATATTGCTTTTTTATTATATCTTCGATCAAATAAATACAGCCTTGATCAGCATAATGAACTTCTTTCAAAAGCATTAAAAAATCTTACCAACCACAATTTTTTTTAAACGCCATTAAACCTATCCACTGACATCAGTGTAAATATGTACCGTATAAACAGTATAGCTTAATGCTACTGGCTGACACATAGCACCACACAATCCAGCATTAACACACGTTTTCTGAAAGCCACAGCAGTTTCCTTTTGGGGCAGTGAATAAGTAACAGAGGGCTGTGTTAGATAAACAGGTTATGACCTTTTCTATTGAGATTGATAGTTCCATGTCAGTAGTGAGTAAAATAAAAGTGCACCCTCAGCATTGTGCGCTCTGATTGGACACACAATGTGTCCAGTGAGCAGTGCTTAAAGAAAATGAGAAGTGAGCAGTGCTTAAAGAGGTCTCAGGTGGCGGTACCCTGGAGTGACTCCAACTTGGACTACCAGCTACTCCATCATGGTAATGTGTGTAAATGTGTGTGTGCATACGACAACATGAGTTTCTCGCTGTCTTCAGTTTGTTCTTGACCTCACTCCTGCAGGTTTCTCTATGGCAGCACGGCACAAACTTGAAAAGATAGGCCAGACAACTTCAAAAAAGACCTGCAGCCACTCTGAATGAAGTAGGAAGTCTCTGCACACCACAAGATTCAGCATAGCGATGGCAGGTGTGACATCAACGTGAGATACAAAAGAGATGCCAGCGTCTCAGTTCAGTGAGCACCTTGAGGAGAAACATCTGACATTTCTGTGTCTTTCTCACTGACTTCACCTGAACCGAACCGGGCCGCCTGGCAACTGGTGAACGCCCCCGCCTGGTCTCCAGTTGTCCAC
The DNA here is from genome assembly GCA_036326025.1 of Chrosomus eos. Taxonomy (NCBI): domain Eukaryota; kingdom Metazoa; phylum Chordata; class Actinopteri; order Cypriniformes; family Leuciscidae; genus Chrosomus; species Chrosomus eos. The sequence goes on along the minus strand of CM070833.1, from coordinate 23,162,302 downwards.
CTACAGCAATGAAAGACATGCGAACCGTTCCACACGAAAGAGCACTTCACCTTTAAGTTAAAAAACATTTTAGCTCTGTTCCAAAACCTAGTGAGCTGCCATGCTGCCAAAACTGCCTTCTAAGGTAGCATCCGAACTTAAAGGGAACCTCAAAAATGACTCATTTGGACCACTCAACATCGAGGCAATGTTGAATTTCTGACTTACAAAATGTTTTGAATTCACTTCAGTTTTTCTCTCTCCTATAAAGGCTTATAGTAAAGCACATTTTCAAAATAAGTTTTTTAACATAGGGCTGCACAATTAATCGAATTTATAATCGCGATTACGATTACGGATGCCCTGATTACGTAATCGTTCAAAGCCGCGATTAAAACCACTTACGTTATTCTGGGTGGTGTGTTTAGAGCATGTTACGTTGTGAGAGGAGAATCACGGCTTCTCCAGAGAAACCAGCACAATAGGAACTACCGGAGACATAAGTGTAGGCCTACGCTAAAATAAAAAGTCTCTCACCTCAGAAAAATGGACTTTCCTGTCCTGTCAGCCACTATACTGCAGTAGTGCGCACTCTTCAATTGCACGCGCAAATGAGGCGGAGCACGCTTTATTGCTTCACTATATATAAAGCGTGAAAGAAACTACATGCAACGTCGTAACGTTTTAAATTAGAAAAAAAAAAAAACGCGTTGTCCAGATTCAGTATCTGCGGTCAGACGAGATGTTGTCAGTGTCATTATTCTCTAACCACGTTCCTGTAATTGCTTGGTCGACACCCCCAAGACCACCCCCCGCCCCCCGCACGCATGCCGCTGGTGTGACGCTGTACAAAAGCTTCTAGTGTGAATACTCTTGCACCTAGGTTAGTGTTGTCACGATACCAAAATTATTGTTTCGATACCGATACCAAGTCAAGTATTGCGATTTCGATACTTTTTCGATACTTTTCCTGAAAAGGGAGAAACACTCAAATATCATAATCATACACACCACACTAATAAATGAACATATGAACAGCAGATATGTTAAACATTTGAACAAAATATAAAAAATAAATTAAAGCAATGACATTCAAGGTAAAAAAAATAATAAATTTAGCACCATTATCTCAGTTATCATAAGCAACATAAGAGTTAACAGGAACTGATAAGATTTTATCAATATCCATGCCACTGAAGATTCTGCTAATCGATCCGATTCTTTAACGATTCTCTTATCGATTCCTGATAGCAGTGTGTGGAAAAAAGTAGTCTCATGCTAACAAGTGGTTTTATTTGTTTTAAAGCTTACACTTGAGTAAGCAAACTTTATTTTTATGTAATTTATGTAATAAATAAAACCTTATTGTAAAGTGTTACCAATTAGTTATAAACCGATTCAGATGTCTCGTGAGTTCAGTGTTGGACAGATAAGTTGTTTAAACCATTCATTAAAACGAATCGGTTCAAATGAGTCATTAGTTCGCGAATTGGGCGTGTCATTATCGGACGTGTGCGCGTTGTGTGATTATCCCCGCAGTTTAGGACATCCCACAAGATTTGTGTCATCACAGAAAACATCATCACTGGATAGGTTTGTTTTCGTTTATTTAAAGTGTGGTTTATATCAGCTGAATGTGCGGAACGCTTTTCAGAGAAGATAATTAAGGCAACATATTTTAGCACAATTCACACCAGCGGTATTTCAGGAAAACAAATCTCTGAATGCTCCACATGAAAATTTAGTTTTCAGACCATACCATCGTGTCGATTTATTTTGATTAATATGTGGGAGAGAGCAAGACAGCGCTTAGTTTTGAGACGGAAGCCTTGTTTACTTTCGCCTGGCTCCGCAGATAGAGTGCGTGCGCGCGCGACCATGCAGGTCTCTCTCTCTCTCTCTCTCTCTCTCTCTCTCTCTCTCTCTCTCTCTCTCTCTCTCTCTCTCCTCAGTTAAACATGGGCCGTCACACGCGCATCTAAGTTACATTACTCACCGATCAAATAAGACTTTGGCGGGACAAAAAATCGCTGTAGTGTTTGTCACATGAGAGCTGCAGCTTCTAGCTTTGCTGCGTGCGTGAGGAGAAAAAAGTATCGATACTAATAAATTTAGGTATCGTGACATTTTTAATTTCCGAGTATCGCGATACTTTTGAAGTATCGATACACCGTGCAACACTAACCTAGGTATAAACAAACTGCTTCGGTGTGTCGTACAGACATCGTCATTGTCTTGCTGCTCCCTCCCTGTTCTGTGATTGGTTCCCTAGATGAGGCGAAAATCTGGTGCATGGTATCCAGGCTGCCTTGCAGCATGAATAAAATCGCGCTGCGGCAAGGCAGCATGGGAAACCCAGGCTAAGTTATACCTCATTTTTATTGGCAAAAAAAAGGCAACTGCACTTGAGCCTCATGATGACTTTAGGTCATATATACATGTATACTTGGCTGTTTGTTTGGAATAGCCACAACGGAAAGCAATTCTGCCCTATTCTCCATTTGACATTCTCAATATATCTTCCTTCTAAAAATGACAACGGATATCTCCCTGATGTCATTTTACAGTCTTACCTGCCACAGTCCCTGCTGTACTTGAAATGATATTTACTGTTCGGATAGGCAATCGCACCATCACGACAGGCACTTGTTTCTATTATCTATTCAATCTCAGTTTTCAGAGCTCCTGTGGGGGATTGCATTTATTATCCACACCCTTAAATGACAGATGACAAAAAATAAACAAACATGTTTATAAAGTTAAACAAAACAGGAGCAGGGCATTATAAGGTTTTATTTTTATAAAAGTTTTTATAAAGGTAGATTTAAGACTTTTTAAAGACCTTTTTAAGATTAAGTAAAGACAATTTTAAGAAAAAAGTATCAATATGTTCTCTACATGTAAATATTTAGGGATCCAACTGATAATTTTTAATTCATTTTACAAAAAAAAAAAAAAAAAAAAAAAACGTCTTAACCACTAGATAACGACAAAACTTTAACTGCACCTTCTCATCCTACTGCAAAAAAAAAAAATGCTCTTGGTGTTCTCAGTCTTTTGTCTTGTTTTCCAGTGCAAATATTGAAAGATTCTTAAATCAAGATACATAAGAAGCAAAATTACACAAGAAGTCTTGTTTTCTATGAAATTGATGAGTTTATCATTAAAATGAATAAATCTGCCAATGGGCTCAGGAAACTTAAACTTAATTCAAAACCCAAATATTTGTTTAAGTATAAACTCCGATACTTTTCCTGTAAATCTTGATTTGTTAAGATGCTTGAACTGGAAAACAAGACAAAGATACTGAGGAAGATATACATTTTTTTTGCAGTGTAAGCAACATTTAATGCCATGATTTTATGAATTTAAAGGGTACCTATTATGGCATTTAAAATGTTCCTAATATTGTTCTGGGAGTCCCCAACAACAGTTTTACAAGCATGCAATGACAAAAAACACTTTTGTTGTCTTATAATATGCATTTATTTTTACCTGATTTGCTCACCGACTCCCATATGAATCGTTTAGCGAGTCATTTTTCCAAACCCCGCCTTTGCGTGACGCTAATCTGTGGTGATATGTTAGACACCCAGCCGACGGGGTGTCATTGGTTGTTGCGCTAGAGCTTACCCAGATAAAACAGTGCTATTTTCTGATTGGCTAACAACACCAGACGAACAACACCAGAGGAGACCAGGGTTGCCAGGTCTGCACAACAAAACCAGCCCAATTGCTCATCAAACTAACCCAATCACGGCCAAAATTATTCAAATAGCGTTCCCGGGTGTTTCCTCAATAACAATCATGTTCCAGTGGATAAAACAATCGCGTCAACCAGCGTGCACTACACAAACAACCTGCGGAAACAGTGCAGGCAAACGGACCTGGCAACACAGGAGGAGACGCGCTTGCATCCTGCCGGTTCCACAGTGAGTGAGTTTTGGCCACTGCGGCATATTAAATATATTACAAATAGTTTATCAGCGTGAGAAATACAATGTGTGGCCGGAGAGCGTGACAAAAGACCGAAATGAGTGACTGTCACGCTCAATGCGTGATGCGTGACACTCGAGAGCCCTGTGACAACTCCATTAACAACGACAAACACTTCACATATTTCAATACAATTGACATTGAAGACCTAAGTTAGCTGCTAGAAGCTGCGCTGTGCCTGTGCGTACACAACACACAAAATAATTATAGAACATGATACAAACATAAAAGCAACAGCCTACTTACAGATTGTGATTCGGAGAAGGAAGCTGATCCAAATAAACTCGGTAACGTTACTGAACCTCCCTCCTTCAGTATCAGCCGGCTCGCAAATTCATACTTTATAGCATTTAGGTTTGTGAAGCAATCATCTTCAAAATGACGCGAACACAGAACGAGTTCGGGCTATAATACTTCTGTGGTATAGTTATGAACTGTAGCCACTGTCTTCAAATGCTCCTCACTGGGCAGATGAAATAAGTTTGCTTTTGCGTCGCACTTCAAAACACAGCAGCGTCTCGTCGACATGATGTTTTCCCTGGTGTCTCCTAATGCAATGAGTGGGCGTATCTTATTCAAATAACTTGGACAAGTGACGTACGAAAGTGCATCGTTCGTCTATCGATTCATATCAACGACTCAGAGTCGACTCTTACTTTTGAGAGATAATAACTTTGTATACGGTGAACTTTCATATTTAAAACTTTGCAGGATGTTTTTGTTCACTTAGATCTATGTTACACACTACATGAAAGGTAATTTTCAAAATTCCATGATAGGTACCCTTTAAGGCTTTGCTCTGATTTAAGACATTTTCTAAGGCCTAATTTGTGAACAATTTTGTGGAAGGGCAAATTAAAACGTTTTAAGACCTTTTTAAAACTCGTAGAAACCCTGAGGAGGAAAAACAACCACATTCCTTAAAAGCCACTAGTGCAGTGACAACAGTAACGCTTAGTTTCTCTGAGCACGGCATGTATTCCCGGTTCAGTCAAGGTTTTATTAGGAGGGAATCTCCACAATCTGTTTCATGTGTCAGAGCCGCGTGGGTGATGCGGGCGTCTGGACCAGGGTCCGAGACGCTATATTAAACCGTCTGCTGGTTGCAAATTTAGAAGCGACAGCCAAATAAAGTGTCACACTGCATTTTTCAACGGCAGATTAAAGCAGTGTAGGTCTGAATTACTTTGAATTAGATGTGAAAATGGGAAATAAAGCAAACAGACGACTGGAGCTGGGTGATGTAGCAGAGAGACGTAGCGCACGGCTGGCATATGTACAATCAGTGGTCGTGATTGGAGCAGTTTTATGAAAAAAGGCAGCTGCAATCATGCTGAGCTTTGTCATTCTGTCTGTCTATCTGTCTGTGAAATGGCTATTAAAAAGTGGCCCCAAAACCCCATAGAATAACCATATCTATTTGAACTGGAATAAAGTAACACTTGATATGATGCTTAACAGCGCAAACAGTAGCGCACACACTATGTGGAAGTTTGGACTGAAAAGAGTGCATTTGGTCTTTGCCATTTCAGTTAACCTTACTAAAGAAATAACTGCACATATTATTTAAACATGCCGCGACTGAACATTTGCAGGTATGTGACCCAGTTTGGCTAAGAGCATGGTGCTTTAAGAAATAGAGCAAGTCTATTAAAGCTCTGAAAACAGAGCAGCAAGTGTAATTGATTCATCATGTTCGTTGGGGCAGGGGGCTCATTGACTGTCTACGGCTGTCATATAGAAATCATACTGATGAGCAAGAGATCCGAGAGAAAGAGGGTGCAGAGTTGTCTGGACTCATAAGAGCAGATGAAAGCGTGACTTCCTACTTTGATGCCCTCAGATGTGAGAGATCATGACAGAGCTGGAACATGCAGTGCTGAAGATGATGTGCTCGTCCGTTTCTGCTCAAATTTACCACAATAGGGAAAAAAACAACACCCACTGCTTGGCTTTTCAGAATGATTTCACGCAGGGCACAGAAGCTCTGTAAATCTACCAAGGCCATGGTGAGCTGGACCAGGAGATAAACACAAAGCTTATCTTTCCTATATTTAAAGAAGAACCTCTGGAGTGAGCGTGACCCCGAAGCCTGGACTACCACAGTCCACACAGGAGGAATGAAGCGCTCGTATGTATTTCTATGGTCCCTTTTGTGTTTGCAAAACCATTTTGTGTGGGTAGAATTTTCAGGAAGTTAACGTTTAAGAAGAGATGAGGGAATATAGTTGCTGCAAAGTTGAATCACTATGTCAAAACCACAGCAATCCATCACTCTTATTTGAGAGTGTTATGAAAGAATTCCTTCAATAGTGCCTTATTAAATACTATAAATTGCATTAAACACTCTGAACCTACACAAGGTCAAAAAAAATATATAAATAAATAATAAATACGTTCAAAAGTATTTCATGTTCACCAAGGCTACATTGAGAAATATTATTACAATTTAAAATAATGTTTTCTATTTTAACATTTTAAAATGTCATTTCAAATTTCAATGTCATTTCAAAGCTGAATTTTAAGCATAATCTCTACAGTCTTTAGTGTCACACGATCCTTCAGAAATCATTCTAATATAATGTTTTCAGTTGTGGTACTTAATAATTTTCTGGAAATTGTGATACATTTTATTTTCAGGTTTCTTTGTGCAATATAAAGTTCAAAGAACAACATTTATTTCATTTCATTATTTTAATAATAATAATAATACATTTCTTCCAGATATTTCTTTAACTGACAATAGTCTGAGTAGTCCAAGTCTGAAACTAAGAATACAATATCAATTAAAAAAAATATTAAAATAAAGCTATACAATATCTCTAAACTGTCCTTTACTGTATTTCTGTGGAAAGAATCACCCATCTCACTGCAGCCCAGCTTCCATCAGAAAACCCCATCTCCATTACTCTTCCCTATTGCGGCATAGTGAACACACCCTGGCCCGCGAAGGTTAACCTTCAGTCATCAATCACAATTGTCGGAGTGTGAGGTGCTGCAGCACGGCTCTACCATGATATATTACACATATAAGTAGAGGCATCTTAAGGTGGCTAAGAGCCCAGGCCCTAATTTACAAGCCAGGCCTAATGCACCTTATTGTGAAGTTAACAGTGTAGTGCATACATGCACTTATGTCCCTGGATGCTCTCAACGATCTAATGCACCTCTCGCATGCCAAGCCCGTAATGGCATTCTCTCTGTTATGGATAGAGATGCTATCAGCACAGCAGATTATCCTTCATGCATGGGATTTCAACTGTATTCTGGGATGCCACTGAAACAATGGAATCTAGTGAATAGAATAGACGGTAACACTTTATAATAACTGCACACTATTAATCATTAGTTAAGCATTAGTAAACAGTTAATTCATCATTTATAAAGCATTAATAGACATTAATAAGCAGGGACTATTCATGCTTTGTAAAGCATTTACAAAGGAGATTTGTGTTGTTTCACCGTGTTGTGTTTGTTTCATTTTTCTGTTTTGAAGATAAATGAGCCTTTAAATCTCATTTATAAATGTTTTACAAGGCATGAATAGTCCTCACTTTAGATGAGCTCACAAAAATAGTTAACTGACCACTACTAAATGCTTTATAACTACCTGATTTTACTCCTTTTACTTACACTTTCTAAGTGATCTTACGAATCACTGACAACTCTTAAATAACTGGTGTTGTAAATAATGCAATATTTCATTTAGAAATAATTAATTGATCATTAACAAAGTATGAAAATACAATTATTAAACACATTATAGATATGCTTGTAAATCAGGAAAAAAACATTTATAACTGTATTTATAAACTGCTTATTAATGTCTATTAATGCTTTATAGATTATGAATTAACTGTTTACTCATGCTTAATTAATGATTAACAGCGTGCAGTTATTATAAAGTGTTACCGAATAGACTAGACTAGAATGGAATAGTCTGTGGACCTAGTCACATGTTGATGTCAAACTCTCTTCTTCTCTCAGTTTTTCCACTGCTTGGCTCCAGGACTACTGGAGGTTTGCAAGTCAGACATTTTATCCAACTCATCTCTCTTTTCCTGCCTCTTGCACTGACTGGATAGGACATAGATGAATCTGCAAATGGAGACTTCCATATTACATATGAAATAATCTCTCTGGAAGTTGAAGTTCCTATGTAAAGTATATAATGGGACTCCCCTATATAAAGTATGAAACAACATTTATTTTTCTCCACTAAAATAACTAGCTTCCGGCAGACGGTGTGTTACTCTTTTGCCGTAAATCGATGTGTACTTCCATCTACCAGAAACTAGTTATTTTAGTCAATAAAGTTTGAAATATGGATATTTTTCTTACGCAAACCTAGGATGGCTTCAGGGTGAGTAAATCATGGGCTAATTTTAATTTTTGGGTGAACTATCCCTTTAATGCGATATTTAAATAATATTTATGGGAGAGACAACCACATTCTATAACCAAACTCACACCCCTAAATTTTCAGGACCCACAACCGTATTCTCTTAAAACCCACGCTGTGTCCACGAACCGGTCTGGACAACTACAGTAGTTGTCTGTCACGTCACACAGTGCGAGAGATACGCTCTGCGCTGCACAAACGATTGGACTCTTGTCGTGTAAAAAGTGATAAGACTTTCCAGTTTTATGGAGCTTGTTATCTTTGATATTTCTTTTAGCTTGACTCCAATTGATACAGACAGTATTTGAGACACTACAGTAATTTGCTGTGTGAACTAGACATTTTGAGACTCACACCTGTGAGTAAATGTGGTTGTCAATCCCAAACACTGATAGTGTGAACGTAGCCTTTGAGAAATGAAGTGTGATTTTTGTCCATAGACTGGAAGTCAATAGTCACCAAAACTATTTGGTTACCAACATTCTCCAAAATCTTATTGTGTTCTACATGAGAAAGAAAGTCATCAAGGTTTGGAAATACACGAGGATAAGTAAATTATGACATTTTTAATTTTTGGTGTGAACAGGAATAATATTACTGTGATAACATCTGAAACAATCAGCAGGGAATATCAAATAAAGAGCTAAAGGGCAGTCCATCAATAATTTAGGAATTATTTTAAAGAAGCAGCTTTATTAACTTAAAACACTACCAGAGCCTTAGCAGAGTATCTGCTTTCTTAAATTCATTGTAAAGCATGATTGGTATTAGAACCATGTTCAACATGCTCATATTTGAGAGATATATCAAAGCTATCTCACGACCAATTCGAACGAATATGTTCGAGTGATTAAAAAGTGGCTAATTCGTACAAATTAGTACGACCTCACTCGTACGAATTCGTACGATTCGTCTAAACCCACGTGATGGGTAGGTTTAGGGGCGGGGTCAGGGGTAGGTCATTTGTACGAATTCATACGAATTGGGCAACTCGTAAAATATGTACGATTTAGCAAAGATCGTACGAATTCGTACGAGTGAGGTCGTATGAATTCGTACGAATTAGTCACCTCGTAGAATTCGTACGACTTGCCGTGAGATCGGGTTGGATATATGGGTTCAAGTCAGGCCTGTGTCATGATTCCATCCAACTCACCCCTCTCGTATCCCCTGATTTCCTGTCATATTGTCACGGTATCTATAAAAAGCATCAAAATCCCACAAAAAGTGAGATTTATAAAGGTACTTTATCATAATTTGTCATCTGATGAAAACATTTGGAAAACAATTGGGGGGAAAAACAATATCAACAGATGCTATTAACTCAAATTACAACCTTTAACCTTTACTTTTTCTTTTAAAATGTCTCAAATAAAATAAAATTGAAATAAAACAAATAGAAGCCAGAAGGAAGCAATGTTAGAAGTCAGTAAAAAAGATGAGGTCAGGTAAAGACGCCATTAGAACAGAACAATAAATCCCTCTTACAGCTCTTGCTGTGTTTCGTCCTCTCCGGCAAAATACTCAGTAATTAATCCTCACTTCATCAGTTCACAATCATCCTGGAGGCTTTGCTTTGGCCTAACAATCACAATAAATTAAACTGCCCTCTGCTCCCGCAGGTAAAAGCCATTCAATAAAAGCGGACCAGAAATCTGTTATGCAATCTATTCTAAGAAGCCCGTAGGAATGAGAACTGTATTGTTTGTTTGTTTATTTCTAAGTGAGTGCATGGCTACAGGTTTCTCATAGAACTACTCCATTCATATTCCTCTTTACAAGCTACAGAGCACAGCAAGATTGATGAATTAGAACTCTCCTTCCTTATAGAAAAGCCAGGATTCCTTCATAATCTTCAGCATGAAGAATCATTGCTTCATTTGCTTCCACGAGCAAAGTGTTAGTATTGCAGCTGCTACATGTTCACATAATTTAATTCAGTTTATATATGAGCTTACTTGGATTAAGATAATAGGAAAATACTGCTAGCAAGGCAAATTCCTACCTGCAGTGTCTTAATGGTGTCAGGAGATGGATTATGGCAGTATATAAACAAAGTCAGTGTCAGCAGTACATGACTGAAAGCCAGAGATTCAGAGCGGAAAGGTCTATTATAGTAGCCTGACTACGTCAGACTTCCTACTTCCGCTAATTTCATTTCACTCCTGTAGTCAGTCTGAGATAGCAGCCTATCTTTCTGTTTTCCACCGGCCTGAAAACAGCCGGGCCAATCAGCAAACAGAAGGCGGGCTGAAAGCCGTGACGTACTCGCCAAGCGCCGAGTTTAAGAGTTAGGTCAGAGAAATCGAAAACGACCGCGGATAGGGAGACGCGGATGCAATTCGCTCTGTTGTGGAGAATATTCCAAGCATTAGCAAACTGAAGCCCGAACAAGAAGAGTGTGTATTAAACATTTTGAATGGAGGTGATGTTGTGGCCCTACTCCCTTTGGGAAAAGTTTATTACCGATCGTCAGCGAGAAACTGGGGAGCCTTTTGACAGGTCAGTGTCTCCTTTCTTTTCCAGGTCTTAAATACCGTAAAACTTCAAATAATAGCCCGGGCTTTTATTTGCCCAAATCGTCGAACTGCACCGGCTTGTATTTGAGACAGGCGTCTAACGTTATATGAGACAGGCCTTTATAATTTAGTGTTGAGATGTTGTTCTTTGAGATGTTGTTCCTAGAGTCTCTAATCTCTAAAAATCTCCAAATGCTCCACGTGAAACTGCGGTCTTCCGACCTTTTACTAGTCGATTGATTTTGATTAATATTTGCGAGGGAGAGAGAGCAAGACAGCGCTCGTGTTGTTTGTTTGAAGACGAGATAGTGCGCGCGCGGCCGGGGCTCGCTCGCTCGCTCGCTCTCTCTCTCTCTCTCCTCTCTCTCTCTCTCTCTCTCTCTCTCTCTCTCTCTGCTTGTTAGCGCCCTGTCAAGTGCAGCAGTCATTCTATTACATCACTCACCGATCAAAAAGGTCGTTTACAGCCATGTTCACTTCGGTATTTCGCTCTCATCAAGTGTTTACAGTGGAAGTTTGATCATAGATTTGAGTTCGATGCATGATGTCTGTGGTTCGATACGGCTGTGTCGCCGCATAACATACGTCATAAACAAACTTATCTGATTGGCTTACGGGTAACCAATGATTTTAAACTTCAGAAATCGCCCCCTAGCGGGAGAGAAAACACTTCTCTATTATGCTATGCCAGACTCTGTCTACGAAGCAAAGTGAAGTAGCAGAGTCTGGTATTACCAGGCTACTATTATAGTCCAGTGAATAATAAAAATAAACAAATATATATATATATATATATATATATATATATATATATATATATATATATATATATATATATATATATATATATATATATCCATACACATGAATTATTTATATTTCAGTTCATCATTCCGCATGAATATTAAAATGTTTACATTTTAACAGAAAAATCAGAATTAAGAAATGCCGTTTGACTTGTCTCATTATACAGAAAAACATGCAGTCTCTGTTAACTTGCTCAACCAAAGCGTATTAATATCAACAATATCTTTGTTAAATTCTTGAATGGGAAGTTTCCTACAGCATCGCCCAAAAGTGCCCAAAAGTTTGGAAACCCTCTAGCAACATCAGCATAAACCAATTTATTTATTGGCGTAAATCCATTAAAGTAATTTGCAATTATCATTCAATACCATCAATGGTGCTTTTATTTTTAATTACATGAAAATAGCAATACAGTATGTAACATCACAGTCAGACCCCCAATTGACAGCTGTAATGCCTGATTAATGGATACAACACCTAAAATGATTCGTCACATCCTTACAGCTTTACTACTACTTGATTGCCAATTAAGGTCAGTGTACAACAGACGAATTAGAACAGTTTAAAGATGCTTTATAAAATAGCTACTATGGTTCTATGTTCTAAACGTTAATTTTATATTTGAGAAAATGTGTTTCGTATTTGTTGTTCGTAATCAATGCAAAGTCATTACTAAATGATAAGCATCTATGCTGATATTATGTAAAGTTTAAAAAACTTTTGGAGGGCACTCTACGACATTTTCTCATTAAGGAAAATAACAGAAAACCGGTGACAAAATGGCAAAAATACCTGTAGAAAACTAATACATAAATTGCACAATATACTTATCTTTTAGGGTTCCACAGACCCCATGTTGGAAAACACTGTCACAATACGCACAACATCACAGTTTATGATTGCTGAGTTATTGATCTTGCCCATTCAAACCCCAGGATGATTAGCTGGGTCAGCAGCTGTACTTCAGTTAATGTGAAGTTAAGGGGGATTTCATTTATCTACTCTCATGACTGTCAAAACAAATCATGTAATATGCTTTGTACAGTCAATTTAGTCTTAACATACTGGAGCAATTATGAGTAGACAATGACGTAAATAATCACAAATAAACCTGTCAAGTCAAACACTTAATTAGCATATCCACCTGTCAACATCCCTTTACACATTCATGCGTTCAGTCTCTCAACAGCACTGCAACGACTTAATTGATTTCCAAAATTCATTTAGCCTTATTTTAATCACACTTATTCTCCATCTTCCTGCACTGAATGGATGTTTGCAGAACAAACCCATTTCAAAAGTCAACAGACCATGTAAAGATGTTACTCAAGCTGAAATACTTTCTAATTCAATGTGTGTGAAGGTAAGTAGCTGCATAGATGATCAAGGCATGCTGGGTTTGGGCTTTCACAAAGAATTTGTTGGCCTATATTTGTTTAGACCTGGTTTCTCAGCTATGAGACAAGGCAGGTCATTAATGGTTTGCTGAACGTGCTCAAACCTCAAAGTTGCATATTCTTTAGTCTTTAGTTGTGAATAAACAGCAGGACGTGTCATGAGAGAGGCACACACAGACAGAGAGAGACAAACATGACATTTGAAGAGAGCAGGTGCCACTTCACATTTTCCTCCTGGAAGAGCTGTGAGCTTTAATTGATTTTCCATCAGGGAAATGGACTGTGGATCTTGGTTCCAACACTTCCACTTCCTCTTTTTTATGAGCATTTCCTATGATAAAAAATCTGCCCTTCAAACCAGGTGTTCTCCTCTAACTTAAAGCTCGTAGCCGACGACCTGTGAAATAAGAGTTTACCGCTTCCAGCGGCTCCTACCTCATCTTGGTTGCTCACAATCCAGTCATGCACAGTCTTCAGGGCGATTTCTGCAGCCGGCTCATTGGGAAAACCTGTGGATAGCGAGGGAAAAAAATCAGCTTTGAATTTGTGCCATAGAAAAAGACTAGCATATGTACTCACACTTTTACACATACGCAAACATCACCATATGGCTGTTTGCTGCTCAACTCTCTCCACACTTTCAGCATGTACTACAAACAACAGTCTGTTTAGTATGCACACAAATCCAACACTGAACAATCTCACTACTAGTCCGTCCAAATAAACGCCCACTTTTTAATTATTATACCAACACCTTTGCAGCAATATAATCCACATGACTGTTTGTACATACCCATCTCACTTCCCCAAATGTGGCCTATTAGCTATATTTATCACAGGTGCTTGCCAATTCCTTGTAGATTTACTGATCCATTAAGTTGCATCGGCATAATCATTTACACTGTTCTGCCATCTGTGGCAGGTGCCGGGGTCGTCACACCACGATCTTGATGAGAAAGTAATGACACATTGACCAGTGAATGTAAGAGATGATGCCACTAACTGCCATATTAATCACCAGTGCCTGAGCTGCGATGGGAAACCAGTCTTGGTGTTAACACGGCGTATCGATTGAGAATAAATAGACTAGAGGAGATTAATATTTAATATCGCTGGAGGAGGGTAGGAGGAGAGGAGGAAGAGGAGGAGGAGGAGGAGTCATCAAACGGGTGCTTTTCCATTTTAAAAAGGTAAATTTAACATACATTTCAGACAGATTTGAAACATTAAACGTGTTCAATTATGTAAGACGGATTGAATTGATCAAACATGACAGCAAATACATTTTTAATGTTACAAAAGATTTTTGTTTCAAATAAATGCTGTTCTTTTGAACATTCTTTTCATCAATGAGTCCTTAAAAACATTGATAATAAGAAATGTTTCTTAAATACCAAATTATAATGATTTCTGAAGGACAATGTGACACTGCAGGCTGGAGTAATGGCTGTTGAAAATAAACTTTGCCATCAGAGGAATAAATTACATTTAAAAAACTGTTATTTTAAATTGTAATAATATTTCAAAATATTACTTAATATTATAATATGACTTAATATCCTTGGTGAACATTAGAGACTTCTTTCGAAAATATGATTTCTTTTTTACAGACCTCAATATTTTTAAAGGTATTGTGTTTGTACACAAAAAAACACGCAAAAAAAAAGCTATATATTATATATTAAGAAAAATGCTGATATGAATTCATGGTAAAACTGTGACCAAACAGCACCAGTTTTGTAGAAATGACTCATCTGTTAGCCAGCGAGTGGCGGCACTGACCCTCAGACGCCAGGGTGATAGGAGACGTAATTAACACTAGCTGAGGAGATGTTTTCCCTGTCTGTTTCACCTCTCTATCTGCTCAGCAGCCTGACACAGCGCTCTCCGTGTCTCCTGACGTCCTGTCTGGGCCTTTCAACACCAAATAATTTGGGGATCTGTTGGATGTGAGGGAGTCTCACACCAGCCCTATCCTGTCAGTCTCTGGCCCATCTATTCCCTTGTTTGTATGCTTCTGCTGTCTTCCAGCTCTCTCTCTCTTTCTGACAGGCAGAATTCACTGAATGATATCTTCTGCTGGCTGGATGCCGTCAGACATGATCTTTGGGTCAAGAATGTGCGTGAGAAACCGATAAACCTATTATCTCTCTTGAGAATAGTCCCCATTCAGAATAATAGGAACACAAGAACACTTTTGGCTCCTTTTCACAGTAAACACAATACAGAGAAACAGATGAAATTACTGTTTACAAACAAATGCTTGACTGCAACGCTTCCTGGCTCTTTAGGCGACCCGTAAAATAGCAGTTTTAAATTAGTGCTTTATTCAAATTGATCTAAAAATGACCAGAGCTGTGTGCAAGGGATGAAACACTCAGTTTCCAAGAGATTACTGGAGATTTTTTAGATTTTCATCAGGGTCAGTTGCTCTGGACAAATACAGAATTTGAAAAAAGTCAGTAAACCAACACTACTTAAGTCATTTTTTCCCATCAAGAACCACCTTAACGTGCAATTTGATGTTTTAGGGTCATAATTTGATTCACAATTAATCATATTATACAATTTTAAACAGTTACCTTATGTTTCTGTGCTGATTAATTTCACTAAAATTATCTATATTATAATACAGTGAGGTGAAAAAGAAAGTACACCATTTTGAATTCTATGGTTTTACGTATCAGAACATAAAATAAATCATGTGGTGTTTAGAAGGTCTTAAAATTAGGTAAATACAACCTCAGATGAACAACAACACAAGACATATTACACCGTGACTATTTATTTAACAAAAATAAAGCCAAATGGAGGAGCAATGTGTTATAAACTAAGTGCACCACATGATATAATAGCTTGAAGAACCATTTTTAGTAGCAATAACTTTTTTTACATGACTTTATCAGTCTCTCACATCATTCTGGAGGAATTTTGGCCCATTCTTCTTTACAACGTTGCTTCAGTTCATTGAGTTTTGCAGGCATTTGTTTATGCACAGCTCTCTTAAAGGGATAGTTCACCCAAAAATGAAAATGATGTCAGTAATTACTCACCCTCATGTTGTTCCAACCCCGTAATACTTTAATTCATCTTCGGAACACAAATTAAGATATTTTTGATGAAATCTAAGAGCTGTCTCACTCCTTCATAGGCTGCTAGGTAATTTCATTCTGCCGGCCCAGAAAAGTTAAAGGGTACCTATTATGGATTTTTGAAAATTGCCCTTCATGTAGTGTGTAACATAGATCTAAGTGAACAAAAACATCCTGCAAAGTTTTAAACATGAAAGTTCCTCGTATACAAAGTTATTGTCTCTCAAAAGTAAGAGTCGACTCTGAGTCGTTGATATGAATCGTTCGACGAATGATGCTTTTCCTTTGTCTAGTTGACGTCAACTTGACAAGTTATTTGAATAAGATACGCCCACTTATTGCGTTCGGAGACGCCAGGGAAAACTAACATCATGTCGACGAGACGCTTTGTTTCGAAGTGCGATGCAAAAGCAAACTTTTTTCACTGCCCAGTGAGGAGCATTTGAAGACTAAGTGGCTACAGTTCATATATACAACTATACCACAGAAGTATAGCCCGAACCTTGTGCTGTGTTCGCGTCATTTTGAAGATGATTGCTTCACAAACCTAATTGCTATAAAGTATGGATTTGCGAGCCGGCTGATACTGAAGGAAGGTTCAGTACCGAGTTTATTTGGATCAGCTTCCTTCTCCGAATCACAACCTGTAAGTAGGCTATTATTAATATTAATTGTTGCTTTTATGTTTTATGTATCATGCTCAATAAATATTTTGTGTGTTGTGTACACAGCGCAGCTTCTAGGTCTTCAATGTGCCCTTCAATGTGAATGATGCCCTTCCCTCTCTCTCCCTACCCTCCCTACTTCCTTCCAATGGACAGTAAACTATATCTCAGCGTAAAATAACTATGAACTGGACTTTGCATTGCTGCATTAACCATATCCATCCTGCTTAATTGATATTTTCCTCACTCCCCCTTCCCCTCTCCTCCTATCATGGACAGTAAATCATACCTCTCTGTGAAATATCTGTGAACTGGACTTTGCATTGCTGCATTACCTCATCCATATCCACCTCTGATCATACTCTCTTTTTTGGTTGTCTCTTGTTTTGTAAACCTTTTGCTGCTATTATATACTTTGATGGGTCATGTTTACACGGGGGATACTTATTTATTATTATTTATTTATTAGTGCACTTTAAGATACCATGTACGGTTGTGTTATATGCTCCGAACACAATTTCGTTGCTGTCCTTTGGGATAACAATGACAATAAACTGAAATTGAATGTCAATTGTATTGAAATATGCAAAGGGTTTGTCGTTGTTAATGGAGTCATAAAGAATATAGCTATAACGTTACCTCTTAGTACTGCATTATCAATATGTTTATGCGTTGGGCTAACGCAAACAAAGACTGAATGTGCTTTTACCACTAAACTTTGGGCTATGGTAGCTAGCTAACATATCACCACAGATTAGCGACACGCAAAGGCGGGGTTTGGAAAAATGACTCGCTAAACGATTCATATGGGAGTCGGTGAGCAAATCAGGTAAAAATAAATGCATATTATAAGACAACAAGTGTTTTTTGTCATTTCATGCTTGTAAAACTGTTGTTGGGGACTCCCAGAACAATATTAGGAACATTTTAAATGCCATAATAGGTACCCTTTAATACAAACATAGTTAAAATAGTCCAAGTGACTACAGTGGCTCAACCTTAAGTTTATGAAGCGACGAGAACACTTTTTGTGCGCAAAAACTTTATTCTGACTATAGTTGACTTTATTCAACTATTCATTTTCTTATGTGTGGGCCTCTGTGTGAAAGGTAAGCCATTCATTTTGCGGCATTGGTAAGGCACTTTTTCATTTTCTCATTGGAGTCTCGGACATCTCGTTAGATTCAGACATCCAGGGAATGCACACTTTAGAACCATTTTAAACACTACATCGAGACCCATCTGCATGCATCATCTTCTCAGTTCTCGTGCATGCGTCGTGGGGCTCTCGTGAACTCACGATTGATTGAAGGATTGTTGACATGTTAAAGATGATAGAAGCAACAATTCTAAGCTTTAGGCTAAAAAAAAGTGTTACTCTTCCTATTTAAAGTGCTATGAACTGTTTACTGAATAAATACGCACATACTTGTTACTCACATTCCCTTTTGAGAGAACGCTGCTGCATATCACAATGTCTTAAGGGCAGAAAACATGGCAGAGGACTCTAGACTCATGTTCATATTACATCTTCAGAGCGTTTCTGTGTTTAATGTAAATTGATTTGTGCTTTATAAATCAGACATTAATTATACATAGTGAGGAAAAAAACGATAGAGAGCTAAAGAGGTCATTGAGAGCCATGTTATGTCTGTCTATAGAGATATAGGCAGGCTCACTAGAGGTCAGAGTTGACCAAGTTAACAGTCAGAGCTCATTGAGAGGTCCCTCTGATCACACTTCAAACTGCTTAACATGTTCCATACATGTTTAGATTGCCCTGACATGCCATGAAGAAGGCTCCATGCCGCTACGCGTGGGCGTTTTAAAGTTGTCCGTTTAGGATATGTCATTTTTCTAATAAAGACATTTTAACTAAGGAGTGCCTCGGTCATCAGAGATTTCTTTTCTCTACACTGTCTCTAAAGATGTTCCATACATGTCTGACAGATGCCCACCCCACACAAACATCACGGATCAATCTCAAACTACAAGGAAATTCTCCATTAAAAGGATCTTTTTTCAGTGGCTATGCATCAAATCTCTGGATTCAGTTTTTGCGAGACAAAAATGCAACTATGCATGCTGTAGTGGATACACAGAAAATAGAGGCATTTGAGAGATATAAAAACTGCAATTAAGTATAAACCTTGTGCATTGCAATCACAAAAAAAATGCAAAAAGCACTGTGAGATTTAAAACATCTCAGCATGTGCAATCAAATAATCATAATGGAAACCTTACATGACTTCATAAAAAAAGCACAGCAGAAAAAACACAGTGAGGACGAAAACAAATCTGTTTACTAAGCGCTATTCATTTCTTTGTGTTTTTTTTTTACTTTAATGAAAAACAAATTACCAAGTCTGCCTTTAGGCCTTAAAAAAGTTTGTGACAGGCTCATCCTGAATATGATGCTACATATACAAACATAAGGAAAAACAACTAAATAATGTGTTGTCATAGGGACAAAAATATATTTTGGCATAAAAATAATGCAAAATAAAGTTTCATAGTCAGAATGAAATATTTCTCAAAAAGATCTATTGTCAGCTGATGGATGCCCACCAGTGTATGGGCTGCTGATGAGATCCAGGGATTCTTTGCTTCTAATGTGAACAAACAGAGGAGAAGGAGAGAGACTACAGTGCACTATATAGGGTGTCAGCATTTTATAGTTCTGTCCAAATTCTTAGTGAACAATTTCACTGCATATATAGTTCACTATTATGCATTCTGATATATTGCAAAACTGATGTACACTAGCTTGTTACCCATAGAGCAATGCGAAGACAATATAGCTAAAGGAAGGCTCAGGTTGCATTTATATATATATATTTGTAGATTTGCTGGTGTGCTTGTGATCATTGTCCTGTTGCATGACGCAATTTGGCCAAGCTTCAGCTGCTGGACAGATGGCCTCACATTTGACTCTAGAATACTTTGGTATAAAGATGAGTTCATGGTCACCTCAAAGACTGCAAGGTGCCCAGATCCTGTGGCTGCAAAACAAGCCCACATAATCACCACTTTACCCCCATGCTTAAGAGTTGGTATGAGGTGTTTGTGCTGATATGCTGTGTTTGGTTTTTGCCAAACGTGGCGCTGTGCATTATGGCCAAGCATCTCCACTTTGGTCTCATCTGTCCAAAGGACACTGAAGTCTTAAGGTTTGTTCAGATTCAACTTTGCAGACCCAAGCTGTGCTGCTGTATTCTTTTTAGAGAGAAGAGGCTTATTCTTGGCAACACTTCCAAACATGCCATACTTGTCTTTTTCTTATTGTACTGTCATGAACTTTAACATGTTAACTGATTTCAACATGTGAGTCTGAGGTGTGGTTCTTGGGTGTTTTGTGATTTCTCTGAGCATTGCACGGTCTGACCTCGGGGTAAATTTGCTGGGACGTCCACTCCTGGGAAGATTGGCCGCTGTCGTGAATGTTTTCCACTTCCTCACTGTAGAATGATTAACTTTAAATTGTTTGGAAATGGCCTTGTATCCCTTCCTAGATTGATGGGCAGTAACAATTGCTTCTCTAAGATCATTGCTGATGTCATCTCTGTTTGGCATTGTGTTAACAAACACCTGAATGCTCCAGACCAACAAACTACCAAAACTTCTGCTTTTATAGAGGTGATCACACCTGCTAATGATGACTTAGAAGATGACTAATTTTAAGACCAAAGACCAGATCATTTGAAAAAATTCACACAGAGGGAATTGTAATGTAGTGGATGATTTACATTTTCTGTTATACTCTCTAGGTGACATTCATCAACATCTAATCAAATAATGACATTCTCAACTTTATTACTGCTTTATGTAAGGATTAGGATATTATGAGGTGCCTCGTTAAAATAAGATCTGATATTTCTCTGTATTAAAAAGTCATAATCGACTAATTAACTCCTACAATGTCATACAATAGTTACTGAATGACAACATCATGAAATACAAAATTAAAATATAGCTGCGAGCAGCGATTACGGGCCCAAGCCGGTGGCACCGCAACCCTGGTGCACCAGGGTGGCGGTACCGCCGGCTTTGGCCCTTCATCGCTGCTCGCAGCTATATTTATATATATATATATATATATATATATATATATATATATATATATATATATATATATATATATATATATATATAAAATAAAGCCGGTGGCATCACCACCCTGGTGCCTTTAGGGTATATGTGCACGACGTGACACAAAATATCTGCTCGCTATCTGCCGAACGGCTCTGGTAGTCCCGCTTCAGCACTGATGATGTTGTAGAAATAGTGTGCTCTGGTTGGTCTGGATTATTCGGGATTTTTTATTTTATACAGAAATAAGTTATTTATAATTCAGATGAGAATAAAGTTAGTGTTGATTAAAATGAAGGAAAACAAATATATTGATCTGAAATATAGCACATTCATTTTACATTTATTTAGGTTCAATTACCAAACATACAATCTTAATTTAATTTAAAGCAAACTATACATTAAAAATACATGGGTTGTATGCACATTTTTTTTTAATAAAAAATAAATATATATCCAAAAAGACAAGGCTTAAAAACTCTTGTCACTGTAACAGACACAATCTCTCTCTCAAACACACACACACACACACAAACACACACACACACACACACACACACACACACACACACACACACACACACACACACACACACACACACACACACACACACACACACACGTCAAGTCACTTTTTAGATGCAATATTGAATAAGCAGAAAAATCTGATTTTCTGCTCTGAAAATATAAATAAGCATACAAATTGAATAAGCACTTTGAATATTCTAAACAGAATAAGCATTAGTCGCTAATGAATAAGTACTAGTACTTAATGGAATAGATACTAATATCTAAAAAATAAGTACTAGTAGCATGAAAATAGAGACTAGTATGTTAAAATGATTAAATGTTAAAACGGCTTGCCATATTGGCTCAGAGAGAGAGAGAGAGAAAATGACATTTTAGATAATAGTACCTATTAATAGATACTAGTATTTATTCAATAAATACTAGTTCTAAGTCATTACATACTAGTACCTATTAAATAGATACCAGTACTTATTCATTAGCTACTAATACGTATTCAAAAGAATATCTAAAGAATAAGCACTACTATCTAAGGAATAGGCACTAGTACTAAAGAATAAGCACTAGTCGCTAATGAATAAGTACTATTACTTAATGGAATAGATACTAGTATCTAAAAAATAAGTACTAGTAGCATGAAAAAAGAGACTAGTAGATTAAAATGATTAAATGTTAAAACGGCTTGCCATATTGACTCAGAGCATCAAAAGCATCAAACAAGAATATTAAAGTTTGATGCGTTGCCACTGCAACAGTTTCAAAGATATCAAGAATCCCTTCACAGGTCTTCATCTGCAGTGTATTTACATTATACAGATGAAGTTTGAAGCAAATCGGGTAAAAATAAGAGGGTGATTTCAAAGCCTTTAGGAAGTGACACACTTCCTGCTGCCAGTTGGTGGCGCTATAACTTTGACTCACAATAGTCACATCCATGTGATCGGACTCTTACAGCGAACACACTGCTGAAGTTTCATCAAGATCAGTTAATGTATGCTGAAGTTATAACACACTTCCTGTTTCCATTATTCGCCATAAATTCGTTTCCTCGCCACGGCCAAACCGTTCGAGATATCAAAAATCCCCTGGCAATTTTTCATCCTCAATGTCTTGACTTCGTGCACACCGAGTTTCGTGGCGATTGGTTGAATTCTCTAGGATTAGTATATCGAATTCCAGGGGCATACGCTTCCAAACAAACGATAATAGCCGACTTCCTGTTGGGCTGGGGTAAAAAGTAAAAGTACAAAGGATATATGAACCGATGAGATCTATATGTGTAGCGAGTTTCATATTATTACATGCAAGCGTGTTTGATTTATGGACCAAGTTTTCGGACCCCGTTCCAGGGGGCGCTGTCGAGCCCCCCTGCCACGCCCGGGTACCAGCTTCAGCCCGGCCCTGATGGCCGCGTTTTCTGACCCGTGTGCAAAGTTTCAAGAGTTTTTGAGCATGTTAAGGGCCCCAAAAGTGCGCTAAGAATCTCAAAAGTATCCAAAAAGAATATTAAAGTTTGATGCGTTGTCACGGCAACAGCATCTAAGATATCAACAATCCTTTCACAGGTCTACATCTGGCGTGTGTCTACATTATACACATCAAGTTTGAAGCAAATCGGGTAAAGCCTGTTTGATTTATGGACCAAGTTTTCGGACCCCGTTCCAGGGGGCGCTGTCGAGCCCCCCTGCCACGCCCGGGTACCAGCTTCAGCCCGGCCCTGATGGCCGCGGTTTCTGACCCGTGTGCAAAGTTTCAAGAGTTTTTGAGCATGTTAAGGGCCCCAAAAGTGCGCTAAGAATCTCAAAAGTATCCAAAAAGAATATTAAAGTTTGATGCGTTGTCACGGCAACAGCATCTAAGATATCAACAATCCTTTCACAGGTCTACATCTGGCTTGTGTCTACATTATACACATCAAGTTTGAAGCAAATAGGGTCAAGCGTGTTGGATATATGGACCAAATTGTCGGACCCGTTCAAGGGGGCGCTGTCGAGCCCCCCTGCCACGCCCGGGTACCAGCTTCAGCCTGGCCCTGATGGCCGCGGGTTTTGTCCTGTGTGCAAAGTTTCAAGAGTTTTCGAGCACGTTAAGAACCCCAAAAGTGCCCGAAAGCATAAAAAAGCATGAAAAAGCTTAAAAAAAGGAATATTAATGTTTGATGCATTGCCATGGCAACAGTGTCTAAGATATCAATAATCCTTTCACAGGTCTACATCTGGCATGTGTCTACATTATGCACATGAAGTTTGAAGCAAATCGGGTAAAAATAAGAGGGTGATTTAAAAGCATTTTGGAAGTGACACACTTCCTGCTGCCAGTTGGTGGCGCTATAACTTTGACTCACAATAGTCACATCCATGTGATCGGGCTCTTACAACGAACACACTGCTGAAGTTTCATCAAGATTAGTTAATGTATGCAGTAGTTATAACACACTTCCTGTTTCACGTTTCTCGCCATAATTTCGTTTCCTCGCCACGGCCAAACCGTTCGAGATATCAAAAATCCCCTGGCAATTTTTCATCCTCAGTGTCTTGACTTCACGCTGACCGAGTTTCGTGCCGTGTGTTTGAATTCTCTAGGAGGAGTGTTTCACATTCCTTTGCATGCGTTTTCCAAACAAGCCTAAATAGCCGACTTCCTGTTGGGCTGGGGTAAAAAGTTAGAGTGCGAAGTATATATGAAACGATGAGATCTACATGTGTACCGAGTTTCATATTATTACATGCAAGCGTGTTTGATTTATGGACCATGTTTTCGGACCCCGTTCCAGGGGGCGCTGTCGAGCCCCCTGCCACGCCCGGGTACCATCTTCAGCCCGGCCCTGATGGCCACGGGTTCTGACATGTGTGCAAAGTTTCAGGAGTTTTTGAGCATGTTAAGGCCTCCAAAAGTGTCCAAAAGGTAGAAGAAAAATAATAATAATAATAATAATAATAATAATAATAATAATAATAATAATAAATAATCCTTAGGAAAACAATAGGGCCTTCGCCCTTTGGGCTTGGGCCCTAATGATTATTATTGTGCTTCAAGAAACCTGATCTTAGCCCATTTAAAATGAATAACTTCATAGGAAAGAATGCATCTACCAACATACAGTAGCAATGTGTCATATTTATTACAAGTCATATTTATATGAACTGCATTTGAATAGACACTAGTAGAAGCTACTAAATAATTAATGTGGAAAACATTTGCACCAAAGAATAAACCCAAAACATCTGAGCCAGCACTGCAGGACCTGGTAAGACTGAAGAACTAAGAAATGGCCATGATTTGCCTGATATGTGAAAAGGTAATGAAGGTGATGTCCAAAAAAATCAGTATGACATGAGTCCAACTGGGCATGTGGGTACAGAGCTTATAAAAATATAAGAAGCTGAAGCTTTGTCAGCTGGTGGATGAAGATTTAGACAGACACACAAACAGATGTTGTGGGAACGTTCACATAAATGTACAGTACTGTAGAAGACAGGCAGCAGAGATTAATGAATAATGCTGGTGTAGAAAGAGGAAAAAACTTAGTGAGATGTGACCCACATCTAAAATGGATAGACCCTATAGATGGCCAAACCAAGCCTGTCAGTGTGTGACCTTGAAAAGCCGTATGTATTGGTGGTGACATTTTTGTCCCACATACTAAAATTACCACCTAACATTTAATTTTCACTACATCATGTCTCACACACACATAAATAAATCTCAAACATCCTGACAGTTATTTTTCTTTAAGCATAACTGTATGCTATTTACTGTTTCCAAGTAATATAACAACTTCATATTAACATACACACACACATATATATATATATATATACATATAACTGCCGGTGCAAAATAAAAACAACAATTATAGAGAGTCTTTGCGCTGCTACACTGTTAAAAGTTATTAATTCAGGTAGGACAGAAGGCTCTATGCGCTATGAAACCCATTCATTACAATTGCTTGCGCTGCACGAGGACGTTTTGTTGCTTCGTCGACCAAAGCGCAAGTGCAGCGGCGCGCACAGCCGCACACCAAAAGTTTTGAAAACTGGCGTAGCGCTGCGCGTTCCGCGTCCTGTCTGAAAGCACCGGATCAAGCTAGACCGGAAACACACTTTTTGCGAGCGGGCCAAATAGTAGGTTAACGTTACGTTTTGAGTGGATGACGAGCGCGCACGCACACACACGCACGCACACACACACACACACACACACACACACACACACACACACACACACACACACACACACACACACACAGCTGATGCGAATTATCCACCCCTCGTCAATATCAGGACCTCGTCAGTATTTCTTTCAACCTTTTATTGATGGACAGTGTTACATTGTGTGAGAGATTATTTGCTCCAAGTGAGAATGTTTTAGTGTGAAATTGAACACAGTATTGTCAATGTTGTTTTCAATAAAAAACATTTGCACAAAGCAAGCCGATCAACTTTTTTTATGTTGATAAGAGCATTAAAATTAGAAAAAAATAATGGGACAAAAAGAAATCGAGACATTTAGAATAGATAAAAATGTGCAATTAATTGCGATTAATCGCGAGTTAACTATGACATTAATGTGATTAATCGCGATTAAATATTTGAATCGTTTGACAGCACTAATATATATAACATAACTAAGGCTGTAGTCTAGACCACCTTTGTTAAGTCCAAGACTTATTTATTAAGGTTATTATTTGTTGATCTAAAAGCAAAAACAGTGTCACAAAATCCAGGATTTGTAAGTATAGACATTCCCCTTTATATCATATAATCTTTTAATCTAAAGAAAACAGAATGATGACATATGGTCATACCTCATAATAGCAGTGTTTCACTGTGGATCTGAAAGACGCATACTTTCACATCCAGATAGCCCCCCATCACAGACCAGTCTTGAGATTCGCCTTTGCCAATTCACAGTACATTTACGAAGTGCATGGACGCGGCGCTTTCTCCCCTGAGACTCCAGGAGAGTGCTCGTGCTGAATTATCTCGACGACTGGCTGGTTGTGGCGCAAATTTTATAAAACACAGTCGAATATGATCAAACACAGTGATGTGACTTTCAGTGCAGGATTTAGATGCTACATCAGTAATAAACTCTGAGCTATCTGGCAGTCAAATTCATTCGGCATAATATGATTCAATGATGATCTCTATGATTCAGAACAAAAACTAGTGAGTTTATTCAGAGTGATTCAGGCAATGCTTCGACCAATTCATAAAAAAGAACTCAAACTCAACTTGTTTACAAATCAGACATCACTAGCTGAACACTGTCACACTCTGTTTACTGTTGTCAAACGCAATTGAAATTTCTTGCCTATTTACCATCTTACTGCACCCAATCTTTCTCTCATGCCACATTCAATTCAGACAGCGAGTTCACAGCTCCGCTAAAATATAAAATCTAGTTGCTGTAGGGCTGTAGATTTAGATGTCTCTCAAACAACTGTGATCTCTAAAATATGTCCTCAACCCTCAAAACTTCCTAGAGCAGTGTCACACTTGACAATGATAAAACCATGAAAGTGTAAAACAAAATCTTCATCCATTTCCCTAGATGCCTAATCCCTAAGATTTGCTTTTCCCCACTTGTGCGGAGATAACCCCACATCAGTGTGCGATCATAAAAAGGCTTCCTCACTATTCATGTGTTCACACTTCCACTCCCCAGAATAAACTTCAAGCTTTAAATACAGCGTTATCCTGAGAGGGAAACCTATGCGATATCAAGGTAAAGAGATAAGGGCTTTGGCCCTAGTGCATACAGAGATGGACAGGGGAATCACTGAGTAAAGACATTTAGTCGTCTGACCCTAGCTGACCCCGAACAGTTGTATGGATATATTGTCTGGATTACCGCTACCTATCTCACACCACCAGAGTCGCGGGCTAAAAAATAATCTGTGTCAACACACCTCTTCTCCAGCTAAGAGACTGCACTGCTCCAGAGTCCAGTGGCGGCGTGCTTTACACCACTCCATCCAACGCTTGCCATTGTACTTGCTGATGTGAGGCTTGCAAGAAGCTGCTTGCCCATGGAAACCCACTCCATGAAGCTCCCGCTGCACAGGTTTTGCTCTGATATTAATGCAGGTGGAAGTTTGGAACTCTTCAGCTAAGCAATCAGCAGAACTTTGGCAAATTTTACGCACCATGCGCCTCAGCACTCGATGACCCCATTCTGTGTCTTCCGCTTCATGGCTGAGTTGCTGCTGTTATTAAACGCTTCCACTTTCCAATAATACCACTTACAGTTGACCATGGAATATCTAGCAGGTATGAAGTTTCACAAACTGACTTATTGCAAAGGTGGCTTCATATCACAGTACTACACCAATATGTGCAGACTGTAAATGCAGACTAGGTGCTTGATTTTACACCCCTGCCACCTTCTGAGATCTGATTGAAAAACCTGAATTAATAATTAAGAGGTGTGTCTAAATACCTTTGTCTATATACAGTAGGCTACATGCATTTAGTTTTCTATGTAACAATTTCTTTGCAATTCTAATGCATCACGATATGTCTATGATATGTTCAGAGAGCCTTTAATAAACCATATTAAACAGCCTCTTTTTTTCTCCATAATGCCTTGGGAAGGTCTTTGCCATGATAAAAAAAAATAATAAACCTTGCCTTATCACCACATGTACACAAACCAGAAATGAACAGACCTTGATATGGTGATGAACGCAGTCAATATACCCCATTGAGCTGGATAATGAATAAAGAGATCTCTTCAAACGGCGATGACAATAATCTAATGAGTGGCACATTTGATGTCAGACAGCCCCTGTCCTTTCCATTCCCATCCAAGTCGTCAGACCAGACGGTTAAACCTCACGGGCAAGTTTTTCTCCTCTAGGGTTTGGTGAAAGATGAACCTGGGTCTAATTCATTTTCTCTTTGTTGCTTATCTAAAGGTGGGGCTGGATATATCATGACAGAGCCATATGAAGGAGGCTGTTAAGATGCCCGGATGGTTCAAATGTAATTGCACTTTTCTCCTTTTTGACTCTGTCTCTCTCTCTCTCTCTCTCTCTGCGGGCTAAAATAATAATGGAGGAATTAACCTGTGGGGTTCAAGGCTATTGGATTAGAGCTATCCCTGATATGAATCTTACACATAGAAGTTCTGAACAGCCTCTTTAAGTTGTCAAAGTTGAAATAACTGTAAGGGAGACCGAGGGCAACACTAACATTAAATATCTTCCAAGTGTGAAGACACATGCTAAGTAGAGTTCTCTGTCTGCCTGAGAACAACTGATTTTGAAGAATAAAAGGGATTTTTTTTTCTATAAAGGGATCCAAGTTCTTCTTCTGTCTAAATGTATGATGCTTTTGAAATTTTTAACTTTAGTCTACTGTAGGTTGTTTTTTTTTAAATATTGGTATGTTAGCACCATAGCTATTATTAGTATTAGCATTTAAACTGTTCAATTAAAAAAAAAAACGTTTTCTTTATAAACAACATAGTTTGAAATTAACATCCGCCAACCCAGCCAGATGCGGGTAAAAATCAAGTGTGGCGGGTAACGCTGTCAAATCACTAGCCAATTTGGTGTGTTACTTATTATGTTTATTCACTTTGCTGGGGAAGTTCGTGCAAGCCAAATACTCAACTTGTGAGTCATCATGATATATCAAATACAGCGTATTGCACAGAATCTGATCATATCTGGCTTACCGTCACTATGCAACAAATAACGGCACGCTTGTTCATTTGCATTGAAGCAATAGCGAAGATTAAAAACATTTGGTTTACTGAAAAGACATTGTTGTTGTTCTTTGTACTGTATTGATCTGTCCACCTAAAACACAAGCTGTGACGTAGTAAATATGGTTAATTTATTTATTTTATTTTTTGGCTAGAAGAAGTTCTGAATGGTAACGCTAACTTAAAAATTAAGTAGCCAAATTGGTCGGTGAGTTTGAAAAGGTAATTTCAAACCCTGATCAACAATAATATTTTAGTGTACATTAAAATACAATTATTACAAATAAATGTTTTGAGAAAAATCTCAAGTGCAACATTACAAGACTAAAACTATACTATTTTGAGAATTAAGTAAAAATTTCAAGAATAAAGTTTTTTTTTCTTCAAATTTCATAACAGGGGTGTAACACCCGGTGCATTAGGCGTATTACATATTCTATTTCAGATCTCATAACAGAGCTGTAATACTACTTTATATAAAATAATAATAATATTAAAATAAATATATAAAAAAATAATAATAATGCAGCACTAAAAAGCTGTTGCTTTTTATGAACCAATTGCATGTCCAGGAAAGAGGGAGGAAAAAGTAAATGATCGAGACAAAGTAAAGAATGATGCAACCTCTGTCCACCTCTGTGCTTTGCCTGTGTCCGCACTATGTAAGACACTGATAGATTTGCCAGTTCGTCCCATCCTCTCTAAAAAAGAAATAACCTGTTTTAACCCGTCTCTCGTGGCATTGATTGATAGGCTATGAGTGCCGGACTTAATAACCTCTATCATACTATCCAACCCCTCTGCTGGCGGCAGGCGCCAGTTTGTTTATGGGTGGCATCTCTTCCAATACGCCATGTGTGTGAAAGCTCTACCCGTGCTAATGGTGTGGGCTGAGGGATTGGACTGTCAGCTGGGAGTGAGGCCTCATTTTTCTACCTGCCTGCTATCCACGTTTCCAACCCCAAAGAACAGCCCCTTTACGCCTTACCCTCTGTCCCCCGATCATCTGTCAGCCTGGACCTCAGCTCCCATGATGCAGCGAAAAAGAGAGATGGGGTGTCAGCTCCGGTTGGCTGTGAGTGACAGCGCTACATGTTAGATCAGCGTGCATGGGGCTGGTTAATCTGGTGATGTAGCCACATCGATTGAGTTTGTCTCGCTTGGTTAGCTTATTCACAGTGAAGAGCAAGCAAAGTTCCCTCAGCTTATTTAGGAATGTTCTCAAAAGCAAACATTCACGACTGCCACGGTAGCATATGAAAGCTCAAGCGTATGAAATTCATTTTCCTCCTAAACGAGTGCTTACTGTCTTTTTGGCTGAAAAAAACAAGGAAAAAGGCAGGTTTGTGAAGTATTCTAGGTTATTAGCTCTTTGATCATGATATTTAAGTGCTCTTCTTACTTTCAGAGTAAATGCTTTCTCTCTCAGTGATTATCTAAACAATTACACAAGGCTAGAGAGGAATGTTGAATCAAACATAACCACATCCTTTATGAAGTTTTAAGTTCTCAAAGGCACTTTCTTGAGTGATAGAATCGTATCAATAAGCACACACACATCATACTGTTCAGTCACTAGTTTAGGGTCAAAAGCTTTTTGATAAACCCAACCGTTTCCGAATATCGCGCAACGGTTTCGACGAAGAACGCGCCAAATTGGACGTGAGGCAATATCTCCGCAACGTTTAAGCGTATTCAGCCCAAACTTGGTACATGTAATCACAAGCATGACCTGAGGCTACATGCAGCGTTTCGGCACAGCGCCACCAACTGGTCAGGAGATATGTAAACAGGGTATTTTTGCTTATAACTTCTGAACGGTTTGCCCCAAAATCAGTCACTTTAAATTCGGGGCAGCATGCAGTGTCAAATTATATTCAATTTTGGATTTTGGATTAAAATGTTGTATTTTCTGAATGCATTAGTGTATTGTTACGAAACTCTGTATGGGTTATTGGCACAATGCCATGAAGGAGCCTGAGAAGTTTCGAGCCAGCACCACCTAGTGGTAAAATCAAATATTCACATGCTTAAAAGTTTGGATGTGGTTGACCTTCTGGTCAAATTTTATAATGAAATCTCACAAAATTCTAATAATGTTCTATTAATAATGAAACTGGTCTTGATATATTCCTTGGGTCAGGCTGAGAACAATGATACCATATTTCAATGAATTTGTTGGCATGATGCCAAACTGATTCTAAGGCTGTAACTCTACAACGCTTTGGCATTTTGACAACAAACATTTTGTATCATTGTCAACTCACACTGACCACACTATAATCATTTGATATTGGTCAAAAGTCATAAGCAAGTTAATCATTTTACAGTGATTGTATTTTCAGGCATTTTGACAAAAATAATCAAAAAACATCTTTAATTACTTATTGTTGCTGTTTTTCTGAAGCTCCCAGCCATATACTTTCATGTCAACATTGTTCCTTTTTGTGCTTGGCCCCGATAATTGCTGCTTGCAGCTATATTTATTATTCAAATTATTTTACTTTTATTCAGCAACGATGCATTACATTGATAAAAAATAACAGTAAAGATTTTATAATGTTACTAAATGTTTCTATCATACATACATGCTGATCTTCTGATCATAAAATATGTTAAAAAAAAATCCTGAAAGAAATGTATCACGGTTTCCACAAAATAAGTAGCTGTTATCATCTGTTTTGAACAGTGATAATAAGAAATCTTTCTTAAGCATCAAATCGGCATATTAGAATGATTTCTGAAGGATCATGTGACACTGAAGTATGAGTAATGAAAAGACTGGAGTAATGAAAATTCAGCTTTGCCATCACAGGAATAAATTACGTTTAAAATATGTTAAAATAGAAAATGATAATAATACTAATAATAATTATAATTATAATAATTTGATATATATATATATATATATATATATATATATATATTTATATTTATATATATATATTTTTTTTTTTTTCACAGTACACACACAATGCAGAAATGCACACTCAAACATACATATTTTTCTTAATAAAAAACAAGAGCAACTTTTGAAAATGAAAGTAATGCCAGGAGAGTTCAAAGACATGATAAGACTGTAGAGGTAATTTGTTCATCATCAGCTCTTTTAACCCTATATTACACACACACACACACACACACACACACACACACACACACACACACACACACACACACACACACACACACACACACACACACACACACACACACACACACACACACACACACACACACACACACACACACACACACACACAGAGTGATTATTCATGCAAGTTGAAAACATCTAAACTGCTTCTTCATGCACATGTTCAGAATCACACACAAACACATACACTGAAAAGGTTTGGAGGATGAATAGACATTTTTCTTACCATAAATTCCTGTTGATATGCATGGAAACGCCTGTAATAGAAAAAAAGCAAAAGTTAAGCCATCTCTGAAATTAAATTAATAAAAATCAAGAATGAGAAAACCACCTTACAAACTGAAATTAGTCATTGAATGTGCATAATGCAGAGGGGTAGGCAATGAAATGAGCCCAACCTTACATGTTTCAGCCTTGAGATTTTGTCTTTTTGCAATTCCTGTCCGAATTTTAATTTAAAAAAATATTTAAAATCTATTGCTTGAAAGATTTTGAGAAATTTGACGTTTAGTGAATGTCAAATGTTTAAATAATAGCCTGTGAGAATAACTGCGTAATGTATGCTTACATCAAACATCAAATATGTATTAATGGATGTCTATGTTTTGATCACTGTTCTGAATCCGAGTCTTCTGAATTCTGAATTCTTCTGTTTTTTCTTATCTTTTTGCTCAGAATGTTTTTTGTTTTACGTACACGCGCGAGAGATCACTTCCGGCGCTTTCCGGAAAAGACCGAAGCGCCCGCGCCCTCAGATCACTTGGACGTGGCTGTGTTTACAAGAGGTAAAAACGCTATAAATACTGTTCGTTTTCTCACACAAACCGATTGTTTCGTGTCTTAGGCCATCAATGTATACTTACATTTACGAGTCATTAAATCATGTTAAATTTGGACTTCTTTGTGTATGCTCTTTGAGGTGGTGACCATAGACCTGCATTATATGACTGACAGACAAGAAAGGTTTGACCTAAAAATATCAAAATTGAAAATACTGTGGAAACAAAGACACCTACATCTTGGATGCCCTTGAGGTAAGCTAAAACATATCAAAAATTAATTTTAAAGTGAACTATCCCTTTAAGGGACAGTCATATTTCAGGGTGTCAGGACATACATATAATAGCTGAAGGAGGGATGGCCTTTGGGAAATGTGCATCAGTCTGTATGATGCATCCAGAAAATGTGCACAATAATTTGCAATATTTTACAATATCCTGGATCATTCTGAAGGGTAAATAGGCTTTGGATTGAAGCCACTTGGAGTCTGGGAAACGTTCGGATCTGTGATGGAGCTCTAGACTGTCACAATCTCCTAGGAAAGATACAAACTCAACACACTAGGAGGAAGAACGACACACTTTGGCAAGTGTTCACATACAGGAGAACATGACGATCCCAAAGTGTCTTTTTGCCTCATTTCAGTTATGAATTTCACACCTGATTGACTGAATGAAAGATTTAAATACACCTCAATTGGTCAAGATATTTGGACTGTAAGTTACATCTCTACATTAAATTTCAAAATCTCATGCACTTTATTTATTATGTGAAATGTTGGTTATAATGTGACTCAGGCGCAAAGACAAACTCAATGTAAAGCAGGATTCAGTTTGCATTAAATTACCCAAACATGAATATTCTGTCATCATTAACTCAACCTCTTGAATTTTTGAACAAAAGCAAACACTTGAACACTTTTTGAGAAATACTCAAACAGGTTGAGATGCACTAATGTAGGGTCAAGGTCTGAAATCTGGACATATATTAATGTGGGACCATTCATCAAGTCTTGTGTACGTTTCTGGCCCTATGTCACAAGCAATGTTAACATATTCTAGTCAAAATCTTATCTGATGATACCTCATTTGTTGCTCCGAAATTATGGAGTGACAATAAAATGTCCTTGATTACCTGAATTCTTATTAAAAACTAAACATGAATAAAGTGATGTAAATCAATGCCTTGTTTATTTAAGGCTGTTTATTTGTGTCTCTGTATTCGCTGATAAATTATATATCATTTTGTGAACACGTGCGTGAGAGTTTTCTACCGTGGAACAAAAAAGACCGGAGCGACTGAGGGAGAAACAGAGCATCTCTGATATTTATGGCCATATTTTTTAAAAGATTAAAAACTTACCATACTGTAATAGGTCTGGCTCTGCGGCACTTTGCACCAGATGTATTACTCAAGAGCAGGTTTAGAGCCGCAACAACCATCATTTTTCCATACGACCGCGTTCCACGTGCCCCGTTACACATTCATCATTTTTAGTATATTAATAAACAGTAAAGAGGAGATATTTATTCAAAGCTCTCATTTGTCTCCACAAACCAGCTGAATCTGTGCTTTAGCATAGCATTTATCACAAAAAAACAAAGTGTGACCACTGCGCTAATGCAGCCTTATGACAAATGCAAATTTCCATATCTTTTGAATCTAGATTAGAAGAGGAGTAACTGTTTGAAAATAAAGTGAGGTTTAAAAAGGTGTGAATGCCGGTTCGATTGGCGTTTGTTGCTGTTTAATGACATTCTAAAGGCTGCT
The DNA here is from genome assembly GCA_036326025.1 of Chrosomus eos. Classification (NCBI taxonomy): domain Eukaryota; kingdom Metazoa; phylum Chordata; class Actinopteri; order Cypriniformes; family Leuciscidae; genus Chrosomus; species Chrosomus eos. The sequence continues at coordinate 23,127,408 of CM070833.1, read as the reverse complement.
AATAAGGCTTTGTTTTAAACATGTTTGAAGTGCTAAAAGTAGGTATTTTCCATATCAAATAAGCTTTTGTGAGAGCTGCAGTGAGAGCTTTGGCACAAAACAGACTTGCAATTGGAATAATGGTTTGCTAACAGAACATTAGAGACAAAACAACAACAGAAAACAATGGCGATATAATTCCAGGTGACAGCTGTACAAATCAAAGGCAGTTGAGCTTTTCAATGAGTAACAGATGAGACTCCTGCCGAGCTGTGTACCTCTGATTATAAACCATAACTTACTGCAGATGATGCGGCATTATGCAGCATACGCACATCACCTGATTCCACAATGTACGAGCTTATTTTATCTGCTGGTTTGGTACTTTCATTCTGTGTCTGTTTTTTTTTTTTTTTCAGAGAGGAGGATCTTTGTTTAGCTGTTTATTATTTTACAGGATTGTGTCAAAATACCGCTTGTCAAGATCAATATTTCAGCTTTCACTAAAGCTTTGACCTTTCCAGGTGTACATCTCGCTTTGGCTCAAATTCCCCATGATGAGCAGCAGAGGAGGGCCATTTTTAGAGCGCTGCTCGGCTCAACACAATGTAAGCGCACTCGCCTGAGTCCCCGCGGGGTTCAATAAAGATATGCTCACAAAACATATATACACAACAGCATGCTATAACTGGCCAACATACTGGAATGTCATTCTGGGCTATTTGATGAGGGCTACTAAAACAACAACAACAGCATGAAATCAAAATTTACTTTCTTAATTTATTCCTTATACAATTTATTTATTCTGAAATGTCCACTTATACCAATGAAATCAAAACAGATGGATATAAAATCAAGTCCTATGCTATATTTTGTTTCTTTAAATATTTAGTTTTATCCAGAACTATGAAATTATGAAACACATTTTTCACGGGGGTTGAATTTATTATTATTGCAGCATTATATCTGCTGTCCTCTTGTTATAATGTAGTTATATGTAAATATAAAGGCAAATGTCCTCTCTCAAAAACATTCATACCGAAACATCAGCAAAATCAATTAAAAAAAAAATCCAATTAAATACAATCCAATAATTCCCAGTTTGGCCCTTAGCAACAGATAAAAACCCATTAGATATTATCCAGCATGTTTGTTTTTTCAGCTCACTGGCTCAATAGAGCATGAAGTGCCATCAGAAAATTACATATAAGAACATGCACATCTATTGGCTTTACATGACCACACATTGATCGAATACTCAATCGGGATAATATTAATGGAAGTACGATTTCTAAACCTCTTGCAATTATAGGTAAAGAGCAGAAAGTATTGAGTATTGAGAAAGTCTCCGTATTGAGTTCTGTGAGTAAAAAACACACAGCTGGTATGTCTGACTGACTAATCATAGATGGTGGAGGTGATAATAACAGCTTCATAGTGCAGCAGGATACACAACAGCAGAAGCCAAGAACTCGTATGATTTAGCTTCGACACAGTTACACCATTGCAACCATGACTAGCATCACTTGTTTACTCTGGTGCATTGATATCACTCCGCTGCCTTAATTAGGGCTGACATTATTACACCTCTGCAGTGACTTATGGTCCTGTGGCTGGATTATTATTTCTGATCTGTCAGTTCATTAGGACCGAATCAGGCTCAAGGCCCTCTTGCTTTTGCCTACTTATTGTGTTTCGTGTTTTGCTTTGCAGTAGCATGTTGAAATTGGTCACAAGGGAAACAATTCCACTGCAATCGCTCTTCTCTAATCAATCACTTCCTCTTGTGTTCCTCTGGTTGTTTATTAAGATTATTATTGTTATTTATAACAGACACACATTCTTTGTTGGAACTCCCACTAGGTTTAAGAGTAGCTCTTAATTGAATGAATTGCTGTGTGGGTCTGCGTTTACATGTGTCAACAGGCCAAATGCAATTTCTGCATTTCTATTTTATGTCACATTATGGAGTGGTATAGTGCCATATATGTTTACGTGGGTAATCAGGATTGTAAAAATTTTCACGAAGCCAAATATGGTCGCAAGTTCTGCTGTTACCAATACAATTCAATGGAACTTGCAACCATAGTTGGCTAATCATGTTTTTGGGAAACGTACCCATACTGGGTTCTTGTTAAGCACAACTCTCAACAGTGTGATTTAGAAGAAAAAAAAGCTGTAAATAATATCGCTCAGTGTTATTTTATGTTGGATCTTCTTTCAATGAGGACTTATTATAAAGTGTTAAAAATAAAAACTAGAACTCACTAGCTGATCAAAGTAATAGACTAGCTGGTAGTTGAATGACAAATCGAACATGTTAACTCATTCCTAAGCAGAATACATCACAATATTTTTAACGTTTATTTCAAACCTCTCTAACCCCAGCATGTCTTACTATGATTTTTAAGTGAACCCAAAGACCTTGATTAGCTGGTTCAGGTGTGTTTGATTAGAGATGGAACTAAACTGGTACAGATGAACCACTGATACAACCTTCTAAAAGCCTCCAAAAGTCCCCTTATTTGCACGCACACCTCCAGGACCTCCATCCAATAAAGGAAATATCCACTTTAAGAGGGTGGAATCTCAAAGTTGATCTTAAATCCCTTTATTTAAGTGTATCCACTAAGGAAACAAAGCCATTTGGACAGGACACACCATGACTTGGTCTGGGACACTTGGCGTGGCCAACTCTGCTGTCATGTGTGCATGTAGGGGCTCTGATTGCTCATAATCACAGATCTGTTCTCACGTCCATCCTCGGGCTGAAGCAGAGCATGCGGGTTGCCATGGAAACACACTGCTAAAAGCAGTGGAGCCGAGGAGATGACCCATCGGCCACAGTCTTGTCCTCTGTGTTTGTTCAAGGAGCTACTGAGTATAAATCACAATTTCTCACTGACAGTAACACTACTTCAACTCCTTGGTCACATTCCTAAAGGGAAAAACACTGGCTTTCTTTGACATCGTCAACAAAAATAAGTTAATATTCATCAATAAGCCTTAAAAGAGCAATCTGCTACACTCAATTTTAACAGGCAGCATTTGCCTCTGTGCCTTACATACGTGAACCTGTAAATCCCCTTCTCACTCTATATATATGCATTTTCTGTTTTAATTATTCTTATGCATTTTGATGATTTTAGCACTTTGAATTGCCCTTGTGTATGAAATGTGCTATATAAATAAACTTGCCTTGCCTTGGCTTTCCAATCCAATATTCCATAACATGTATTATAGTCAAAACAGATTATTTCTGTGTCCAATAACCAGGGCAAATTTAACTTGTTGTTATTTTAACTCAAAACAACTTTACATAATTATTCGTGGACATTTTTAGTGCCACATTAAAGCACCAATAGGGGATGAGAAGGGATTATGTCTTAAAGAGTGATGCATGTATAATTCTCTAAATCGATTTATTCAGGAATAAAGCAACTGACTGGCTGCATCTGAAATCTCACACTTCCCTACGTCCCTAAAAACAATATGTGACAAAGAAGTATGTCCAAATTCACAGTACTCGGAAAAAGAAAAAAGTACCCGGGTGACCTACTTCTTCCGGTGAGATTCTAAAGTGCACATAGGATGAGGATGGGACCATCCCATGAGGCCACGGGAGAGGATTAGTGAATGGCAGTGAAGCAATGCAGACACTGGTAGGTCACATGATAAATATAGTATGTCCGGATTACATTCATACAAAATAGAACATAACTTTTTAGCACTTGTAAAGTAATTACTTATTCAAAATAAGTACCTACTCAACAGATCATGCCATGCCAGTCTTTTAGAGTGACTCATTGGATCATTCACTCTACCAACTCATTACTGATTCATTAAGCAGACGTGGGAGTAGTTAGTTCTGCTGTGGCTTCGTTTAGGACCCTTTTTCTGTAGAGCAAAAATAGACCAATTAACTGGCAATATTTTCATCTAAAATATAAGTTATCCAATATTAAATTATTGTTTATTGAACGTTTGTATAAAATATGCTTGCAACATTATGTATTTGCAATTTCTGCATCAAGTGTTCCAAACACTTGGACCGTCTGCCACTGCTATAGAGTACCAAATATAATTAGTTCAATAAATAAACTGTAGAGTTTGCATAATTATTTTAATACATAAAGAATTTGTATGGTCATTCCAATATAATCCAATATTCCCTAACACATGCAGGTCCAGCTAGTGATGCTGATAGACACCGTCATGGTTCATGAGAATGACAGACAGACTCAGGGGAACATCAGAGAAACACTAGAGAACAAAGGCCAGTAACTGACAGAGCCACTGGTGCAATGATCTTGATTAACACTCAATCACCACTTTTATGGCTGACCAACTGCTGCTCCTTCAAGCAGTCTAACACAAGAGTTCGATATCCTCTCAACAACTGCAAGTGCTTGACTGAAAATGAGGAGTGAACTGAGCAGTCTATCCAATAATCGAAATGCAGAACACACATATTGTGCTTTTTGACACAATATGCAATTTTTGGTAACACTTTACAGTAAGGTCTCATTTGTTAACATTAGTAAACTTCATGAGTTCTGAACTAACTAACAATGAAAAATACGCCTAAAGCATTTATTAATCTCAGCTAATGTTAATTTCAACATTTACTAATAACTTATTACAATTAAAAGTTGTATATATTTTAATGGTCCTGAACTAACAATACACAATTAAATTTTAATTACCTGTCTTCACAAACATTATTAAATACTGTAAGAAATTAAGTGTGCCAATAATACCCAGCCCTAATAATTAATACATTAAACATTATTGTAATTTTTTTTGGCAATTTGCATTAGAAATGTATCAAATAAAATGATATGAATAAATACGAATAGAATAAATAAATGCATAAATGTTAATAAAACAAAATAGTAGCAGATAAAAGAAAGTAGACAAACCCCCCTTGACCTTTTAGCAAAGGAAAAAAAAAAAGTGCAGAGAGAAATGGTATTCCACTTGAAATACAACAGTAAGAAAATATAAATCTCTCTAGCTCTCCAGGAATGCACGAGAACAAACATCTCGAGTGAGACGTTTCAACGGAAAACAATAGGAGTAGAGAAGGAACAAAGAGACAGTAAGCAGTTCTCGCAAGCGTATCGACATGTCACTTTAATTCTGCCCACGGCCTGAATTTTACAGTTCAAGCTCCAGTGTGTTGTCAGCACCGGCCCCCTTTAAAAAATGTATCATACTGATTGCATTGTTTGTGGCGGCAGAAGAAGGCTGCTCTGCCCAGCTCTCCAGCATGTTTATCAGCAGGGCCCTGGAGACGACGCTTCACCCTGACAGGCAGAATAATAGAAGCCATTCCCCTCTATCTGCCGCACAATCTCCCTCTCATTACAAAACGTCCAGATCAATTCTTTAAAGCCCTGAACTTTACATTGATTAAGATCTTTACTCTGACACGTAGCTAATGGTCTTATTAAATGTTTTATTGTATTTATCATGAGAGCTATGACATTATAAATTGAGGATGGCATACGAATCAGGGGTTTAAAAGGGGAGCAGTTAAAATGGGAATAGAGATGAAAAGAATGGCGTGAGAAAAGTGAGAAATGACTATGTGAATATATGCGTTTCTGCACGTACAGCAGCTACTGTAGTATATAACTGCAGATTATACTCAAAAACTCGAATGTCTCACTCTGAATTAGATGTTTAGTTTTGACATAAAATCATAGTATAATGCAAACTAGGAAAACCAAATTCATATAAGAATAAGAGTTTCGTGACTATTAGTGTAAACATAGTTGGTTTGTCTTAGTTAAATATCAAGATTCAGTTAAAAAAAAGCAAAAAGTTATGCAATTCCAGTTATGCAATCTCTCTGCATAGAAGGAACCATCATTAAATCTGCAGTAATTTGTTTTCCGATGTAACCCTAGTTTAAGCATTAAATAAGAATTTCAACTGACATTAGGGCCCATTTCATCTATACATCGACATTTCCTGCATATATTATCATGTAGAGGACAAGAGGCCATCCTTTCTATGTATCTTGTCGTGGGTTTCTCTCTTCTGCTCTGCTCCCAGTGTAAAACAGCTAATTAAACATTTTCTCCTTTCAAGACATCCTCCAGGAGTTCAAAAGCCACATATCAAAGGACGGTTCAAAGAAAATCCAGAGTCAAAAAAAGCAAAAGGTGCCAAAATGTTCTGCATTTTAAGGAGAGAAAAAAAAGAGGCGACTTGGCTGCCAGTTAGAGCTGTTTCACTAAGAGAGATCTGGATGTCCGACAAATAAAGGAGGAATGCTATTTCTATTAGTAAAATATTCACATTTCTATCAGCACAGACATATTATGAGTGCTGTAAAAATGAGCTTTTCAGTCTGTGGGTTTGTCCTAATGATTTTAAATTATGAAACGACTTGAGGACCGACACGAAGGTGGCTGAACCTCTCCTAACATTTCGTCAACATTTCGTTACAGCATACTAATTACACAAATGGGGGAGCCATGAAATTAAAATGGGTGACATTTTTCTCTCTCCTTTTTCCACCTTTCACTTTAACTGTATTCATTCTTAACCAATCTGAGCACTGATTAGAACATGAGGAGGGAAAAAAAATACATGTAGATCTATATTCCCAATATCCAAATGTCTGGTTAATTACACTTAAGACAGGAGGGGGCATTTCATTACAACTAATCTATAGTCCAGACTAGAATACAATATAGTAGAACAGATGATGTTTGATCTGGCGGATGTAAGACGGCAGCGGGAACTGTGGGAGGTTAGTGGGGTGCTGGGAAATCAGGAACAGGACACTGGCATAAAGGTCACTGGTATTGTGGCGCTGTGGGAGAAATGGCTGGACAGCATCTGGGGTGTATTTTTAGACGAACGTCCACTGCTAAAGGAGGACACCGAATTGCTGTCATCGGGGAGTGTTACTCAGGTGCAGAGTCTAAATGTGCCAGCTCTATCTATGTGATGCATGCTGGGAAAGTGTGTGAGCCGGGAGGCAAGTAATATTAATAAGAGTTTTATTAAATTAATGAAAGAAAACGAATTAACTGTTTTATCTATGTTTTTTACTCAATATTTTATTTATAATTCCACCACCTAGACAAACGCACACTAAGAAGTAAAACAACAGAGCAAACAGTGAGTTGTTTGCTACCTAAGCTTGTTTATTGATACGTGTCTGTGGTCGAGAACCATCTACTCAGCCTTCAGCTGGAGGAGACCATTAAATATCCAGGAGATGACATTAGCTATTCTGTCTCTGACTTTTCAGCCCAAAACTTCACAGATTCTGCTCTTATAATTCCACATCTAATTAATGTATCTGCAGTGTGGAGACGTTTTAATATCAGATTTCACTCTGACTCAAAATGTTCTTGAGGGTATTCATTAGACGGGATTTCTTGCACTTAGTCAGAGCTATAAAGACCACTTTAATTTAGTATCTTTAAAATACAGAAAAAGGGCTTCGGATTCTGGCTTAAGAGTTGCTGTGAATGGTAAAAAAATGTATTTTGTGCACAACAGTTAACTACGCTGGATTTGTATTCTGTTTCTCACTGTGACCCCAAGACTCTGGTACAAATATTTCCCTAGAATGGATTCATTCTATGAATGCTTTCAACAAATATGTGACTTTTTTTTCTTGATACACAAACAGCTACATTTCACAAGCCTAATGGACAGGAAATTATGAGCATTATTATTCTAACGTGTTTTTTTTTACTTAGATAAGGTTAATGGCATCCGGAATTCAGAATGTGTCCATGTAATTCAAATAAAATGGCATCAAAACAACATGCAATGTTATAATTGATAACAAGTCTCAATACTAACAAATATTGATACATATATACCCACATATTTGAATATGCGAATATATTGTGTAGTACTACTGTACAAATGAGCAATCTGAAGTAGCAAAAACGTAATAATGCTACTGAAAATCACTATCACACGTGTCTACAGATAAGAACACACTGGAACTTTGTTGTCCAGTATAGCTCTTGCCAAGTTGAAAAGAACTTAAAAAAACCCCTAAAAAACTCCTGTACAATACTGGTAGTTCACTTCAAAGCAGCATCTTTACCTCTGAACAAACAAGCTTTTTTCCAACATGTCAGCCCACCCTGACCAAAAGAGCCTTTGGGAGTGCGGTGTGTTTGAACAGAAGTGCAGCATACACAGTCAGTGGGAAGATCCAGGGTTGTGGTTGGCCCAATCCCTCTATGCAAGCACATAAATCTGCTTGTGCCCTGGAGGTGGGAACCGGCAGCACTAATTAACTGTAGAAAGATTAGGGGTCAGGGCCCCAGTAATATTAGCATTAATAAACTTGATCCCTCAAAAGAAAGCAATCAGCCGAGGGGGTAGTTAGGTCCCTCTCTGCAGCACTGTGACCCGGTCAGATTACTTTTAGATCTCTTAAAACAAATGCATATGTGTAGATGCCGGTGTGTTAGATGCTAAACAGAATTACTGACAAAAAAGCGTCTTAATTTTTTGTTTTAATAAACACAAAAAAATGCATTATGACAATAATTAGCAAATTAAGGTATATAGGTTTGAGGTACCCAATTTTGGGTCAAATATGGACAAAGCCAGCCATTGGGTTACATTTTTAAATTACATTTTTTACCCAATGTTTGAGTTTGTCCATATTTGACCCAAAATTGGGTTTAAACAACCCAGCATTTTTTTGAGTGCAGCTGCGTGAAAAAAAGCTATGGTGGACACACAGCCTTAGGGTTTGTTGCATGTAATTATGCATAATTTATAATTCCGTTTCTACTATAATAACTGCACGTATGCTAAAAAAATATTCAGTGAACAAATATATATGGTCCAAAAGATTTCTACTTCAAATAAATGCTGTTCTTTAAAAAAAAAAAAAAAAAATCAAAGAATAAAAGTGTCACACAAATATAAAGTAGCACAACTGTTTGTTATTAAGAAATATTTCTTGAGCAGCAAATCAGCATATTAGAATGATTTCTGAAGGATTATGTGACACTGAAGACTGGAGTAATGATGCTGAAAATTCAGCTTTGAAATCACAGGAATAAATTCAATTATAAAATGTATTAAAATAGCAAACATTTAAGACTTATTTTTAAAACAAAAATTGTAGCAACCCCAAACGGCAATCCAAAACCACGAACGGTAGTGCAAAACTTGTGAAAAAATAAGATGAATTAAGATAAAAAAGATGAACAAAAGTAATATGGCAAGAATATGAATGTTTCAAATAATGGTCAAAATGATGCAAATGCACAATTGAAATAATGTTTAAATAGTTGGGTTAAATTTGCAGTTGTTCATCAACTAAAATTAGATGAGTAAAACTGACAAAAAAATCTATGTATATGGCATGACAAAATAGACAAAACTGAAAGGATATATTTATTTAAAGACTTTTTTTTTTCTAAAAAATGATGACCAAAAATAAAAACTAAGAGAAAAATAAAAGTGAACACATTATTTGTACCTGATTGTCAATATCAGGTCTTGTGATATGATCTGGGAATGTAGAGAAAGGAGGTAGAGTACTATGACCTCAGCTCTAAGAAGTCGTATTCAATATCTAAATCAGCCTTCGTCTGGGTGTTCAAACCATCTAACAACAAAGCATCATCAATAGAAAGGTCCTTGGCCAGAGGACGAGGCATAAATGAACAGGACACACATTAGCCCAGTCATGTGGGCAGCCATAGGGCACCTCTACAGATGAAGTGGTGCCACTTTGATCCCAAAGCCCACTGCTGCCAGGCCCAGAAGAGCCAGATTAGGCAGCCAAAGCGACACAAAGCATGCACGACAGCTCACTTTGTTCGGCCTGGCTCAGTAAAATGACAGAGAATGCCACGGTGCCCCAAAAAGTCTCCTCTAGAGGTTTCCACTTCTTTTGAGGCAACCTCAGCGTTGTAAAAGGGGGAGATCAAAGGGTAGCACGAGTCACTGATAACTATAGTATATGTATAATGACCCACTTTGAGAGCGACGCTTTTGTTGCTACAGTGCATGGATGTCGAGACCCTTCGCTATTAGTCATGCTGATGCCTCATTTTCATACGACCTTTATTTGATTACATTCTTTATTTTTCTCCAAGACATTAATGATGAAAGAACGATGGTGACGATATTCTATAGAAAAGCTTTACGAGCCAAAAGGTTGCTCATTTGGAGTGATTGCTAAGTGATTACCCTGAACTTTCCATGCAAAATTAGGTTGAATCTGTGGACTACTATGTAAAAATTCGTCTGTCAATCACTGAAAAGGAAAGTGGAAAATACTATGTTCGTTCATAAGGAAAGGCACGTCTAACCCTGTGATTGAGACGATTCTAACAGAGGAGACTTCTCCCACAAGTCTCTAAGTCTTGAGAAGCAACACCTGCCACAGAAAGATCAAAGCTGTTTTCACAGTCTGACTTTTCCCCTTTGACAGTATTATTTTGTGACAAGCTGTGAACGGGAATAAATGTGTGAGAACCATGAACTCTACCTCTCTTCCACTCTGCCTCCTTCTGCATGGTGCACACAACATAATCGCCATTATGGAAGAGTTTTTCTAGCAAAAATCTCAATGCTTAAATTCTAAACTTCATTATAATAATGTGCAAAATGATCAATTTAAATGCTTGAATACAATTCAATTTACTTAATTGAAGCATAAACTGTAACAAATAGAAAAACAAATATATCAGTTGTTTTATAGGATCATTGTTATAATCAAGCACAGCACTAATAGAATTACAAATTTAACTGTTCAAATTATGAATCCAAAGATAAACCACGTGCAAATGATATGCTATGTTAGGTATGTTAATCTGGACAGATGTACAGAGCTTTACAGTGGAAGAGGGACATGGGAAAAAGATTAATGAATCAGCGAAACATGTCATACTTATACAATGGCAAGACAAACTTATAAGGCAGCATCTAAGTGCAAATAGCAATTATTCTATTGACATTTTCATTCTAAGTGAAAATAGCATATTTGCTTAGCAATAGATGATATTTATGCCAAGTGAAAATAGCGATAGATTCTAAAACACTAAAAATAGCAGTATTTTCTAAGTGTACAGTAAATAGTAGTTATATGCTGTTAATAATTATAAATAGTGGAAGATACTATTTGCACCTCAGTGTTATTATACAATGCAATAATAACAGAGTGTAAAGTATTATATTTATTAAAATTGTTAAATGGGTGCCGCCTTATTGGGACAATAAATATGTGGGGAAAGGGAGTGGAGCGAGTTCGACAAAAGGTGGATTCGAACTCGAGTCAAAACTTTCTGTCATGAGCCTTACTCACTATTGCTACTGTTTGCAATCTAGCGTCTTGCATACCGTAATTCCTCAAATAAAGACCGGGGCCTTTATTTACCTGAACTGCAGATGGTAGCCGGCTTTTATTTGAAGCAGGCTTTTATTAGAGGCAGGCCTTTATTTCTAATTCGCGATCCCCGCCCGCCCGCCAGTTTCCATGGTGACGCGTCATGCTTGGCAAGTGTTCACCACAGCCAAAATAGCGCTGTATGACAGATGTAGCGCTTTTATTTCTAAATATTAACAAACTTGCTTACCATGTCATCAGCTATCTTCTATTCTGACTCTCAAATCAGTGTAAGTGACTTTGTTTTAAAACCCTTTATAAATTATCTTGATCTGTAACGTGAGATGGGCACCGCAGTTCAGAAATTCCTGTCTGTTGGATTTATTACGTTACACAGCGCGTGAATTCTTCAGTTTCTCCTGAAATACATGAAAGTAAGTGGCCGGTGAACTGGGAGAAGAATAGAGTAAACTTTATAGTTACTTACACTGTGTATCTGATATGAATAAAACAGGTCGCCAAATATATTTGAATGGATTGTTATTGCTGCTTCCATAGACACCATTGTGTATTTTTACAAACTATAAATGTATTGTTTCGCTATAAATCATCATATATTTAAATGTCTGAAACCTAAAATAAACATGTGGTTAAAAACACTGAATAGTTTTGATATATGACAAGCGCTGAGCGCGTCCGTCTTTGAGTGTACACAAATTTTTCTCCGGCCTTAATTTGAGACCGGCCTTTATTTGTCCGCGTTGACCACGCCCCCGGCCACTATCAGAGGCCCGGCGTGTATTTGAATACCGGTTTTTATTTGAGGAATTACGGTAATTTTGTCTGGACTCTGGCCCAAGCAGATGTCAGTGGGTGGAGTTAGTGTAAATAGCCTCTCCCAACAAGGACACTCCAAACTAATAATGCATAGCATACAGCAGTTTATAGTGGAAAGAGGTTTTTTGAGGAATTGAGGAAAAACAAAGAGCAACAATTAACATTAAGGAATCACTTAAAAGCATATTCAAACATAATGACATGAACTGATGTGAACAAACTGGGGGGAAAAACTTGACACTTTAGGGGCTTTCACACAGGATAGTTCTAGGAACTTAGTTCCCCGAGAACTAATGGTTCCCCTAGGAACGTTTTCTGGTTGCATTCGCACCGCCAGTAGGAACTCTGAAGTGACGTAAGCCACGCTGCTTGTTGGGACTTTTATTTTGAAGGCGCTGAGAACGCCAGCCAGAGCCTAAGCAAACAAACAGTGCTCATCTCTGTCTAACAGTCCTATCTAATACATTATTAGATAGAACTGGTTTACATAGAAAGACAGTATATGAAACGTTATTAGCGTGCATGTTTCGCGTGCGTTCGGCCAATCAGCGAACACTAACGTTACGGATAGTTCATATAGTGCTGGTTTAGACCCTACTCTGAAGTAGAAGCTAAATTAGTTCCTCCAAAAGAACTAAAATCGTTCCTTCCTGCGGTGCGAACACGGTGACATCCAGGTACTTTCGCCAATTGTTCTAGGATCTATGAAAAGTTTTCTCCGGTGCAAAAGCCCCTATTGTTCATGTTCATTAGTTAGGGTTTGAAGCAGTGTTGTTTTCAACAAAAATAAATCAGTGAACAAATCTGAAGAAATCTTTGGGGTGAACTGATCAAAAGATTTGACTCACTGAGATCAAATCAAAAATGCGTCCTAATGCATTGTTTGACATGACTGATGTAGCGTGTAATTTGCTCATGATTGATCAACTCTCATCAGCTTAAGCTTTTGATTCATAAATTGAACAGGCATCTTAAACTTTTAATTCACAATTTGAGTCATTCATTTGATTCATCATTTGAGATGTCAGTCTAGGCAATTTTTCACTTGAACATTGTTATACTTTTAATTATGGCAGTGCTGTACTAGATGATTATAAAAAAAAAAATCAAATAAAATGTGCATTTCATTTCCTTGCTGTTACAGTTTATGCTACCCCATTATGAGGAAATAAAACTGCAGTTCAGTATTTGATTTATCACCTCCATTTTGTCAGGAAAAACATCTATATTTCATATATCTCCTGTATTCAAATTCAAAACACAACATAGAAACAAAAGTGGATCTACTTTCAAAAACTATTGATCAGCTAGTGTTTTGTTCTAATGTGAACAAATAATAATAAAAATGGGGCTGTACAGGAGGGAATCAGAGGAGAGAGAAAAGAAGGAGGGGTTTCTCCAGTACGCATGCAATGCTGTGCCGGCCGGCCCCTGGCAGTGGTCATCATTAAAGTGCTTAATAGACCGTGGCAGGTCCACAACAGCTGACAGCCGACGGGTCCAGCGCCGAGTTTCCAGGGAGTGAGGGTCACCTTCAGGGGAGGAAGTGCTTTATCAGACCGTAAGGCCAGCCGGGCATCACGCGCTCCTTCACCCTGCCCAGGTGCTCGGGATGGATGTCCACCGGCATTCAGGTGGAACCGCAGAGCCCCACCTCCACACCATCAAAAATCGCCAAAAACATTAGGCAGGGAAGTAATGCAATTTCCCTACAAAAATGCTTGAACTTGCCAAGTTTTCAAACTTTCAAAGGACTCTGTTTCTTTCATATTTTCTTTCTTTCATTTGCTCTCCAAATGAAAAGTAGCTTGCCTCTTGAGAAAGCATTGATTGGAAATGAGGTACCATACGGACTGAAGCTGATATTTTAAGAAGGCTGAAAACAAGTTACTGTATTTAACTTACGACCATATTTAAAGGTCAATGAAGCAAATCATTTTGCAATGGTCACAATCATATACTACTGACTGAACCTGAAACGTGGTGCGTTTGAGCTTTTGCACTTCAGCAGCCATCACTGTGTGTGAAGTATCCGTTTTCAGTGTGAATTGTGTGAATTAAATGCCTTGTAGCGATGTGAGAGACAGGTATTCCATAACCGCTCAGAAACCAGCGCTCTACTGCCAAAACAAATTTTGCTTCGGATGACTTTTGCCTGAAGCACAGATTAAGCCTTTGTCAACATCTGTGAAATATCCATGAGCATTAAATTTCCATGAATGAAGACGAATAAAAACAGTAGCTTCAGGAAGTGTGAACCCCGCCTTCACATCCCGAATCTTACGACAACACTGACTGACTGTCTTATAGCTGGTTAATAAGCCTATCTCCCACGGAGAAATATATTTATATTAGTGCTGGGCAATGATTAATCGTGATTAATCGCATCCAAAGTAAAAGTTTGTGTTTACATGTGTCTGTGTGCTGTGTATAATTATTTGTATATATAAATACACACAGATGAATGTATATATTAAAGATTTTTATTTATTTATGTACATAATATTTATATATAACAAACTATGTATAAATATATATACAGTATATACATGCAAATATTTCATAAATGCATACATGCATTTGTGTGAGACACATATTATTTAAACACACTTTTATTTCGGATGCGATTAATCATGATTAATCGTTGCCCAGCACTAAATTATACATCTTCCTTCCTTCAATGCATTTTAAATTCCCTTGCATGGCCAATCCATGATTGGCTGGGGCTCCCAGAGTACTGCCTTGTTGCACTTCCAGAAAGGCAGAGAAGTGCCCCGAGCAGTCTCAGAGGACACGGTTTATCTGGGTCTGGACACAGGTGCGTCTCCAAATGAGAAACACTGAGGAGGGAATAAGCTCCCGGACGAGACCCCAAAACGCAGAAGCAGGGGAATGTGATTCAAGGTCGGCCGTGGTAAGCAGCAGCTCGGCACCGCTGATTGATTGGCTATGCAAGAAGCATCTGGCACACAGGAAACAGGAAGGTGACTGGGGGAATCACCAGGTGGTTCCGATGAATTATAGCCATTTTGCCCAGCGCCTTCCCCGTCTCCCAGCCTACATACATGCCGTTATGGAGCGCCATTGTCAAGCCGCTGATACCTTGTGGATAAAGAGAGCTTTGCGTGAAAAGGCCAAATGCATGTGTGGCATGCTCATGAAAAACTTTCAGACAAACTTCTGTTTTTCATTCATTGCAACACTGATACCCAAGAATCGTGTCTTTAAAATGTCAAATCAGAAAACACTAGGACCTTTTTATACTGTATGTGATCACCATGAATATTGATGACACATTAATTAACATCCAAATTTAGCCATTTAATTTTAAATTACATCTCGGACGTAGCTAGTGCGAAACGTACTTCAGGGATATAAATTGCATTTCACAAGAATGAACGTGATGGATTGTGTCAAATTAAGGCTGATAAATTCATCTGACATTTACAATTTACAAAACTACAGAAAGCCAATGAGACTGGGTCATAAGCACTTGAAAAGGTCTGTCATCAGGGAAACAAAATCAGACCACCATCTGAGAGTTGCACAGTTCAGGGCCATTTTAAGACAATAAGAAGGGACTTTCGGCCAGGCACCCACTCGCGTCCCACTGAGTCCCTAATCAGCTCTGCACTGCTGGAGAGAGACCTCAGAGAGAACAGCATACGGAAGGGGACAGGAAAAGCATCACCCCTATCGCTTTATATATCATGCCTCACTAGTCCGTAATCAGTTTTGCATAATGATGGTTTGCAAAACACATCAATATAGAAAACTATATAAAGACAGTGTGGGTTAACGAAAAAAGAAAAATATAGAAAGTAAATCGAAACTAGCAATCGAGAAGGTTGTAATTCATATTGGAATAAATATAGAATATCTTACTAAAGCATTGTGTTAAATGGGTGTGCTCTTTCAACTATAGGCACTTCTGGCCCAAATGGAAGGAACAGTTTATCCAAAAATGTAACAAACTGTAAATGCAAAAATCATTTTCGACAGGTTTGTCGTTTCAAACCTGTATGTCTTTTTGATGAATTCTTTAGAATGTCTCATGTGTTTTTGTCCATACAATAAAAGTCAATGTGGTACAAAACAATATTTCATACAGTTCTGAAACAACAGGAGGGTGAGTAAATGATGACTGAATTCATTTTTTTGTGTGAACTAGTGCCCACAGTTGAATTTCTTGGTGTTTCACAAAACAAGGAAAGTCATACACATTTATTTTATATTAAATCATAGAAAATGGAACAACGCAAAATTGTCATTCTGGGCGGATAAACGCTCTTATAACAAACATTTCACACTTTCACTAATTTATTAATTATTTATTTTGTAAAAAAAAAAAAAAAAAAAAAACTTGCTAAACGGGCATTTTATCCTAAATACAATAAAATACCATTTCCTTTTTTGCAAAATTTGACAAAATTGGATGAAAAATATGGATTTTGGTGCGGAAAAAATGACACCACAGCTATCAGACAGTATACAATCTATACATAAAATCTATGTGAAAAGTAACAAAAATAAATGTAGGCATAGCAATGGGTTGCAGATTCAATGAATTCAAAAATAAATAAACTGAAGAAACACCCTTATTTGTGTAATTTGTACTCCGCTCAAATGCCTAAAATACTAGTATACTAAAATTACATTTTTAAAATAGAGGGCTATCAACATTTCACATAATCAGGTCATTTCTCCTTTCACTTTATACAGTACATTAGCTTCAGCACCAAGGCGACAACGTTTAAAATACAAATAAATACATAAAATAAAAGCAGCAAAACAGAGGGCAAATCATCACCTCACTGTCTGAATTCACTCGCCTCATTACGTAAGGACGGCAGAAATGCTGTATCCCCACAGGCCACAAGACACTTCAGACAATGACCCTGGTCAACGGATGGCAGTGAAGGACCTGGAAGGTTCAGCTCATTTATTACAAGCAGTACGATGCCTATATGTCTCTCTCCGCAAGACTTCCTGGCCACAATTATAAGCTAATATAATCATTGTCACATTTGATGGTTTTACACTTCACAGATCACAGGCTTTACTTTAGAAATGTGCCACAGACATCTCTATGCTCTGACCTGCACGTACAGTAGTGGAAACTTAACACGGGAAATTACATTCCCTTTAAAGAAGGAACACCGTACATTTGTTTTATGAACTTGTCTTGCTACAATTAGACACATTTATACAACAAATTGATTTTGTATGAATAGAAAGATGAATCAATAGAACTGAATCTAATGATGTGGTTAAAAAGGACCAACCAACGTACCGGAAACATTTACATTTACAATTTCAGGTCACTGTCTGACAGAGAGACGAATGGTTAACCTGTCAAACTACACCAAGAACTCATCAGCAGGGCACTAGATGACAGATTAATGGAAATGTGCCATATAATTTTTAATTACCTCTAAAGAGCAGGAGCACAGATTCACTTCAAGGGCTGTCAGTCTGTTAACGAGCAGAGAGCCAAAAAAGGCCAATATCTATAATCTAGGATCTATTTTGAGCTCAATGTCACATATTATAATCCCATTATATGCTAAATAACTGGTACATGGCTCACCATTTTATGAGGGAGCTATGGTGACAGAGGACATAAATATAACATTACAACCATCTTAGAGTCCAGATCAACCTAGAAAATAAATAATGGGCACTCTCATGTAGTCACAGCTGCTTCAATTTTTACAATGACTTCATCTGTGAATTGCACACAATCCGATGAAGGCATGTTAACTGTGCTACTTTCTTTCAATGAAAATCTTGACCTCTGCTGTAGCTTTAAAGTCAAATATAATGCAGTGTGATGCATCAAGCGGGCTTTGACGTCAATGTCATTTTGTCATGAGACAACATTTTGACATGTCATTGATGTCAAACCTAAATGTGTCATATTTGATTTGAGAGCTAAACATGAAAAGAGAAGCAAAGATTTTCAGCAAATAAGCTGTTTTCATAATAGTGTAGTCAACTGGTTCCTACAAATAGCAGGGAACTGACAAAATCGTGATATTTTTTTTTTTCTCACATTAAAATGTGCCTTGCAATAGCAAATCTCTTCGTTTGGAATCTTTAAATAATTAGAATCATGACTTGCTGGAACTCACTGTAAGGCATTCTTTGTTGTTGTAGAGAAATAAATATTTAGTTAAATACTGCTATGTATCACCATGTTTCCAATTGAGTTATACATTTAAATTAGTGTGTTGTTTACTTATTAGTGTAAATTATGAGTCCCTAAAGGGACATGGTGAAGAAAATAAATATTTGAGGAAAAAATATTTGTCAATATTTTACATTCTCTTGCTGCGTTCCATCGAGAAAGTTTTTATTTACTCGATAAATGTTTTGCGTTCCCCCGAGAAACCTTATGTTCACGCAAAGAACACAAACGTTTTTCAAGCGAACTCAAAAGTTGTTGCGAGAAAACGCAATGGTTTTACGAGTGAACGCAAAGTTTCTCGGGAGAAAACGCAAAACTATTTTCAGATTTTTTCCATCAACATTTACCCTTTTCACATTTCCGGGTTTCTCAGAAGCGCAAGTCATGATAGTCAGATTGATAACGGCAGTCAGAAAACACGACTGTTCAAATGATCATTGTTTTATTTTATTTTATTTATCAAAGATGCATTAAACTGATCAACTATGACACAAAATACATTTATAATTTTTACCAATTTTTTTTTTTAAAAAAATGCTGTTTTGTTGAACTTTCTATTTCAAATAATCCTTTTTTTATAGCAAAGAATCCTGAATTTTTTTTAGCAAGGTTTCCACAAAAATCTTAAATGGAAAAAAAAATATTCTTAAACACTAAATCAGCATATTAGAATGATTTCTGAAGGATCATGTGGCACTGAAGTAATGATAATGATGCTGAAAATTCAGCTTTGACCACAGGAATGAATCACATTTGAAAATATATGAAAATAGAAAAAAAATATTTAAAACTGTAATAGTAATTACTAATTGTAATATTATTTGTAATATAAAAATTCACAATATTGCTGTTGTTATTGTATTTTTTGATCAAATAATTTCAGCCTTGGTGAGCATAAGAGACTTCTTACAAAACACTTTACCGAACCCAATTTTTATATTTTAGGAGGGTAGGCTTGACTGTACTTGGCATACAGTTTTAAAGTAGCTTCCCTAAGACTGAATGAGTCATAAGGAGCACTTTTATGGTGCTTTTTGGAGCTTGACAGCCTATTCTTCACAAATTTCCCTTTTGTGTCCCATATAGAGGAAAGAAAGTCATACAGGTTTGGAACGACATGAGGGTGAGCAAATGACAACAAAACTTTCCTTTTAAGGCAACTTATTCCTTTACCACATTGAACTTGAAGAAAACTTTGTGTCTAATCCCTATGCATGACGAGAGAAAACCGAGTTAAAGCTATGAAACCTATTCTATGAATACACAAGCGATTTATGAGGATGGATCGTGGTGCCTCTCTTGGTATTCATGCTTGTATATAGGGCTGATCTACCTTCATCTTCTGTATTAGGGTTCGCCGCGTCTCTCATAAACACTGCTGAGATGTGACTAGGCTCCCTCATGAATGTGAGAGCAGACCTTGTTTTGTGCCCGACTGAAGCTGAAAGCCAATCAATGGTTTGCAGGCGTAGTGAAGACCTTCGTTAGAAGTGACCTTGGGAGATGGTAATGCCACTAAACCTGGTGATATGCTGGGATGACGGTTGTGATTAAAGAATTACGGCAAAGGCGTAAACATCACTTGCTTTGAAATGAAAGCGTTCAGTCCCCCTGCCTGGAGTGAAAAAACAGTAAACACAAGAGTAGCACTGCTGCCTATGGGAGACATTACATTCATGAACAAAGTTGTGTTTACAGAATTAATGTACACCATGCATGTATGATTTGCCTAAAGTCTGTATATATTAATGTGCAAACCCAATTTAAATGTCAAAGGATTTCAACAAGTTTCAAAGAAGGTCTTTGTTTTCAACAAGAAAGCTTCACACAAGAATGCACCAAAACATAAGAGACACTTCACACTCTAAATCCTCCTGCTGCTTGCATAAAAAAGCACTATTTAAAATTAGATATAAAATTTATATAAATATTGACATTATTTCTGGAAATGTGTTGAATATGCTGTAAATGGAAAAGAGGTGTCAATGCTGTGCAATCTAGCCATATGGCGAATGCCTGTATTTATTTTTTGTTGAGATATTATATCAAAGGAAATCTGTTGAGGAGTAAATGGCAGTTACATGATAAAAACCTTGTAATGTCATTAAACCTAATTTGGTACATAATTGCTCAACCCAAAAAAGCTGAGGTACTTTATCGCTCCAGTGTCTCAAGCACTAAACAAAGACCAGGTTATTTCTCCCCTCAACAAAACTCCCCAAGACTCCATTCCTATGTCCACATTTCTGTCATCACAACCGAAAATGGCAGCCAGCCATAGAAATCACTCAGCACACCTGTCAGCATTACCCTCCAGAAAATAATTTGCACAAAACTATAACAAGCAGTTATAATTAGCTGAGGGTTATTAAATATGTCCAACACTGGATATCTGGACTACAAAGGAAATCTAATAAGATGTGCCTGGTGCATTTTTTCCTCCTTTCTCTGAGTCAGCGGCTGTGGTAGGCATAAATTAATGTGCATATGGAGAGCGATGTCACAGGATGTGAGGCAACCACTGAGGCCTTTAGCAGCTCTGCGGGAAAGCAATCTGTGTGAGTCTGGAGTTGCAAATATACCACGGACACCTGTTTTCATACACATAGTGCTAGCATGGATGACACTCACCTCTGGTAAAAGGTTCACAGGTGTGTCTTAGTTTAAATCACTATATTTATAATTTACTATGAGATTCAACATTTATATTTACACTACCAATGAAAAGTTTGGGCCTTTGTTGTTACAACGTTTCCTCCCCTGCATTTTAGTATAATAGTGAAGTTTTAACATTTAAAAAAATGTTTAGGGGCTTTATTTTATATTTATTTTATTTTGTATATAATGTATACAGGGCTTGACATTAACACCCACCAACCTGCCAAATTTCAGCAGTGGCGTATAACGCCTACAAGTCATTTTGGCATCTGAAAAAATAAAAATATCTAGATTTTTCGGTACATATCAATACTAAAATATCTCAGAATACACAGGCCTACAAGATACCAGCTGCACTTTCTCGCTCTCTCATCTCTCCGACAGTGAGTTGACACATAAACCTGCTTTCTCTCACTTCATATTGCGTGTATTGTGTATTGTGTACTGTGTGCCCAAAAAACTGCCTCTCAGATAACAACCATTAAGTAGTTTTGCACTGATTATTGCACTTAAAAAGTCATATACTCACAAAATAATGTCAAAATACCGGTCTTGGCGACTATTCATGTAAACACATTCAGTCACGTTTTAAGTGAACGTAAACATTTGAGACTGAGAAAGAATAATGTGTAACAGTATAATGGACCTGTGCGTCAGGTCTTAAAGGGACAGCAGCCTAATATACCTGCTGCCAAATTATGGGATAATATTAAAATTATCTATATGACAGTTTTTCCTCATGGCATCAATATCAAAATTGTGGCCAGTAAAAATGCTCAGGGGCAAGTAACTTTAGAAAACCATTGGCCACAGTGGCTGGTCATGAAACTGATATTGTACAGTGCTCTGGAAACTTCTACAGTACTTCTATATTAAAATACAGCCATGGATAAAACATCCATCGGGGGAAAAAAAGTATGAAAAACATGAAGTCATTAATTCCTTGTACAGAAACAAGCAAGTACTAAACCTTTTATTTGTTGGTGTGAGATAAATGGCTAGTTTTTCCTTCATTACTTGTCGAGCAGTTGTCTGATGCAGTGGCGGTGTCGTGTTCCACGTCATGCCCTGCAACTTTAATTAAATGCGTTATAAAGAATGCACAGATTCGTAGACCCCATTACGGTTGATTCAATGATAATTAAAATATCCATCTGCGAGCATTAAATTGAAAATGCCCCCATGCGTAGCTGTGTTGAAGTGTAATGATGAGAGCGTATACTGGGAGGGAAGAATTAGAAGACGGGTATGAGACAAAGACGTGCTTTCGCATGCTTGACGGCACTTTGATTATCTAATCAAATCATTCACATCTAGACAGGCTCTCTGCAGCTGATCTGGACTCATGACTTGTGGAGGTGAGCAACTCTGACGGCCACCACTGTGGAAAAATGTGACATCCCTACCGATGTCATGGACGCGCATAAACTGTACGTGTCAGTTTGGTTCGGCCCCACCGGCGCCTGCTCCCCGCTGCTCCACTTCTGCCTGTTAATTAACTGTAATGATGTAAACAAGAACTCATTCTGACCACCTCGCCACTGACACAGGAAAAGCAATCTGTTAAAACAATCACCAGGGACAGACCACCTCTTGCACCTCCCACCATCCTCTCACACTGCAATCAACACTGACGGCCGCGATAACGACGGCAAGATGGAACTCTGGCTGCATGAACTGATTAGGTGATTTCTTGCACTTTTCGCAGCTGGGTGAATCTGCCTCGCCCATGGGATGAAAGCTGTCAGGAGGTGTTAGCGATGGTGCGCACATTGACAGACCTTCATATAACCCAGGTCCAAATGTCTCTTAATGAATGAAACATGCTCCTCTCTCACAAAGGCTCTCGTAAATAACAATCCTCCCCCTTTTAAGAAAGAGTTCCTCTGGGTTTTACATTCTGCATTTTTAATGGCAATCGGTTTTACCTCAAAAGCCTGGTGCACATTGTCTGATCTTGGCCAGCAAGATACAAGATTACTTTCAACAAAATTAGTTTCCTTCTAAGACAAACTTTCCAACATTGCTTGTTTTGACATGCTCACTGAAAGTCAATTACTTGAATCTTGGCCTTATATGAATCTTTTGAACACATTTTGGGTTGCACACCCAGCAAAAATTGGAACTTATATGCAACAAATATCTTTCCTTCACGCTACGTTCATACTATAAAAATCTGCATGTCAATAGCCGCGTTTCCATTACAGATTTGCGCAAAACTTTTGCGATATTTTCTAAATGTCGATAAAAAACTATTGCGAAATGACGGCGTTTCCATTAACTGATGTTATGCGATACAACGTCCTTTTTTTCCCTCTCGCGATAAGTCATTTAAACATCATGGTAACGGGTAGGTTATAGCCTATCAGCCAACACCACACTAGACATTATTATTATTATTAGTGGAAGGAGACGTGGTGTGTTATCCAAGCTTTAATGGCAGGGAAAGACCCTTATACTGCGAACGGCATAAGGAGTTTCTGGGTGTTTCTCCCTCATTTCTGCTCCGAGATCTTGATTGTGGCATTTTTTAAGGTTTAGAATCCAGTATTCCTGTAGCCTAATTATGGTTTCTTTTATGAATTTAATAAAGAACTATGTCCAAACTGTCAGTGTACATTTGTGTCCATTCGTTTTTCCTTATTTAACCCGTATTGCAAAACGAAAAATGAACGGTGGCTGTTTTTTTTAAATGCAAAGTTGAACACCAATTTTTTTTTTTTTGGAACTGTACACAAATGCTGCGCAAAAATAATAATATATCGACTAAATTTAAGATGTTTGTTTATGACTTTTTGCCCCTTTATTAAACATTTAAAATATTCCCAACTTAATACGAAAAAAAAGTCGATTTTAATGGTTTTCTAAGGCCAAATTAGAACCTGGAAATTATATTTTTCCTGCAGTGCTGAATGAGAAGAGCCATATTTATGTCTCTGGAACCACAGCCTACAGAAAGGCGATTTAGGTGAGTTATAGGCTAATGATAATAAATGTGTCTGAAATTTTAATTTTTTATTAATAAAATATTGTTTTCTAAATCAGAGTCGGCTAAAAACACATCTCCATCTCCGCTGTAAGGCGCGAATAGCACCTTTAGATAGAAATGCACCTTTCATACGGATTAAGCAGAAGGTATTAGCTTTCGATTCGAATTTGTTCGTTTTAAAGTGGACATTGCAAGCTTTAGCCTTAGGCTACTTTGTTTCAGTTCTCGCGCTCCAGTTCACGGAGATCATGAAAGCGCGCATGATTGTTTTATTTTATTTTACAAAAGCACAACGTTTTCTTGTTATTGTGAGTTTACACAAATAAAATCATAGTTGCGAATAATGTAGCCTATTATTATTTTCTGTATGACCAGAAATTATAGAGTATAGGCTATGCCTATTTTAAGTTGTTTCATCTGTTGATAGGAAAAAGCAATTCGCGCCAGCGCCTGCCGCGCTCAGCACAAACACTTGGATATGCGTCAAAATCTTGTTTTTTTTGTGAATATCTTAGCCCTGTATTATTATTGTCTAACCATTATGAATGACATTTGACGAATTGCTTTGTTCCTTTTTTTGGATAAAAGCGTCTTCTAAATAGGCTATGTAGCCTAATAAATGTTATAATAATGATGATAATTTGGCCTATTAGTCTATTATTATTTGCGTATACCACGGACCCCAAACACACCGAGTCTTCTAAGTCAGGTGACTGTAAATGCGCAAAAACTGTTTCCATTGCACTTTTGCGAAATATTCCTTTTTCGAATTGCCTGAAAAACCTCCTCATGCGAGCGTAAAAATTTTTTGCGATAAATGGGAGTTTTTGCGAAATTGACGTGTTTCCATTGAGCGTTATTTCAATTCGCAATTTCAATTTGCGCAATTTGAAGGGTAATGGAAACGCGGCTAGTGAGGATGTCAGAACACAATATGATTGATCGTCAAGTAAGTGCTGTCAAATTAGACCATAATTCAAAGATTTTGTTATATAACGCAATGACATTCAAACAAGTGTGAATTGAGTGTCCACTGTTTTACTCCCAAACAAACTTCAAAAGTAACTATATATTGTTTGATTAGGTTTTGTTTAAATTACGTTTAATAAAAATCCTTATCGCAATAAACAGCACAACCACAGATTCTCAAGTGGTACCTCAGTCTATAAGAGCCGTAGGGAATTGCTTTGGCACACAGAATTCTTCCACCTGCCATGTGTCATAGTGAAACTCAAAGGAGATGAAGTCTCTTGTTTTGCTTCAGAATGTGAAACCCACCCTTGGTAATGTCTAATTAATATCCACTCATTGTGGAATTCTCATCTCCCACAGAGCCACTGAGACCAACATCTGTTTAATCAACATTTTCCACTGACAACCTCTTGGCTGTCGATCCTATTGTGGTGTGGCAGAGAAATACAAACAATTGAAATTCACTAGATGATCCCAAAAGTTTCCTCCTTTGAGAATTCACTTGACAAGTTGACAGACAGCACCTATCAAAGCCTAGCACAGTGCATTTAGGTGAGTAAAGTCCGCTGGCGTAAACTTTTCCAATTCAAACTTTTTTCGTTTTACTTTTGTTGCACATAGCTGAGTGCCATTTCCTCCCCACACGTACTCTAAAATTACCTCCAAAAGGAAGAAAGATAAGGGTACACAGTCACAGATGGCTCCCTGAGGCTCGTAATCAGTTAGCCACACCCTGTATGCCTGCTACATGCTTTATTTCTCCCACTATGCCCCTTCATCAGCCTTGATTAGAACGCTGGAGTAAAATGTCACATTTTACATACCTCCATATTTCAGGCCAACACCAAACCTGACTACGGTTCCTGGATGGTCGGGGTGAAATGTCAAGGGATGCACCAATTCCCACTTTGCAATCTCACAAATTCGTCACTTTCAGAGCGAGGGCGACTCTGGAAATTACAGACGGCCTCTTCGTTAATACGTGCTAGCCAACCCGAACGCCACAGCCCTAATTGGAGCTAATTGGCTTAGTGTTCCCTGTGTTTCTGGATCAGATAAATAGCAAAGACAACACTAAGTGACACTGTGACCTTTTTAAAGCTTCGCTCTAATTAACCTTTTAGATGCATGCAGGTGTTTTTATGTAGGGCAGAGGAAACAAACTTGACTACAGAAGTCTGGAAGGGAATCGTGTTTTGCGCTCTGCCACAAACTCCGGTGGAGAGTGTGTCGCCATTACAGCTGCTCGGGAAAGCGCGGATATTAAAACCATAAACACGAGAGTGTTCCGAGATAAAAAGGTCCCGCAGCCGAGTAATTTTACATCATCACTCAAATCTGGTGCTCATTACCAAAGCTCTCATCTCCACGCATATGGCTTATGGAAAACAAAGCGGCAGAGTGAGCCTCAAGCTTTCCTGATTAAGTTTACCGCAATGTAGTGAGCAGTGTGAGCAAAATAATTCAATTATAAAAGTTATAATTTCCCTCATTATAGCTCATCGCACGGTTCAATAAGGCAATATCCTAGCAAGTAAAAGAAATGCCGGCGTGTTCCAGAAAAGGAGCATTAAAAGTCGATCAGTGGACACAGAATAAAAAAAGAGAGTTTATATGGATCTACCCATAAACCCTTCAATACCATCAAGTTTTTATTGCGGTTTGCTTAGCGGTCTTAAGGGCTGCCCGTGCACACCCACAATAAAAGCTTTATGCCACTCACAGCTATTCCAGAAACGAAGCCGGTACCACTTACGTACAGTGACAATAATTTATGAGCGGAAGAGGGGAAAGGGCTGAAGAGAAAGTTGGTGTGTGATCCGTTAAGCACATAAATGTACATTAATTAATCACTCTGGGAGCTGAATCCCTGAAAGCGAGAGCGGATGGGGTGGCGGTTTTACATGCAAACATTTAAATGCATAAATAATGAAGCATCACAAAGGTTTTAAATGCTGTGATAAAACTCTTCAGGGATCCATTCCTGCATTTGGAGTGTTTATAATATCTTTTTCACAAGATTTCTGTTGTTGTTTGTTACAATAAGCTGGAACATGATTGGACATGTTCATGCAATAAAACATCACCACAGGCGCTTAGGTACAATGCTGAGTAAAGTCATTCAGTTCAATTATTAATTACCTCATGCATCGCACAAGGTTATTAATTATGCATGTCCCTCGAAATGCATCGATTAAGCACCATGTAAATGAGATGGTGTCAAAAATTGCTGCCAAACAGTGAAGGTAATAATACTGCGATTATTTTCTATCGTCAGACGACTGCATCAAAGAATAGATCTCTAATCTCGGTGCTCTCGCTGAAGAGTACAATTTAAATTCTGCCATCATTTACTCACCCTCATGTCGTTCCAAACCTGTATGACTTTCCGTGGAACACAAAAGATGATGTTTTAAAAAAATGTTTAATGTTGTTTTGGACTGCACAGACTTTCATTGCATGGACAAAAACATTTTAAAAAAAAACTTTTATCAAAAGACAGGGTTGGAACAACATGATGGTGATTAAAATGATGGCAGAGTTTATACTGTATGTTTGAGCAAATTATCCTTTTAAGAATAAATGAAACCTTTTCTGGTTGTGCTGTGTAATGCAAGATGCCAAGTCTCTCTCTTGACCTAGAATACATAACAGGATAAGCTAAAGGCTTCCTATCTCCCACATGTTCTCTTTGCATGCACAATACTAATGTAATGGTGTGTTTAATGAAATGGTAGCACTAGGAGCACCTCCAAGTGGGTTTGGAGGCCAAAAAACATCACAGAGCCAATGGAAACTCTGAAACTATCTAAAACTGGACATTCAATCTCACCGCACAACACCATCAATCAGTCATTCTGCTGGGCTTTCAGCATTTCAATCAACAATGTGTGATTCTAAAAGCAAGCTATTGCTATGATTATACATCTGTCTGGGAAAAGAGAGGCCACTAAATGCTGCCCAACTCTTTGTTGCTGTCCAAAATTATAGTAGACCGCCCAGGAGTTTGTTTAATGGGTATTTACCAAAATATCTCAATGATGTAGCACTGCGGAAAGCACCTACTCGTGGTTCCTTGTGGGCTTTGAAAACCTGGAGGAGGTCTGTTACTCATGGGACTATTAGCGGTCCAACAAAGCCATTCGAGGTATATCAAATATTCTTAATTGGCCAAACGTAAGGGGAAAAACCCTCATTGTTTTGGATCTCACTTGTTTTCCAGAAAGTTTCATAACAGACCCTTGTAGTAGGGTGGTTTTGTTCTTTAAAGGGTTGGCAATTTAATAACTCACATAAATGTCATATAATGAGCAAAAACTCACAAAAGAAATCAATGCAAAATGAGACGATGATGTTGTTTTGGGTAAACATAGTTATTTCTCTTTATATAAGGTTAGGACCGGAGGGTATGTCATGAGTTTGGGGAAAATGAATCGCCTTGGAGTGGGGAATGGCTACCAGATGGCGTTGTCCTCACGCAGGAGTGACTGGCTGTTTTTACAGGATGGGAATGAGAACAGGCTGGCATGGCTAATGAAGACAAGAGACCTCTCCACCTAAAGTTGCTTTAGGGATTCAATCAGTCCTGATGGAGATGATCTGCTTTCTGAGGGGTCGACCATTGACACTACAGTTACAAATACATGCACAACGACAGAACCTCTGCTACGATGTATATTTAAAAATGAGAACAAAATATCACTAGGTTTTAATAACCAGTTTTCTATGACTTTTTTAATCCTTATATAGAAATGTATTTGGTAAATGTGTGTTTTGAACCAAATAAATTCATGTATTAAAAAACAACAACAACCTTTGTCTCAAGTTATGTGAGATGATTAAGATTAAAACAATAAATGCTTTCTTTTCTATTGTATTCTATTGTATTATATTCTAGAATTGTTTCTTGAGCACCAAATCAGCATATGATAATGATTTCTGAGGGATCATGTGACACTGAAGACTGGAGTAATCATGCTGAACAATCAGCTTTGCCATCACAGGAAAAAAAAATAATTTTAAAATATATTAAAAAATAAAACTTCTCGTTTTAGACTGTAATACTATTTCACAATACGACTGTATTTTTGATCATATAAAACCCCAACTTCTGAATTGTAGCTAACTAGCTAAAGATTTTTTCTAGAGCAAGTTCTTCCAGAAGTGATTTTGGTGCTTCAGGCTTAAAAAAAAAGAAAAAAGACAATTAACACCCTGGTTAATCACAAAGTGTGAATGCTTTATCAGCAACACTGTCTGCTATGAGTTTTTTTATTCTCTTTCTGTTCTTCATAACTTTTATCAAGTCTTCTCTCTCGCCTCTTCCGCTGTCCCAAAATACCCCGGAAAGTGTGGTGCATGTTTGACAGAGCACTAGAGCAAGACTCCTCCCACCCAGACCGGTCAGACAGTTTTATTATCTTGACTGATTTTGCGATCTGTACTCACCCGTCCCTTTCATTTTACCACAGCACCGCCCATATGAGCAACTACTGCTAATGGTGCACATAAGCAGAGGCCTTTGTGGCGAAATTTTTTTTTAAATCTAGCCAGTCTATCGAGACATGGGCCACCGTAAATTATTAGTTCTCAGCGCCGTAGAGTATTTTGTGGCTTCATGGTTGCATGGTAAATGCACTTCGCCAGAGCCACAGTTCCCACTATTCCCCATGCTGGCGTTCTGGAGTGCGGTTAGCTCTGCTGATGTCCTCAGACCAGGCCGCGGTCACACGTGGCTCCAACGGGCCTCCAGGGGAACGTGACAGATTGCTCGCTCGGTCGCAGAAACGAACAGAGCACAGGGGTGGGAGTGTGTATTTGGGGTTCACATGGGAGTGGTGTGACCAGATATGCTGGGTTTAAATCACATTCTCTCACATACACACAGCAGAATACTTCCTTGTACAAAAGTAGAATAATAAGAGCTCTGCATTACATGAATGTATGGTTTGAGGCATCTGGGACATAATTTAGATATCTGGGTTGTGTGTCATTCCGAAGTTAATTGAGAATGCCTTTCAAAATCCAGACAGAGAGAATAATAGACAGACAGACAGACAGACAGACAGAACAATCAATATAGATAGAATGATAGAATGACAGATCGATACATGGATAGATAGATAGATAGATAGATAGATAGATAGATAGATAGATAGATAGATAGATAGATAGATAGATAGATAGATAGATAGATAGAAGTTATAATCAAACTAGCTCTCAAATCTTCAGTTTACTCCAGATCTTTCCTAACCTTAATGTGGAAAAGAGCAGAAACGCCAAGACCCGACAGAGAAGAAGAGTGAGAGTCCTCCATCTCTTGCTTCTGGTCCAAGAAGCGTTAAACCACATTCTGGAGGTTAAGCATCTTGGCTGTGAGAGCTTGTCATTTCTGAAAATGAAGCTCATCCCTTATTCAGCTTCACGGAGCAAACACAGGTGTCATGCTAAACTAATGTGCCCTAAGCTATCTCTTCCAGTAAAACATTACTCATCCCAATCTGTGGGAGCGTTTGTTGGCAAGCGACAAGTACATCAATGCATACCTTCTAACCTTTCCTGTAGATAACACACGTCTAAAGATGTTCATGGTGATATAAATGCTATACAATCAATGATAAAGAAAACTAAAGTCAGACATTTTAATTACAAGTTCAGCATTTGGTGCCTAATAATAAAAATACAGTACACTGTATTACAGTTTAACTGTAATTCACAAAAGCAATCATGTTTATATTCTTTTTTACAGTTAACTTGCACTCATGTAACCAGGAACCGGGGGGCTGGAGAAGAGAGGGTCCTCATACTAACATTTCAGCACTGGATTCCTCCTGTCTAAAAATATGTTCACAGGTCCCTATCTCTTGAGATAATCAAGGGGAATTTGTCTGCGCAGCACATGTGTGCCGCAGCACATGTTCAGATCTCTCTCTGCCTCAGGGGCTGTCTTTGGGATCTCAAGAACAAGGATTAGCTCAAGAGCTCATCCAATTCCCATCTTTTGTTGCACATGTTTATTTTTATTTTTTTTTACATTTTTTCCTCACGTCTCAAATCTCCCTGCAATGCTTAAGCATCCCACTAGGGGAAGTGTTCCTTTTTTTCTAGAAACATCCACTCTGACTTTCTAAGGTGACAGATTCACCAACGGGTTTAGCACTAATCTACCAGGCAAGTGGTCTGGAACCTCGGCTATAAATCAGCCGCTGACACAGACAATAAAAACAGGGGAATCTTTATAATTTCACTGTATGCAACTAATGGTAAATGTGCATACACTAAAGCACTCGAGCATTACAGCTAGCAAAACTCACCGGACAGACATCAGTCAATCAAAATGGGCAGCAGTGTGTTCTCTGAATGTCCACAATAATCTGTAGCAGCTGTCTAAACATGTCCCACCAAACCGGACCTGCCTTAGATTAAAACCAGAGCCCTGTTTAACATCAAAATGTGAATTATTGAATAAATAAATAGAGAAGGGAAGCTAAATGCATGTGTGGAATGTGCATATAAGAGAGCGAGTAGTAAAAGTACTGCTTAGGGAAAGAAATATAGGGCGAAGGATGCACGGCCCCTTTCCCGGCTTCTCATATTCTACATAATAATTCATGAAAGGATCTTTTGGATATGCTTTTGAGTAAACAGATATATATTCCAAACCCAGACTCATTCATGACCTTCTACATGGGCTAGAGCAGTGAAGGTCTGTGTACGCCATAAGATAACACAGTGTACACAGAATTGCTAATTAGCATTTAACTCCCAGTCACTCGTGGCAGCCATGTGCATTTCTCGCAGCCAAAACGTGAATTCGTGGAACCTTAACTGCACGATTCCACCCTTGTAATGATGAGGACAGCAGACCTCTCCATCCTCACAGTGTGATTAAAGTGGTCCATCAAGTGCCGAAGTTAGCGATTTGTCCCGCAAAGACTGTCTCATCATGTCTAATTGTGAGAGATCCTCTCAGGGGCCTCTGCTGGTCTGGATGGAGGAGCTGATTGGTCTGCCTTGTGCACAGCCCCTCTGGTTGTGGCCACCATGGATTAAAACAGATCCATAACTCATGCGCACCAGATGGTGGAGATAGGGTCAGCAGCTGGAGCAGTGCACGATCAGACTCTACATCTTCCTGGTCCAAAGCTGCTGGTTTTTGGCCAGCTTCATTAAAGCCTGAGGTTGTCTGGTAATTTACAGAGTGGAGAAACAATCTGAATATAATTGTCATACGGAAAATATGAGCCTTATCCATTCAAGCTGTTTCTATGGCTATACGACATACAGTATTGCATGGTTCTTTAAAAGCTAGCACGCAAACCAAAGCTATGATTCTCTAAGAATAAAAAAATCCACTGTGGCGGATAATGCATATTAACACACCAGCCAATTTGACGGGTTATAATTCATAATATGTTCCGTCACTTTCCATGGCATCGCTATCAGAGCCCTTCCCTTAAAGGAGCATTTCACCCATTTCAACATGAATCTTTATTGAAAGTGGATCATATATGTAGTCGAAATGTAAAATAATTTTTGAATTTGTTGCCCTCTTGACCGAGAAAAGACAGAAAATAACCGAAGGGTGCATTTGTATGAAAGACTACAACACCCACAATGCACCACATTGCACAGCTCCGCAAGCCACACCCACTAATCCGGAACTGCGCGCACATCAAAGAAATC